>CM027839.1:15039342-15748944 GCA_016097545.1 Eucalyptus victrix
GGCTTGGGGGAGAAGAAAAAGCCCACCACGCTCCATGTCCTACATCCACAACCATCGTATCCCGACAAGATGGAAGCCATTAGTCCCTCACTCAATCAGCAAGAGCAGCCAGCACGAGCAAGCAGAGCTCATGGAGAGAGATTTGGGAATGGACTGGATGCACACCTCAGAAACAGTTCAAGGAAGTAGGCGTCCTCGCAAGAACAAGGCTCCCCGTCGCATATAAATTGGCAATCATGTGCCCCTTAGTGTTAATAATGTGAAAGTTTTGGGACTTTTGTTTAATATCTAGTATTTTATTTTGTCATTTCAATTTCAAGTTCTAGATGTCAGAAGTCTGAGGTCTATGAAATCCTTTTTTGATGAATAAAAAAAGTAGTTAAACCATTGCCATGGGTCAATCTTTGTTTACTTTCGTGCTCATTCATTATTTTCGCAACGACAGGTAATTATGAATCGCCGGCCACCAATCGCTCGTGATTGGCCTCATGCAATAGGACCCGATCAGAATGATGTACAAAGTCGTCTCATTAACATTGAAGACGGCGTAGGACAGATGTCCATTGTCCTTCAACAACTCTCGAGACAAATGAAATACACTCAAGCTGAGCCCAACTCTATAGTTGCCTCAAACACCGTCATGATGCCCGCAAATTTGCCAGAAAATAGCCAATACCATAGACAATTTGAAAAGATCATGAAAAAGTTAAACCAGCTACAAGAGCAGGATCCCATAGACCTGTCCAATGATGCCGGCATTGAAATCCCTGAAAAGCTCAAAGCACCTGAATGCGAAAGGTATGCTGGTACCTCACGCCCAGAGACCTACTTGCAGGCCTACCTGGTCCGAAGGATGATTCAATCGTACCAATCGAATTTGACTGGCCCTGCCTTGCGATGGTACATTGCCAGGAAGATTAGTTCCCTTAAAACCTGGAGGGAACTAATTCATGTTTTTTACCAAGAGTACAATATTGACATCACCCCTGACATCACATTGCCCTACGAAGAGCCGATGATCGCGGAGCACGAGGAGTCGTTAGTTGCCGAGATAGGAGAGAAACGTGTCAATGAAGCATTGCATAATAAATGGGCAGCTGAGCAACATCCTGTTACTGGAAAATTTCCCACTAGGAAAGGCAAGGAGCCTTTGTACGAAATCATAGACTCAGAGCTTGTTTAAGAGCGGGGCACAACTGGACAACTCCCCAAGCTTACTCCAAGAGCTAGGGTCCAAAGAATACCAACCCCTATCAACCTGGAAAGTGAATCAGGCAGTGAAACTCTAATGTCTCTCACTTCCCTTGACATAATCAAGTTAGCAAAACGAAGGGCCTTATTCAAAAGGTCTGGACCAGAAGCCAAGAAAAGAAAGCCTAAGCAGATCAATGCAGCGTCTGCTAACGAGCCACCGTGCCAAAGCTTCGAGCATTCCCAAGAATGCAGCCTTGAAGGCCCCCATCCTCTAGAGTACAATCCTGAAGACTTCCCGACCTTAGAATACAATACCAAGGACTTCCAGCGTTATTTCGACAATGAAACTGACGATTCATCGTATAACTGTTTCCTACTTTCATCCGGAGATGAAGGACCGTCAGAAGAAGAAGCATACGTCTTTATCCGCTACGATCCTAACGAAGTACTAAGCTTGTCCTCTGACCATGAGGATAGTTTCAATACTTCATCCTCATTCGGAAATTTTAACCCAGAAGAAAGTAATGGGGTAATTTCAGTAGAGTCCAACTTCCCTGAAATAGAAGAATTCACCACTACAACGAATATGCAGTGGGAAAACCAGTGGCCTAATCAAGACATACCAAGCTTGTCTTGCCCTGGTAGGATCATGACCCCCATAGAAATGTGGATACCCAATTTCCACAAGTATAACGGCACAACTTGCCCCGTGGCCCACTTGCAGTACCTCCATGCTGAAATGAGTCGGTACTATGGCCCGATGTCATTCACAACTCAGGCCTTCCAAGAAAGTCTTACAGGATCTGCATTGCAATGGTTCGTCACAATAGATATCAGCCTCATGAGGGATTGGAATGAGCTGTCTTCCACATTCCTGCATCAATACCAGCACCAGATTGGAGCTGAACTGTCTTGCGAGAACTTGGTTCACTTTAGAAGAAGACCAATGGAGGATTTTCGAGTATATGCGAGGAGGTGGGAGGCTTTTATGATGCAAACTTACCCTCAACTGGCTGAAGAAGAAATGATAAAGTTGTTCATAGGGGCTTTACCTCGCAAGCATCGCTGTTGGTTGCATGGGTTGCATTTCCGTAGCTTCAATGAAGTGGTCCTCTCATGCGAATACTTCGAGTCTACTGGAGATGAGGAACTCAAAGGCGCTTGATTTCAAAACCAGCACTATCAAAGTGCTCCTTTTCATAGGAGTTTTCATGGGTGTTGCTTGTTTTTATAATTTCATGTTTCTTATCATGTCTAGTGTGCTACTGTTGTATTTTCCATTTCGGTAATCTAATGTACAGTTCTAATATTTTGTTTTGAAAGCATGAGGCGGTATCCCAAACCGGCCCAGTGATGTTATCCAACCATGAAAAGAAAATATCGTCCAAGGAGAATACTGAGGGCTGGGCTTCCTCATGCTTTTTCTCCCCCAAAGACGTATTTTGAAAATAAAAAATATTTCATCACCCGAAAGTTTTTGTTAAAACAAGATGATAAATTTAATCATGTTTGTCTTTCTGACTCGTTCACTTCATGTCTCAGAAGATCATTCCCGTCCCTTTTGACTTAGTGTGACCGGGGGCATTTGAAGCAAGCGCATCAGGTGAACTCGCCAAATTCAAAGACACCCTGCCAAGAAAACAGGGGCAAATAGAAAGGAGCATCCCGTTTAAAAAAAAGGGTAAGTCTTATTCCCTTAACATAATATTGAAAATGACAACCCCTCTTTTCTATTTACAGGATACAAAAAGTGAGACGTAATAGGTACAGGCATAGAGTTGAGATCGAAGCATCCATGACATGCCTCACTCCTACCCAGCTCCATCCTAAGCCAAAGGACTATCTCGTCGCACGACGCGCCCAAACGGCTAGATGTTACAGTATCAACTACAACATAAGGAAGGAGTTCCTCCTCTTCCTTTTAAGTGATTACTGTCAACAGGGAGAAAATCTAGACAGTCAAGGCGATCTATAGCCCCACACCCTGGACAATGACTTTGGAATTTAGAAGCTTCACTGCAAACGCATGCTCTCCCAAGAAGTAATTGCCATAAGAGAATTGGAGATTTTGATTGTCCATCTCGCATTCCATAGAAGCTTGAGGTACATGACTTTGCCCAATGGCCATATAGTCAAAAACAGAAGAAAAATTCCGCGAAGGAAGGCGTTGAAGATAAATCGACAAACCATCAATCATACATGGCCATGAGTGAGGAAGGCCAATCGAAAGAAATGTCAAATTGTGCCAAGACGAAAAGGCTGTCATCGACATTCAAATATCCCTAGGAGTCAGCAAATACAAACTTTAGAGAAGAGTAATTTGGTATCGTTTCCAATACTCTCAATGTCCGAACTCACTTTTGACATATTTTCTTCTATTGACAGAAACATAGGATTCAAGAAGCAAGCTTAATGATTAATTTGGACAAATCAAATGACCTGTATCGATTTACCTAACTTGGTATGAAAGGACGTGTCGTCCAGGAGCCGGTTCGATTAAATAAAAAAAGAAGCGCCCTATGGACACCATTGGCGCCTCTAGCCGAGTGGTATCCGGGAAGAAGCAAAAAGGTCCGAAGTTGGGGGTTCGAATCCCCGACGCGGCAGTTAGCCGCTTTGTAAAAAATAATAATAATAAATTTTGCTTCCCTTGCACTTGCAAATTACGAGAGAAGAGGTGACCTAACGAAGCAAGGGACATAGGACTTCGTGTCCCCCTTGCACTTCAAGTTCATCCAATCATCTGCAAACCAGTGAAGGGAAACATTGGGGATCAAAAACCAAACTTGATGGTCAATATTGGCCAAGTGAGGTACGTGGAAATGACCCGCACCAAATTCACCTAGCTTCATGTAAAAAGACGTGTCATCCAGGAGCCAATTCAAAGAATAATTGACCTAATGAAGCAAGGGACATAGGACTTCGTTGCCCCTCTCACTTCAGGTTCACCCAATAATCTGCAAACCAATGAAGGGTAAAGTTGTATCGCTTCCAATGATTCGACTCTTAAAAGAGTTCATGACTAACACATTCCCTCTTGTTTGTTGCAGGATTACCTGACTGTCAAAAACAAAGATAACAGATCAATGAGAGGCATGACAAACTCTCCCAAGCAAAATGGCATCCCAAGTATTGCCAAAGCAAATGACAGAAATCCTTCAGGCCTTAATTCACCTTTAATTTTGGCCCTGTTGATTCATCCATTTTCATCTTCTCTTCTGCAGGGGCAAAAATAGAGATGACCAATCAGATCCCCAACCCCGGCTGATCCTTCATGTGTCATATCCCTAATTAATAGGGATAACTATCGACATCCATTTGCAAATAACCCTTTTGATGTTCAAAATTTAACAGATTTGGAAACACCATTATGTTAGCCCCTAAAGTTGTCAATAGGGTCTTTTTTGAGTCAAAACCATTCACTTGTTTTGAAGAGTTCAAACTCCATCATATTCGAAATGTTGCATGTCACTTCCAAATGAATTATGCATGATGATTTTGTCTGTCTAAGTCATTGATTCCACTGAGGATTATTATAATAGACAGCTAAGTGAAGAATACAAGATTAATTGAGCATGCTGGATGAGGCGCGTCAGAATGATGAAAGGCAAGCCATATCCTACACACAATCCCCCCCATCTATACACTTGTGAGATGAGTGCAGAAGATTCCATGACTGCAGGGTAAAGAGTTCTCTCGCGAATGGTACGATAACCAAAATAGTGAGAAGCATTTCATTGCTCACCCCTTTGAGCTCCTTACATTGGTGAAGCTTCTCTCATATCCTCGTCAAGAACCACCCCACACTGGGGCAGATTGGAGGCGAAGCAGCATCACAAAGTGAGAAGAGAGATAGAAATTTTCTTGCTTGCACTTGCATCAATCTTCGAGTGTCTTTATTGCATATGAACACTCGCGTTAATTTAAGTGCCCTAGAGTCATGAAGAGCAATTCTTTCTTTACGCACTTGTATTCATTGTATAACCCAAGTGAGTCTGTAATTTTACCCTCACATCGGGACAAAGCAGAAAGTTATTGTCATAACCTGAGCGCCGGTTGAAGATGAAGACTCAAGAGTCTAATAATGGTGCTTCGATTAAACTTGTCAAGATCAGCTCTCAAACGACAAGAATGAAAAAACATGGGCATAAAAAAGCAGTGTACCTAGTAAAAGCAAGGTCAATGCCCATAAATGAAAAGTTGGGATAAAAATAGGGGCATGAAAAAAGCAGTGTGCCTGGTAAAAGCAAGGCCAATGCCCCCCAGTCGAAAATACAGCCAAGAAAAGCTGCTGTTGTGGTCCATAGAACCTCCATCTGACAAGAAAAACTAGTGACAAATGCCAAGACAGTCACCAACTTCACCCTCTTACATGTGAGCCAAGTCTACATTACATCCCCATTGTAAAAAGTCTCTTCAGACTAGGGGCACTTCAATTAACGTAGGATTTCATATGTGCATAAGCATCGCTCGAAGAAGTACGAGCAAGATTACTCTATCTCTTTTCGCAGGGTTCTCGACTTGTAAACCCGGAGATGATCGTGCAACATTTTTGTTCATCGGCTTCGACCTTGATGGTCCCCTCTGATGAGCCGCTGACCAAGACTTCATCACAGTTTCGACAAAGACCTCTCACATTGGTAAAGACGTACTGTTTGCGATAATACTCAGACCCCTGCTGACATGATGACAGTGAGATAGTGTGGTCCTTATAAATCCTGCATTAATGGTCAGGATAGCCTTTTCCATGAGAGTGAGCGAAAAGTCCTTTCAGACTGAAAGTCCCTCATCTGGCATGCTCAAAGCATCTATATTCCGAATAAATGTTGTCTTTCAAAATCTTCCCCAGTAGAAATCAGATGATGCAAAATTGACAAGATTGTCATGCATAAATCACATTTAAACTCATGAATTTACAGCATATACAATCATGTGTGCATATTGTGCAAATAGCAGACATACTCTCAGAGATCAGAGATATTGCCAGGTAAGCATATTCCTATCCCCTTGTCTTTGAGTACCCACCACTTGCCAGGTACTCCCTCTTAACGACACTCGACCTGTCCGAGTTGTCCTCAGAGTATTGATACTTGCGACTGTCCAGGTATCCCTTTATTTTTAGGTACCTCCCACTGTCTAGGTACCCTCCTATCGACACTTGACCTGTTCGAGTCATCTTCGGAATTTAGACGCTTGAGACAAACCAAGTATCCCATCATCCATGAGTGTTCATCATCATCTGGGTATCCTTATTGTCTTTGAGTACCGGCCACCGTTTGGATACTCCCTTTTCCTGACACCTGACCTATTCGAGTTGTCCCCAGAGTATTGATACTAGTGACTGATCAAGTATCCCTTTATCGTTGAATACCTACTGCTGTCTAGGTATCCCCATATCATCAAGTACCCACTACCGTCCAGGTATGTTTTCTAACACTTGGACCAACCTGAGTGGTCCCAGATCATATCATTAAATACTTGTGTTCATCCAAGCATTCGAGTACTTTGTACACTTGTGGCTATCCAGGTGTTCCACCCCTTTTAGTGCCTGCGGCAATCCAAGTAAGCCTTGTGCTTCATTCAAATTCTAATTACCAGGAGGTGAGAGACCTTCATGAATATCCCAGGTACGTCCTCGATATTCCCAATTACTAGGAGGTGAGAGACCTTCATGAATATCCCAGGTACGTCCTCAATATTCCCAATTACCAGGAGGTGAGAGACCTTCATGAATATCCCAGGTATGCCATCGATATTCCCAATTACCAGGAGGTGAAAGACCTTCACGAATATCTCAGGTATGTCCTCGATATTCCCAACTACCAGGAGGTGAAAGACCTTCACGAATATTCGGGGCACATCCTCGATATTCCCAATTACCAGGAGGTGAGGGACCTTCACGAATATCTCAGGTACGTCCTCGATATTCCTATTACCAGGAGGTGAGAGACCTTCACGAATATCTTAGGTACGCCCTCGATATTCCCCAATTGCCAAGAGGTGGGAGACCTTCATGAATATGCAAGGTATGTCCTCGATATTCCCCAATTGCCAAAAAGTGGGAGACCTTCACGAATATGCGAGGTACGTCATCGATATTCGCAATTATCAAAAGGTGAGGGACCTTCATGAATATCCTAGGTACTCCTTCGATACCTGCGAACGCCAGGTATCCTCCAAGAGTTTGTACTTGCGATCATCCAAGTACCCCTTCGATGCCTGCAAAGGCCCAAATATCCTTCAAGTTAGTACTTGTGAATATCCAGGTACTCTTTCAATGCTTGTGAATGTCCAGGCACTCCCAACAAATCGATGCCTTGAGAAAGGTCGGTGCATCCTCCCGAGAAAGGTCGGGTTCCAACTGGTGTCTTTGACAGAAGACAGACACCCCGCAAATTGATGCCCTGAGAAAGGTCGGCGCATCCTCCCGAGAAAGGTCGGGTTCCAACTGGTGTCTTTGACAGAAGTCAGACACCCCAACAAATATGATGCCCTGAGAAAGGTCGGCGCATCTCCCGAGAAAGGTCGGGTACCAACTGGTGTCCTCAATACAGATCAGGCACCCACAAACAGATGCCCTGAGAAAGGTCGGCGCATCTCTCGTTAAGGCGACCGAAGAAAGGTTCGGGTCCTAGACAAACAACTTATTGCTCTAACAGGCGACCGAAGAAAGGTTCGGGTCCTGGAAAAGCAATTCTCCGTCAAGGCGACCGAAGAAAGGTTCGGGTCCTAGACAAACAACTTATTGCTCTAACAGGCGACCAAAGAAAAGTTCGGGTCCTGGAAAAGCAATTCCCCGTCAAGGCGACCGAAGAAAGGTTCCGGTCATAGACAAACCAACTTGATTGTTTTAACAGGCGACCGAAGAATGGTTCGAGCCACGGGAAAGCAATCTCCTCATATCACCGGGTAAGATGACGCCTTGATACTTGCCAAACTCGGGGCTCACACCTTATCTCACTCACTCCCGGTAAGTAACTACAGGTATCTTCTTATCTGTCTTAGTATATGTAATGTTATATTGCTCATTTTCTGCATAGGACAATAGGTGCCAAATAAAATATAATCTATTGCATATGTATAGACAAATTTTAGGTATCGGGTTTGTCTTTGAATGCAACCTCTGCGAACTCACCTTCAAAGAGGGGCAGCTGTTGACACCTAAAATTTTAATTAGGTTTAATTAGGTCTTAATTTCTTTTAGATAACAAAAACCAAATAAATAGCAAAAACAACAAAAAATAAAAAAAAAAAAAAAGAAAAAACAAAACAAAAAAAAGCAAAAAAGCCCACCCCACTTTCTTCACGTGGGCTCGCACGATCTGCCCCCCCTTTTTCTCCTTCTTCTTCCCTCTTCTTCTTCCTCCTATCTTCTTCTTCCTCAGACGGCTCTGCATCTCACGCGCGATGGCCGGCGATGCGCTCAAGGGCAGCCTACGGTAGAGAGGCACGGAGGTAGGCCGTCGAAGGAGAGGACGACGCACATGCGCCTTCAATGCACGACTTTAATGCTGAGATGAGACGCCGGTTCAGGCCAAAGGGAGGTTCCGGTCGGCAAGCCAAAGACCGGCGGAGCTCCTCCGTCGATGAAGGGGGAGAGCGAGTTCCGAGATCTTCCCACTGAGAGACTTCGGGGGAGGAATCAACGACCGAGCTCCGAGAGAAATCGAGTTGCGAGCTCAGCCCACCCTCCACCGAGAGACTTCGGGGAAGGCCGGCGGCGAGCGACTTCGAGAAGGTCAGATCCGGCCGGTGGAGGCTCGGATCTGGCCTGAGTGAGAGAAGATCACGCCTGAGGAGGGTCCAGCCAAGAGTTGCGTCGCAGATCTGGGGCGATCGAGCCCTTCCGCGGCGCCGACACCACGAGATCCCGACGCCAGTTGCTGCTGTCCTCCCCCCCACGAGCACCACTCCTTCGAAGCTAGAAGAACCAGTGCAAAATCGAAGTTTCCCCGGTCGTGCTAGTCCGTCGTCGCCGCCGCAGCACCGTCCCGACGCCGTCTAGGTTTAAGGGCAACCGTCATCGCCATAAGCCATGCCGACGTGCCGTGCCAATGCCGAGAGCAGGTGACGATGGATCCTGCCCACGCCATACTCATTTCTGCTCGAAGCCCGTCGCCGTCATCATAGTCACCGCCGTAGCCATCGCCGCAGTAGCCGTCGTCGCCACCACGCACCTCAACCTTCCCCTCTCCGGCGCCGCAAATCGAGAACCCTAGGGTTCTCGATTTTTCGGGTCGCGGCCTCGGGTCAGTGGGTCGGACCCGGGGCCACGAGTCGGGTAGGGTTCCGCGGTTTTTGGGCGGCGGAAATTCGGGTCGGGCGTGGGTCTTTGACCGGGTAGGGTTCTGGTTATTTTGGGCCAAGCGGGTTCAGACGTGGGTGGGCCGGTCTCACGCGGATAGGGGTCCCTTTTATTCCTTGGGCTTCAATTAAAAAATTTTGGGCTGGACTCGTTTTAATTAAAAAAAAAAAAAAAAATCCGAGTCGAGCCCGCCTCGTTCGGATCGCCGGCCCGGGTCGGACCCAACCCGCGGATCCGACCCGCGTCAGTTTTTAATATTATTTTAATATAAAATAATATTTTAAATAAATAAATAATATTTTATTTCAAAAAAACCAAAAAATCAAAAATGTTTTGTTTTCAAAAAAATATTAAAAAATGTTAAAAAATGTTTTATTTTCCAAAAAAATCGAGAAAAATCGAAAATAATTTATTTTCCAAAAATATTAAAAAATATTAAAAAAATATTTTATTTTCCAAAAAATCAAAAATATTTCATATTTTCCAAAAAATGCCAAAAATCCAAAAAAAGTCAAAATTTCATGAAAAAGCCAAAAGACTTGTATTTTTCCAAAAATACCAAAAAAGGTCCAAAAAAAAAATCCCTTGAACATCCAAAAAAAAATCCTCGGGGTTTAAACAAGATTAGGTACCGAAAGGGCATTAGTGATTAACTAGTGTAATCAAGTCCCCGATCCTAATTTCTCTCGGTTACGCGGAGTGAGTATTTCTCCCGATACTTCACTTGGGTTTCTAATCAACCCACCCCAAATCGATTAGTGGCGACTCCATTTTAAAAATTGATTTACAGGTTAAAAATTTAGACTATTAAAGTCGTGAATTGGTGGACTTGGGAGAGTCCGGGCTTAACTAATTTCAGCCAAGCCATTAGCCTCCTTAGGCGCTCGTACCCGATTGCGGGCGCCGAAAAAAAAAGAGGTCGCGACATTGACCACCAGCCCATTCCGCAAACAATGTGAGACAACCTCAACGACTAGGTTTGTAAATAGGTAGTAGGAGCTGGCTACCTATCTAAAGCTCAATGAAAGTAAATAATTCTGGGCTTTGTTTGAATTTATCCTTGAGGAAATTTTTTTTAAAAAGCCTTTGACCGGTGGATTATAAGATATACCCACATGTAGTCTTACCTAATCATAAATGTAGATAATATCCAAATAAACTTTTACCTAATTATAATTGTAGATAATATCCATATTCAGAATGCATTGCTCCTAACCCTAGTTTGGAGGATCCTGCAGTTAGGAGTGGAGAAAGACAATAACCCTTTTAACTAGAGCTGGCATAACTGCATACATAAACATTCGTGTAATCGTGTGTACATATGGTGACAAAAAAGATCAAACGCATTAGTTTCATATTTGAATGACATGACGAATCTCTCTCTCTCTCTCTCTCTCTCTCTCTCTCTCTCTCCTCCCCCCTAACAAAAGCCACGTCAGTCAAAGAAGCACACAAAGAAAACAAACATAATAAACACACAAAAGGAAATAACATATACACAAACTGAAAAAAAGGCACCTATCGAAATGAAATGCATACACTTTTTGGGCTGATTGTTTCAGTTCAGTATAAATTGAGCGGCTTAATTCCATTTAACCATGTATCTTCCGGTAGTCAGGTTTGAGTTCCCTTGGAAAACACGGTTCAAAATCTTGTTGATTTTCAAAATAGACCTTTATATTTAGCATATATGGATAGAAAGAGCCATAAAATAAATTAAAAGGTCTTTCTTATAATAAAGGTAGGATGTTCAGAAAACTTGAGTACCCAAGTAAGTTTCGTGGCCATGTGACATGTTTCCACGATGAAGAAATTGAAACATGCATTCTTGTTGAAAGATGCATATGCGTTAATGAATTCATTATTTTCATACTAGTGGATCTTATGTAAATTAATAGAATGAACAGCATATGCAGCGCATTTTCATGATTCAATCATAGAGATCATTATCAAGACAAGATATATATCTTAACCCACTAAGGATTTATCAAAGTCGGAAAAAGTACCAAAGAAGTCCTAAATCTATTACAATTATGTCAATTCGATCCTAAATATTTTGACAATTAGTCAATATAGTCCATCTAGCCAATTTTTTGCCAGAAATTGTTAACATGAATGTTGACCGTCTTATGCAAAGACTAATGCTAACATGGATAAATTTAACAAATATTTTTAAAAAAATTTCTTTGATTTTTTTAACAACTCTAACCGGCAAGATTGCCAACCAACCATAGTCATCCATAGGTGAGGGCATCGAGCCCTCACCCAAATCCAAGCAAGAGCTCGACACCCACACCTGTGGCTAGTGAGGGTTGGCTTGTGACCTTGCTAGTCCACAATTGAGAAAAAAAAAATGTTCACTTTGAGCTGATTATGTCATGTAGGGCTACATTGACAAATTGTCAAAATATTTAAAATTAAATTGACACAATTGAAAAATTGATGACTGAATTGGTATAATAACAGTAAATCTATGGCTTTTTTGTACTTTTCCTAATCAAAGTTCTAGTCCCCATTACACTCAAAATCTTACCATATTTAACATTTCGGCCTCGTATGGTTCATTGGGGAGTTGGATTTCTCGAGGAATGAACTCCAGTTCCTAATTTTCTTTCATGTTCGGACTAATTCCTCAAAAACATGAAAATGCATGGTATGCCCGAAAAAACCTATTAGTGGAATTCCAGAAGCATCTTTACACGTAAAATTTGAAATTTTGATAGATTAAAAATATAAATCTGAGAAAACTTTTGCAAATGAAAAAAATTAAAAATTAAAAAGAAATAGATTTAGTGTTCACCGTCATTGTTGTCACCGTCTATCAGCAATGCTTTGCCTTTTCGCACGACTGATCTAATTGGGGCAAAAGTCTCTCCCCCCTCCTAAACTCAACCGTATAAATGAAACCGAGACCCACCATCGCAGCCATGGAAAAGGTCCGCCTAGCGTGACCTGGGATCGTGAGGCAAGCGACCGCGATCAAAGGAAAAATAGAAGTTGCCACGTCCATGGCGGTCGCTCCTTTCTTCCGTGGCTCTGCAATGGAACAAGGAAAAGGCACCAAGGCCACTATCATGGCCATGGAAGCTGCTAGCCTTGAGTGACCAAAGAGTTGGGGTCGCGCGAGGCAAACAATCTCACATCTAGAGGTTGTGACCTCCACACCTGCGAGTTGCAAACTTGGCGCAAAGATAGATAGATAGATAGATAGAAAGTCATAAGGTGAGTCATGTTAAAATATGTCTTGAGTTTGAGCTCGATGCGAAATTCCGAATATTCTAAATTGGAATGTTATGAACGTTTGAAATCAAGCAAAGAAGATCCGAAGATCAACTTCCCAAAATTCAAATCTACGTTGGAGAATTTAGCCGCTAAAATAAGAAAGTCCAACTTTGACTAGAACTTAGATTTTGTTTAAAATATATTAGTTCAAGATAGAAAACAAAATCTCATGAGAAGTTGGTAAAAAAAATAAGGGTCTCACTTATATATATAGACTTGTGGTCATGGGTGGTAGGAGGTTGATCGTGAAAGATTCGTTTTGAAGAGCCATCTTGTCGTCGAGTGCTGGGAGAGATTTTTCTTTGTTGTTCTTGTTCGTAAATTACATCTATGAAAGATTTAATGTTCAAGCCAATTAAATCTTATTGTAAGATTTGCGTATAATTCTTTCATAAGATTGAGAGATTATTTATTGAGAAATTTCAGACTAAATACTATGTGCGTTATTGTGTGTAATTGAGGTTTGAAAAACGTCGAGAGAGTGTTTAAGTAATTCGAGTGTATAATCTTCTTATATCACTTAATTTATAATGAAATTTGTCGCTATTTTTTCAATGGATATACGTTTTTACAATTGAATTAAATAAATCTAATATTCGATTTATTTTCTCCTTTTATTTATATTATTGTCCAATCACTTGTCTTATGGCAACAAATCAAGCAGCCAAGGGAGTTGGCGTCATCCATAAATGGGGATGCGACAGTGAGGGCTCTTGGCATTAATGGTCTGACTGCCTCACGGCAACTGATTTGACGGTCCTTCAGTGTCGGCATCCATTGTCGTTCTCCCATTTCCTCAACCCTTTCGTGGGGAAGACGAAGACCAGAGATGGATATAAAGAAAAACAAAATATAGATTAAATAATAACGATAGTACAACACATGTTCACCATCCAAATAATTCGAAGGAATCGTGTCATTACCTGGAACGGTTGTCGATGTACCCAGACAAGGCCTCTAAGTTGAGGAGGAGCTCAAAACCCTACCAAGGAAGATTACGGACCTCACAAAGAACTCTTACCATTGACATGTCTTTTGTCTCTCTAGACTCGACACGCATGATTCCGAGTCACCTCGAGATCACAACGTCAGGAGCAGGCCTTTTCGGGTATGTCTTTGTCCAAACTATTGGCGTCCCCTTACCAGCAGTGTAACTTTTGTCGTTGAATTTTCTAGTAATGGTTTGTCTTTGTCCATCGACGAGTCTCCTTTTCTTACTCACTCACACACGTGTAAAATGCTAAAAACTTTAAAAACTTCTAAGTATATTGAAAATCGATTTTCTCATTTTCCGTCACTATTCCGCCATATGTATTGCTTAGAAAATGAGTAACCGAGAAAGAGGCAATCATCAATGAAAAAATATGGCTAAACATTTTTTCTTGATGATAATAACATTTTTCATTGATGCACTTTCCCATGAAAAAAAAGAAGTGAATAAGATAGATACTTTATCAATCGGAGCTTATCCACATACAGAGTTTGTATACTATCCTGCAGTATACTCTTTTCAAGTCTTGAGTCTAACCTACTTGATTAAACATCAACTTGTGGTCTGTCACGCCATTTATAGAGATTTTTTTGGATCAACTTTAGTATACCTAGCATTATTTGAAACTTTATAGGATAATGCAAAGCACATTAAAGCTCCATTCGTTCATACGAAAATAATTTTCGGAAATATTTTTTCTGGATTTTCCGGCTTCGTTTCACGGAAAATGAATTCCTTGGAGAAAACATTTTTCATGAAAGAAAAAAAGTCTTCTAAATTTTAATCTCTCTTGTCTCACACATTTACAAATCCTCACTTTCTCCTCCCCTTTTTTCTTCTTCTTTTCTTTTTTTATTCAAATTATTTTTAATTTTCTTTTTTTTTTTCTTTTTTCTTTTTTTTACTTGTTTCACATCTTCTTCTTTCTTGGCTAGTTGTCAGCCATTGCCAGGCAAATCTCGAGCTTGTTGATCTCAAACTTGCACTTGTCAATTTGGTGAGCCTCGTGCTCGTTGGCGATCTTTGAGCACGAGCTTGAGGCTCGCCGATAGCCGGTTGTGGGCCATCGCTATGGCCGGTGACCAACCAAGAAAGAAGGAGATGGAAAACAAAGAAAATAAAAATAAAAATAAATTAATAATAGATTTTAAAAATTAAAAATAATTAAAAATCAATTTGAAAAAATATGAAAATTACATTTTTAAAAATAAATTAATGAAAAAGAGTATATGAAAGAAAAGATTTTCTTCACTGAATAACGAAAAATATTTTTCACTTTATTTTCAAGTTTCATTCAAATACTGAAAAATGACATCCGAAAAATATTTTCTAGAAACACCACATTTTCCGTGAAATGAATGGAACCTCGTAAGAACACACTTAGCTTTGCCTTTACTTCTTATAAAAGGGAGAAATCCTGGCTCTAGCTCAACGACTTGCTACACATGGAAGAACTCACATCCTGTGCTTCCTCTTCCTTAGCTGTCCCTCTTTATCATGAAACCTCACCCACTCTCCAGCAACTCGTCCACTTGATCCTCCAAGCCCGACCTGAGCACTGGGTTTACTCCATCTTTTGGCGGCCCTCAAGAGATGACCACGGCCGTCTCTTCCTCACCTGGGGCCACGGCCATTTCCGAGGAACTACAAGGGACCCATTTCCATCCAAGCCCACCACCAATAGGGTGCTCAAAGAAGCCCAATATCCGGATGGTCGGTTCGCTGATGGCAGCGACATCGGCGACCCTGAATGGCACTACATCTTCTCCGTCACGAAGTCTTATTCCTCGGAAGACGGCATTCTAGGAAGAGCATTCCGCTCAGGAGGTCACATCTGGTTGAGTGGCGATGACCACCCTGAGCTGGAGATGTTTGAGAATGATGATAGGGTCAAAGAAGCAAGAATGCACGGAATCCAGAGCATAGTGTGCATATCAATCCCCAATGGTTCGGGGGTCCTTGAATTGGGCTCCACAGAGATCATCCACGAAGATTGGAGCTTTGTCCTTTCAGCCAAGTCCCTCTTCCCTTTTCATTTCTCGAACCCCCTAATCAATTCTCGTGGAGAGAACCCATCCGACGATGCCAGACAAGAACCGGCACTCGTCGGTGCCGGTAAGCGTCCATATGCTAAACCTGTCCGCGGGGTGCACCATGACATATCTGGCCCCTTCACTGTTGACCAAGGCGATAAAGACTCATCATTATCCCCATCGCCGTCTAGCCGATTGAGCCCTGGGGAGGTAGAGCGACAGCGGAGAGAGAAGATGAACCAGCGGTTCTACGCGCTCCGCTCCGTCGTCCCCAATATATCGGGAATGGACAGGGCGTCCCTCCTCGCTGATGCTGTCGACTACGTCGAGGAACTCCGGTCCCAGATTGCCGCAATGGAGTCCAAGGTCGTCAAGTCCAAGCAGTCATCTCCGAAGCGCCTCAAGAGTTGTAGGGCTGTCGATTCCTTCAGCGACCCGAGTAAGACAACGTCCCTGTCGAGCAAGAACAGCTCGATCATGGCCGCAATGACGTTGGCTGTCCCGGGGTGGAGAGAGATGGAGGTGGATGTGAAGGTGGTGGGGCAGGAGGCGGTGGTTCGGGTGTGGAGCCCGAGCCTAGAGCATCCGTGCGCGAGGTTGATGGAGGTGCTCAAGGAATTGGAATTGGTGGTCCAGCACGCGAGCATGTCGTGCGTGAAGGGGATGATGCTGCAGGAAGTGGCGATTAGGACTCCGGTCGCCTGCAGGGTCAGCGACGAGTCCATCAGAGATGCCATTCGGAGGAAGCTAGGCAATGTGTGAATGTTCTGTTTCTATTTGTATTGAAGGCAAGTACCGACTATTAGTGGTGTGAATTGTTTTTCCTTCTTTTTGATAGAGTAAAATTATGTATCTATTTGCACACAAAAAAAAAAAAAAAAGACCAACCTTTGGTTATTATCAATATGCGATAGATTAAATCAATTAGAGCAGAGTTGGTAATTTATGAACAAAATTATCCGAACCAGCATCTTGAAGGAATCGTCAAAAAATGAAGTCGACAATCTCAGATGCAACCGTTAGTAATCATCAAGTCAAGATCATGGAGTCAATATAACCATTGATGTAGTTGTTTATAACCTCTATCTGTAACCTCCATTTGTAACATCTATTTGCAATCTCCCTTTGTAGCCTCCTTTGGTTGGACGGAGGGGACGAGGGGGGGGCGATTAAACTCCTTGTATTTCTTAGTTGTAGTTTCCAATTTGCGTCATTAATTGAATTTTGGCATGTATCTTTATCCTAGGTGTCGTATCATTGATTAAATCCCAGCGTTGCATGTTCACATTCCCAAGCTGCGTCATCAATTAAATTATGACATAATTTGTTTACATTCGGTCCCATTGAAGTGGCTATATTTTCCAAGTTTTCTCGTCGATCAAATTCTAGAACAATTGTACACATACGGTTTTGGTCTTGTCTATAAGTGATATTTCCTATCTAGAGTCACCACAAAATTTGTCTCTTTTTATAAAAATCGAAAAACAACTTTGGTGAAAGATATTTCGTAGTCGTAGCCAACTCACATAAAACATCTTTTTGACACGCCCAATGAGACTAATATGATCGATTTGAGGAAGTGCAATGCCAAGAACAAAGAATCATTTAGAGCCTAATCATGCTGCGAGCAGCAATAGCGGTGATCCAGCTACCTAGTTTGAGACTCGACCGCTCCAACAACAGAACCAAGCCAAGAGGGCAGTGTCAAAATCCTGCAGCGCTAAACGGAGGAGCACTAATCTTACTTCAATGGTTACCATGAAGAGGTTGTTCGGGGGACAATAGAATAAGATGACAAATCATATAACAAGACACATTTCTAATGTGTTCAAGTCGATGGTCATCAATATGATCAGCGATGTCATCTCCAAGCCTAGAACATTCAACCAATCCATGCCAATCCAACTGAACATAGCAGCTTCTAAGTATGTTCCTTCAACTCTTAACCAATTGAATGGCAAAAAAAACATAAGCCAAATGATCCCACAACTAGTGAGGATTTTATAAAGGTTTGAAAATCCTATCTACCCTGAACTTAAAGGACAAGAAGGCCAGTCTATAAACCTAACTATCCTGAACTTATGAGGCAAAAAGGATGTTAACTTGAGAATCCCGATCAAGTTGCTAAACTCGTATTATGACAATTAGGTGTGGATAGAGGAATGATCAGGCCAATATATAAGAAGTAGGCAAAGTACAACCTAAGTGCCAAAACTTGGCACCGGGGGACACTTGAGTGCCAAAAGTTAGGAAAGTGGCACTTAAGTGCCATTTTTCAAAAAAAGTGGGACACTTAAGTGTCATCTCCGGTGAACCTTACTGGAAATCTTACGTGGCAATTTTTTATTATTTCTTTCGTTTATGTGGCTCATCGGAATGCTAACTCAACAAACAAAGCCAAAAACGATGTCATTTTTAAGCTAATTCAAATGTTAATATAAAAAATAATTTAATTAAATTATAAAAATAAATTATTATTATTATTTAAATAAATAAAAAAAAAGTGGGGAGAGGAGGCGGCGGCTAAGGGTTGAGCCCTCGTTGTCGCCACTTCCCCGCCGTCGCCGGGAAGGGTCGACGAAGGTGGGGGGAGAATCGGCCGAGGTCGCTGGCCCCTGGCCAACTAACTGGGGCGAGGGTCGTGGCCCTCGCCACCTCCCCGCCGCCACCGGCAAGGGCCGGCGACGAAGGGAAGGTCGGCTAAGGGCGTCGACCCCTGACTGATCGGTGGCAAGGGCCCACGAGCCCTTGCCGGATCTAGGGAGGGCCGCGAGCCCTCACCCAGATTTGGGGTGAGGGTCGAGGCCCTTGCCCAAATCCGACGAGGGCTCGCAGGCCCTCGTCGCCTCCTCACCGCTTGCCAGGAAGGGCCAACGACGGAGGGGGGAGGGTCGGCCGGGGGCCGACATCCCCGACTGACTCTCCCCCTCTCCGTCGCTGACCCTTTCCGGTGACGGCGGCAAGGAGGTGGTAGCGACGAGGGCTACCCTCCTTTTATTTCCCTCCCCTCCTTATTTATTTATTTATTTATTTATTTATTATTAAATATTTGAATTTGTATTTTAAAATGTTTTAAATAAATTTAATCTTAACTTTAATTTAATTAATTTTTATATTAAATTTTTACCACGTCAAAACGACGTCGTTTTGCACTTACCTCGTCAGAAAATTGTCATGTCAACATTTTGACCAAATTTTGGAAGGATTGGCACTTAAGTGTCACTCCGTGTCAAATTTTGGCACTCCAGATGTCCATATCTCATAGGAAGCCACATTCTAATAGGTTTGACACTATATCTTATCTAAGAAAGTTCAAAACTCCCAACTTTGTTGCTTTCACTTAGTGATCTTCTTTGCCTTCTTACTTTTTGTGTTTTTTCTCAAAGTGCTCTTTCGTTCCAATCAAACTACCATGATTGTAAAGACCTAAGAGTGTCTATATAGTGTTTAAACTTGGTCTATATCACTTTAGGGAATTAATTTGGGCCTTATCAAGATAATGGGCTCTAATAACCTAAGGCCTCTTACTAATCAAACTCTAATAGGCTAAATTTGATTGAATTAAGCTCAAAAAGCCCCAACATGGTGTCAAAAAAACTCCCAAGTGCTCTGGGTTCCCCTCTACCGCTTGGTAGTCTCCTCTAAATTCCTTCATGCTGAAGCTCTCCCTTAACGATTAACCCACCCTAAATCTCTGCATCGACCCTAACCCTTCATGATGAGAAGATGCTTCCCCCTTCAATCCCCGATTTACCTTCCCTGGACGCATCCCCCTAACCCATAAGTACCGCAATTTTTGTCCAATCTCTCGCCTCAATATACCCACACCAAACCTCCATCAAAACCCTAATTTAGTTATTGGGCTTCAATCCCATCTTCGTCGCCTACGTTTTCATTTCGTTGGACCACCTGACCCAAAACCCTAAGGATCGAGGCCGATTTCCTTGCTTAACAAAACAAGCCAAAACCCACCATACACCCCTGCACATTTACAACATTTTGCTTTCTCCCAGCAAAAGCCCAACTCCATCAGCCTCTTCCTCGAACTTCTCCCCTATTGACTATATTTGTGCTCTTCACTAATAAATTTCGCCCATCTCTTCTTGGACCGGATTGCCTTATCGACCAACAACACTTCATACACAAAGAAAGGTATGTAAAAACTCAGGCTTGTGCCCACATTCACTATAGAGGAGTCTACTCAACGCCTTCAATCGTCACACCATACTCTCTGTTCTACAAATTATATGGAGGTTGTCTGTGTACCTTCAATGCTGCAGTAAACTTTAGTTATATCATTGTGCCCTATAGTAGTATGCAATATGGCTGATTAGAACTCTGAAGCTAGCAGATTAGAGGTGTTGTGCAAAAGCTTGGGGAATTTATGGTCAAATGATGACATCATAGATGTTAAGGAAGGAATATCTAAAGAAAAATTAACAGAATGCCGGCTAACTTTGTTTGGAAAACTCTATTCTCGACCAAACGTGAATTTTCAAGCTTTTCTCAATACTAAGAAAAGGGCATGGAAGACAGAGAATGTATCTTGTACCTTGTTAGAACTAGGCTTCTTCTCATTCTCCTTCAAATCAGAAACCGAAAGGCAGAGAGTCTTAAATTCCGGGCCATGGTCTTTCTCTAGCAACCTCCTAGTGCTCCAGCAATATGACCCTGATATTCTAAAAATTTGTTGTGATTTCTCTCATTGTCCCTTTTGAGTACACCTGTTTGGCATACCATTTGGCAAGATAACGACGGACGTTTTTAAAGAGGTAGCTTCTAAGATTGGCGAAGTCATAGATGTGAAGCTAGAAGCTAAAAGAAACAGCAACTATCAGGTTGGTAAAGCCAAAATCAATATGAATTTGGCTACCCCTTTAAAAACAAGGGTCGTCATCAACTTGGGAAGCAAAAAATTGTGGATTGAATTCAAATATGAGCGACTGCCACATTATTTCTATTCTTATGGTAGAATTGATCATTATGACATCGCATGCAAAGAGATAACATATGAAACCACAAGGCTGGAAGATGACTAACTAGGTAACTTCGGGAACTGGCTACGAGCTAAGGTCCGGGAACTCAGCCTCAATGGAAAAAAAATTATGGTAAACAAGTCCAACTCCTTGAAGACCAAAAAATGGTATTCGGAATCTCCTTTTATTGCAGAAACTCATGAAGCTCAATCGCAAAGAACTCAACACCACAATCCCTACTGCCAATCCCTAGTCAACATTTCTCGGAGGAGGCACCACAACAAAAGGCTAACCATCTCCATTCTTCTCTAGCGCTAACCATCATCGAAGGAAAAGGACCACAGAAGAGAGGCAGCAACTGCTTAGATACGGAATCCATGATGACGATGTATAATGAATGGCTAAAAGAAGTGGAAAAAAGAGGTAGCTTCATTGAGTGACTGAAAGAGTCTAAGCTAGGGGCAAAGCCAAAACTACCAAACTCCCTACATCAAAGAAAGGGAAGAGGTTTTGTCCGTATGGGGCACAATCTTCCAAGACATCATCCACTAACAACCTATAAATAGTAAAGATCCCTATTACAGAGGAGGAGAAAACAACACAATGGGCTTTGGTGGCTAGCCCTAATAAGCCATCGAGTCATCCATGAAGCTACTAAGTTGAAATTGTCAAGGGTTGGGCTCTTCCCTGATAATTCGAGCTTTAAGAGCCGTAGTAACTCAGGAAAAGCCCAATATTTTTCTTTTTAATGGAAACAAAAAACCAAGAGCAAATAGTGCAAAGACTATGGAGACGGTTAAAGTTTTCGAATAGTTTTTTGGTGAATTCAGTAGGGAGATCAGGGGGCTTGGCTATTTTTTAGGATGAGCAAGTCACTATTTCAGTGGAATCGCATTCTGAATATCTTATAAATGTCCAGTGCGTACTTCATGATAATAGACAGCTTATGTGGATTACTTTCCTACATGCTCCTAACGATTTTCATGACAAAGTTGTACTATGGGACGAAATACAAATAGCAAGTGCCCTAAATCATCTTCCTTGGTTTTGTATCGAGGATTTTAATGAAATTTTGTACCATTGGGAAAAAGTGGGAAAGGGGATGGCATAACACTTTCATCTTACAACATTCAAAGACTTCTTATGTGCTTGCTCAATGATGGATCTAGAAAGCAAGAGGTATGCTTTTACCTGGACGAATAGAAAGGATGGAGACAATAATGTTAAAGAAAGGTTGGACAGAGCTCTTTGTACCATGAAGTGGAAAATAACCTATACGAATGCAGAAGTTATAGCCCTACCAGTTATCGGGTCCGACCACAGCCCGCTTATTCTGTCACTTTTACCCAAATCGATACGCAAACGAAGAAAGTTTAAATATGAAGCTTATTGAGCAGGAGATGAGGAGTGTAGGAAAATTCTCAAATGAACATGGGAGGATTCCCAAAGGAAGAATATGGCTGAGAAACTACATATAGTGGCAACACAACTAGCTACGTGGAGTAAAAAAAGATTCCCCAATGCATATAAGAAGATCGAAGAGCTAAAAAATGAACTTCAAACTCTGATGAATAGCCCCACATTGCATTATGATCATCACAGAATTCAGCACATCCATAAAGAGATTGAATCTCTATGGTGCTAGGAGGAGATGTTTTAGGATATGAGATCTAGAATTAAGTGGCTGAAATGGGGGGACAAAAATACAAAAAAATTTTATGCAACAACCATATAACAGAGAAATAGAAATCGAATTTCTAAGGTGTTGAATGCAAAAGGAGAATGGGTAAGGAATGATTAAACTCTCAAGAACATGACGGTAGATTTCTTCAAAAACCTCTATACATTAGGGTGTCCCAAGAACTTTTAGCCCATTCAAAACCAAATTCCAATTTCAGTTGATGCGGCTATGAAACTTAAACTCACTGAACCAGTTACTATGGAAGAAGTTTTTGCAGCAACTCACTAGTTAGGAGCTATCAAAGCTCCTAGGCCGGATGGATTGAATGGTCTCTTTTTTCAACATAATTGGCAAGACATCGGAGGAGATTTTCTTAGGGAGGTATAGCTTTTCTTTGAGACTAGAACCCTAAATCCAACCCTGAACAAAACCCGAATCACTCTCATCCCCAAAACCAAAAACCCATAAAAGTTAGAACAATTTCCGCTCATAAGCCTTTGCATTTTTGCCTACAAGATCATCTCTAAAATCCTTACAAACAGACTAAAACCTCTATTACCAAACTTAATAGCAGAGGAGCAAAGTGCCTTCATGGGTAGTAGGCAAATTCAAGACAAAATTTTGATTGTACAGGAAGTTCTTCACAGATTAAGAACTCGTGACATGAGGAAAAAATTTCAAGTCATTCTTAAACTAGACATGCAAAGGCTTATGATCAAATAGAGTGGGACTTCCTTCAGGAGTGTCTAAGAAAGATGGCTTTTGAGAATAATGGGTGCAATGGATCATTAATGCAATATGTCAATACGGTTTCCTATAGCATTAAGTTTAATGAGGAGTCCTCACCCTATTTCAAGCCCTCTCGGGATATTCGCTAGGGAGATCCTCTATCCCCTTATTTATTCATAACAATGGCAAACGTCCTTTCTCATATGATGAAGCAAGCACTCACAGAAGGTACACTTCGCGATATTAAACTAAACAGCAATTGTCCAACTCTCTCCTAGTTATTATTTGCAAACGATTCTATCTTTTTCCTAAATGGTACAACTTTGGAACGTCAAAATTTGATGACTATCCTCCACCAATATTATTACACTTCATGTCAGGCTATAAATCTGAATAAATCAAGGATGTTTTTCAACAAAGGATGTTTACAAAGCCTACAAAGAAACATGGTGTCAGAGTTGAGAGTTCCTAAAATTGCGAAAACGGGAAAGTATTTAGGAATTACTTCGGACTAGGGGGCCTCGAAAAAAGAACTGTTCACCTGGATTGTGACATCCTAAAAATTCAGTTTTGATTTCGATTGGATAAGTTGGGCATTTCATTGACGCGACTATAGTGCTTTTCTTTGAGATGGTTACTCATGAGATAACTAGTCTATTAGGGAAACCCATTATGGAATTTTAATGTAATAGACTTGAAAATTCGACCAGGAATCGGCTACTTGACCGTGTTCATCTTTAGAGGTCATTATGGCACAGATATAAGTTGATTAGGAATTAGAGATAGATCGGTTTGACTGAGATGTAGCTAAATGTGGGTAACTCCACTAAATTGGAAAATTCTCGTCGACCGACACTAGACTGATTTTTCTATTGTTTCGGTATCCTATGTCCGTATTTGAATTTTCGAGATTTTCACGACAACTGAAAGTCACCAATGTGTCGAGTAGTTTTATTGTGACTTGAAGAAAATCGACCATGGGTCATTTGCACTAAAAATTTCTAAAAGCTACCCGGTAAATTAGATCATACAAAAACCGTGTTTAATTGAAATTAACTGCGAATTTGAATTCGATTTCAAAAATTAAAAGTTTTGTCATGTTATGAGTCATTTTAGGAACATTGACTTGTCTTTCGAGGAATTTTCGACGAGTTTGGGATTTTTATGGAAAATCGAATCGGACAATTCGGAAAATGAACGGAAATTCAGATTGGCCAATTTGAAGGAATTTTCGAGCTCTGGTGTGAACTACTTGATGAAAGAGAATTGTGCGAGATTTTTTCTACGATAAAATTTGATGTCAATCGGAGAGATTTATTTAGAAATTGGATTCCGAGAAAAAGGAAATAGACGTCGGAATTGAGGAAAATTCGCAAGTTTGAGGGGCCATCGCATTTCAATCTTTATTTGGACTTCAATTGGGACAAGTTGGTGTGGAAATTGGTCTTGGATGACCAATCGATATTATTGTGAAAGTCGAACTAAAGATAATTGTATTTTGATTTCCTTTTATTTTCTTCCACGGGTCTCTCTCTCTCTCTCTCTCTCTCTCTCTCTCGCAAGTCCCTCTCATCTCTCTCGAAGACTCACGTATGAAAACCCACCACTAGCCGACTTTTCCCCAGTAAATTTGGTCTTCCTTTTTGCTTTATTTATTTGACTTTGGTTCAACCTTATCTCTCCCTTCTCACACGTTTTCTTTCCTTTCTTATCCATTTACGCAGCTCACCTTCTCTCTCTCTCTTTCTCTTTTCTTTCCGCATGTTTTCCCCACCTAGCCTCTCACAAGTCCCCTCATCTCTCTCGAAGACTCACGTATGAAAGCCTCATCACCAGCCGACTTTTCCCCAGCAAATTTGGTTTTCCTTTTTGCTTTATTTATTTGACTTTGGTTCAACCTTATCTCTCCCTTCTCACACGTTTTCTTTCCTTTCTTACCCATTTACGCAGCTCACTTTCTCTCTCTCTCTCTCTTTCTCTTTTCTTTTCGCATGTTTTCCCCACCTGGCCGATAGCCTCCCCCTACTCTCGTATCTTTTAATTTCTTTATGTTCCCTTTCTTACCCATTTACGCAGCTCACTTTCTCTCTCTCTCATATCTCTCTCTCCCTCACGCCTACTCAACCACTAGTCGTTGTCTCCGCTGCCACTTGTCCACAAACCACCACAACCGAGTCAACTAAACCAGCGAGCTTCCCCATCATTGACCGAAGATGTCCCGTGCTCCTCTCTCATCTTCGTTCGCAGCCCAATCCAGTAGCAGCTTCTGCAAGCCCACGTTCTCAGCCGTCCACTTCCTTCATGTCTTCTTTTCACTGCCCCTGACCTTCGACCGAACAGCCCAGCAACTCCACTGAAGCTTTTGCCTCCACCGAGCTGTCTTTTTGCTACCACACATGAGTCAACAAACCGGCCAAAGCCTCTCCAAGTCTTGACTCCAACCACACAAACCAAAGCCAGCAACCAGATCCTACCACTCCATAATTGAGCGCCAGCAGCTGCTTCCTCCTTTGCACTTCTCCACTGAGCAGCTCCCTCGACATCCATCTTTTCCAACTCGTGTCTTGTTCGGTCTCCACCAACTCGCCACTAGCCAGCTTCAACCATTGACGCTACTTCTCCCTCTTTGCTACTTCTTCAAAGCCCATCTTCAACTGCGTCAATGGCCCGGCAGTTGTGCCAGTTGAAGCCCACGAAAATTTCAGCAGTTCAGCCCACAGCCCAACTTCCCCAGCCCAATTCAACTCAAGCCCAGTCCAAGAAGCAGCCCATCAATTGAGTCATTGAGGCCCGCAACTTCAGCCCATCTTCATTTTCAGCAGCCCAAGCCCACAAGGCGAGCCCAGCCCAAATCAAAAACAAATCTTAGATTGGGTTGAGATTTGTTGGGCCAATTTTAGGCCTAGTCCAAGCCCGTTGACACTGCCACAAACCCAAGTTTCGGTTGTTGTCACGCTGCCGTCGCGGTGATCCGGTCTTTGCTTTGCACCAGTGAGTTTTATTCACTAATCCTCGCTTAGTAGGTTAATGATGCTTAGGGGTTGATTAGATTAAATTAAGCATGTTTAAGTGGATAGATTAGATTAAATTAATTAAATTAATTATCTGTCGATATATGTTAGGTGGTTAGTTATTGCAATTAGCAAGTAAATAGGTTCTAGTATTTATTTAACCAACCTTAGAATTTTTGTGGGTCCGTTTAGGCGTCCAATTAGGCATTATGGGCCTAAGTTGGATTTATTGCATTTATTTAATTTTTTCGTAATTGTTTATTTATTTATTTATTTATTTATTTTCCAAAAATTAGAATGGAATAGTTGGTGACCAGAATTTCGTGTTGATTATAGTAGTACTTTTTGTTTATTTTAATTGAGTATTGGTTTGTGAAAATTTAGTGAATTGATGATTATGTGGAGAATTTTCCCAAAACTAAGAGATGTCGATGTTTAATGGGAAAATGAACCTGAGAGGTTATGAGTGGACCTAGAAAACCATTGAAGTACGATTATGCCCTATTGGGCTGTGATTTACCATTGAATTTGGAATCGATCATGCCCATTGGGGCCGTGATCTACCACTTGTTAAAGGTCATGCCCAATGGGATTGTGATTCACCACCTATAGAGGTCGTGCCTAATATGGTCGTGATCCATCACCTGTTAAAGGTCATGCCCAATGGGACCGTGATTCATCACTTGATAGAGGTCATGCCTAATATGGCCGTGATCTGTCACCTATTAAAGCTTGCCCCCATTGGGCCGTGTTTACCACATAAAGATAGGTTGTGTCCTTTGGACTGAGATTTATAACAAAGAATTTGGTAAGCTATGCTCATTGAGCCGTGAGTAAGAATTGAGATTGAATAGTTGAAATGATCGGAGAGTGGTCCCGTTGACATGTAATCGATTGAGTTGATTGATTGTAAAGTTGATTTGATTGATTGGATGATATGATTGTAAATATTTGTTATTTGAACTGATTTGTAGAAAGGAATTGAGGCCAAAGTAAGTCATATGACGTTTGATTGTGCTTAGGCAGCCCTTATGGCATATTTTCTTTCTAATCGAGGCTTAGGGAGTTGAATTTGTTGAGACATCGTTTCACTGATTATTGTATAACCACTTCCAAGTCCTTAGATGATGTTAGTGGAGGACCGAAAGCCCTGGAATTTGGAAAGGTGGATAAACTAGAATTAGTGAACAAGTCTAACTAGTGGATCATAGGATAGTTCCATTTTTCTTGAGCCGATATTTTGTAAATAGCTTGATGTTGCAAATAAACATGTCTGTTGTTTATAAAAGGTTTGTTTTGGTTTGAAAATTTGGGGCCCTTCTTTTCTATCTCATATTGTTGTTATTTGGGGATCTTTTAATTACTTCCACATGTGCATTTAAAAAAAAAAAATGGTCAGCAATGCATCCTAGGACGTTGCTATTTAATTGACCAGAGAGGGATAGGCACGCGCTCGAGGATCGTGGCGTGACATGGATACTAGCTAGGGTAAATATGAAGCTAGAGAGTTGGAAGGAAAATTTGCTATCGCAAGCTAATAAGGAGATACTTCTTAAGTCAGTAGTGCAGGCAATGCCCCACTATGCGATGTCAATTTTTAAAATCCCAATATCCATTATTAAAGCCATTGAGAAGAAAATTACTAACTTTTGGTGGAGAAATAGCAACAAAATGGCTTGTCTGCATTGGAGGAAATGGGAACTCCTCAAGTTGCGAAAAGAGGAAGGAGGTCTTGGTTTTAAGGACTTACTTGCCTTTAACATCGCTATGCTAGGAAAACAAGCCTGACGAATCTCTCAACACCCGGACACACTTTGGAGTCAAATTATGAAAGGCCTTTATTTCCCAAATTGCGACTTTTGGCAAGTAGGAAAAGGATCACATCCATCATGGGGTTAGCAAAGTTTAATAGCAGGAAGAGACGTGGTTGCTCCTTAAGTTATGTGGGGAGTGGGAAATGGACAAAAAATTTCAATTAGACAAGAAATGGCTGAAGAATGGACCAATTGGAGGATCCGCAATGAGGACTGAACCATGCAAAGTGGTGGACTTAATCAATTTTGAAGCTGTATAATGGAAGGAATATCTCCTGCGGTCCTTGTTTGATGACTCCCTAGTGATAGAAATTAGAGCTATCCCTATCGGCCTTCCTAACTATAGAAGATAAATTGGTTTGGACAAACAATAAATTAGGATCCTATACGGTGAAGAGTGGATACTTTCTAAACGGCAAAAGTATACCCCAAGTGCCAAAACTTGGCACAAAGGGACACTTAAGTGCCAAAACTTTAAAAAGATACACTAAAGTGCCAAAATTGGAGTAAAATTGATCACTTAAGTGCCACTCCAGCCAAAATCCGACAAATTGCTAATGTGGTAATTTTCAGGCAAAATGAGTGCAAAACGGCGTCGTTTTGCACGCTGATGTGGTAAGAAAATGCAAAAACAGTTTTGTTTTGTCTCTAATGTGCAAATAATTAATATAAAAATTCATTGAATTAAATTTGAAACTAAATTTATTTAAAATATTCTAAAAAATAAAATACTTAAACTTTAAAAACTTTAAAAAAAAAAAGGGGGAGTCAAAGGGAGGTGGGCGAGGGTTAAGCCCCTCCGCCGCTGCCGGAAAGGGCGATGACGAAGCGGGAGGGTCAGCCGGGGTCATCGACCCCTAGCCGACCGACGACGAGGGCCTAGAGCCCTCATCGGATCTAGGCAAAGGCCTCGACCCTTACCCCATATTTGGGCGAGATCTCACGAGCACTCGCCACCTCCTCGCCTCGCCGAGAAGGGCCAGCAATGGTTGGGGGACCATCGGCCGGGGTCGCCGGTCCACTAGGGGCCGGTGAGGGCTCACGGGCCCTCGCCACCCCGACGCCAAGGCCCGGTGACCTTGGCCGATGCTCCCCCTATCATCGCCGGCCCTTCTCGGCAATGACAGGGAGGTGGCGAGGGCCTGCAAGCCCTCGCCCAAATTTGGGGCGAGGGTCGCGGCCCGCACCGCTGGTCAGCCAGGGGCCAGCAACCTTGATTGACCCTCCCCCCTCCGTGGCCGGCCCTTCCTGGCAACAACGGGGAGGCAATGGTAGAGAGGGCTCAGCCCTCGGTTGCCTCCCTCCATTTTTTTTTTTTAATTTTAAATTTTTAAATTTTATTTTTAGAATATTTTAAATAAATTTAGTTTTAAATTAAATTTAATTAATTTTTATATTAATTATTTATACATTATAGACAAAACGACGTCGTTTTTGCATTTTCTCGCCACGTCAGTGTGCAAAACGACGTCGTTTTGTACTCATCTCGTTGGAAAATTGCTACGTCAGCAATTTGGCCGGATTTTGATCGGAATGACACTTAAATGATCTATTTTACTCCGATTTTGGCACTTAAGTGTCTCTTTGTGCCAAGTTTTGGCACTCCAGATGTCTGTACCTCCTTTCTAAACAGAAAACCCACGGTGATTCATCGATAATCAACGTCATCAACATCCCACCAATCTAATCCAAACCTATGGAAGCATATTTGGAACTCCGCCATACAACCTAAAATAAAGTTTTTCCTATGGACTGCCTGTCAAAATGCATTGCCTACTTTGAATAATCTTTATAGAAGGAAGATAGTACATGAACCATTATGCCTAGTATGCCATCTCAAACCGGAGATGATCGAGCACACTCGCTACTCTACCTCTGGACATCACACTTATGGAACGAGCCACCCCTACAAGTTCAAATAAATCAAGTCGGTCTTACTCGTTTTGATGATTGGTTGTGCAAATTTAATGCAGGAACAGGGAACTCATGCAGATTTAAACTGATTGGGATAGTCTTATGATGCATATGGAAGGATAGAAACCATTTCATCTTCAGAAAAAGTACCCTCAACCCACACCAAACCCTGTTCAGAGCAACCATGTTATGGGAAAGCTTCACAACATGGAATCAAAAATCAAAGAGTAAGAAGCAAGGCCATGTCCTACCTAGCAAGTGGCAACCCCCGAGCCCTAGAGTACTCACAATAAACATTGATGTGTCATTCAACAGTGCCAATACAACCAACACTTCGACTATTTTAAGCGAAGATAATTCGGTGCATGGCAATGTAAATCTTTCAGACTTTGACCTGGGTCTAAACCCGTCTTGCAAAGATGTGCCGGCCAAGCAATGTGCTCCCACTCCAAGTATCGAATTGGTTCACTATAGCCCAACGGGTCTGATACCTTTTTATCCTAACCAAGGAGTTGGATGCCAAGGCTTTGAACACTCCCCAAGTCCTGAATCAACCTCGATAGAAACTCGTACCAATTCCAACCCTTTGCCTTGTCTAGTGTGGAATGTTGAAGGGGTTAAGAGCACCTCCGATAGAGAAGCAACGCCCCAAACTGAAATGAGAGGTAGAGTCTAGGCCCGATCAAAGCAGAACAAAGGGCAAGTCCACAGCATATCTGCTCTAAATAGAGAGGAAAGCAGAGAAAACTCACTTGGACCAGATCTAAACAAAGAAGAGGCGGCTGGAAATCCCAACTTGGAACACCCATAGCTGAATCTAACAGCACAACCGACGCCCAAACCAAATTTGGCCACTAGTGTGAACACCTTCACCTAAACAGCATTGAAATACCCACTTCGCACCAGAGGCGCAATAGCATGGCCCCACCCGAGATTCATAAGAGATGGGCAACACAAGATTGAGGAAAGCTTCCCCTGAGTAGCGACATCAACGAAGAAGGTTCTACAGCACCTACAGATCCCAACCACAACACCATAACAGCCTATCTTAACTCCCGAACATAGCATCAAGAACAGAGGCGCATCAACACGGCCCACCATACAATGAATTGTAGATCGGATGCGAGGAATAGGGGAAGAACTTAATTGTGTAGCAGCGAGAGCGATGATGGCTCTGACTCACCTCCCGGACCCGATCTCACCGGAAGACAGGCTGAATGTAGGCTTGAACTAGCATTCAGTCATGCTATAACCAGAGAGGAAGACAAATGTCGCTTCAGCTCTCAGCAGCAATGCCCCCCCTCTTGTGCAGTTATTGCGTGCATTTGTAGGGACTCCTTTGGCAGGTTAATGGATGGGTTTGCTAAAAACATTGAGGTGACTTCTACTAAACAAGCGGAGACTATAGCTTTGGTTGAAACCCTAAATTTTATTTCCTCAAAGCTTGCCCCAAACATACAGGTTCAGTTTGATAGCAGTACACTGGTGAAGAGTGTTCTCTCTTCAGATTCACTTAGTTGGGTAGTGCAGCCTCTAGTAAACCGGGCCAAGAATAAAATGGAAAATATTTCGGGACTTACATTAGCCCACTATAGTCATGCTACCAACAAGGTGGCTGATTGGTTAGCCAAAGCCCAACATATGGGCCGTCTCCCTAGAAACCGGGTATCTAACCCCTCGTCTGCTCTTTTGGATTTACTATGTACTGATGCTCATGCTGTATTTGCTTAGAAATTATCCTAGTTATGAAATCCTACTTCTTACTTTAAAAAAAAAAAAAAAGAGCTCAAAAATCTCCCCCCTCAAGGATTTTTGGCCACCATGATCTCTATGGGCAAGCGGAATGTCATTCTTCCATGCGCTCAATCCAATTAACTCAATTTAAATTCAAAGCTTTCTATTTGCCACCGGTCCGATTTTAATACAATTTATGAACACATTTATTAATAAAATATGCTCCTAATAAATTATGCAACTTAATGAATATTATTTTTACTAGGGGTCAAGATAAATCCCTAATTTTTTATGCAATAAATTCTTAATTGTTGTGAAAGCAAGTGACCAAACAATAAAATAAATAGAATAAAGAAAATAAATCGAACACTAGATTTATGTGGTTCGATCATAGTGACTTATGTCCACGAGAGAGTAGCAACGAATTTCTCTATAGATTAGGTGATACAATAAAGATACAACCACACTCAAGTCACTCAAATACTCTCAACGTTCCCAAGCTCCAATTACACTCCATAACTCATGCAATATTTGGTCCCAAATTTCCTCACGAAATAATCTCTCAATCTCATCAAAGAATTAACATAAATCTTAACATAGGATTATAATTGGCTTCAAAATTCTTTTTGATATCGTCAGGATGTAATTCACAAGCAGAAGCTCCTTATGATATTCTTCACGAAAAACATCCACTTCTTATATATAGGCAAGAATTGGATCCAAAATAGGAATATCTTCATAGGAAACCTTCTTAAATTAGGAAACTTAATCAAAATAGGAAATCCACTTGAATTAGAAAACTTTCATTTTTCAAGCTTAAACTAGGGACATATTTTAATAGAGGGGACATGTAGTCTTATGATCATACACAAGATTACATTATCTATACAGCTTAATATGGTTTGAACCGTCGATTATGACATTACCATCATTATCAGGGTGTATAGCAACGTATTTATCCTCACTAATGCAAAGAACATCCATGATAGATGGACTAAGACGTGGTTAGATATGTCTATGATTTCGTCCCCCACTAGTTGGTGGCAATGATGCCTCGTTACTCGAGATGTGTTTTAGTTAGAAACGAGTAGAGTGCATACTCTCACATGCATATCGATAAGCCACAATGTGGTAATCGAGTATCATAAAATAATATGTCAAATGCTTGTATTTGGTTAAAAAGAAAATTATGCCACATTGTCCTATTATTTTCATTACATATCATCATAGAAAATTATGCCTTCACTCACGTTCATTTTGTATAAACAAATACATTATATTCATGCTACTGTATTCGATAATGAGTCGAGTTGTTAGATGATCCCATAGCTTAAACTTGAAATTTGACTACTGAGTTTTGGCAAACCCCTTCATTTTATAGATTTATAGAATAGATCTTCTACCAGCATGACGTTTTGGAGCACTTGCATATTTTGAATGTGATTATTAAAATGTATATGTACCGAGTTTTGGATTAGTGTATATTAAATGTAGTTCCATTGTTTGTGTCGATGTGGGGTTACTAAAACTTCCCTATTGTTTAGTTTTCAATTGCGAGTTGATTCATTTTTGTGTTTGCGATTGCGAGTAGAAATGGAAACGAAAAGTATGAAACCATCGTGCACATGGGAAAACTAAAAACTCTAGTTTCTAAAATTTTATATTCCAAAAAGTGAGGATATACCTTAGCAACCTTCGTAGTTTGCTACCATACTCCTCCAATCAAATTTGCAAGCTTTTCGTATATGAATAGGTCATCTCCTCTTAATGAATATTAAATAGATCGTGCACGCTCATTATAACATCCTGATCCGACGCGAGCGAGCAATAGTCATTGGGCTTAGAGTGCTCAAACAAGGACGGCTCCAGGCAAGCTTCTAAAATGGCTAAAGGGGCAAGAATGAATTGAATTGCTCACCGAACAAGGAAAAACCATGCCTTGAATATGTGTGTGTATGTGTGTGTGTAAAAACTGGAATTAACTCATAGATGCATCTTTTTGACGTAATGGCAAGTTTTACTTTAAAACTCCAAAGTTAAGCATGTTTAGGCTAAAGCACTACTTGAATAGATGACCTCGTGAGAAAGTGCCTATCTATGTGCCAAAAAACAAAATCATGAGACCCAATATAGGACAGGTCAAAGCAAACAATACATCGAGTGAGTTAACCTATGGATGTCACAATATGGTATTAAAGTGGAACCTCCTCTAGTAGGTATATGGTTCAGGGACGAACCCCGCGAAAACTAGTAGGCCTATAATGACTCGCTAATGAGGGTGAGGAGTCCTAGTCAAAGCCTGAGGACTCAGATAAGTAACGACTCCTAGCAGGCTTCCAAAATTGCAAAAGAGATAGGAATGAATTGAATTACACACTGAATAAAAGGAGACCGTGCTTGGGTGTGAAAATTGGAATTAACTCATAGAAGCATCTTTTGACGTAACAACAAGCTTTAACTTGTAACTCCAACGTTAAGAGTGTTCATCCTAGAGCACTACTAAAATGAGTGGCTTCTTGAAAAAATGCTTGCTTGTGTGGCAAAGGACAAAACTATGAAGCTCGAAGTAGATAATATCTTGAATGAATTAATCTAGGGATTCACACTCTCCCTATCCTTTCAATAAAACAATCATATGTAAAATAAATCTTGTTATAATGTGATAATATCATCGTACAACCTGAAATAATAAGAGAGCACAAATAATAATCGGACCTATCATGCATGCAACTTTTTCGTTCCGGTCCAAATTTAGATGGACTGTTGGGAATGTGAAAATCCCACACCTTTCATATAGTTCATTTTGCGCTTATTATAGAAAAAAATTATATATACTCTTTTCTTTTTCCCTCTTTTTGTTTATTTTTCCTCCCTTGTTGACAACTCTAAAGTCCTCCATTGACAAGAAACACGTACAAAAATGCATGTGAGACACATGGATGGACATCTTCAAGCCCAAATGGCTTTTTCAATCTAATAATGAACGAAAATATTCAATTTTAGTTAATAATTATGATGAAAGAGAGAGAAATATAATATTTTGTACTTTAAAAATGAAGAATATAAGACCCATATAAGTAGGGTGAGAATATAATTAGACTTAAGTACAATTAATGTAAATTACAATTAACCTAATCCTAAATAGTAAACCCCCTCAGACTTATGATGATTTGAAAGAAGTCAACTGTAGTATAGAAAAAGGATTCAAAAAATGCCTGGGTGGATGCGTTTTGGTAAAGATATGAATCATCTGTCTAGTCAGCAAATGAAATGGAGATGTGTCTTACAATGCCATTACCCATATGATACCGAATGAAATGACAAGTAATTTCAATGGATTTAGTATGCCTATGGAAAACATTATTATGTGCAATTTGAATAGCACTTCAATTATTGTTTCATTATTATGACACACTTTGCTATTTTCTAATAGCCATCGCAAACACAATTATTTTAATGTCATATCAACAAGAGCTCAACATTCAACTTCTGTACTAGAGCAAGCAGTGGTGGTCTTTTTCTTGCTAAGCCATGAGATTAGTAAGTAGCCCATAAAGAAACAACAACCCAAAGTAGAGTGATGACTTAAGGGTCAACAGCCTAATCAACACCAGAATAAGCTACCGACTTCAAAGTAAAAAGAGCAGAAAAGTGAAGGAAATAAAATAAGGTACCCTTTGACCTATTAATGAATTCAAAGGATTATAGCAAAATGAATTGTACAGGTCAAAATCGTGTACTGACAAATAATTCACAACATCGGTGATACCAAGTTGAGTAACCAGATGTTAATAGAGTGTAGAATTTGAAAGAGGAGTTTCATCTTTGACATCAAATTTGGCATGGATCTCAATAGGAGTTGTATTCACCTTGTTGTCAATGAGTCTTGCTTGAGAAATAAAATCGGTGACATGTTTGGCTTGAGCGAGATAATAACAAAAGAAATCTGAAGTAAGCTCCAAGCCTGAAAAATAGCTAAGTTGTCAAAGATCTTTCATTTCAAATAGTTGACTGAAATGTTACTAGAGTTTTGAAATGCTAGTATGATTATCTCTAACCATATCATCCACATCTAAGAGTAGCATAATACACAGGACGTGTGTCAAACAAGAAAAATATGGTCATAGGTACTAGATTTAAGACCAATGGATTCCACTGTTGAGCAAAATGTGGAATGCCATGTATGAGGAGACTGTTTCGATTTATAGTTGACATAATCAACACACTTTGTTGGATGGATGAGTCTATCCAGGAGGAGGCATCATATAAACTTACTTAGTGGGATTGCCATTTAATAATGCACTTTAAGATTCATATGAAATAAAGACCAGCATTTAACAATGATAACAATAAGAAGACTGAATAAAAGTAACGCGTGCAACAGGAGCAAAAGTTTCTTTATAATCAATTTTGTATTCTTAAGTAGTGCCCTTTGCCGCTAGCCGAGCTTTGTAACAATTTATGGTACCATCTGCATATGCTATAATCTTATTCACCCATTTACAATAGACAATAGATTTAATGGGAGTCTATATATCAAATCCTATGTACAATAAAGCCTGCAACTCATCTCGCATTGCTTGCTGCCAAAGAGGATTAGTACCAACTTTTCTATATATGCAAGGTTTAGAAAGAGAAGCAGTGGTAAAGTAGTAATGGTAATCACAAACGCGAACTGTAAGTAGACTTACTCTCGTGGAATGACTGAATGAGGATGATGGATGTCCAATAGTGGAGAATCCACAGATGGGACACACATGTTAGAACAGCTAATGTGGTATCACCAAAAGGACCTCCGTCAAGATTATAAGAAAAGGACAGTATTGGAGAGGAAGAATCACGAGTGGGCAAAGGTGTAAGAACTTCTTAGAATAAATTCACTGAAAAACAAAAGAAAGAAGGAAAATCACCAACATGTACATCAGTTCCATTGGACTGCCAAAGAACCGGACTGGACCTATTGACCATTTCGGTCTAGTCCCAGGACCAAGTGATCCAATTCCCAGTTCCTAGATGGGATAGGACCAAATTAGGAACAAATCACCTATAAGTGTCATACATACATAAGCAATATAAAGGTGCACAAGGCTTTAATTTCGTGTTGAAAAAACCTTTTATAATAATTTGAAATTAGCAAAACCATTTTTTTCCCATTACTATTCTATAAATCATATGTTATTTTATTTTAGGTGATGTTAATAGATGTAATCCAAAGTAAAAATTGAAAAGAGTTGTAGAAACTAAGGGCTTGCATGGTAACAATTCTGTTTCTCCCAATTTATGTTCTTTTGTTTCTAAAAAAAAAAGAATAGAAATCTGTTTGGTAACGCCAACTTATTTTTCTATTCCTTGGAATAGAAAAGTAGTCGAGGAATAGATTTGAAACAGAAACAACAAACATAAAAAAGTAGCTTCTTGTTCCTAAGAATATTTCTAGAAATAAGCCATTTTTTTCTTTTCTATTTTTCTTTTGTTCTTCATCTTTGCTTTGCGGCCATTGCTGGCCGCCTACCAACCGCCAGCCACTTCCGGCCACCCATGGCCACCGTTGACCGACCACCGGCCGCCAACGGTCGTCACCACCGCCTGACCGCTAATGACCGTCGTTGTCGCCGCCACCACCTAACCGCCAACAACCGTTCTCGCCACCACACGATTGTTGCCCACAAGCCACCGGCCACCGCTATCGACCGCCGTTGCCACCACCCAGCCGTTGCACGTCGCCACACGACTGCTAATCGCAAACGCAAGAAAGCCGCCCACAGCCCACCAACTGCCACCCCTTCTCGTGGTCGCCCGTCCACCTCTAGCGGCCGATGGGCTGTGGGCAACGATCATGCAGCGGCAATTGGCGATTAGTAGTTGTGCAACAGCAAACGGTGGTCGTCGTGCGGCGAGCGACGTGAGTCGGTGGTCTATGAGCAAGAAGAAAAAACGATAAATACAAAAAAAATATAAATCGTATCAAATGCATTTATATTCTTTTTCTATTCCAATAATATAAATTTTGTATAATTACCAAATGCATTATTTTATTCAGAAATTGTTCCCGGAGTAGAAGCGTTACCATATATAAAGCACCGACACTCTCCAAGAGCCTTCGTGTCATGCCAAACACTTCGACACGTGTCCGACACTCTCGGACACTCAATCAACACGTGCTGGAAAATCCGACACCTGGTCAACTTTCTCGACACTCTCCGATACTCGAGTTGGAATTCTGACATATGAGTTTCCGACACATAATTCCGATATCAAAGTCAATTTTAAAAATTCAATAAATAAGATGTGAATATATATATAGACACACATATATACATATATGAAAAAATAAAATACAGTAATAAAAATAATAAATGGAAAAATAAGAAAAACCTAGTTTTCTCTTCTCTTATGAATCCCACTTCCCGTAATATACAATTCACCCCTTGAGTTTTTTTTCTCCTCTTCTAACATATCTAACATGCAAGTCCAAAATATAGATCGCTTGTTTTTTCTCCTAGTTTTATGAATTATTAAAATAGAGTTGAATTTATCAAATTAAAATAATAAATGATATTAATAAATGATGGATTAATGTTTTTAGTGTATATTCATTCTAGGCTTTTTTAATTATTTATTTATGAATTTGATTGAAATAATCATAAAAATGATAATTTAGTATGTATATATAAAAATATATATTCAATATACAATGTGTCCCGACGTATCGAAATTCTCTGTTTTTTGATAAACGACATATCGGCGCGTCGTGTCATGTCGTGTCACATGTCTTGTGTCGGTGTCGGTGCTACTTAGGTTACCATGTGCGCCCTAAATGGATCTTTATGAAGGGTGAATTATATCAGAGAGAATGAAATGTTCGTGGAGATTTGAACATACCATGAGAAGGTGAACAGTTTAGTGAAACCTTGATCACTAATACACTCAAGAAAATCTAACAGAAAGCGCTACATTTGTCAACTACTAGCCGAAGGCTTGGATAGACTCACAAATCGTTGATATGAGCATCTCTCTATATCACTTGAGATTTATGTACGTTTTACGTGTTTACTTACTCTGGATAAGAGGATTCAGATATTCCTTGATTAATCTTATGTTGTAATGACTTTGATAGGTGGCCACAAGCTCAAAAATATGGGAAAGAAAGAAAAAAATCGGAGAAAATCAAATCAGTTCTTCCTATGTTTATTCACTCAATCAGAGGAAAAGACTATTTCCTAAGATAGTCAACTCTATTCATGGTTACTGCACTATTACTAGAAGATTTGATTGTATGGGGGAGCAAATCTCTGTAATTGTGTTGATTATCTTCAACAACTAAAATGATCCTCTTTGTAGTTATTTAATGGTTAGTTTGGAGATTGAAAACTACATAAGAAGATTGACGCATGTTGAAGATGACACGACTACGAAATAGAGAAAGCTTCATACTTTGATACATTTATACTCTTAAATTGTAGAGAACGAGAAGTTCATTTATTAAGAGTACTTGTCACTAAGTGTAATATGATTTAAGGAGTGTACCAATGTTGTAATGTGCTTGAGTTTTGGTAGTGTGATCTACCAATTTCAAGTAGAAGCAGCAAGTGCTATGTTGTAATTCATGAAGAGATTATTTGTGGAACCTAATAGTGGTGAGCAGTTCCAGGTTTCACCTAAAACCTATCCTACAAACATGAAATGGACCATGTCACAGATTTCAAGGTCTAACAGGTTCCTTTTTCTGTCATTTTAGTTAAGCAAAATGAAAGTGAATGCAACAACAAAAACAAAAGTTTCTCATTAGTTAATAGCAACAACAATTCATAAAAGATAAACATGTCAAATAAAACAATAAGTTCAAAACACGTAACATAAAATCTAAGTTACAGAACTTCAATCCTCAATCATCCATGAAAAATTACTCTAAATCTTAAAAGTATTAAGACTTGTCACAAAAATACAATTGAGTTATAAAACTTTCAAAAAATGCAATCAAATATAGAACTTGTCAAATTTGTGAAATCAAATCCTTCTATGGGCCCGTTTGGTTCGGCTTTTGGGGAATGCATTTGCGAAATGCAAATACCTTTGGGTAAAGGGGTTTTCAGAAATGCAAATGTCGTTTGGTAAAATTTGCATTGAGAAACAACTTTTGCCAAAATACTGTTTGGTAAAATTTACATTTGTAATTAACTTTTATTAAATTAAAAAAAGCAAAAATGTTTTATATTTTTTATATAAAAATATAAAAATATAAACATAAAATATATTTATTAAACATAAAAAATATATAAAAAAATAGATATGTTTATATTTATAAATATTTATTTATTTATTTATTAAACATAAAATATTATATAAAAAATGGATTTATTTATATCTATATAAAATATATAAAAAATATATAAATATATATTATATTTCTTTATAAATATATATTTATTAAACATAAAATATAAAAAATAGATATGTTTATATATTTATATCGGACCACCGTATTCAGCGGCCGAATTGCCTAAATAAAAAATATGTTTATGTTTTTTATATAAAAATATAAAAATATAAACATAAAATATATTTATTAAACATAAAATATAAAAAATAGATATGTTTATATTTTTTATATAAAAAATAAACATAAAATATATGTTTATATATTTATACCGGACCACCATATTCAGCGGCCGAATTGCCTGAATAAAAAATATGTTTATGTTTTTTATATAAAAATATTTTTATATAAAAATATAAAAATATAAACATAAAATATATTTATTAAACATAATATATATATATATAAAATAGATATGTTTATATAAATATATATTTGTATAAAAATAACAGGAGAAAAAAATAGATATGTTTATACTTATAAATATATATTTATTTATTAAACATAAAATATATTTATATAAAAAATGGATATGTTTATATCTATATAAAATATATATAAACATAAAATATAAAAAAATAGATATGTTTATATATTTATATAAAATATAAAATAGATATTTTTATGTAAAAATATAAACATATTTATTTTTATATAAATATTTTTATTTTTATTTTTATTTTTATTCAAAGCGACCGATTGGCTTCAATAATATCGAAAGTTGCATTCTGAAGATGCAACTTGCCAAAGGACCTCAAGAGCTGCATTGGGCTAAAGGCCCTTAGAGCCACTTGGAGATGCAATTGCATCTTGCCAAAGTCGCGCAAAAAAACAAACAAAACAAACTTTGCATTTGGCCAAGGACTTTAGAGCCCAAATGAGCATTCCAAATGCTGAACCAAACAGGGCCTATAAACATTGTTAATTTGACTTACAAAAAATGCTAATGTGACATCTTTTAATTAATTTATCCCTCCTATTTGTCATTTTTTCTTCTTTTAATCTCATTTAAATTGGATTAAAAAAATTAAAAAAAAGACCAAATTTTTATTTACAAAAAATAAAACTAGGAAAAAAGAAAAGCAAAGGCATGGGATCTAATATGGGGCCCTACCACTACCGCTGCCCATCAGTGGAGGTCACCAACTTGGCTCAACCCCAGGCTAGGCCTTAGCTGCCCTAACCACTCTCGCCCTTGGCGATCCCAACCATCACCTATGGCCAATGACGCTAGCTAGGTCAAGGCGAGGCCTTGCCAATCCCAAGTGAGAGCTAGCAAGGCTCATCTAAATCTGGGCAACACTGACCCTCATTCAAGGCTAGGGAGGGTCGCCGGCCCCATGTAAGGGCCAACTTGGCCTAAATATGTGTGCCCAATTCGACGTGAGCCTCTCCAACCCTTGCTTGGTGTCAACAAGGCCCCACCTGGTGTTGGGCTAGGCCAACCACCTTCACCCAAGGTCGAAGACCTTCACCAGCCCTCCAATGATAAGTGGCAACAGCGGCAATACCCCACCAGATAGGCCTTTGTCTCAGTTTTTCTTTTCCCAATTTTGTTCTTTTAAAAAATAAATTTAAGTCTTTTGGTGTTTATTAATTTAATTAAAATAAGATTTAGAGAAAAACATAATTAAAAAAATGACAAATAGGAAAAAAATTAATAAAAAAATGTCACATCAATATTTTTCATTGTCCAAATTAACGATGTTAACAAAAGAACTTGATTAAACCAATTTGACAAATTTTAAAACTTGATTGCACTTTTTAAATGTTTTAGAACTCAATTGCATAGCAACAAGCTTTAAGACTTCTAGTGCACTTACCCATAAATTAAAAATCACTATTAATTAAACTAAAATAATTATTCAAAAGCTTCATTACATATATGATTCCACTTCAACTCATAAACCAAGTTTCAAGACAATTAATGTGAAGTTGGTAATTATAGTCCAAATCCAAATGGAGGCTAATATGGAAAATATTAAACATTTTTAAGTACTTCCAACCTAGTCTTTTCATTTCACGACCTAATCCGAAATAAAAATGTTGCTTGATATTTTTATTCAATAGCCTTTTACACTAGGTCAGAGCCATTTCCACAGGTCAAAGACATAAACTTAATCAATTTATGAAGCTTGTAGTGTATTTCAAGTAAATAGATGGCTCTCTGTGTCCCTATCCTTAGGCTATCAAACAATACTTTTTTTATCCTTTTTAGTTGTACAACTTGTCATCTTGCTTGTTCTTGTAACGGAGATCTTGAATTCATATAGTTTCAAAGCCAATATGCTCTTTGATCGGGGGTTAAAAACATGAACACCTTGTCTTGAACAAATAGAGAGAGACATAAAAAAATTATATAGAATACCAAATGATTCATCAATCTAATCTGTCCACAACAATATCATGTTGAAACCTAAATTTTGATTTTTTTTAATTAATTAGGCCTTAATTTCTTTTATTTTTCCTCTTTTTTGGATAAAAAACAACAAAAACAAATAAAAACAACAAAACAAAAACAAAAACAAAACAAAACAAAAAAGAAGAAGAAGAAGAAAAAAACAATAGCCATCGGGGCTGGGCCTCCAAGCCCTAACCCTCCCCTCTTTTCTCTCTCGCGCGAGCCCCCATGGCCTGGCCCGCGCAAACCAACCCGGCCCCTTTCCCCTCCTGTCTTCTTCCTCTGCAACACGCGCGCCGAAGGCCGGACGCGTGCGATGCCGGGACGCAACTGAGGGGACGCAGTATTGAAGGCGAGCATGCGTTCGTGGAAAGGGAAAGAAGTGATGTCGGTTCGGCCGGCGGAGGAGGGCCAGTCGGCACACCAAAGACCGCCGGCCCGACCTCCGCCGACCGCCACCCCTCGCCTATAAATAGAGGGCATCACCCCCATTAATCAACAACGAGCAAGTTCAGAAACCTTCCCCCGAGAGACTTTAGGGGAAGATTGAAGAGCAAGCGCGAGAGAGAGTGGGTCACGAGCTCAAACGACCTCCCTCCGAGAGACATTGGGGGAGGCCGGTGGCGAGCGAGCGAGAGAGAGAGAGAGAGAGAGAGAGAGAGAGAGAGAGAGAGCGCGGGTGAAAAGGGAACCTTCGAGCCGTAGGCTGCAGCAGCTTGGATGCCGCTAACAGCCGCACCGGACCAATCACCCGACGCCACATCCTCTGCTGCGGTGAGCTAGGGTTGCCCGCCCTTCCTTTTTTTATTGCTTGTGTCTGTCTGTGTGTGCTGGGGGAGGCCGTAACCTGCCTCCACCCACCAGTCCTCGCTATCGCCTGCTCGAGCTCCGTCGCGGTCCCAAGCCCGAAGCACCCCCACCTTGTCCTCCTCAACAGGTGCTTGCTAGGTGTTTGACAGAAATCCCAGGCGAACGTTGGATCTGCTAGTAACCGGCAACAAAGGGCGGTGACGGGTGAAAGGGATCGGCTATGGTGGCTAGCTGAGCGAATCAAAGGCGACGCCTGCACATCGGCCTAGCCCACTGGGATTCACCGGACCGGATCCTAAACCGATCCGAACTCGGGTCGTGCCGGCTCGGGTCGTCAAACCCGATCCGGTCCAGACCCGGACACCGGTCTTAATGAACTAGGTCGGACCCAACCCAAAGATCCGATCTAATTCGTTTTTATATTATTATAAAAAATAAATAAAAATCAAAAAATAATTTATTTTCCCAAAAAATCCAGTAAAATCAAAAATATCTCATATTTTCTCAAAAAAGCCAAAAAAAAAAAGTCCAAAAAAATGATATACATTTTCCAAAAAAAAAAAGACCAAATGGTCCAAAAATCCCTTTTATGTCCAAAAAATAGAAAAATGTCCAAAAAAAAAATATTTTTCTTCCAAAATGCATGGAAAACCTTTTAAAAAATCCAAAAATTCTTAATCTTTAAATTAGTGATTAACTAGTGTAATTAAGTCCATGAACCTAGTTTCTCTGGTTGTGCAGGAGCAAATATTTCTCCCAATATTTCGCTTAGGTTTCTAATTGACCCACTCCAAATTATTTAGTTGCGACTTCTATATAAAATTAACTTACTAGTTAAAAACTTAGATTATTAAATCGTGAATAGGTGAACTTGAGAGAGTTCAAGTTAAACCTAATAGATCTAGCCGAACCATTAGCCTCTGTCGGCATTCTCACCTAATTGGGTGCCCCAAAAATAGAGGTCGCGACACATCATGATCAAACTATGCCCATCATTTAATGTTATGCTTATAAAATAAACATTTCTCCATTTTTATTTTAGGCTTTTCTTGGTTCTGCTACTTCGGTTTTTGATTCTTGTGTTACCATTCTCGATCCACAGGGGAACCAAAAACCGACAATTCCTAAGATAATGGAATTAGAAATTGGACCGAGGGCATTAGAACCTGGAGCCAAACTAATTCTATCCTAAAACCACACTCATCCCCAGAATCCCACCTATTGGTGGTTGTTAGTCCGGCAAAATAAACATAAACTTGATATAAGTTGTCCCACTGTAAAGCTCAGCATGCATAGTCTTCTCTCTCTTTACTTGATTTGTTTGATATTTGATAGAACATAGTACACTTGGTATTGTTAGTTTATTCCTGCATATATCAAGGCACATCTTGCATGTATTAAGCTTAACATATTACATTCCACCAAAATTTGTTTAGTTTTTATAAGTCAACTTATCCACCTCCATCTGGGTTGCATTATTAGTCACAATATATCGTGCATTCATGAGAAAGGAGATGCACAAAACAAGCACAATTAAAAACTTGAAGAAGATTCTAATTGGGGACTATGCTTTACAAGCACTCATAATGCAACAATAAGTGATGGAGTACGGTTGATAATGTGGGCAGCAATAAGACAAGCCTCGCCCCAAAATTACTCTGGATAAGAGGCTGATCATAGAGGATGATCTTTCGCACTTTGGGTGTGCATGTTTTTCAAAGGAGACAGTCGCGCGACATGACCGACTATTAAAATGATTCTTTGTGGCTGATTAAGTTCTCCATTGATATAACTTATAAATGCTATTCACTATCTTTTTAACGAATATAGTTTTGACACTGTTGAGGCACGAGTTTTGAAGGTCTACGGTTGTTGATTCATGGACTATATACTCTCTGTAATCTGCACCAGGAAGAGCAAAAGAAGTTCTCTCAGCATCTGTCCTCGGGGATCTCTTCAATGCTTAGAAGGAAACAAGAGAAAGTTCGGATCTTAAGAGAGGATAAGAAATAACTTAATGAGGGTTTATATCTGGATATATACAGAGATGCCTTGCACTTGGCCAGAGGACCTCACAATGAGCTTGCTTATTGCTAGAACGAGCATCGCATATTTAAGTTTATTTATCTATTTAAGGATTATAGCCTGAGTATAGATTGGGCCATGTTAGTTGTATTCTACCTATTATGGATTTAATTTTTCGTATCATAATTCTTGCAGGCTCACCTTTCAACACTATCAATTGAGTAGACCCAATGGTCAGTTGGTCAATTTAATCTCAAATTTTTATATAAAAACCAGTTACATGGAAAACCCATGCATATATTGGAGACGCACTAGGATCAGACAACACTACAAATTAACAAAATTATAATTTACAATAATCAAGATCTTTGACGAGGAAACAACGAGTCTCTAACTTTTGAAATTTGGATAAAAAAATAAGTGTGGAGTACTTCACAAATCTCTAGTCTCCCCTCTTGCAACGATCTAAACCATACAAACGGATCAAAATCTTTACACGTCATCTCATTCCTTTTACTTATTTAACCTTTTTCACTAAATACAAAGGTGTGCTCTTTTTTCTAATGAACATTTGAGACAATAGGTCCATTAAGTTTTCAGGCAGATATTGAATATTGAAATTCTCGTCAATAGTTGGTCTTTCCCCCACGTGATCAGTTCAGATTTTCTCCTTTTTTGCTGTTCAGTTTCCCTCTCCGTCCATTCTATGAGGGGCATCTATTCCGACACTCCATTTTCCATCAAAGGAGCTTTGTTCTGCTTCTAGATTTTGAATCCAAATTTATAGGGGAAATTTCTTCCGTCTCTTGACTTTTCTCTCATCCGTCTGGCATTTGAGTCAAAATTTGTACAAGGAAGTCGACAATTTCAAATTTTACAGTGTGAAATCTAACGTCAAAAGTCGTGAATTAACCAAACATTGACCAAACGAACTGGGCGAGTAACACACATCATGATGGTACTCACGGGTTCCCGGAGATCTTCCTTTCTTGTACCGGTTAGGACGGCATATAAGATTTCAATTGAACGCAACTTTGCTAATTTAGAATATATGCTACGATTATTTATAGCTTAGTATTTTGTTTCGCTTAGAAAAATTGGGAAACACCGATCTAAAAGAGGTCATGGCAAAAAATAATAGTTAGATTATTTAGATGGAGGAGAGGAAAGACGAAAGAGGAAAGAAGATATCATAAAATCTACAGTTTCTCTCGTTTGTTTTCACATAAATTTTTCCATCTAAATTTGCATCGCCCATTTTTCCTCCTTTTCCGAAGATACCATAACATTTTCTTTTTTTTTCAAATGTGAAAAAAGTGAGAAGGGGTGATTAATCAATAATTCTCCTCAAGTATTGCTATATGATCTTCATATTTTGGATCGTAATATTCGATTTGAGTCATAAGTAATTCTCATTTTGAGCGAGCTTATGATCACCGCACTGCTAGATGCGATTTGGAGTAAAGGAAGAGTGATCTTTACGTTTGATACACAAGCTAAATCTATATCACAGACAAATTAGGATTTCCAAAAATTGAGGAGCAATTTGGAGATTGAATATGTGACCAAGATAGCTCAAATCACTTGAAAGTAAGTCTCAACGAACTCGTCCAACCATCTTAGTGTCATAACTAATACTCTTTTTGAGTGAGCCCATTATCACCTACATTACTAGATGCAATTGAAGTATATGAGAAGTGATCTTTACATCTGTTACGCAATGAATTTACTTCACAAATGAATCGGGATTTCCAAAAATTGAGGAGCAATTTGGGGATTCGAATCTATGACTAAGATGGCTCAAATCAACTGGAAGTCTCAACCAATTCGACCAATAATTTAGGTGTCCTAAAATAACATAATATAACTCTTGGTACTCAAACTGGAAAGATAAGATCCGAAAGGAAACGCAATGTGAGAAAACGACAAGAACTTGCGTGAGGCTGTATCCCACTACAACTATTATTGGTCCTAAAGAGTGAAAACCTGCGACAAGGGTCACCCTCAATCACAGTTCCGACACGTGGGCTTTCACATCCTAGTCTCGTGACGAAGAGGATTAGCCTCCATCTCTTGAATTTGCCGCACGTTGATTCAATAACCTAGTAACTGCAATTAGAGCATATCAACTATTATCACGTGAACAATATTGCTGGTTTTCATCCAACGTCAACTCGATCTTCCGGTTGAGCCCATCAATTTTACGTGGAAGAAACCAAAACCCAAAACTCTCGAAGTCGATTGGCTTAAGGAAAATACGATCGGAAGAAGAAATTATTACAAGAGATGAAATCGAAAGGATCTGATGGGACGGGGATGGAATCATTTCGAGAGCGAATTACACGAAACGAACGCATGCGATGCATCGTCATCAGGGTGAAGGAGATAGGTTCATTTCCACATGTTTAAATCATTGAGTTTTTGGGACAGCGCAGTTCGTATTCCACCAAAAGAAAACAATAACCTCTGTCCTAAAAGCTCTCGGTACAATTATTGAAATGTGGGTACTGGCTTGGGGGCGCGTGGGGGGTCGGAGTTGTGTGGGGTGGGGACTTAGAGCGAGCTGCAATAAACGATCGCGACGAAATTTTTACCGTGTTGAATCGCTCCTCAAATCATCCCGATCCTACTAAATCTTGAACAATTTTCAGTTTGGATGTACAGGATTGGATTGAGATCCTGTTCTCTAGAGCGAGCTAGGGATTTACTTAGTGGGTAATCTGAAACTTCTAATCGCATGTACCATATGTCATCAAAACCGGCCTTTCCCTCTTTCAAAAAACTTGAGATTGCTTATGTAGTCTAGTACAAATGTAGAGAAAAAAAATCAATTATAAACATACATTTTCTTATGACATCCACCGTTATTGCAAAAATAATCTAGCTTCTCATTTATGGCTGTTATGGATTTTAAATATTCAGGATCATGAACCACCGCCTTGATGGCCGCGATGGTTTGGGCTCTCTCCCACTCACGATGGGAGGGAGTTTGAATCCCCTCACGGTCGTTTGGGGTCTTAAGTGGGACGCCGAGGGTGGTGGATCTTCCCACTTACGTGTCCCCCTAGATTCACTCGAGCTGTACGGGTTCCTGGGTCACCAAAATATATATATTCAGGATCATGTGTTTTCTCACTTTGGAGACTTCTTGATTGAAAATGATACACGCTTGAAGTAGACAATTTTGAATGCAAATTAGGATATGGTCGGTTTGAAGATTCCCTTTGTTCAAAGGTACCATGGTAGGTTGAGATTAAACAATTTGCTAAATTGGATATAATTCCTAACACCGTCCAAAATTGGACGGAAGTAAACGATCACAGGCTTTGTTTTCATTTATCCTTAGTTGGACGAATTTCCTTTAATAAAGCTTTTGATCGGTGGATTACAAAATATACTAACATGCAAGCTTAGATAAATTATGAATGGGGATGATGTCCATATTCAGAGCCCACTATTTAGAACGCTAGATTAGATGATCCTCCGATTCCAGATGGAGAAAAGGATAACCCTTTTACCCTGAGCAAGCATGCATAATACCCAAACATCCATATACTTGTGCGTGCAGATGGTATGCCTTAGTTTGAAGTTTGAACAACGTGACGAAGCACTCTTCTCTGACAACTACAACAGCGAAAAGTTCAAAGAAATTAAGTACACATTAGCACGATGCACAAATTGAAACATGCATACTTGTTGAAAGATGCATTTGGTTATTTAGTTCATTTTTGCACAGCCTGCGTTGAATTTTCATGATTCAATTATAGAGATCAATGTCCAAGAGAAGAGTTGAGATAAAGCGATACGGATCAAATTTGCAGCCCCAACACACATAACTCCTTACCATATTGAGCGCTCAAGGAAGGCGACTCCATATCCTTTTTTTATTTCATGCTCGGCAAGAAATTAAAATTGGGATTTGAGTCCATTATAATATGATTCCTAAAAAAATATGGAATTGCATGTATTACCTGACAAAACCTACTATTAGGATTCGAAAAGCATTATCTTTTAATTTTACGACAAAGATCTCAGGTTAAAGAGAATTTGATGAATCGAAAAAACTAGTACGAGTAAACGTCCGCAAAGAAAAAAAAATAAATAAAAAACATATAACTTCAGTGTTTTTTAGTCGTCGTCGTGATCGTCATCAGCACTTCTTTGCTTTTTGGCAGCATCAGTCTCACTACGGGGAATCTCTCTCTCTCTCTCTCTCTCTCTCTCTCTCTCTACTATAATGCAACAGTCTAATGTCAAGTCTTGAGTATGACCCACCTGATTAAACATCAACTTCTAGCCCATCACCTCACTTGTTATATCGGTATTATGGATCCATTTTATTATCCCTATTTAGAGTTCCTGCAAAGTGTATTAAGATTGGCGTACAAATTCGTATATTAAACAGTAGATCGTACCGTTACTATGTACTAAATATGAATGTAAAAGCTACGACCATCCACATCCTACGATTTGCCACTTAGGTAGAACTCCGCCCTAACTTCTTATAAAAGGGAGAAATCCTGATCTAGCTTAATAACTTGCTACTCATGGAAGAACTAACATCTAGTGCTTCCTCCTCCTTGGTTGTCCCCTTCTATCATAGAGCCCCGCCCACTCTCCAGCAACTCGTCCACTTGATCCTGCAAACCCGAACCGAAGGATGGGTTTACTCCATCTTTTGGCAGCCTTCAAGAGACGAACATGGCGGTCTCGTCCTCACCTGGGGCGACGGCCATTTCCGAGGAACTACAAAAGACCCGTTAGCATCTAAACCCAGCCACAAAAGGGTGCTCGAAGAAGCCCAATTCCTGGATGGTAAGCTCACTCATGGCAGCGACAACGGCGACCCTGAATGGTACTACATATTCTCGGTCGCGAGGTCGTATTCATCTGAAGACGGCATTCTAGGAAGAGCATTTCGCTCAGGAGGTCACGTTTGGCTGAGCGGTGAAGACCGCCATGAGCTGGAGATGTATGAGCATGATGAGCGGGTGAAAGAAGCAAGAATGTATGGAATTAAGAGCATAGTGTGCATATCAGCCCCTAATGGTTCCGGAGTTCTTGAATTGGGCTCCGCAGAGATCATTAAAGAAGATTGGAGCTTAGTTCATTTAGCCAAGAGCCTCTTCCCTTCTCATTTCTCGAGCCTTCGAGTCGATCCTCGTGGAGAGAACCAACCCAACGATGCCAGGGAAGAACCGGCCCTCGTCGGTGTCAGGAAGCGTCCACTCTCTAAACCTGCGGGCTTGGCATGTCATAACATATCTAAGAAGAGCGGAATGAAGACAATACTCGACGACGACGATAAAGAATCCTCGTTGTCGCCATCGCCGTCTGGCCCGTTAAGCCACGTGGAGGCAGAGCGGCAGCGAAGGGATAAGATGAACCAGCGGTTCTACGCACTCCGTTCCGTCGTCCCCAATGTGTCGAGGATGGACAAGGCGTCCCTCCTTGCTGATGCCGTCGACTACATCAAAGAACTCCGGTCCCGGATCGACGCATTGGAGTCCAAGCTCGTCAAGTCTGAGCCACCGTCTCCAAAGCGCCTCAAGAGCAATAGGGCTGTCGCTGACGGGACTGGAAAAACGTCGCTGTCGAGCAAGAACAGCTCGAAAATGGTCGCGAGGACGTTGGCCATCCCGGGGCCGAGACAGATGACGGTGGAGGTGACGGTGGTGGGGCGGGAGGCGGTGGTCCGGGTTTGGAGCCCGAATCTGGAGCACCCGTGCGCGAGGTTGATGGACGTGCTTAAGGAATTGGGGTTGGTGGTCCAACACGCGAGCATGTCGTGTGTGAAGGGGATGATGCTGCAGGACGTGGTGATCAGGACTCCGGCCGAATGCTTGATCAGCGACGAGTCCATTAGAGATGCCATCCGGGGTAAGCTAGGCGAGGTGTGAATTTTCTGTATCCATTTGTATTAAGGCATGGTTATTGAAGCAATCTCCATTATGGCCAAAAGACCATGTCTGCTCATTCTCCTGGGGAGAATCTTTCAAAAGACCCAGCTAATTCTTGACGTTGTGATTTCCCACTCACGAGGAAAACATCACAAATATGTTTTTCTAATGATGCTTTGGTTTGCAAAGTACTCTATTTATGTCGTGAACGGTAATAGTACAACTCTACTAACAATTTTCATCCTCATCTCCAAAGAATGAAAGCATTCAATTGTGCAATTACTCAACAATGAAGCGCCAATTTGATTCGATTTTCGTATTTTGACACCGATTGAGACTAATTACTTAGTTAATTAAAGGTGATTCGACCAAAATCTCCCCATTTAACTCATATTTGTCATCTTTTTGCTAAATAATTTAAATGACTCATGCTCAACTCAACCCAAACCCAGCCACAGAACCTATCCAGGAAACAGAACAAATGCTAAACAAATCTCAAAAAATAAATGAATGATAGATAAAAGACATCTGTCGTCGTTGCCATTGCGCCACTGCTCCTCCTATCGTCGCCGCACTCTCTGTTGATTGCTGACGTCATTGGTCCTCCTCGTCCGAACCACGCAGTCATCGATGTCCAATGGCTCACGTCACTTACATATGGAGCACCAGAAATCGAGAATCGAGAAGTGGTGAAGAGTTTTGAGCTTGAGGAACGACTCACATGAACATGTAAAGATCTTCTGCATTGCCAAGGCTTGTGTATTTAGTAGACATCATTGGGAACAGATCCTTTAATTGAGAGCAGCGTTGCGTGATTACTCCGTCCATCGCGCGACATGAGAGAGAGAGAGAGAGAGAGAGAGAGAGAGAGAGAGAGATCTACGCACGATCAAAGAGATGAAGATGGTTTTTTTCGGTTCTTCACCCTTTCTCCATCTGTTCTTGGACATGACAATTCTCTATATCTTCTTCTGCTAAAAAAGTTTTGGGGCTGAAATGGATTAACAATGCATAAGTTTTAGACCCACTTTAATCTGCTTTTAAATTTCTAAACAACCCATATCTCACCTAGCCCGTTGAATTTGAGTCAAAAAAAAAAAAAAGGGTAATGAACCCATTTTGCCTGCTCTACTTAGTTTGCATAAATTAATGGTAAAGTAGGATTGCATTATTTGTAAGATTATGGAACTAATACATTCATTCGAACAATTTAGAATAGAATAGTACTATTTGCACATACCATACGAAGTCAGCTATAAACATGAAAAAGTTATTTCAAAAACTTATTCCTGCTGGTTGAAATGTTTTTCCAGTCTGTTAAATTAGGCATGCACAACCCATCCACAGGAGTTCCAGTTAAAAAAAAAAAAAATGGTTGAAAAGATTGATGTTGTAAGAGCATCGACTACGCTTTCAGTTCTGTCCTTGTTTTGTTGAATTGAGTGTAAATTGAGGGGCTAATCGTCAAGGATAAACACGAGTCTCGTTTGAAAATTTGTGACAAAAAAAGTAGAGTCTACCCATGCGCAATTGACGCATAAATATTCATATGTGTCGTTGCTCTTTGTGATGCTATAATTTTTTTTTTTTTAGTAAAGGTAAGAATATATTGAGGAATAGCTAACTATACAAAAATCTGGCGTCAAGAACTTTCACTCAATGCAAAGAGGTAGAATGAGTGGAAGGGAGCTAAAGTAAAAGAAAAAAAAAACAGCCTCAAACAATTGGCAGAACAAAAAAAACACCAGGCCACCAAAGCAACAAAAATATTTTAACTTTTTTTGTTTGTACTTACTGAAACAATCGGATCTCTCTCTCAAATGGAATATCCCCTTGCTGATACTGCGCAATCACCATTTAATTGTAGTAGTGCTTGCACACACACACCCGAAAAAAAGAAAAATAAAAAAACACACACAAGATTGGTGCAGTTAGGTGAGATTATTGAGAGATTTCCAGTTTAAAAACTGGAGATTATTCATTCGAATCTTATTAATTGCGTGTAAATTCTTCTATGTTAGGATCATCTACAAAGTTCAAAAGTATAAGTACAACCAATTCGTAAGACTTTTAGGATGTTTCATATTTTCTTAAATAATTGGGTCTCCATACTAGCATCCTTATATTATTACAAAAAAAAAAAAAAAAACTGTCAATATTTTGAGAGACTCATCAATAGTTCCTTTTTATAATTAGGAATAGTCAAAATTAGCATGATATTAAAAATTGTCAAAATGCTTAGAACTAAACTAGCTAAATTGAAAAGTTTATAATTGAATTTATGACCTCATCATATAATAAATTTAGGACATTTTGGATAATTTTTCTAAATATGCTGATCTGTAACCTTCTAGTAACCATCTTCACGAGTGGGAATGTAAGGGTATTTGCGATGACGTCTAGAAGTGGGAATGTAAGGGTATGACCACGCTGCGTGCACGTGGCCAAAGCACAAACCGTTCTAGAAATTTTGCAAGATAGTGCCTCCCCTTCGTAAGTTCCAAAAAGTCGGGATCTCCCCTGGTCACCTTTCATTTGATGCCACGCACCTGTCGAGCATCGCAAGCTTTTCGTGCATGCATCGGCCATTTTCATTGAATGGACCCAAAATCCTGATCGCCAGCACTCGCCTTATCCTTTCGCTAAGTCAATTACCACGTACGATGAATCGTGTGATGGGATTACGATATCATCATCGCGTGGCGTGAAATGATAGACAAGGACAAGGAAATATGTGGTGTCAACATGATTTGGACGGGCGATTTTCAATCTCTTATTAAAGACCGATTCTGAAAAATTAAAATTGAAATCTATCTATTAATTTTGTGAATTTACCCGAAAATTTGATCGTCATAAAACTAATCCTCAATCTCTATAAAGCTTGTTCGGTTTTATGTTTGAGTTGAATTGTGAGCTATTGATTTGATTAAAGATTAAAAATTATAAGGCAAAACAAATAGATAATACTCGTTAGTTAAAAACTTAATTTCTTTGCAAGTTATGATGTGATCTTCTTAAGATTTTTAGATATTAGAAACATGTTGAGAATTAGAAACATTAATTGTTTTCTTAGTCTTTTTTCAACGTCAACCTAATTAAATCATGAGAATGACCAAAAAGAGACCTAATTATAGTCTCAAAACGAGCCATTGACTCATATGGACATCTCCAATCAATTCTTTGATTTATCTATATTTGTTTATATTATTTTGATTGAGAAAATAAGTAAATAGATTATTAAAATGAATTGAAAATTGGATTTTGGTACTCACCAATTTCATTAAATTGGAACCGAGAATCAAATCAGCTCTCATGAGAGCCATTGATTGCGGTCTAATTAGGTCCGATTCGGACGAGTTGAGTGATTTCAGATTATTTTGTATATCCCTGCTATGAAGCACACAAGATATTTTCGCTTGTGGATGCGAAAATCCCAAACATTTTATATGTCCCCTACTTGTCCAACCCTAGAAAAACGGCCTTTATGCTTATTATTTAGAGTAATGATGTGTAGTCACTTCTTTTTTTTCTGGTCGAAATGTGTAGTCCTTTCATTTTCCTTTTCCCCCCACCTTCTTTGACTATTCTAACGTCCTCTATTGGCAAGGAAACATCACAAAATCAAAGCTCCATGCTCCAAAAATTGCATGTGAGGCACATGGACGGACATCTTCAATCCGAATCGACTGTTTTTACCTGTCTAATCACGAAAGAAAGTATTTCGTCCTTCCATGCATTTTCACACATGCAAGCGTTTCCATTTCTTTATTTGCGTCCCTCAATGTTTTGGTTTGATGGCGGCGGCTCATATCGATTTGCAATTGGAGTGCGACCGCATTGATGTGATGACGATAAGCTTTGGAGAATCTGGAGCGCTGTTAAGATATCATGAACAAGCTCTGGACTGCGAACGTGGACATGGCCTGGTCTTTTAAAATGTCAACAATGATGGCGGGACCGTACCCTTCTTACATAGATTGTCAAAGATGCTGATTTTCACACCAGGTTAAAACATCGAGTCGATCCCAATGTTCTACCTCCACCGATTCAAGATTGTCATTTGCCCCACGATGGAAGTCACGTTGTGGCTTGACATCGAATTATGCATTATGACAGTGCCGTACGGGTTTAGAGATCGATGCGAGCGTCCATCAAAGTTGACTTGGGCCCTTGTACGCATTGTGCTCAACCTAAACCCGCCCAGCCGTGTCTATTAATTGGGTTTGAGTTTAGACATAATTTTTTTTTTTTTATCGAGGAAGCACCGAAAACCCCTAAAAGTTTAGGCATAGTTTTTTTCAAAAAGTCACGATAAAGGAGCTCGAAGTATCAAGTACAATTATTGTCAACAGAAAAAAATAAAAATAAATCGATTTCTCGAAAGGAATAAAGGTGGGTACAATTCATTTAACCCTGACTTGAGGGCTCCCCACAGTACAAACGCGATAATGGGAAGCACCGCCACATTAACCCAGAGTCTGACTGACCCAATGATGGCACGAAACTGACGCCCCTAAAATTGACATCCCTTCCAACTCTCTCAGGATTTGTCACCCTTAGGGGGTCGTGCTTCTGGCCTAAAGAAGAAAGTGGGTTGGGTTGGTTTTAAACATGGCTTAATGAGAATTGACTTGGGCCAAGGGCTCATGATGGTATGTTGATCTCTGGTGGTCGCCAATTTTGCTCCTCTAGATTGGAATTTAGGATCCATTTCTCCGAAAGATAACTGCTCTTGAAAGATTATTCCCCAAATTTTCAATATTCAAATGATGAAAAACTAACTGATTTATGAAAACGTTTTTTGTGAACTGAAAACAACAAGTTCAAATTGGAAGAAAATAACTCCTCATTTTGATAAGATGAAAATTACTTTTCCTAAATCACTATATGCCTCAAAACTAACTATTTTTCTTGAAAATAATTTCCATGGAAGATATCTTCCTATATTATGAAGTTTTCAGTAAAACACTAGGGTGTGTTTGTTTTGGGCAAAATTTCATGATAAAGAAAAAAGCTTTTTGGGAAATCATTTTTCAAGAAAATGTTTTCACCAATTCTTAGGTTGTGGAATTCATTTTCTTAAACATGCAAGTTTTCTTTAACTATAAATGGTTTTCTATTGACTGATTATTTTCAGCAAATCAAACATATAAAATTTCAGAACTGAAAATTCTTTCACGAATAAAATCATAACATTTCTTATTTTGTTGAGACATACATCTGTGGCTTGTGTAGATCAAAATTCGTTGGTTTCCATGGTTATTCATTCTCTCTATGCTTTTTGCATATGCGATTTGTTAATTTATCTTATGGTCTAATTGTAATGTAATTTGAGTGCTTTGGATATGCAAATTGATTAAAAGTAGGGCTGTCAAATTGGTCATGAATCAGGTTTGGATTGAGTCAAAAATTGTTTGACCCAAGTCCATTATTTAAGTCATTTTAGCGTATTTTTATATGTAGTAGGAATTTGATGACACATACCCTACTCAACCTGTATCCGAATAGATTCAATACTCGACTGGACACATTTATTAAAATACTTTCATATTAAATCCAACATATGAAAATTAGTATCCACCTAGTTAAGCCACTCAAGCTCTTCATTTGTGTATATTATTTGGATAAAATTGCTATTTTGACTATAAAATGCTAAAGTAAGTATTTTGTAGTAATTTATATAATTACAGAAAAAAGATACACTCCAAAGCTAACAAAATTTTTTTACAAAATTAATAAAAAAATAAAAATAACAGAAGAAAAAAAAAAAAAGCTGTCATGGTTATTTTAATAAGGGTGAAGGGGAGCCTATCTAGTGAGCCTACCAAGAATTCTCTAAACTTAGAACAGTCTAAGGAGTCTATCAATTTATCATACAAGGTGAAGAGAGAATAACAAAGGTTGGTTCAATTTGGGTAAACAAGAACCCATTTAACATTTATATATTTTTGAATTTTGTTATTCTAAATTCATTTATAACTCATTTGCCAAACATAATTAACTTAACCTATTAAATGTGGGTTAAAATGAGTTTGCCTAGTTGTTGCAAACTACCCCTCGAGGGGAGGGAATAGGTTTAGAGGTATTGCCTAAAAGATAAGCCTATGGTCCATGATTAAGCTTGGGCTCTCTCAAGCCTATATCTCGCACGACATTAGGGTATTGTGAAAGATTTCACAATAAGGAGTCACCACTAGCTATTGGAATCAACTAAAAAACAAGTGAGGTATGAGAGTGTACCCCACTTCCTATGCAATCGATAATCTAGGGTCGGAGACTTGATTACACTAATTAACCAATTAGTGCCCTTTTGGTACATAATCTTGTTCATATTAAAATAAAATAAAATATTTTTGTCAAGTAGTTTGAATTGATTTTATACATGTACACTAACATGTGATGTGATCATGCGGGTGCGCAATCATTAAAATAATAATTATAGCTACAAAGATCCTAATTGTAGTAAAATTGAACATGTGTAGTTAAATAATCGCAAACATAATTAAATATGCAATTTAAACATGCGATATAATCAATATACAAGTAAATAAAGACCTAATTACACAAAGAATGCAAAACATGGCAATCCCCAATCAAACCCCACATTTTTTAGATTTTGAATATTTTTTTTCGACTAGGCCAGGTTTGACCCATTCGAGTCGATTTGACGCGACTGGTTTGACCCATTTTGAGGTGAGCCGCCCAATCCCGAGTTTCTTTGTAGAATTGAAAGGCCCATCTCGCAGGGGCTAGATCGACTCACCCAGCAATAGGAAGGACAAGGACGGCAGGATGCTTGGGCAACTTCCGAGGGGGAAGGAGGCGGTGGTCGGTGTCGACTAGGCGGCTCGTCGGGGCGGCAAGGGGTGGTTGGGGCGAGCTGGATACTCGCCCAAGAGGACCAGGCCCAACCAAGGGTGGTCAAGCCTTTGCCTAATTTGGGGATTAGGCCGGATTTGGCCCAACCCGACCCCCTTAGTGTGTTTTTTTCTTTCTTTTTTGTTTTGTTGTGATTTTTTTTTTGTTTAAAATAGGTGTCAAGAGCTGCCCCTTTTTAATGTGGCCTTGAAGAAGTTGCATTCAAAAACAAAAGACACCTAAATTATTTCTGCGGTAGAGAGACCCTAGGTGCATAAGCTCGCACCAGGTCAAGCTATGGAAGTTCGTCATGTCTATAAGAGGAAGAAAGACCTAGGGTTACAAAAGCATGTCGTGTCATAAGAGTAGAGAGAGACCTCGGGCTATAGAAGCATGCCGTATCATAGGAAAGAGAAACTTTGGGCTATAGAAGCACACCGTGTCATATAAAAAAAAGACCCTAGGCTATAGAAGCACGGCGTATCATAAAAAAGAGAGATTTCGAGTTATAAAAGCACACCATGTCATAGGAAAAAAAAAAAAAAGACCCCAAGCTACAGAAGCATACTATGTCATAGAAATAAAGAAAGACCCTAAGCTACAAAAGCATATCGTGTCATAAGAAGAAGGAGAGACCCCGAGCTACAGAAGCGCACCATGTCATAAAAAAGAGAGAAGAGACCCCGGGCTATAGAAGTACACCGTGTCATAGGAAGAATGAAAAAAATGAAGTCTTACCATGTAATAACGGGTTTTGACCGAGTTGAAAATACATGATTTGAGAAAAACCCATAAATCTTGTAGATAACATGGTTTAAGGCTGACCATGAATCTTTGAAGACGGCATGATTTAAGGTTGACCATGAACCTTTGGAGAGGGCATGGTTTAAGGCTAATCATGAACCTTTGGAAATGACATGGTTTAAGGCTGACCATGAACTTTGTAGATAACATGGTTCGAGGCTAACTATGAACCTTTGAAGATGACATAGTTTAAGATTGATCATGAACCTTTGGAGATGGTATGATTTAAGGTTGACCATGAACCTTTGAAGATGATATGGTTTAAAGCTAACCATGAACTTTTGAAGATGACATGGTTTAAGGCTGACCATGAATCTTTGGAGATGACATGATTTAAGGCTAATCATGAACCTTTGGAGATAGCATGGTTTAAGGTTGTCCATGAACTTTGTAGATGACATGGTTTGAGGCTGACCATGAACCTTTGGAGATGACATAGTTTAAGGTTGATCATGAACCTTTGGAGACGGCATGGTTTAAGGCTAACCATGAACCTTGTAGATGATATGGTTTGAGGTTGACCATGAACCTTTGGAGATGACATGATTTAAGGTTGACCATGAACCTTTGGAGACAACATGGTTTAAGGCTCATCATGAACTTTGTAGATGACATGATTTGAGGCTAACCATGAACCTTTGGAGATGACATGGTTTAAGGCTGACCATGAACCTTTGAAGATGACATGGTTTAAGGCTGACCATGAACCTTGGAGATGACATGGTTTGAGGCTTGAGGTTGACCATGAACCTTTGGAGATGACATGGTTTAAGGCTGACCATGAACCTTTGAAGATGGAATGGCTTAAGGCTGACAATAAACCTTGTAAACGGCATGGTTTAAGGCTAACCATGAACCTTGTAGATGACATGGTTTGAAGTTAACCATGAACCTTTGGTTTTTAGGGAAGCATCTGCTAACCCCTTGAAAATTGCATGGCTTCACTAAGGAATCCTGTCAAACTCAACTTAAGCAAACATCATTAGGGACGTTATCAAGAGACGTATTGGTAATATTATAGCATTAATTGAACAAGCTAATCAAGCTAAGTACTATTGCTTAAAATAAACATTCGATATCACTCAGCATCATGTGACATAGAACTGTCATCTTGCTTGAGGATGTATCATTAATCATCAAATTTTCTAGGCGTCAAGTTATTATCAAAACAGCTACGACTCATGAAAAAAACTCATTAAGCATGCCAAACTAGAGCTTCTTAGTTAGAAAGGGTTTCTCACACACTCTCAATAAAATAGCTACTTGATCCCATCTATTCGCGTGGGAAGTAACTGGGTACTGAGGGTATCTCACTTAACCCATGTCAAAGGCTTTCAGAGATGTTCACGATGAGCACAATCTATCGATCAAAAATGTCTTTTGAAAGGACCGCAATATAGGTTTGGTCATGGGCTTACACAAAAGGGATTATTACTTTGAGGCTAATAAAGGAACATTTGTTGCTATCTTCATCGAGTTTACGAGTCGAAAACTTGGAAGATAAGACAAGATAGAATTGCTTCCACTCCTTCAAACAGTAGCTTCTTTATGGCATTCTTATTTCCACTCGAACCATCCCAATTATAAGAGACTTCGAAAGAGGGTTGTAATGTTGGATTGGAAGAGGCTCGAAAGGCTTAAAATTTTCGAGAAGACTTTTAAGAGTCGGTGATCATCATGGCATCGTGACCAAGTCACTTAATCTTTCGAAACCATTTGGCTTTTGAAACATAGCATGTCTTGAAAGTCCTTTGGTCAATCATCTCCGCATGGGAGCTTTGCTCATTTCTCTAATTTCTTTTGCACTTGTGATGATTTTTTTTTTTATTATGCAAGCATTTGAAATTTGATAACTTTTCTTTCACATAAGATGCAACCTTTTTGGCTCTTTCTCTTGATGGGCATTGGCCTTACTTTTACCAAGCACACTGCTTTTTCATGCCCCCTAATTTTCGTCGAACTTTTTGCTCTTTGAACTTTTCGAACTCTTATAACGTTTGAGATGCTTTTCACATTTTCTTGTAAATGTTAATTGTGTGTGGTCAATCCTTATGCCTTGCCTCAATTGAGGGAGATAATCACCGCTTGGGCTTCAGAAATGAACAATTAGGCCCAAATTGGTTTAAACAACGAGTGTCGGTGTTTGAGTAGAGAAGGAAATGCTCTTCTTCACCTAGGGATAAGTCAAGCTCCAATGAGGATTCCTCTAAAACTATCACAAGAAGATTGATGCAAGTGAAAGCAATATAATCTTTCTCAATCTTTCATTCTACATTTCAACCGTAACCTCTTATGTTGCCCTAATGTAGGGTTGTTGACACTTATTTTTAAACCAAAAAAAAAAAAAAAGAGAAAAGAAAAACAACAAAACAAACAAACAAAAAACAACAAAAAAAAAGAATAAACAAAACAAAAAAGCGCTTAGGGGTCGGGTCGGGTCGAATCCGGCCTTGGCCGGGCTCGTCGCTTGCCTCTCTTTCCCTTACATGGCCCAAGCCCTCTCCCTTCAGCCCAGCCCACATCCTAACTTGCCTCCTCCTATCCGTGTCTTCGTCTGCAAGAACCTACAGAAAGAAAAGACCAAAGTGCAATAGGAGCAAGGGAGCAGAAGATAGGGGCGGGGGAAAAGACAGGAGCAAGGGAGAAGAAGGACAATACGGTAGAAAACTTGGGGGGGAGAACAAAGAGGGTGACGGGGAGGAAACAAAGGGAGGAGAACGTACCGAGGGAGAACCGGATCGAGATCAAGAGAGAGGACTAGAGAGGAGAAGAGGAGTCTCCGGTGCCACCGTTACCATCGTCGACGCGTCTCTAGGTCATCGCTATAGTCATCGACCGACACTATCGCCGCAATCTCTGCCGAAACCTAGGTAGGCATTTCATTGAGCACTTAGTATGCATCTTCGGAAATGAGCCGGCCGAAGTTCATCCCGACCAATTCGATCAAGTTTCGGCCCTCATCTATCCCCGTCGCGACCCCTAGTGTATAGGATTGCTTCATTAGTCTTTTGGTTTCGCACTCGAGCCTCGGCCGAATCGAAAATCCTTAGCTCCATTAGTGTGTGCCACCTATTTCTCGAAATGCCCAGCCAAAACCTCCATTTATGCCCCCTTTGCCTACAACTCTAGTCAGGTTGTTTAACCATTGGTGAGGCCCTGCCGTCTAGCCAGAGGCCACTCATGCCGCTTGTCATCGCCATCTTCTCTATCTCGACCGGGCAGATCGCAAAGCAAGGGGCTATGGGTCGGTGGAATGTCATCCTCGACCAACACCATGCCGCCGCCACCAAGACCGATCGACCTTAGCGGTCAAGTCGCCCCTACCTAACCGAGATGGTGCCGTCGCGCCTTGGCCGAAGAACCTCTTTTGTCAAAGAGGGATTGGGCCCGCCAGTTGGGCCCGAACCCAATTTAGGTGAGGGCCCAACCACCTTTGCTCAAGCCTAACCCCTTTTCGGGCAAGCTGACCAGCCCGCCCTGGACTAGATCCGGGCGGGTTTGACTGGCCCACCTCGATTGGGTTAGACCTAGGTCTGGTCAAAACTGGACCTAGCTAGGCCCAACCGAAAAAAAAAATTAAAAAAATTAAAAAATTTTGAAAATTCAAAAAATGCAGGATTTGGTTAGAAATTGCTATGTCTTACCTTCTTAGTGTAATTAGGCTTTTATTTGCTCATATATTGATTATATCGCATGTTTAATTTACATATTTAATTATATTTAATTACATGTGCTCAATTTTACTGCAATTAATATCTTGGTAGCTATGATAGTTACTTTAATGATTGTGTGCCTATATTATCACTTCACATGTTAGTGGATAGATATAAAATTAATCCAAACCGCCTAACAAAAATATTTTCTTTTAAGATGAACAAGATTAGGTACCAAAAGGGGACTAATTGATCAATTAGTATAATCAAGTCCTCAACCCTAGATTCTCTAGTTGTGTAGGAAGTGAGGTACACTCACATGCCTCACTTGATTTTTAGCCGACCCCAATAGGTTAATGGCGACTCCTTATTGCAAAATTTTTAAAAATACCCCAATGTCATGCGAGGTATGGGCTTGAGAGAGCCTGCACCTAATTATAGGCCTTAGGTCCATCCTTTAGACAATATCCTTAAAACATGTTCCCTCCCCCGAGGGGTAGGTCGCGACAAGGGTTGTTCTTAACAATGGTACTTTGAAGAATCATCCTTATTTGGCCAAAAGGATTAGCAAGAGATTAGCTTGGTGCTTGGGATTAATGAAAGTAATGCCTTTATCATCTCGATCTTTGCGTTCAATGCCAATGAATCCTTTGTCCTTAGAGAATGTCGTTTTCCACTCAACTCTTAAAAGTGTTTGAATAATGTGTTTGGAAATAGCTTGCCTTTCTTCATTCTAAGTATCCTCTGCTTGGCATGATTAACATCTCAATTTTGCTATGCTGAGATCATTTGAGTAGATTAATCTCCATAGGGAATTTTGATTCAAAATGAATAACTCACAAAATGAGAAAATAATTTTGAGGTAAAAAGGATGTTCAAAAAGTTTGTAGAAAGTTTTTTTTATTTTCTCAATTATTCATTTTTGTGTTTGTTTCTAGGAAAGTGCTAAAGGTTCTTTTTGTAATGAAAATTCTCCATTTTTTTTTTCATTTAATTTTGAAAAGAAGGGTACTTACCTATGACATGGTGATTTGGTAACCCTGTAAAGAATATGAAAGAGTATGTTAGTGCAAAAATCTTTGGAGATTGAAATGTTGGAAACGATACATAAGTACCCTTCATTCGCTTTTATCCTTTGGGTGCTAACATTTCTTGGATTCACCCTCGTGAATATTTGGTAACTTGACATTACCCTTCACTTGCATTTACCTTTAAGTGTTTGATGTTTTCCTATCAAAGGAAAAGAGAATTATGTTAGAGATGCTATCAAAATGAGCAATTGGAATCTACACAATTTACCCTTCATGTGTTTTCATTCTTTAGGTATTAAATTTGTCTGAAGTGGGTAGGATTGATTGAAAAATGGCTAAGTGGCCCTGATTTTATCCATGAAAAGCACTTCTTTATTGCATAAAACAATTTACAAATTTATTCCTGCTTTTTCAAATGCTCTTTTTGAAGAGACGTTTAATTGACAAGGAGCTTGAAAAATTTAAATATGGATCATTAGATGTGTTTTTCAAGATCTTGCATTGAAAGGAGAGGGATTGCTCCTTGTTTCCATATTTGAGGATATTGTTCTTTAGATGCTTTGCCTATTTATTGCCTACAAAGAAAAGATTGGCATGTTATTTCCTCGCTCGATTGGGAATCATTTAGGAACTGTACACATCCCTTTATGCCAAAATGGACAGTCAGGTCTTAGCATGATTCCTTGGTGGAAGGTCCTGCTTCGATGGTCAATATGCAACTTTTTTCCCATTTATCACCCTATGAGAAGAGGAGATGAAACGGGTTATCTCTATACTTAATTAGGTTCAATTGAGGAATGATACATAATTTCTTGATGAATTTGACAATGTCGTTCCAACACACTTCATTGGTGGGGGAATGAGAGATTTTTTTCTAAATCAAACGTTGCTCCTCCACTCTTTATTTGACAAACCTTTGTTCTGTTCAAGTTTGTCTTGTACCAAAGAAAAGGATATGTCATTTTTTATGCTAAAGAGAATCAAGTTTAGGAATGAAATACATCATTTTACAAAGTTGGATGATCAACATCTCAAGGTATCTCTTATGGAGGAAGGGATGATATTGCCCCTCTGTTTCATTTGAATCTTTCTTTGTTTAAGATGAACATGACTAATATGCTCCATCGCATTTGTTGGAACATTACAAAACTTGGTACTCTTGATGTCTCCTTGATAATGAAAAGGAAGTCATGTCATTAGAAATGGATAATTGGAATCGATACAGTTTACTCTTCCTTCAAATTCACCTTTTTGGGTGCTTGGCAACTCCCTTCATTTGTCTCATCATACAAAGTGAACGAGATCGATGGGCTATTTTGGCATCTAAGGCATTTGCGTCATTTCCTTGCGATAAAGCATATAACAAAGTAGAATTTTGATACACGAATCTCTAAAGTTGATTGCAGAAAGTTCTTGCAGCTAAATGTTTAAATGCTTTAATTGCCAAAATGCACAAGAGCCCTAGTGCTAGCCTTTTAGTAACATATGATGCGGCTCTTGATAAAGCTTGTAAAAAAATCTGGTGATGGCAATGCCCAACCTCCAAATAAAGAAACTTCCTAGAACAAAATTCAACTTCGTTCCACCTCTATGGAAGACTGGCACCGACAAAGCCTTGACGCATGCTTGCTCCTCAAGTTCCATGAGCCTACGCTTTTATCTTTTAGAAAGGGCAGATGCCGATCTCAAATAAACTCCTCATCCTACCTGAGAAAGCGACCATGTGAAGAGAGGGCCTTAAGCAAAGATTTCTTGAAATTTATTTTCAAAACATTCCGACACTAGATGTAAAGGTTTGTTTAAAACACTTATGAGTTTTTTTTTTTTTAAAGGATGATTTTCACAAAATTGAATTCCATCATTCAAAAAAATGTTAGTCACATGATTTACAAAAGCATCAATTGGATTCACAATCAAAATCCAAAATGGAAAACATGGTTCTTAACAAGAATAAAAACAATGATAAAATACAAGAAACTCTTGTATAGATAAGAGTAAATATCAACTCTTGTCCTTGTTCTAGAATTCACTTCTCTATGTGATCAAACACGAGAATATCAAGAAGCATCGCGCATAACCTACAAAAAGACAACAATGTTAGTATGTGAATGAGAGAAAATGATATCTTAATGAGGTTGCTTCTTACAACAAATTCGAGGCAACGGTACATGCCCCATAGTCCTTATTACGGGGTTTTAGTATTTCATCCAAGATTTTATCATAAGAGAAGACATCATTAAATAATATAAAAAAAAAATCGATCCGCGGCCATCAATCAAAAGTCCACTCTTATTCTAAAAGTTTTAGATGCAAAAATGGCATTGATTTTTTAAAGGTTGATTTATGATTTTACTCCTGCAAAAAAGAAGTGACTTTTGTTTTGAGAAATCTATACATTGAAATATTATTTGAATTTCAATCCCAAAATGTGAGAAAGGAAGAATTTGATCGAAAATATGATCTCAATTTTTTTTGTGCCCCAAAATATAATCTTGACTTGAAGAATTTCTAAACAAAAAGTGGTTTTGAGCCCATAATTAAAAATTTAAACAAAGCCATGTGTTCAACAAGGCCAAATTAAAGTGTTTAGAACTTGCATTCAATGTTCACTTATCAAGAGTGATTGCCAATTTTTTCAATTATGAGCCTACATAACTGAGGACATTCGATTGGTTTCCATGAATTTCTAATGAAAATGCATTTAAAAAAACAAATAAAAAGAAGATACTTACAGTGGGGGCCGACTTCTCTCTCCTTTTTTTTTTTTTCAATTACATAGACATACACATGGGATGTGATTTGATCTCTACTCTATATGGCTTAAAATGGAGCCATAGGATCACCGAACCAAACTAGCATGATCACGGCTAGGTCGTATTACCCATGATTCCGGCTTCGTCAAAGGGCTAACCCGTGTCTCGTGGTTGCAAACCAATGTATGGGCCTTTGACATTAAGAAGGAAATTTTGGGGTCAAGATGGGCGACTCGTGCTACATGGTTGTAGTCGGAGCAGTATCCACTTCAACACTATCCTAGGCAATCCTATACGGCCTAGGTCTGGTGGCAGGTAATGTGTACCATGGTGTAGTCCAATGCAAAGAACGCAAGCATAACAATTTGTAAGCAAGCAACACTTCATGCATAAATAAACCATTCATTTCTACACCCCCTACAAAAGAAGGGTTAGCAATTACTTCCCTTATACCTCCCATTCTGCATGAACATTTAACACTTGACATGTTAGGGCATACCTTAGATCCTTGATGCGAAACAAAAAGACATTTTTGAACTAAAACCAGTCCCTAGTGGAGTTGCCAAGCTGTCATGACCTACCCCTCAGGGGGAGGGAATAGGTTTAGGAGCATTGCCTAAAAGATGGGCCTATGGTCCATGATTAGGCTTGGGCTCTCCCAAGCCCATACCCCGCGCGACATTGGGGTATTGTGAATGATTTCACAATAAGAAGTCGTCACTAGCCTATTGGGGTCGACTAAAAATCAAGTGAGATATGTGAATGTACCTTATTTTCTACGCAACCAGAAAATTTAAGGTCGGAACTTGACTACACTAATTAACCAATTAGTGCAATTTCGATATCTAATCTTGTTCATTTTAAAAGAAAATATTTTTGTCCGGCAATTTGGATTGATTTTATACCTATCCACTAACATGTGAGGTGATCATATAGGTGTGCAATCATTAAAATAATATTTATAGCTACCAATATCCTAATTGCAGTAAAATTGAGCATGTGCAATTAAACACTCACAAACGTTATTAAATATACAAATTAAACATGCAACTATAATTTATATACGAGCAAATAAAGGCCTAATCACACTAAGAATATAAGACATGGAAATTCTCAACAAAACCCTGTATTTTTTAGATGTTCGAAATATTTTTTTCTTTAGCCGGGTTGGGTCGGGTTTGATCTAACCCAACCCAAGTCCAACTTGTTCGGGGCAAGTCGGGTCAAATTCGCTCGAGTCCAAACCGGTTGGGGCGAGCCGGATACTTGCCTACAAGGACCAAGCTTGGCCAAGAGTGGTCAAGCCTTTGCCTATTTGGGGATTGAGCCCAACCGACATGCCCAAGCCCTATCTTTGCAAAAGAGAAAGGCCCTCTTGCAAACCCACACAAAGAAGGCCGAGTCCAGCGGCTGATCGGCCGCAACGGAAGGACAAGGATGGCGGGATGCTCAAGTGGCTTCCAAGAGGGAAGGAGGTGATGGCCGACATTAGACAGGCAAATTGTCGAGGCAACAAGGGGTCGGTCAAGGGTAGTGCTCTACCGACCGCGGCCCCTGCTCCACAACTACCTGGTCACGGCAGGGAAGGTGGGGATGGCGAATAGCATGGGAGGAGCCCGGCTAGGGCACGACGACCGTGGTTTAGGCTAGGTAGGAGCATAGCCCGACTTCCGACCAAACTGCAACCCCAATCCTGTGTCTAATTGTCATGGATGGGGATTAAATGACGAAGTTGAGCATGGGCGTTGCATTACATCAAACAGGTGGAGGGTGTTCCGGGAAACAGGGGCTTCGAGCTCAACCGAGGCCCGAGCGCAAGTCAAGACTGCTAAGGACGCATGCCAAAGTAATAGAGAATGTAGTGGAGGACAGGTGGTGGCTAAAGCTCACTCGAAAGGGTCAAGGTGAGCTCCGGCCCACTAGGTTTCACCACACGCACACCAAGTGCTCAACAGAATGCCTACTTGAAGCTTCGGAGGAAATGGCGGCGATCGGCATCAGACGAGTAGCTCTCCGACGGTGGCAAGGCGTCTTAGAGGCTCTCGACTCCTTGACTTCCCTCTCCACCAGCTCCTATTTCACTTCCTCCCTCTCATTTGCCCTCTCTCCTCTCTCTCTCGTTTCTCTTCTCTTCCCTTGCCTTCTTTTCTCTTCCTTCTCTCCTCCTGCTCTACTCTCCCATCTCCTGCTCTTGCTCTGCTCTCCCATCTCCTGCTTTGCTGCTGTCTTTTCTACTGTTGTCTTTTCTGCTGCAAGTTCCACGCGCGAGGACAGGCAGGAGGAGGAAGACAATTGGGGCACAGGCCGGGGCGAAGGTAGAGGGAAGCTCGGCCGGGCCACGGACGCGCAAGAGAGGAAAAGGGAGGGGCAGGTTGGGCCAAGGCCGGATTTGGCCCAACCCAGCCCCTTTAGTGCGTTTTTTTCTTTCTCTGTTTTTTTTTTTTTTTAAATAATTGTCAACATTGGTCTAGCTAAAAGTAAATCAATTTTGCAATACATATAAGAACTTTATCACGAATACTTATCCAGAGAACAAGATCGCGAAGCAAAAAGTAAGATAAAGAGTAGGACTTGCGTTTGCCACATTTCGATTATTTCATGGCTGGCACAAATCCAACTGACCAAGAAAGAACATATAGGAAATGAGGAGAAGTTTGTGAGCGCAACATTTGGAAAATATGAAGATTTCGAATGCGACGTTTTGCTCAGATCTCATCAACTCACGTTAATATATGCAATTGATCGTATTTGACACATCAAACAATAGGGGCCTGAGGCCTATCCAATTTCGAGCAACTTCAGTTCCCATTTTGATTTTGGTAGAACATCTATCGGTAACGAATGATCATGTACTCCTCAGCTCCCCCGTGGCGACTAAAGACTTAGAGGATCGATTCAGCCGCTCGATTTCCTCCAAATCTTCTCGAGCTCCCGCGCAAACGCCCGCTGCCTCCCGACCACGATCGTGATGTGGTCCTTGTTCTCGATCACCTTCACATGGGCTCGGCGGACCCTCCTCTGGACGCTGTAGCTACACTCAACGGGGATGAGCTCGTCGTCCTTGCCGTGGAAGATGGTCACGTCGCACCTCAGGTGGTCCCGCACTGTGTCTAGGTAGCCGTCGAGCTTGCCGGCCATGCCACAGATGACGTTGTGGAGCGTGTGCCACGCCGCGTTGTGGGTGTGGCAGAAGAACCCCTCGAACAAGAATGTCCTGATCCTGTTTCACATGTTTTTCGGATGTTTACAAAATTTGGGTCTATTCAAATTAATCACAATTCATAAATTATCATTCATTCCTTTAGACAGGTCATTGTATATTGTACATTCAAACAGAAAAGACTTCTATCAAGAGCAACTCAACCATAAACAGATGAGGGTCGTTTAGCTCCCTTTCTATGGTCAGACCAGCATTGGCATTGCCAACAATTGAAAAAGGAAATGCCAGTGAAACACGCAATAGCAGCATGAATTTCGGTATTCCTAGTTTGAATTAGTATATGGTCGTGTGTTATGTAAGGTTGGTGAGAACGGACGAGAAGGACGCACCTGTTTCTGGTGATGATTTTGGTGAGGAGCTCCCAGAATCGGTGGTTCTTGCAGGCGAGCAGGCACCATGCCCGGGTGATGTGCTCGTACCAGCACGCAAGCGATGCGCCGAACGTGATGAGCGGCCAAACCCGCCGCGGTGCCACCCTCCTCATCACATACTGTGCCGCCTGCACGCCTTTGGGCACCGGGTAATAGGGCTGCATCATGCGTCCATACACGACTCAGGCTCATCGAAGAAAGGAAAAAAGGCAACCTTCGAATGGAACATGCCATCATGTTTTTATGTCCAAAATAACGTTGTAACTCTAGATAATTCACAATGAAGAGCACATATATGCGATATAAGTGATTTTGAGTATATTCGCCGTCGATGAAAAGTGTTTTTTTATTCTTGTCTCCGGCTGTAGGCACACGCGTTGCCGAATAATATGCCGATAATCATTCATTAATTTTTCATTGACCATCTACATAAGATAATTAGTAACAGATAATCACAGTTAACCAAAGATAGTCTACGGTTAACATTTCTGTATATAAACTAATAATTACGGAGGCAAACAAATAATATAGCCGTTCGAAAATATGTTTCACAAAAGTAAGACATTACAACAGCACTGATTACTCTAATACCATGTTGAATTGAGTATGCAAGCTATCATATTTTAGAAGCATAATAAAATATCGTCAAGCAGCTCAATTCGAATTTTTTGTCATCTATACTGAGGCAAAGAAAGAACTGACCGGCGCGAGCAGGGTTAGGGACTTGACTGAGCCAGGGTGCCTGACGGCAAGCGCGAGGGCCAGGATGCAGCCCAAGGAGTGAGCCACGATGTGGAAGGACTTGACCTTGTAGGGCTCGAGCACCGACTGCTCGATCATGTCCAAGTGCTCCCTCAGCGTGTAGAGGAGTCGCTTGGCTTCGGGCTCCGCCCAAACCCGAGCAAATCCACGGCGAAGAGCCGGTATGCGGACTTGGCCGAGTCGGAGAAGTTCGGGAACAGCGTCTCCGTCCAGAATGCAGAGGATGAGATGAAGCCATGAATGAAGAGCACGTCTTCACGGGGTTTTTCTGACATTCCTATAAACAGCAATTCATCAATCGATGATATTCGCATTTCATCAACTAAGATTTCATTACAAAATGTGGATGGCCAAAAGAATCAATTTCCCGTGTTTGCGCTAGAAGAAATTTTGCGGAACTACATTAGAAAATTTAAAATGCAATTTTCCCCAGGTTATAAAAAGATGTGCAATTTCAACCTCGTGCTGGGGCCGTGCGCATTGCTCCCCGCCCTTTCCAATTTCTTACAATTAGATCCCGCCATGAACTCTTCTTGAGGCCAATGCAACAAAGTACCATTGTCATTCCAAATCAGCTATAGAATCTTGACGGGGGCAAGGACACGTTTGGAATGTTCGTTCACCATAAAGAATGACGTACCCAAGTGAAACTCTCGATGTGATAGTTTGAGTTAGGTGGGGATCTCTTCCTAACTCACGATCTTCCATTTTTATCTTAAAATATGTAAGAAGCTTGCAATATGTGCCACGTTTTCTAAAGGGTACGTTGATTTCGGATGAACAAATAAATTATTTATGGCGATTTGCAACAGCCCAAAGGGTTATGATGAGGACCCTTTTCGTCTTCATTATAGCATCTTATTGGTATTTCAACAATCTTAATTGTTGATGCCTAATTTAGAATCAAACCCCAAAATATTTTCTCTCCGTATATTTAACTAGATTCATAGGATCATCATCTTCTAAGTTACCTCATTCTAGTGAAAAGAACGGGCATGCAAATTTGAAACTCTTAAAGTATGGAAATGCGCTATGACCCGTAATTATAAGAGTTGAGATACACATAACAATTGATCCAACCAAAATATTAACTTAAGATAAACCTTGTGAGAAAATAAAATGAGATGCCCTAACATTGTAAGTCGAACATGTTCCAAAAACTGTCCACAACTTAATTCGATCTTCGACACCTCCTCAGGTCAAAACACATACTAGGGACTCTCTGAGTTTGCCCTGTGTGTAAAATCTGTCATAGTTTCCCTACAGCCTTTAGTAGAAATGCTTGGTTTTCATATGATTTTGTGCAAACATAACAATTACATCAGTCGATATAATTGACATTTTGTCATATAATTCAATATTTTCCACCCTGCGAATATGTTTAAACATAATATCCTTAAAAAAAATGATATATTAAAAATTGGTTTTAGTCCTTTTATTTGAACTAACGAAAAAGAAAAAAATCATACCTTTAGCTCCGGCGACTTTGACAAAGAGGCTCCTCCTCCTCCGCGATGCCCACGACGTGCAATCCTCGCAGTCGCAGTCTGACCACCGACGGATCGGATGCGGCTGCTTCCGCACCATCCTCCCCTGCAGCATCTCCACCACAGCGGAGTCTACCGCGAACATAGTCGCGGCCTTCGCCGCCCTTTCCTTCCCCCTCTTCTCGTACAACCGCTTTATGGACTCTGAGACCTCCTGGAGTTTCGAAGGCCTCGTGTAGAGCGTGTCGGATACCTGGTCGAGCCGGATCTTATTGACATTGCCACCGCCGCCCCCCGAGCTGAGGTACACGATATTGGACTCGCCGCGCTCGGAGACCAGGATCTCGCCACCAGCAGCGCCGTGGATGGCCTCCCTGGCGGAGGAGGAGGAGCAGTAGCAGGGCTTCCACTCGGCCTCGGCGAGAAAGTCGGAGACCTTGAAGGCGAGGCAGAGGGCAGCGTCCAGCAGGTCCAGGAGAGAGAAGACGAAGAAGCTCACCACCTCGTTCATGAGCCTCCCGCATAAAGAGAGCACCCTTCTCGATCTCGCTGCTACTCCGTCCATATCGTACGTGAAATCCCGCCACTGCCGCTGCGGTCACCTTCGCTGCAAAACGTCAGCGAAGGAGCATTCAGGGCTTCGGGTTCAGGATTCTTTCTACGGCGGCACTTCTTGCTTCTGGGAACTCTTTTTTTCCCCTAATGCTGAGTTTTAGAAATGCTATAAGGAGGAAACGGAAAAGCGTTTGGGAAGTGGGGTTTCTTGTGGTTCTAAGGATTCTTTTGGTGGTTCTTGAAAGTGTTGGGCGGGGGGATCAAACGGACCACCAGACCACCATGTACATCGAACCAACTTCTAAACTATGGATGTTCCGATGTTGTTTGGTGGTGGCTTTATTATTAGCAAAAGCGTGTGGGAAGAGTAATGCCCATGTTAGAGAGAGAGAGAGAGAGAGAGAGAGAGAGAGAGAGAGATGGAGCAGACTAAAAGGAGGAGCAGATAAATGAAGTGATGGTATCCATTTAAGCATACGGGGGAGATTTAGAGAGGTAGGTGGTGGTTGAACCCACTCAGAGATTCAAGAGAGGGAAAAAAAAAACATTGGACCTCTGCAATAGTCCACCATGGACTCTCTAGTCTCTCTCCACATATGCACCGAAAGATGAGAACACATTGAGAGAGACTTAGTTTAAAGCTTCCATCGAACAACATCTTCTTCGCCAATATAAGAAAACCTTGTACGGAACGGTTGTTGGCGCTTTTAAATTTTTAGAGTTTCCAGAGATTCTGACGAGGCATTTTCTAAGGTTTTTGTCCATTGTTTTCATCTTCTTTTTTTCTTCTAAATAGATTAACAGCTCATCCTAAATGGGTCAAGGGAAAGTTGCCTATACTCATAAATGAGAAGAGTATTCAGGAACCCACCCCTCAAAGCCTCCCGTCCATTTATTGCAGGCTCTCTTCACCACATGACTCCCATTCCTCTTGGCTAGGGTTAGCAGCAGACTACCCCACCATATTACCACCATCCTCGGATCCTGCCGACGTCTCTCAAGATCCATGTGTTCTCTTAGCCGTATAACGATTCAACTAAGGAGTACATAGCGCATGTAGTACATCTAAGCGTCTGCTGTCGAAGTCTTTCAGGCTTTCAGATGGATTCCTTATGTATGGCGAGTGATGGACTAAGGTTCGAGCGCGATGCCAAAGAGTTCTAGAGTAATTGCCAATGCAGTAATTGTACAGTAATCAAAGATCAGAAAAACGTAGTGATCTTGAAGGGTTTCATTGCCTTGTGCTGTGTAAGATGGTGCACTTTATTAGCTTGTTCATCACTATCGCATACAAACAACTTGATTCATTTGATAAATATCTATGCATATGCTCTTACGACACATTTCTTCCTTCTTCCTTACTGATGTTAAGGATCTTCCATCACTTTGTCTATGGAACTTCAATGAGTACTATATTCATATAGTCTCTCTCTCCACTATTGACTTAAGAATTGGGATTGGATCCTCCAACATGTTTCCAAAGTCTAAGTTTCGCCCCAAGCTTACTTCCCTTGTGAGACCCCTCGCTATTCTCAATCTTGCACGTGAGTGGAGGAAGAGCGGGGAGGAGCTTCATTGCTAATGGATCGCCTTTACAAGAGGATATGTATTGTTGTCTTATATTCATTTGCTCTCCCTCCATCTATATATTTATGTTAAAATAATTAAATACTAAATCACACCTTCATATAACAGATTAAGTTTTTAAATCAGCTCACAATGACCTCACAAAATTCACATAATATTAGAGCTGGAGATCCTAAATTCAAATCTTTCTAGACCTCATTTTTCTCCCTAATTAAATATGTCCACGCTTAGTATTAGGTCAAAAGGCCAAACTTAAGCGTGAAGGAGAGTATTAGATAATTAGATATTAAACAACACATTCATGTAACAGTTTAAATTTTTAGAACAATCAATAATGGTCCCACGAAATTTCACAATCCAAACTTTTGGATTTGATCTGTTGTCCAACGAAATCACACCATTAAGAAACCTTGCGAGTTCTCCTGGAGACAATGCTTTGCGAGGGAGACGTTTGATTCGTTGGGTTCCCATCAGCCCTCGATGAGCTTTGGCACATCATCTCGTGGCTGTGGGGAGCTCTGATGGCTTGGACCGATTGGTGCAGAGCCCCTATTGCCAAAAAAGAGGACACATGTCATTGATGGCCCACTCGAAGATTCCTGAGGTCTACGTCTGCAGGATTAGAGATATATGCATTTATTGTGAGCATTTATGGACTTTCCCAAACCTCGTGTTTGGATTTATTTTTGGCAATAGCAAGCGAACGTCGCTCCCGCGTAGAATTTATATTGCCCCATCGGCATCAAGCTGTCAATATACAATAAATAAATAAATAAAATATTGTTCTTTGTTTTTAATTTTTTGTGCATAATGTTTGTTTAGATTGAAACTCGTTAACTTATCGTGAGGGCATGCATTTGGAAGATGAAGTGTTTTTATACATGAGTGTCATTCCCTTGTATTGTATGAATTCGCTATGTTTTTTTTTTTCTAGAGAAAATGCAAATATTAATGTGGACTAACACATTAGTGTCACGTCAACATTGATTGAAGAATTCAATATTCATAAATTTCTTTAGAAAAATTAAACTCTAAAGAGTTTTTTTTTTTTTTATGTCGAAAACCCTAAGAGTTAGAGAAAGAAATAAGAAGGCGAGGCTATAGAGGCCGTCACTAGGGCTGCACGAGCCCAAGGTAAGCCACATTTGGCTTTGGCTTGCCGTGGTCGCCTTACCCCAGCCGTCACCTAGCAAAGGCGAGGTTGTGCGACATTAGGCCTCACCAAGGCAAGTCACACAACCGCAAGCCAGATCTAGTATGAGGCAAGCCGCAAGCCATCTCCCTCCCTTGTCATCTCTTTTTTCTTTTGCAAATTCCCTTATTTCTCATTTTTAAAAATTTTATTGTTTTGTGTATTTTTCAATTGATGTATTTTTTAAGAAAAAAATTTAAATACCACGTCAACACTCAACCATAATCTAATAGTAATTAACAACTTTGTTCATAATTTTGATGGAGAAGTCCATTTGAACCAAAAAGAGCATATATTTTAAACACCCAATTGTGCAGAAAAAAAAATTGAAGGGATCAAATCGAATGATTTAAAAAATTCAGCGGCCTCTAATGTTGTTATCCCATTACACATACAGAGTTGCATCTTCCTCCAACTAGAAAACCTTTTAATTGGTGAATTCCAAATATAAAAATTATTTATATTAATTTTTGGATTAATAGCATGAAAAATCCTAAATTGATACATATGCGACAAATTTATTTGAAACTAATCTTTTAACCACCAAAAACCTCCAAAGTGATACACTTATAACAAATTTATACTATATTAATTTTCATTAAATTTTATTATCAAATTACTGAATTGGATAATATATTAAAGTTGACAAGTATGCTAATTTGGATTTTATCATCCATTAACAGAAATTAATATAGGGTAAATTTGTCATAAAAAAATTTTGGTAGGCAAAATTTAGTTTATAATAAATTTATCATAAATATATCAATTTGGAATTTTTCATAATATTAATATGTATTTTATATTCATATGTACACCATCAATTAAAGGTAGAGATGCACGGAAACATTAATCTTTCTAACATGCCCTCGAAAGTGCAAATTATCAAATTCAACCGTACTTTCAGATTTTCTTTCTTTTTTTTTTTTTTTATTGTGTTATCTTGCTTGCAGTCGTCTGGCAATGGTACGAAACATTGGGCCCTAGGATATTGACCAAGGGCGACAAAAATCATAAATGCACCTGATAATTATTAATTTTAAACGGTGGAAATTCACGAATGACTATTAAAGCAAAAAGAAAAAAAAGAAAAAAAAAGAAGTGCTGGGGAACACCATGACACCGCGAGGATCAAATTGAAGCAAAGTCCACGGGGGGAATTGAATGTTCTTCACAAAATCGGTGCTCGTAATTACGTAACGCAGCAATGAATTGCTTGCCGAGGCATCATGATACGATAGGCATTCAAATTTTGCCGTTCGATTGGTTATGTCCTGAGTATGTGGCCGGGACTCGTGATGATAAATCCTTTGGTTTAATTGATCTAAGTACAAAGATATTTAGTAAGCTCGTGATCGGCGCATTGCCATTGAGCGTACATGCTCCCGAATCCAATGCGAATTGGATCGGAAGTGACGACCTATCTTGAATTCGAAGCCCAAAGTGTCTGAGGTCTTGTTTAAGCATTTGATAAGCCTTCAACGGAATAAAAGTCTAAATGTCGACAATATTTTCTTTATTAGTCAATTTCTCCAACTAGTTTCTAATTTATGAATTGTGTGATTAAATGTAATTCACATGTTATATTAATATAAAATAAATTATAATGTGGAAATATCTTATATCGCTTAATTATGAAATTTATATTCTTTTTGTATACATGGGGTGTCTCTACACCTATTAATTTTAAATTTTTGGGTTAAACTTTTTAACATGATATTATAATTAGGTTTTGTTGGTTCTTTTGTGCGTTTAACCTTTCTGCCCTAGTTTATTTATCACATATGTCCACTCTCCCACTCTCGTTAGTCAAATTTCACATGTCGTTCATAATTCTTTAGAATATATATATATATATATATATATATATATATATATATATATATATTTGCATACATGTGTTCTTCATCCACTTAATAGTTTAGGTTTTATTATTGTTTTATCAGAGTTAGGTTTTGCCTCTATTTAATTCCCGAATACGTCCACCCATTTTCATTGAATTCCACGTGTAATTCCTAATTCAAATCGTACGTGAGGGACGTTAAAATATGCCACTCTCTCCCTCCCTTCAACGACCTATCGTGGCTATTGCACCACCGCCATGTTCCCCTTGTCTCTCACGTCGGCCGACATCTCTATTGCGTGCCCAGTTGCCACACTTCAAGCCAACACCATGCCGTAGGCTCAATGGAGAGGGAGAGGGGAACTAGGGTTTCTCCTGTTTGTAATTGTGGGGGCAAAAGTCTATTACTTTAGATTCTTTTTAGAGTTTAAAAATCTCACGGTTGGAGGAAAATATAAATCACCCGATCCAAGATATGTCAATACACGTGCAACAAGAGATATGGACACAGCTATATCAAATCAAATCAAGTAAGTTCGCATGAAGAAGGAGGAGTGGACATTGAGTGACCGTTGAACAAACATAAATCAAATCCACAACCAGGATCCAACGTTGTGCGGCAGCAATCAATGGTTTTTCTTCTATAAAATAATCAGCCATCTAGGTGGGAGAACGAAGGTTGGATGTTGAGGAAGGAGCTTCTCCCAAATTTTCACCACACATTAAATCTCTGCAACCACAAATTTCAGAACCCACGAAGGTCAACGCTGTGTGTTTATTAGCTTCTGCTCAAGCAAAAACAGAAGTCAAACGAACAGCTTGCTCTCTCCCTCTGGATCTCTCTCTGCAAAGAGCCCCTAGATTTCCTACCCGGAGACATTTTCCTCTCTTTGGCGCCACAGCTTACCTTTCCCTCCGTTCGTGAACTCCACGTGTGAGGTAGTAACTGAACCGATGGGAGTCTCGAGGTTTGACCTTCCCCCCAAGACAGTCATCACTTCGTCAGAGTTTTCCCTCACAAGGCATCATCATGGATAGCACAGTTAAAAACTGTTGAACTTTCCATTTGGATTTCGCCATATACAATGGGGTTTAACATTCAATGTCACTGGTTTCAAGAGCAACAAATAGAAGAGAGAGAGAGAGAACTTCTTGAGGCGTTGACTCCCATTGAATGAAGCAGCAATACCAGATGAGCCATGGCCTAAGCTGTGTTTTCGAGGTTCTTGAGTAGACGCCATTGTTCAAGGCTCGGTTGTCTTTTTTCTGCTCTGCATCAACCAACAGGATGATGGGATTATTTTTGTTCAGCATCATAAAATCTTATCTATTGAAAATGTCAGAATTCAGAAGTAATGAAGACCCTTCGAGCATGAGCTGTGTTGTCATATGGACACGTTAGAGACAGAAAGAGAGAGAGAGAAAGAGAGAGAGAGAGAGAGAGAGAGACTCTCTGCATCTTCTTGAAACTCTGATCGCATCATGTGGTGGTTAGCAGTTGGTAATGGCAAACTGTCTGCAACTGTAGTTTTCAAGCTTTGGTAAGAAAAAAATTTGGAAGAAGAAAAAACTCTCAACATACTACTTTGTGCTTCTTCTTCTTCTTCTTCTTCTTCTTCTTCTTCTTCTTTTTTGTCATAATTTTCATAGATGATTTCTCAGATTTCATCATGCCACAAAAACAAAATAACGACAACGAGATATGGAAAATTGAGCAGTTGAGAACCGACAATAAACTTTATACATGGTCCAAACCCGACTCAGTTTTGCTGCTAATCACTGATACAAGGTTTAAATCAGGAGAGAAAAGAAACTTCGCTTAACCTTAGCTAAAAAGTATTATATTCATAAAATTTGCACCTAATGTACGCAATATTTGAGTGCACCTGATTGCTGTGACCGGAATGCATATTGGCAATCCTATATGTGTTGGAACACAACACCTAATATAATAATAAACCGCCAAAGAAACGTGTGCTACAGCACCACGTCTCTCTAAGCCGCCGGAAAAGAAAAATCATGAAGAAAGTACAAGTATCTTGGGCACACATTAAAATAATATTATACTTGTTACTGGAGCCTTCAAGGAGCAAGAAGCAAAGTTCAACTTTGCTAGTACCTGGACGTAAAGGAAAAGAAGACAGCCCACAATTGTTGACTCATTAGCCAAGAAGAAAAGTTGCGGTGGAATCCAGGCGATGGAAGATGTCTATAAATAGGGCTTGGGAGTGCAAACGTAAATTAGGCCGAAGTGCCTCACAAGGAGGGCCTCAAGGTGAAGGAGCAGGAGCAGGCCGGAAGGCCTCACGTAGAGGCACCGCAGCCTCAGGTCAACAGGCCAGGGAGAGGATCTCACGCCACACGCAGGCGGAGAACCTCAGGCCAGCGAGGAAGCCACACATATGTGAGCTTCAGGGAAAGCCTCCAGCAGTGAGAGCTTCGGAACAGGTAGTCACCAGGTGCAACAGTGAACTTCAAGAGAGAGGCACTGCAACCTCAGTAGCTCTGTGTGAGCGAGTTATCCCTCCGTGATCGAGAAGGGAAGAAAATAGACTAGCTGAGTCTATGCTTGTATTAGCTTGTTTTGAATGTGTGATTGTACCAGCTAGTTTAATTTTTAGTATTTTAACGCTTCCGCATATTTTATAAGCTACGCACTCTACAATTAATATTAGAGCAAAGGATTGCATATCCTACAATATGGAGCCTATCAAATTTAGCACCCCTGAGTCACCGTGCTGGGGTGAACCGGATGCATCTAATGGTTTCTCGTACCGAAATAGCATACCTCAACACGAGCCCGCCTAGTGCTCGGGCTCCGCCGGGCTAGATCGGCTCAAACGACCTACTCAGGCAAGCTTCGGAAGGCCATTCACTACGTAGAAAGCGCGACCAGGCACTTCCAGGTTTGGAGCACGCCTCGGCCTGACTCAGCCGGTCGAATTAAGCCCCCAACGTATTTACTTCTCAACAAATTCCGGCACCTTATAACTTGGACATCTACATTTGAAACTCTCATGGGACTAACGAACCTCGGATCACTCTTAATAAAGGGACCCGATTAAAGGCCCAAAGTTGAAGAGTAAAGCCCAATCCAACCGGTCCTCCTCGAACACATAGGCCTCGGCGTCTTTACCAGGATGTATTGCGATGAGCCCAATGCATTGCAATTCAACTCGGTAGACTTTGAGGCCCATTTGTGCTCCATCTCGAGTCTAATCTTGCTCCAAGATTAAGCTAGTGTAAAAGTTCGATTGTTCAAATCAGCGAAACTGTTTTCTAAGGAAAAAAAAAAAGGAAAAAAATAGAGAGAGAAATGATTCTGTGAGTATTTTTAATTTACTGTGAAAATAACAATTTATTTTAAACCATAAAAACTAAGTAACAAATAATTGTAAATTATTATGAGGTTCAATTACTCAAGAAATTTTTTTGGTCAAAAACTTCTTCAAAAACTTGTGGCTTAAAACAAACTGTTATTCACATAGCTACTCAAAAACTATAATACTAGCAAACTCTAAAAAATAAAAATCAGTAAAACTAACCCATGGGCTTGAGGAACAGGGATAAAAAGTTTGTAGAAATGCACAAGACGCACTGCAAAATGGTGGTCTGGCCGGCCTCGCCTTATGTGAAACAGGACCATATTGAAGCCTCGCTCGTGCACATCCCAGGCAACGCGCGACTTTGTCCTTGTCGGGATGATCACCATGTATTGTCCTCGACCTTATTACGAAAAAGTTTGTTGTATTCATCATTGGTTCTCGAGAAAATTGAGTTCACCTCCATGCAAAAAGATGATGGTGACCATGATGAAGACAACGAAGAATCCATCCTCACCGATATGTTTGATAAAAATATGTAAAAATCGCAGGACTAGCGACAAATGCATACACCATTCTTCAACAAAATGCCACTTAAACGTTATCTTGTTACGATACATTTTTCATGAACTTATTGTAGCTGTTGTTGTCGTCGTTTTTTCTCATCATCATCCAAAATATAATTTTCTACCATTTATCATGATCTCACTTGTGAAAATATAATATTCAAAAAAAGGAAAGAAGGGAGAACCGAACTAAACTAAATTCCCAATTAAATTAAAGCTGCCATCGACCTCATCTTGTTGCTTATGGTCAGGACGGCAATTAAAAGACAAAGACTAATGATCTAACCAAAACCTAAATATTGTACCATAAAAACCTCATATTCTAATCCAAATCAAGCTCGGATTTCTTAACCTAAAAGGAACTCGAAGCCTTCTTCCCCACGCCCCGCCGGCGTCGGTAGCCCGTCATTCCAGCGAAATCCCGAAACCGCCCTTCCCTCCGGCGGGCGGCAAGGCCGTGATTCCGGCGAGCCACGTGCCCAGGAACGTAAATTCCTCCCCCAAGTCGTCGCCGCCCCGCTCACTGAGAAAAGTCGTCACTAAATTCGTTTTTAAATTAATTTTAAATTATTTTCTCTCTTTTCCTTTGGTGGGGTGGAATAAATCCAGTCGTCTTCTTCCTTCCTTCTTCCTCCTCACGCCCTTCGCAGATCGAAGAGAGAGAGAGAGAGAGAGCGTCGCCGTCTCCGATCCGAGATCCGATCTCTCTCTAGAATCCCCAGATCCGGCGCCGCCGCCGCTGCCGCATGGCGATCCCCGCCGCGCTCCCCCTCGCGGTCCTCCTCGGCGTCGTCCTATCGGCGGCGGTCGCCGAGATCCGGTTCTCCGAGATCCGATCCGACGACCGGGGCATCATCCTGCTCGACGAGTTCGGGTTCACCCACCGGGGCCGGCTCGAGCTCAACGTCTCCGGCGTCGCGCTGTCGAAGACCGGGCTCGACCTCGCCGGCGTCGGGTTCTTCCTCTGCACCCGGGACTCGTGGTTCAACGTGCGGAAGCAGCTCGAGGACGGGGAGATCAGCTGCGCCCTCCAGTCCGACTCCGTCAGGCAAGTGCTCACCTTCGACAAGCTGGGGCAGAAGACGAGGTACGACACGGAGTATAAGCAGGAGGACGCGAACCAGTACGCGCTCGTCTTCGCCAACTGCCTCCAGGAGCAGCAGCTGCGGGTGTCCATGGACGTCCGGTCCGCGACGTACAACCTCGACGGGAAGAGCGGCCGGAGGGACTACCTCTCCGCAGGCAAGACCGTCCTCCCCCGGGTTTACTTCCTGTTCTCGTTGATTTACTTCGTGCTCGCTGGTCTCTGGGTCTACGTCTTGTATAAGAAACGGTTGACTGCGTTTAAGATCCATTTCTTCATGCTGGCGGTCCTGATATTGAAGGGTTTGAATTTGTTGTGTGAGGCGGAGGATAAGTCGTACATTAAGCGGACGGGGAGCGCGCATGGGTGGGATGTGCTCTTCTATATATTCAGCTTCTTGAAGGGGATCTCCCTCTTCACTTTGATCGTGCTGATTGGCACTGGGTGGTCCTTTTTGAAGCCTTACTTGCAGGACAAGGAGAAGAAGGTTTTGATGATCGTTATCCCGCTCCAGGTTGTTGCGAATATCGCTCAGGTAGTGATCGATGAGACTGGGCCTTTCAGTCAGGACTGGTTCACTTGGAAGCAGGTGTTTTTGCTCGTCGATGTGGTGTGCTGTTGTGCAGTTTTGTTCCCGATTGTCTGGTCGATTAAGAACTTGCGTGAGGCTGCCAGAACTGATGGGAAGGCGGCAGTGAACCTGATGAAGTTGACTTTGTTTAGGCAGTATTACATTGTGGTTATATGCTATATCTACTTCACGCGCGTTGTGGTGTATGCGTTGGAGACCATTACTTCGTATAAGTATCTCTGGACGAGCGTAGTGGCTGCAGAGTTGGCGACGCTGGCATTCTATGTGTTTACTGGGTACAAGTTCAGGCCCGAGGCTCATAATCCTTATTTTGCTATTGATGATGAAGAAGAAGAGGCAGCAGCTGAAGCTTTGAAGCTTGAAGACGAGTTTGAATTGTAAGCGACGAATTAAGGGCTTTTGAGCGGTGAAGCAGCTGGCATAGTGGTCGATTTGGGATATTTGAGGTAGACATTTAAGTGTTCTGAATATTTCATAGTCTAAATCATATTAGGCATGCTTGTGTATTAAAAATGCGTTTTTTTCTGCTTTCCTGTTTCCATACTTGTAAGATGGTACATATTGTCAAATTTACATCTGCCCATTGGATGATATTGTAAGTCACGATACTAAATTTTGCAATAATTTTGTGGAGCAGTTATATGTGCATTTCTTCTTTGCTCATTACCTTCCATTTTCTTAACTTCTGTTTGGAAAATTGACTGTGATAATGGTTCATGCATGAACTGAGCCCCTTCTTTTGTCATTAATAGTTTTTAAGTTCCATTATCTGAACTAGTAGTCCTAGAAGTGGGAATTTATTTTGGGCTATTACCCTGGTTTACTCATCCTTGATATCTACAGAACATTTGAAATCAATACAAACAGCCTATGTTCTATCTTAGAATATACAATTACTTATTCCCTATCTTAAGCTTAAGTTTATGGCAACATGAATTGTTTGTCTATTCATGCATATCTTACTTCCTTCAAAAGGTTAACACTTGACTAGCACTTCTTTCAGGGTACTTTTCGAGCTTACTTTTTTGGTGCTGCTTGGCTTTGCCAAGGGTCATCAGATTATGGTTTAACTTAAACATATGATGAGGCTATAGTGCCAAAACAAATTAGTGTTCTTCGTTTTTTGCTACTATTGATAGCATAATTCCTACTTCACCTTGTTTAGTTAGATTTAGACATCCACGTGAAAAATCAACAGGGTGGTATCTTATTAGGTGTGGTATCTTATTGGTATTGAAAGCGGAGTCTTTGTTGCTGAAACCATAATACTGAAGCTTTTCCGTGGCTGTAGGAAAACACAAGCTTGAGTTGCATCTGGATATAGTCAGAAGTCAGAACTACTTGATTTAAGTAATATGTCAGTGTTATCGTTATAATGTCAGCCACAAACGATGGGCAAGTGGAACTTGGTTTTCGTAGAGGTTAGACTGAGTGGTTTATTTGTACATTTCTGAGAAATTCATATCCTTGTGGTCATTACTCTGTACAATAGGTCCTATTTAGTGCTTGGAGTGTGAGAACTCTTTATTAGGTTGTTTTGTTTTTCAACAAGACCACTGAAGATAATCACTGAGGCAAACCGAAATCACCTCTAAACAAGCTTATAGTTACATTCTTTATCAATTGGATGATTAATTTATATCCTAAACCTTTTCTTTTGGACATCCTCAACCTATGCAGAAATTCTCATCGTCTCTGAAGAACTAAACCTGATGGTGAGTGATGCTTTTTTTCCTGCTAGGAACAAGTGTAAATTTCATTTCTAAATAACAGGTGCATTATGGAGGTTTTATGTTCACATCAACAGCTTACAAAGTTTTGTTGTCAGTTTTTGGTTTTTACATAGTTTCTGTGTTAGAGTTTGGAATCTTATTTTCCTCTGGTCTCCGCATTAATAGGCACATATTCACGAGTTGATGACTTTTCATTTCATCAGTGGTAATTGCTACTCTCTCATTCTATCACTATGGGATCTTCCTTTCTATGATAAGCATATAAAGGTTGCAACTTGATTCCTTCCTCCTCTCCTTTTTGTATCTAAACCTAGACTTTGCATTGTTTTCCCCCTCCTATTGGTTGGGATGAGAGAGGGGAAGCGGTTTTTTCTCCTTTAGTTTTTGGTGTTGTCAAGGATGATGTGCAGGTGATTAGGGAACTGTGATAAGTTCTGATATGTAGGAGAAGTTTTGTGAGAACTAGTTTTCACTTGGATTGTTAGTCTTAATTAGCGGGTGGTGGTCATGTTCAGGGATGATGGGCATCAGTTTGGTTGTGTTCTCTCTATTGATTTCCTTTCCTTTTCGCCTTCCCAGAAGACAAACAAACTAATCCTTATCTTATGTTGCTTAACGAATCATTTTCCCTTTCCTGGCCATCTGTCTCGGAATATTTCTCTTTAGAGCTGAGCGTATAGAACCACCCGACCAGACTGATTTATTTATTTTTATTTTTAATTTCCTAAAGAACAGCACAATCACCCTCGTATACACAATCCCTCACCCATGTTCACTGGGGGACACAAACCGGGAGCAAGGAGAGACAGAAAACTCATCGCAAAGCCTTCGCTAAACCACTCATGGCCACAAGGAGTGTCAAAAATCGAACCAAACCAAAAAGTCCGGTTTTTTTCTTCAGTTTTCATTAAAAATCAAAAAAAAAATTAACCGGTTCGATTTTTGTCGAGTAGGTTAACCGAACCAAATCAATAAAATTTAAAAAAAATTATTTTCTTTTTTTAGAAAATTATTTTTTTTTTTTTCCTTTTATTTTCTTCTCCTTAGGTCAGTTGCCAGCCAAGGTAGGCAAGTCCGAGCTTGCTTGATGCCAGTGTTGGGCAAGCTCAGCCTCGCCACAAGGTGGCAAGGCTCAACCTTACCATCTAGCGAGCTAGAGCCTCCTAGCCTTTGGCTAGTCGCCACCAGCAGCCACCATGGCCGATCACCAGCCAATGAAGAAGGAGAAAAAAAAAAAAAAAAGAATAAAGAAGAAAAAATAATTAAATTTAAAAATTAAGTTTTCAAAAAAATATTTTATTTTGAAAGGGTCGTGTGTAGGAAAAAAAGCAAAAACTGAACCGAACTGAATCAGGATTTTGGTTCGATTCAGTTTCGATTCAATAAATTAATTTATTGGTTCGGTTTTTTCAAAAAAAATCGAATTGATCCAAACCATTTACACCTCCAACGGTCACTGCACATTCATTGTCAAAACCTAACCCAACCAAACCATTCACACTCTTTACGGCCACTGCACATCCGTCGTCCCGCACCTACTGCCATTCATCATCCTCGGCCAACACTCGCGCCGCTCCGAGGAGCATCTGGTCCAATCTCTAGCAGCGCTGCTTTGCGTCTCAAAGACTCGTCTGTCGCTCCGCCTCCGCCAACGAAGCAGCTTAGCAGGTCCGGTGGTCCCGTAGTCTTGTGGACGTGCCCCTACAATGCAGCTACGTCCAGCCTTCCCCATCGCCGCCTGCATCTCGTCATCGTTGCCCATCATTACCAGCCTGTAGCTGCGTTTGCCCATCATTACCAACGAGTAGCCTTCCCCATAGCCGCCCGCATCCTGCTCCCGTCCCCAAGTCTCCGTCCACTAGTAGCCACTACGGCCCACTCGAAGCCTTCACCGCTGCCATTTTCAGTTTTCTTGAGCTGCCCTTGTTTTTCCGTGTCTTTTGGCCGGGACAGCCTGAAGTGCTTCATCGGTTCCATTGGACCGCCCAAGAACCGGACTGGATTGGTCGATCCGGTTCTAGGATCAAGGTGGTCGGGTTTCGGTTTTAGAGAATGAGGAACCAGTTCCATCGGGGAACTGATCACTCTGATTTAGATAGACTCGACAGCTCGTTAATGATCTCAAGTATGTCCTCAATGATCGGACAGCGAGCGTGGCCATATGGCCTTTTTAACATTCTGTTTTCCACTGTGCTGACGTTAAATTGTTGGGCAGTCTTGGATTTCTAATGGTCGTTCGATAGAAAACCTCCAAAATCTCGAAGTCCCGATCAGGATCTTGAATTTTCCTTTTTGACGGCCGAGAGTCACAACCTTTTCAGTGGGAGCTGGCTTTGCCTTCTCTCATGATGGCTATTTTCTTCCTAAAGATTATTAAAGAACCTCCGTTGAGTCGATAGAGGTCGTTTCTCGAATGTGATGCAGTGCCGTAGCTTTCCCGATCAGGCTATGCCTTGGTAAATACCGTGTGCGGATATTCCTGCTCTCTTTGGTTTTCCTCGTCATGTTCTGCATGCATGGTTGGTAGATCTGCTAAATAAACGGATGGATTGGGTTTGGATCTGATCATAAAAATCGGGACATTAATCCATTTAAACTTTGTTTATTTCATAAAAAATGAATGATTTAAAAAAATATTTTCCTAAAAAGTCGTCATTTTTATTGCATGAAATAATTAACCGATGAAAAATATCTTTTTTCATTTATTCATTTTTCATAAGCAATACAAGTAATTATTTTTAGGAAAATATTTTTCAAATTATTCATTTTCTGCAAAATAATTTATTTATTTTTATTTATTTATTTATTTATTTATTTATTTTTGGTGACCCGAGAACTACCGTATAGCCGTTGGTAGCAGCGGTGTAAACTTGGGGCAGACTGAACCACCACCAAAGACCAAGCCACGGGTGAGTCGCACAAATACGACGCTTCTGGGATTCAAACTCCTCCCCTTCGTGAGGTGGAGAGAGCCCGAAGCTAGTTAAGCCACCGCGGGCGGTGGTTAAACGGAGCTTTATTCGTAAAACAAATTATCTAATCCATACTTAACCCAACATATATCATAAAACACTTCAATATTTAATCCAATTTAAGATAACTTATCTCTTATATTATATTATATTATATATATTATATTATATATATATATATATATATATATATATATATATATATATATATATGTCAAAACACTTCCATTCAATACAAATATACTAATTGTTGTAAAATATCGCGTTGCGAATATATAATAGAGAAGAGATTAAAGAAGAGAAAGCAAGTGAAAACTAGAGATAGTAGCAAGATGAGAGAGTTTTATTTCTAGTATCTCACTGTCGTGTTTCTGTGTGATTGTATATTGTACATCAAAACTAAATTCCTATTTATAGGAGAATAAGAATGTACTTATCATTAATATCAATGTACCGAATGATACATGTACAGGATAAGGAAGACGAACTTTCATTGTATAGGGAGATGTACTTAAAACATTTTATACAAATGTACCATAATAAGTACATTGGATAAGATGAATATAATGAATATTCATTCATGTATTCTATTCATTCATGTATTTCATAACACTCCCCATTGAATATTCATTATGAATGTGCATCGAATGATACTGCCTCATTAAAAACCTTAAGCCGGAAAAACTCAGTGGGATAAAAATCGGACAAAAGGAAAAAAGAGTGCAGAGCACTCATGTTATGATATCTCCCTTTTTTGGATGCATTAATTGCTTCGTTAAAAACTTTAAGCCGGAAAAACCCTATGGGAAAAAACCGGACATAAAAAAAAAAAAAAAAAAAAGTGCAATGTATATATAGCCACTCCTGGGACTAATCATTATTGCATCTTGTGAACTAGCTGCATATCAATGCTACAATGCATAGTTCATAATATCTCCCCCTCAATAGAGCCATACAGCCACTTCCGGGGCTAATAAATCTTACATCTTATGAACTCGCCTCATACCAATGCCATATACTAATTTCTCAAAACTTGATGTTGGCAATGATTTGGTAAAAAGATCTGCAAGATTATTTATGGATCAAATCTGTTTAACATCAATTTGTCGACTTTCTTGGAGTTCATAAGTATAGAAAAATTTCGGCGAGATATGCTTGGTCCTATCACCTTTGATATATCCTCCCCTGATTTGTGCAACACAAGCAGCATTATCTTCATAAATTATAGTGGGAGAATTTGTAACCGGTATTAAGCAACAAGAATTATGAATATGTGTTATAATGGATCTTAACCAAACACACTCTCTTCCAGCTTCATATAAAGCAATAATCTCAGAGTGGTTAGAAGATGTAGCTGCTAGCGATTGCTTTGTAGAACATCAAGAAATAGCGATGCCGTTATAACAAAATAAATACCCAGTTTGAGAGCGAGCCTTATGTGGATCGGATCTATATCCAACATTAGCATATCCAACTAAACCAGAGTTAGTGGAATCTTTGGAATAATATAATCCCAAATCTATGTTTCCTCGGAGATAATGGAAAATATGTTTAACTCCATTCCAATGTTTCCGAGTTGGCTCAGAACTAAAACGTGCCAATAAATTTACCGCAAAAGCGATATCTGGTCTTGTACATTGTGCCAAGTACATCAAAGCCCCAATTGCATTGAGATATGGTACTTCAGGACCAAGTATCTCTTCATCAGATTCTCTAGGATGAAATGGGTCCTTTTGGGGATCTAGAGACCTTACAACCATAGGGGTGCTCAATGGGTGAGCTTTGTCTATGTTGAAACGTTTAAGCAATCTTTTAACATATGCTGATTGATGGACGATTATTCCATTTGCTTTATGCTCAAGCTCTAAACCAAGACAAAGTTTGGTTTTACCCAAATCTTTAACTTCAAACTCCATTTTTAAATATTCAGCAGTTTCAGCTAACTCTTCTGGAGTTCCAATTAAATTTATATCGTTGACATAAACTACTATAATAGCAAATCCAGTTTCTGATTTTTTAATAAACACACATGCACATATAGGATCATTTTTGTACCTTTCCTTAATTAGGTACTCACTTAGGCGTTGATACCACATGCGACCGAATTGCTTTAACCCGTACAAGGATCTTTGCAATTTTATTGAGAATAAATTGCAAGGAGGGCATGCTTCAGGCATTTTAAATCCCTCGGGAATTTTCATATAAATATCAGAGTCTAATGAGCCATATAGATATGCCGTCACAACGTCCATAAGATGTATTTCCAATCTTTCAAAGATTGCTAGGCTAATGAGAAAACGAAATGTAATCATATCCATCACAGGTGAATATGTCTCATTATAATCAATCACGGTCTCTCGGGAGAATCCTTGGGCAACGAGTCGGGCTTTATACCTGACAACCTCGTTTTTCTCATTTCGTTTTCGGATAAATACCCATTTATATCCAACGGGCTTTACATTATCGAGGATACGAGTTATAGGTCCAAAAACCTCTCGTTTAGTTAGGGAAGCTAATTCAGCTTTAATTGCTTCATCCCACTTATGCCAATCTTGCCTTTGACGACATTCAATAATAGATTGTGGTTCACAATCATCATCCATAATTTGATGAGCAACTGAGAATGCAAAGGGATCATCAATGATGATTTCATTTCGATCCCAAATTTCATTACAATATGTAATGGAATTCTTAGTATTCTCGGGGCTAGTGCTCCTTTCATAGGTTTGCGCCTCTTCAGGGGCAATAAGCTCTTTGGGAGCAAGCACAACGCCAGGTTCTTCTGGAGTAGATTCTTGATTCTTTCCCCTTCGTTTTCGAGGAGCAGTATCTTTTGATCCTATCGGTCTGCCATGCTTCAAGTGTGGGGGATTTTGATCCATTTTAGCCTGTTCTTCGGGAACAACTATCCTAGCTGGAGCATTTACAGTTGGAATATGAGACTTCGTTACCTTAGTAGCATTATTAAACGCTTCAGGAAATCTATTGGTCATAGCTTGTAAATGGATTATGTGCTGCACCTCGTTTTCACATTCAGGAGTCTTTGGGTCTAATTGAGATAAATTTTTCTCATTCCAAGAGAAAACCTTAACTGATTTTTGTTTTGCAGTCATGAAAGTTGTAGGTATCCCAATTGATAAAAACCTAGTCTCATCGAAATGACAATCTGCAAACCTAGCAGTAAAAAGATCACCAGTAGTTGGTTCCAAGAACCTAATAATAGATGGTGAATTAAACCCAACATAAATGCCCAAACGGCGTTGGGGACCCATTTTCGTCCTTTTTGGTGGTGCTATAGACACCTGTACTGCACAACCAAATGTGCATATATGTGAAATATATGGTTCATAACCAAGAACCATTTGGAGGGGAGATTGTAAAATACTAGCAGTGGGGCATAATCTTATTAGAGCTGCCACATGCAAAACTGCATGACCCCATGCTGTATCGTTGAGATTCGTTCTCAATAATAGAGTGCGGGCAATGATTTGGATACGTTTAATCAAGGATTCTGCCAATCCATTTTGAGTATGAACATATGTAACCGAGTGCTCAACCTCGATTCCAAGTGAAGCACAATATGTATCAAAACTCTTTGATGTAAATTCACCAGCATTATTCATCCTTATGCTCTTAATTGGATAATCAGGGAATTATGCCCGGAGCTTTATAATCTGCGCAAGTAAACGTGCAAATGCAACATTGCGCGTAAATAATAGGCAAACATGGGATCATCTACAAAATGCGTCCACTAATACCACAAAATATTTAAATGATCCACTTTGTGGTTGTATTGGTTCACAAATATCACCCTGAATTCTTTGCAAGAATAAAGGAGATTCAAAATTAACCTTTGTTATAGAAAGTTTGATAATGAGCTTTCCTTGTGAGCAAGCCTCACAATTATAATCTTTGGACAACAATACATTTATATCATTTAAAGGGTGCCCTTTTGTATTTTGAATTATCCTACGCATCATTGAAGCGCCAGGATGACCAAGGCAATCATGCCACAGTCCAAACTTATCAGGGCTTACCAATCTCCAGGATGTGGTAGCGTAGATTTCAACAGCTTTAATTATAACACAATACAAACCCATAGAATAAGCTTCTAGCTTCTCATGGATGATCTTCAGGCCCATCTTATAAGAGGAAATGCCAATATATTCCTTATCTTGCTCATAAATAGTCTCAATATGGCTTTGAAACTGAGCAGATTCCTTTTTGATCGAATGCTTAGAAACGCATTCTCAATATGCAGGATTGTGCCATTTGGCAAAATAATTGCAGCATTCCCAAAACCATCAATAATCAGAACAGGACCTAATATTGTATGGATTTGTGCCTTACGTAATGTCATACTCGAGAAAAAGTGTCTACTACAAAATATAGTATGTGTTGTTGCACTATCAAGCAAACAAACATCTTTCTTTTTCTCGGTATTTTCTATTTGCATTTATATTGACAACTTCAGGTGTCAAGTATCATAAAAGTTGCATATTAGTTATATAGTCGAATAAAATTTCAAAGATAAATATTATATAAGGTTCATAAGTATTTCAGAAAGAACAAAAAATAATACATTTAAAGAGAAACAACATAAATTTCAAAGTTCAAATTATTATTCACTAATCTGATTTATCAAAGTAATCATAGGTCCTTAAAGAAATCAGAGACATCCAATGATGCATTTGCCACTTCAGGAGCAAGAGGAGTCCCACCAACGGAGATATTGTTAGCCTCAACAGTGATTATGGCAATAGGATTGATTTCAATGGCATAAGATTCACCACGCTTGCCCGTATTCTTTAAAGATGCCTGGTATAGGTCAACAAAATGTTTTGGCGTACGACAAGTACGTGACCAGTGCCCAGTCATGCCACAGCGATGACAAATACTTTCATTAATCACCTTCTTTTGCTTCTTTTCTTTGCCATGATTCAGGCCAAAGTTTGATTTCCTAGGATGGTTAAATTTCTTGCCATCCATTCTAGGATTATGTTCTTGCCTGCGCTTATAGCCCTTAAAATGGCCAGTATTTTTCTCAAAGTTAGCATATGCTTCAAGCAATGCTTTTGAGCCAGCAGGTCTAAGATCATGTTTTTTGAGCAGTAATTCATTAGTTTGCTCGGCAGTAAGAAGCACAGAAATTAATTCAGAATACGTGGCAAATTGACGTTGCCGGTATTGCTGTTGCAATACAATATTCGAAACATGAAAGGTGGAAAAAGTTTTCTCAAGCAATTCTGCATCAATGAGTTTGATACCACACAACTCTAGCCGAGAAACGATATCAAATAAAGCAGAATTATAGTCAGACACTAATTTAAAATCTTGCAGTCTGAAATTTTGCCAATCATATTGTGCTTGAGGGAGGATAACAGTTTTGGTATGATCATACTTATCCTTCAACCTCCTTCACAAGATATGCGGGTCTCGAACGGATAAATATTGAGTCTGCAGGCTCTCATGCAAATGACGGCGAATAAAAATCAGCGCATTTGCTTTATCCTTTTCATTTGAGGTTCCATCCTCTGTAATTGTATTAGCGAGACCTTGCCTTTGGAGGTGCATTTCCATGTCAAGGCACCAGGATAGATAATTCTTTCCACTCACTTCTAGGATGTGGAATTTGGGCTTTTCAATATTTGCCATAATCCTTGCAAAAATAAATCCTTAAATTAATTTAAATGATTTTCAAATATCCACCACTACTTTAGGAGCAGAAGAATACTTTTAGATTTGAAATTTGGCTTCAGGCCAAGAAAATAAAAATGAAGAATTGATAGAAGAAGATGAAATATAAGTTGATCAATAATAAGAATACCCACCTTGCAAAAATTACTTACTCAGTCGGTAGATCTTCGTGCTTGCAAAAGTTACTTACTCAATCGGTAGATCCTCGTGCTGATAACGTGTTGTAAAATATCGCGTTGTGAATATATAATAGAGAAGAGATTAAAGAAGAGAAAGCAAGTGAACACTAGATATAGTAGCAAGATGAGAGAGCTTTATTTCTAGTATCTCACTATCGTGTTTCTGTGTGATTGTATATTGTACATCAAAACTAAACTCCTATTTATAGGAGAACAAGAATGTACTTATCATTAATATCAATGTACCGAATGATACATGTACAAGATAAGGGAGACAAACTTTCATTGTATAGAAAGATGTACTTAGAACATTTGATACAAATGTACCATAATAAGTACATTGGATAAGATGAATATAATGAATATTCACTCATGTATTTTATTCATTCATGTATTTCATAACACTAATAAAAAATTATAATTAAAAAATGATTTTTTTTTCTTTTCCTTTTTTTTTCCTTATTAATTCAATGAGGGTCATCAATCGACAAGGAAGCAAGGCCTGGCAACCCTTGTTAGCCATTGAGTAAGGGTCGTAAGGCCCTTGCCATTCCTCACTAGTCACGAGATAAGGACATCATAAACGATCATGATTAATTTATGTGAGCCTCTCTAACCATCTTTAACAATGGTAAATGACCCTTCCTACCTTCGTATTGAATATCAATTGCGACATCTTGTTTGCCCATTTAGAATTCTAATCGTGTTTCCGTTTCACTCATCTTTACTAACAAATAAATGGAATAAGGGTCGTAAGGCCCTCGCCATCCCTCACTAGTCACGAGATAAGGACATCATAAACGATCATGATTAATTTATGCAAGCCTCTCTCACCATCTTTAACGATTGTAAATGACCCTTCCTACCTTCGTATTTAATGTAAATTGTGTCATCTCGTTTGCCCATTGAGAATTCTAATCGTGTTTCCGTTTCACTCATCTTTACTAACAAATCGATGGAATAAGGATTTCAAAAGTGACACAACTTTCATACAATACTCATTTAAGTATCATAACTTATTTTTTGACCACCTAAGTGCCATAACCTAAAAGAAACATTCATTTGAGTACCTTTTAATTAATAACTAGAGTGTCATAATTTTTTACGAACGTCAACCTAATCGCCGGATATCCGAAAGCCCATATCAATAGTTCAAACGACCTCTTATCGGTCGAAAGATATATCCTCTGTCCCCCAAATCGAAAATCTCTAGTAGCTGATTAATGCACTTTCTATTTCTTTATTTTTTTCCAACACTACACGTGTTGAGGAAGTCACATGTCGGCGGAGTTACTATACTATGGTTTTTCCAATACGATGCTGGTCATGGGCATGTGGAAGCACATGATCCCCCTTTAATGTAAAAGACCTTAGGACATCGGATTCCTCCCCCTTTTTTGTGGCGCCATCATGGGTATCCTCGAGGGAAAAAGCTCGAATCCGCATGTGAGCATGACAACTCTTTTTTTTTTTTGGCTTGCGGTCGTTTAATTTTGCAACCCCTAACATTTGTCACGATTTTCTAAATCGCATGATCCTCCTCACCAGGGAAATTGCAAAAGAATGTAATTTACTTATATACATATATATTTATATACATTCTTAATATTTGTAAATAGGTTTTCTAATATTGTTGCGATTAACATGGTTGAGATAATAATTTTCCTTCTTTTATTTCGAAGTAAAGTACTTTATCGTCCTGTCATCCTCATTTTATTGTCAATTGATATTATAGATAGAATAAAAGGGAAGCTCTCAAGAACTCCTTAACAGAGATCGGTTTATTGTTGGAGACACCAAAACTACGAATTTCGATGCATCATCCCACCAAAAGCATACCTAAGTCAAGCTTGAATAATTGACCTAATAACTCTTGCAAGATAAGATACCTAAAACTCAGCTAAGGTTCACCGGTCGGCCTACGCGACCGCTCTATTCATTTTCCCCCAAGAGTCCATTAGTAATTGCATAATTATTTCTATATGCCCCCCAAATTCGCTAAAAAAAATTGGAAATATAAATATAGATTTATATATAAGAAAAAGGAAAAGGAATAGAACAATAAAAAGGGCCATTTTAATATTATGGCGGGGGAATGTGGTAGCAGAAGATTGTAGGGTCCTCCACGTTCGCCTAGAGTGTCCTTCCTCTTGTCCACTTTTTTCCTTCTTTTTTGAGGAATTTTACACTTTTGAGTTGGATATTTAATGCACTCCTCCTTGGGCAACCTCTTCAAAAATATGGTTTGGATGGAGTGATTAGAAAGAAAACAAAATTCTTCGAATAGCCATGAGGGAAAAGAAGAGAATGAATTTGAAGGAAGTGAACTATAATGTTGTTTTGGACACTAGTGAAGGAAAAGAAAGAAAGAAACGAATGCATTATGACGTATATATCATTTATGTACTAATGAATAATTGTAAAATAAAGGTATAAGCGAGAAATACGTAGAAATCTGTTTTTTAATACACAAATCCCTCCTAATCCCTTCAAATTGGGAGAAAATCATAAGGATTTAAAATATACATAAAATTGACTAGATTAGCCTACCTAATCTTTCCAAATTCCTTCCATCATTTTCCTGTCTCTTTCTCTTCATTCAAACATCATCGTGTTTATAAATCCTTTATTTTCCCTCCTAATGTCTTCCAACGGACGTGGTGTTGGGATTGGAAATTAGAGTGGTGACAATCGCACGACTTTTCATGAACAAGTTGATTACAACTCGTTGAAAGATCGTCCTGAATTTGAAAAAAAAAATCAAATAAATAACCAAAGTGTTGAACAACACATGATGAAATAACGTATCCAATGAAAGTCATAGAACATTAAAAAAAAAAAAATAGCTATATTGATGGGTGGCCCAAACGAACCAAACCGGACCTTTAAATTCGATTCGACTCAGCGATTTGAAATGCGAGTTGCTCACCCTTGACCAGCATCTAGCAACCCTTCTCATTCAACCAAAGACTAGGCTTAAATTCTCTGTTGACGACACGATATAATGCTTTGCTGAAGAGACCGGCACGTAATAATTTTGCTTTCTATGCAATAAATGATAGCCGGAGAAGGGAACCTCCAAACTTTAGTGTCGGTCCAGCAGGAAAAATTAGGTGCCCCCTATCCTATAAATGAAGTGTGGGCACGGCACATTATTCTCCATTGATTTAACGACAGAGGACGTGGCGAATGCATGTGTTGGGATAGTAAATATATTGCTCAATCTCAAAAGGTTGGAAAATGTGGAAACCCCTAAATTGAGTAGAGAGAGAATCTAAGCTGATATCAAACCAAGATACAAGGTCATATTTATTTGCGTCTACTTAATAAAAAGGTATTTTCTTTGCTATGTATTCAATCTCATTTAATGGCCATAACTTACTTAGGTTAGCATCGTCATCTTCTACAAGATATAATATAATTTTTTTAAAAAAAAAAAGGATCTTTATAGATGAGGTAGTCCTTATATAGAGATGAATTACGCTTTGATTTAGGTCCATTGACGATAGAGAAATTTTTAAGTCAGCACGGTCGATTTGATAAACCTTAATTAATTAATTATGTAATAACAAAGTTTTTGTAGGTGCTGTGGAAACAATGTAGCTTAATCATATTGTTCTAATAATAATGGTATACCCCTTAATGCATTACTATAAAAAGGTTTTTTTTTCTTCTTTTTGTACATGAGAATACCTATTCAAATGAGAAAAAGTACCCTCTTGGTACGCCAAGACCAATCTATAAAAGCGTTGTTGAAGGACATGATGGCATTTGTGAACGAGCATTTCACTTAGTAATCCATATCCCACATTGAATAAATCATCTATCAAATTTCTTTGGTACATCGATTATGTAGTTCAATTTAGACACGACTACCATCATTCATATATTGAAGGACCAGCGGGACGGGACGGGTTCATTGGATAAAACGGCAGGGGAAGAAAGCACACCTTCAAGGGCACCCCTACACACCATTAATAACCAAGAGGCAGCATGTGATCGTATCCTCCATTCCAACACCAACTTTTCTTTAAGTTTCTTAGTTTTTTCTTACTAACACATGATTATTCAATTCAAGCCAAGCCTCCCTAGTACAATCAAATTCCATGGCCCCTCCCTCCCTGATGCTTTCATGATCCCCATCACCCCCAAAAGATCACTCATCATAATTCTCAGCCCGAAGAAAGGGGAGACTGAAAGAGATCGACAGAGGGAAAAGAAAGACAGGGAGAAAAAGGCAGCAAAAGGGGAGGCGGCCCTACGGAAGGAAGCGAAAAAGGCTTCTCTAATTAGAAAAGAGGAGCTACCCAGAAGGAGGAAGGAGAGGAGTGAAGGAGAAGGTGGAGGAGGAGAAGGAAGGACCATGGAACGTGAGGAGGAAGAAGAAGAGGATCAGCTCCTAATGATGACGATCAGTCGCGGCCTTAGCCCAGAAGATCAAGACCACCCCACATTCGAACCGAGCTGGAAACTTTACGAGAACCCGTTTTTTATTTCCCCACACAATCATCAGCCTCATCACCAACACCATCACCATTCATCAGCTTATCATCATCGTCATCTTCTTCATCTCCCTCTGTCTAACTCTCGCAAGATTGCTTCTCCTTCTTCTTCGATCTTGGATCTCGCCTTCCTGAGAGCTACCATGGACTCCGAACTCCAGCTCCTCCGCGCCCAGATCAAGGAGGTGAGGTCCGAGCTGGAGCACGAACGCAAGGCGCGCAAGAAGGTCGAGCACGCGAACAAGAAGCTGGGCAAGGAGCTGGCCGAGGAAAGGCGGGGGCGCGAGGCTCTCGAGCGGGTCTGCGAGAAGCTCGCGAGGGAGGTGTCCTTCGACAAGGCCGACATCGACCGGATGAAGCGCGAGATGGAGGAGGAGAGGAAGATGCTGCGGCTGGCCGAGGTCTTGAGGGAGGAGAGGGTCCAGATGAAGCTCGCCGAGGCTAGGGTTTTGCTGGAGGAGAAGATTCAAGAACTCGAGAGAGCTGGTCGTTCCACCAAGAACGGAGGGCCAAGCGATTACGAAGATGATCGCGTCGAGTTGGTGTCGAGGAAAATCGGTAGGATCTTGTTATTCGGAGACCGGTCGAAGAGCCGGCTGGTTCTGAGCGAGAAGAAGTCGACTTGCAGCGACGACAAAGTCGTTGGTCATCATCCTAACCATGCGACTACGAGAGAGAATTCATCGTCGGGCCGCGGCGCGGCTTCGACGAGAGAAACATCGTCGGGCGACAACTGTGACCGTGGGTCCAACGCCAAAGAGCCTGGCAAGGCGGGCTCGATCAGCGGGAAAGCATGCGGCGATCACGACAAGAACGGGGCGGTTTCAGCGGCGGGAGCGGGTCACCGGAGGCCGTCGCCGGAGCCGGAGAACCCGCACATAAAGCGAGGGATCAAAGGGTTCGTCGAGTTCCCGAGGGTGGTGCGGGCGATCGGGTCGAAGAGCAGCCGGCATTGGGGGACGAAGCTGGAGTGCCAAAAGGCTCAGATCAGGATTCTGCTCAAGCAGAAGAGTGCACCAGCAGCTGCTGCTGCTAGATCCAATAGTCTCATCTGGAGTTAAACGATGATGATCAAAACACATAATTGACCAGGGTCAGACGATTGGGGTAGATTTGATGAATTTTGTTTCATACTTTTTCTCTTTAAAATTATTTTTCCTTGTACAAGATTTGTTGTTTTGGGTCAGTTGATCTGCTGAAGGTGGGTTTACTCCCGCAACTGTTGAGAAGGCTGTGGTCAATGATGAATGTGAATACTGTTTTGCTTCGTTTCTTGGAATCTTGATCGAAAGCAGGCATTTATGTGGATCTGCATCGTATGGACCCAATTACAGGTGCTGTGGTCTATGATTGAAGGATGTGTAAGTTTTAAATGAGAGAGAATTCACTTTGGCCACCCAAAATTTAAAAAATGAAAAAGAGCCCTGAGAAATTAATTTGATGCAGAAGGTGTTGTGTTGGGTACCGTTCCTGAAACATGAAGACAGCTGCACATGATTGACTAGTTGACTTCAGAATTTCTCTTAGTTTTTCCTTTATAAGGACTTGATAATTTAGTTAGATTTCTTTTTGACGTCGTGGACCTTTTTTTTCCCGAAAACATGATTGATATTAATTACTTAACCAAATTCCATGAGTACGCATCAAGAGCATCAACACATAATAAGTAAAAAGAGCAGACGGGGGATTGATGACCCAATTACTAAGGAGACTATTCATCTGTTGGGCTTTCTCTAACCAATTTGCTGTTTTATTTGTTTCTTTGCTGCAATGGGCCAAAGTGAGACCCGAAAATTCTTCTATAATGGTCTTGGCCTAGTCCACCAAGGGTTGTACTTCCCGGATGAAAGCATCTAAAGTGAGAACGCTTCGCACAAATCCGCTATAGTCAGAGAGTACTTGCATCTTTGAGTTAGATTAAGGCAAGAGGAAAACTAGGGTTTCGAAGAGTGCCAAGGCTTTTGGTTGTTCTGCCAAGTTGGCTACGATCGATTTGGAGAATCCGTCTATCAATTTGCCAAGGCAATCTCAACAGATGTAGGTGACCACTCCTCTATTTGAGTTGGTTGCAGAGGATGTGTCAATGCTACCTATGAAGGAGGCATCTATGTTCATCTTCAACGTTTCAGGGTTCGGAGGTCACCATTTTTGAGGTGGCTCTTTGCATCTTGCCTTTCCTTTTGATTTTCGGTTCCAAGTGGCAAAATTTTTATGTAAAGCTAAGGCCCTAGACATTGTTTGGTTGAATTTTTGTGAGCTTTGTGGGTCTTCTTTCAAATTATGTAGCCACTCATCAAATTGATTTAACCCCACTCTTCTTATTCTGATTTGCAAGGGATCCTCACTCCATATCTGGGATGTCCAAGGATAGAGTAGCAAGGTGTGCTCGATCATTTCCACTTTCTAATTGCATATGGGGCATATGGGTTCAGGTGCTATCTTTCTCTTGTACACGTTTTACAATGTAGGCAGGGCATTTTGGCATGCGTTCCATAGGAAAATTTTGACTTTGGGGGTTGTTTCTAATTGCCATATACATTTCCAAAGTTCTGGTTTAGCCTGGTAAGATGATGTTGCTGTTGTTGTGTGTGAACTGGCTGTTGTATCTCCGTTGCTTAAGTTGATTAAATTGGGTAAAATGGTCATGGCTTGGGTAGTTAGCAAAAGTAAACAATGCATTTTCAAATTGGGGACTTTAAGAAATTGCGTTTCTAAACATTTGTATGTTGGCCAATTCATTACTAATCTTTTTTAAATTGGCCAATTTAGTCCAATTTTAACTGAAAATTGCTAGATTAGATGCTAACCATCCAACATAACAAGGTTGCCAATTTTTACAATTTAAAATTAAAAAATTGAATTTTTTATTCTTTTTCCTTAATTTTTTTCTTTTCACTTATGGCTTTAATCACAACCACATGCAAGGGTTGCAATGTCCTCACCAAGATTTGGCCAAGGCATTGGGACCCTTGCTCTTGCCAAATGTGGGTGAGGGGTGGTTGGCAAGGGCAGTGATGCCTTTGCTTTTGGCCAGTCGCCAACCATTATTGAGATCGGTCACAAACAAAAAGGAAAAAAAAAAGAAAAAAAAGAAATAACTGAAAAGGAAAAAATATAGAAATTTAAAAAAAAAAATTAGCAAATGTCATCAATGTCAGCACCAGCCACGCTGGATAAGCAGCCATGTAAGCTATTATTGGCCAAAAATTGATCGAAAAGATTATATTGAAAAATTGTCAAAAAATTTAAACTAAATTAAAAAAGTTTATGATTGAATTAATCATTATACTATAGGTTTTAAAAATTTAAACAATTAGAAGGAATTTTTTTTTTTTTTAAATTTAGAATAGACATTTTAGCTAGGTGATAAGAAGTCTAATTTCAACACATATATACTCTAAAATGCATTTTAGAGGTGACGATAAAGTCATCAGTAGGGCAAGCTACATAAGTTGACCAAAAAATTAGTATGATACAATTTACAATCTTCTGTGGACATAATCCTTTCTCTCTCTTACATTATGGTCACTCCATTTCATGGTCTAAACTATAATAAGAATGATGTTAATAGAACTAACCGATAGCTAAGCATTAGAGCTGGACATTCCGAGCTCTCAGTCGCATCAATGAACAGTAAAGCTTTTAGAAATAGAATGATGAAGCATGCGTGCAAGTCTATGCTTGTTTTCATAGTATGTCCACAAGGAACAAGCTCATTATTAGCTAAACATGATGATCATCTCCACAAATAAAGCAACTTTTAATGTTTGGTTCTGAACTCTCATTCTTTAATCAATGAAAATCCCGCTGGAAAGGAGTTAAATGTGTCATAAAATATGATTAAGTATCATTAGCTAGATAATAAAAACGTAGCAACTTTTGGTTGAAAGAGTGTTCGGGATGTGTTCCGCAGCCTGGCAAACAAAACAGTCCTAGCCTTTGGCATTTAAATATTATTCTTGCTTCCCTGATGGTTGTTCGTTTTAGATTCCAGGACTATTAAAGATGAGTAATCGGGCCGGTTCTATTAAGGAATCAAATTGAATTGGACTTACTTGACTGTTCACGTGACAATGGGGTAAGTCGCTGGATAAAAGTAGAAGAACCGACCTTGATTGGTTCAGTTCTCATTTTATACCATAAACCGCCAAATATAGATATATTGGAGATGTGTTTCAAACATGTGAAGATTAGGAGATCCATCATTGCCTTAACTACCATGCCAAGGATTGTTTGCATGATTTGTTTTCCTAAAATAATGGTTGTATCACTTAAAATTGGGCTAGGTTCCAAAGCTGATGCTCGAATAAATCTGAAACCAGTCTGTTCTAGGCCGGTTCATATGCAGCTCCAAAAATGAAAAACCAACTCTAACATCATAGGTTACAAGTTCTTGGTTTGAAATATATTCTCTCTTGAACCGGTTAGCCCCAATCACTATGATCAGACAAGGCTTGTAAGTTTTTGTATGGTTAAAAGGAAGGAAAATTAAAAGAGGGTCCGCAAGGAAATGAAGCTATGACGGGTTGGCTGCAAGCTTTGTTAATTTTTAGAACCGCGCCATTACTGTAAGACAAAAATTATATTGTAGAGTAGAATCAGCTCAAAGCTAGGAATGCTTCTTGACCCTGCACGGAAGTTCGACATTTCTTATGTTGGTTTGAGGTCGAAGCTACCTTAGTTCTTACACGAATTACACGGAAAGCCTCATGAAGAAGATGACCCTAAGAGTGTGTTTCGTGAATTCTTTCATGGGCCAAGCCCAAGGGATCGACAAGGTCGAAAATTATCGGGCCTTATTGTGGTGTCTGGGCTTTCACCATTGAAAGCCCAACCTTTCAACTAGTAGTCATGTCCGAATGCTGGGCTTTCTTTAGTTGTAGTACATGCTATAATCGGGCTCGGACTTTAATGAGGGAAGCCTGCTAAAAATGGAGAGCGAATGGAACCAAAAGTTGAGCCAAAAGCCCATCCTAGTTGACCATTTTGGGCGCGTTACTAGTAGACCTTTATATTCCCCTCCCCCCCCTTTCATTTCTAGGGTTTTAGGTAAAACACAACGCCATATCTCACGAGCTATGGTAGAGTTTCCAGGGCTCTTTGATAACCCGACTCTCGTGAGGTGCCGCGTCTCTGTTCTTTGGGAAGGAGGAATTCGAGGGTTCAAACGTCAAGTCTCAAGATGGGGCGTGGAAACAAATGAATTCTAGTAAAATCATCAAGTCATTGCTTTGCTTGAGAAAAACGAAATGAGAAATTAGGATCTATTTGGTAACATGCCAAACATTACCTATTTTTATTCTTTTGTTCCTCGAAACAAAAAAAGAATAGGAATTCGTTTGGTAACTTTTTATTCGTGAGAACAAATTTGTTCCTAAAAATAGATTTGAAATAGAATCAACAAATAAAAAAATATTAATTTTTTATTTTTAAAAACAATTCTAGAATCAAGCATTCTTTTTTCTTTTGTCTTTTTTTTTTCTTCTCCCTCTAGCTAGTCGCCAATCTCGACAATGGTAAGCGAACTCACCACAGCCTCATTCGCCCAAGTCTTATCGAGGGTTGATTAGGCTCCCCTGAGGCCGACGAGGTCACCAGCCCTCATCTACCTAATTGATGCCGATGCTAGTTGCCAACCATGGCCGAGGCCAGCAACTAGCAAGAGAAAGAAGAAGAAGAAGAAGAAGATAAGTAAACAAGAGAAAAATGTAATAAATTTATTTGAAAATTAAAAGAAATTTGAAATCACAAAAAAATTTAAGGTTTGTATCAAATGCATTTCTATTCTAGAAATAGAAATTTTGTATAATTACCAAATGCTTCTAAATGCTCAAAAACTTGTCCAGAAAACTAAATTAAAAAAAAACATTTCTAAGTAAAATTTGTTCCCGAAAATAAAATGGTTATCAAATGCATTATTCTCAACGTGTCTCCTACACACCACATACGCTAAAATAAAATTGAAGAATTACCAATGCATATGTATGTCCATAGGTACAAATACACAATAGAATTAAATCTCATCATAAATACTTCTGCATATCTGCATAGGTGCGTTACTTAAACAGCGGAACTTAATGTTTATATTGACTATAATAAATATAAATCATTATTATAAGTGGACCAGGTCCAGACTTTTAAAAGTGCATGTAGATGCGGAAATAATATTGCATATATTTATATTAAAGAAAAAGTGAGTTTTGTCTCACTTTTTGCTTTCTCATTTAATTCTCATCCATGTATGATTTAATAGTGTAATGCAATTTGACTTTGAGAAGGAAAAAAGAAGGTATTATTGGCCAACAAAAAAGGCTAAAAGGACAAAAGATTCTCTGCCCTCTTTCCTTTTGAAAAAATGCATGTGTGAAATTCAATTATGTTTATAGTGCAACAACCGATTTCATCCTTCTTTCACATTCTTTTTTATTTTTTATTTGAACAAAAATTTGGTTTCTAAATATTGAAGAAACGGTAAAATGTTCATTCAATGTTTGCTTTCCACAAAAAAAAAAAAAAAGGCATAGTGGTAAAAGAAAGATGATAATGCTTAATAATTTATTTCTCCATAGACTAGAGTAATTAATCAGATTATTATTTCTTCGAGTCATGAGATAAAAAATCGAAAATTAGTCGTGCGAGCATGTCACGTACGCCAAAAATTTGCAACCGATCGCATTTTCCTTGCTAAACAAATCCTCATGGTCCAAAAAACATTTGATGGTAAAACAAATCCATGATGATAATTTATTTTTTTCCTCATGATGAGGAGAATTCCATCTGGCTATAGCCATACTCCGAGAGAGAATATCTCCTCAGCTTCACCTTTTACTCATGACGAAATTGTCTAACTAGTTCTAAACTTATTATAGATGTCAATTCAATCTTAAACTTTCTAACTATGTCAATCTAATCTTAAATTTTTGTGAGAAATTTCGATGTGGTCATTCTGATCAATTTTCATCAAAAAGCACTGACATGACAGTGCAACACATGGTGGATCGGCAATGACAGGATCGTCACATCAACAATTCTTGGTGAAGAACGATCAAATGATTACATTGGAATTTTGTGTAGAGGTTTAGGATTGTATTGGCATATGTATAATAAGATTAGGACCGATTGAATAATTTTCCGTTAAAGTTAAAGGGATTTGCTAGCACAATAGTCCTTTGGGTACCGTAAGAATGACAGTCTATTATGAGTCACAAATTCTTGAAAAAATTGAATCTCACACCATTTAATAATTATTTGAAATTTGATTTTTTATGGTTCATAATAGATTGTTATTCTCACAGTACATTAAAGACTGTGTCACAATCATTTCTTAAAGTTAAATGATAGGTTAGATTAAGTAGTCGAGAAGCACCGTTCAAGAGTCTTTATCCTTCCTTAAGGGATATAACTCGAGACTTATGGTGAGTCTATCACCAATGAGGCATGGAGCTTATAATAAAGCCTGTATTTTTTTGACAAAGAATCGAGTGAGCCCACCAAATTAAAGGGGAGAAAGGAGAAAAATGCAAATGACTCGTGTGGAGCGGATGGACATTGCGAAAGGACAAAGATTTTGTTTTCTGATTGCCGTGGATTAGGGTTAGCACTTTGGAGTTGCTATTGATGAGCCATCGAGTGGATTTCGATACTAAAGCGGACCAAAGTGCTGCCTCAGTCAAAGAGAAGATCATGTCAGGCCAATAAATCAGCAATTGCTGTCCCGAGTTGCCCAGACAAATCTGACCATGTGCTTGGTCCGACGGCCCACTGTGTCTTGACGCCATAGAATATTATCGTTAGGTGTGTGTATATATGTAGACAGCGTATGTACGTTGTTATGTGCATATTTATGTATTTATGTATGTATATGCGTGGATTTGTAAGACCCTCACTCCATATTTTTCTTCTTCTGTTTCGCGCTTGGCCAAAAGAAAAATCTTTCTGGTGCACTTGCGATAATAAGTGGTCAATAAAACAGTATACCCTCCATGCTGCAATTTTTTTTTTTTTTTTTGCAAAAGATAAAATTTGTATTCTCTTGACAATCCAGAAGCAAAGACAAATTCAAAGATACGTATTAAAAAAAAAAATATCGCTATTTTCTTGTTAAAAATAACAAATGTCATCCAGGTACTCATTCATAACATCCTTATATAGGTAGATTTCACCAACCCCCATCTTCATCGAAAAATAGACCCATTAAATGGGTTTGGGTTGGATCAGATTTTGGTCGGATCAGGCTTTGGTCCCATTCAAATGAACTCATTTGATTCATTTTGATCAATTTTCGTGCAAACCAAATCTAGTGACTCATATTACTAAAACACTTACATATTCAACAAAATTTATAAAAATGCATATCCAAATTAAGGTGAGAGTGTCGACTAAGCAAGAGCGAGGTCAAATGAGGGTAAGAGAGATTGAGAAGAGAGTAATAGAAATGTGTTGTGTTTAAGTTGTAAATCCATCTACAATTTATTTATAACTCATTTAACACCCATATTATGCTTAAACTTATTTATGATTTTTTATTGTATATAACTAATTTATATAACAATTCAGCCCATCATATTAAGTTAAGATATGTGCCTATGTCTCCTTTTAATGGGTCTACCAACGATAAAAGTCGGGGGCGAGGGCATGTGAGTGAAGACCAATTTTCAGATTTTTCCATGGGCGACGAATTATAAGGTAGCTTATTTTTGTTGTGGTGTCATTTGGAAAATGGGTATTTTGACGCTCTCAATTTTCACTATTTAAAGTTGACACTCCTTTTTGCCTAATCAATCTCAAGCTCCAATCGACATCGTGAGAAAGAAACGGATCGTGCAATGATTCTATACAAATCGTGTCAAGATACGGGGGTCGGCAGGGTAAGGCGCGTAAAAAATGTCTCTCTATTTTCCATGTTTTTCATAATTTCCATATTTTCTCTCTTAAAAATAAATTCATTAATCGACTATTGTCGAGACTGTCTATTCTAATTATAATACCCACTTAAATAAGGTCATTAGTCTTAAATATTTGCGATTTTTTTTATTATGGTCGTACTAGAAGTGTCGCATGATGTGCCAATCGTGTCCCATATGCATGATACACTTAAAATACTGTAATACTACTGTGGAAAGTGAGTCTAACAGATAATCATTAAAAGAAAGACCGACGTCCTTATCTTGACCCGCAATTTCCTCATTCAACAGGACATGAGAGACTCGATTTATTATTTGGCCTAATACCCTAAAAAACCTTTAACTTTAACTTTTGTCCCAAGAATAAATTTTGTCTAAAAAAAAAAAAAACCTCCAACTTTAGGTCTAGTCCTAATTCTACCGTTAACTTATTTTTATCCCATAAAAAAACCCCTCAATTTTAAGTCATGTTCGAATTTTACTCTAATTTTTCTTTTTTTACCATGAAAAACCCACAACTTCAAGTATTATTCTAATTTTATCTTCCAGCCCCAATTTTATCCCAAAACTTTTACAGTCTCATAAAAACTACACATTGAGTCACAAATCTACCACAATTAACCCATCGTCCAAAAATTCTTGCCAACAACCGAGAAATGGAATGCTTACAAGCACGAGCTGTTGAGAGTCCCTAGCATGAGCTCTTTGATCACGGGATATGAAACATTCCCAAACATGAGATATTGAAGACCGAGCGTAAAATCACAAAGAGCGATTTTGAAAGAGGGTTAATGGTAGTGACTCAAGTAAAAGTTGGTGACCTTCTATGAGACACAAAAGAAAAAAAAAATTGAGTATGAGACAAAAAAAAAATTAGGGTATAATTAGTAATGGACCTAAAGTTGGGGGTTTTTTCGAAACAAAAAAAATTTAGGGTAAAATTGAGACTTGACTTAAAAATTGAGGATTTTTATGGAATATTTTTTATTTTGGTAGAATTAAGATTAAACCTAAAGTTGAAAGTTTTTTTTATGAGATAAAAGATAGAATTGGGACAAAAGTTAAAGTTAGAAGTTTTTTAGGATATGAAGCCTTTGGCCCTTATTATATACACTAACATATAAGATAAAATAGAATAATAAAAATTAGTGATTCGTATTAAAGCTTATGCAAGTTGTACTTATTCAGAGTGCAGAATCGCTATGCGCAAACGACATCCCGCTTTCGACATTAACTTGATAGATACGTGTCCATTGATGATCGGTCGATATGTCAGCATCAATCGAAGACACCAGCGTGCATGGCGATCATAGTAAATTGGCCCCTTCGTCGCTTGTTAACGAACATAGTAGTAACGTATTGCCAATCACGTAGAAAAAGTCAATTCAAGATCTTGCATGGAGTCAGGCGAGAGCCCATGGATTCATTGCGAAAGCGATTTCTTCATTTTGCAATCCCATGTCGTTATTCGAATCCACGTAACGAGCTACGATATAAAATTGATCATAACGCTGGACGTAGAGGTTTTTATCTTTTTTATTTTGTTGTTATTTCTTTAATGTCTTCTTTGTTTTGTGCATCTCGCCCGTGAAAAATTCCAACTTACGTACGCAAGTGTCGTTCTCAAGCATGGGGAAGACGTGGCTTTCAAGTATGGAGGCAAATAGCCAGTAGTTATGATATCTATATAATCATTAATCTCCCTCAAGATGTGAAATCTCAAGCGTGCTTCATGGGGGGAGTTCGGTCCAATGATCGGAACGTCTCGCAAATACGAACAGTTCATGTTCATTTTTGCATGCTAAAGAAAAATGTAGAGTTCTTGTCAAACTCGAGTTATTATAATAATGTATCTGTAGATTACAGTAATTGTTGACCTACTCTCAAATTGGAACCTAGTGTACCTAGTTGTTTTTATTAAAGGTTTCGATTGAGGACTGAGACCTCTAAAGTTAAAGATACGAATCTATAATAGTAACGTACCTATTCAAAGATAAACACATCAGATTAAAAAAAGACTTAAGGGTCTTTATCCATCCTTATTATCGAGATATCCACACTATACCCAACACCCTGGATTTTGAAAGAACACCGTGTACACAAATGTTAATCTTCTTCTCTCGGCTAATATACTAGGAACTATAGTTGGTCGCAGCAATTTGTGCACACGTGTGCATGTGTGATGTCAAAGCCTTGATCCAAAACAGTTTGCATGTAGTTAGTAGTATTTAAATATGCAATATCCAATGCTTGAGTTGAAAATCTCCCAACACCCAATCAATTGCCTGATCCTAGGGTTCTTGTTAAGCTTATTCAATATGGCATCACCAAAGATATAGATAACGCATAAAATGGTGAAAAGGCTAGCCCATCAAAAATCGAAAAACTTCCTTAATTGATTACTTAAAAAGTGTCTTTGAGGCACTCTTACTGAAAAATATGTATATAGGGAACCCACTAAGGTCATTGGTTTGTAGCTGATATTTCCTTGGCCAGGGTGGATGGCTATAAAAAAACGTATTAAAGACTTTTATGAAGGATCATAGTTTCCCCAGTTCTGCAATAATGGAACAGTTCCAAATTATTTAATTGTTAATCAAATACTTTATGCACAAATTTCACTGACAATTATGTAAAGAAGCCATCACCCTGACCCATAGACAAGGGGAAGGAATCTTGAATTCCAACCCCAGGAACAAGACAAAAGATGATAAAGTTTTTTGCTTTGTGATACTCGTGCTGCTAAAATGGTGAAAACTATTCGCATTTTTTCCGAGAAGGGTATACTCATGAATCGTCTCTATACGCATATTTATATATATATATATAAAAAGGAAAAGTTAGGTGAGATAGCTCTCTCTCTCTCTCTCTCTCTCCTTCTTCTAGAAAAAAAATAACGGATTGATACTCCTCGAATGACATCTTACCAATTGGCGTTTGGACCATGTCAAGTGGGTATCATGTTAAATGCCGGTGGGGGATGTCTTGAGACCCAGCTTCTGCTTCAAAGTCAATTTAGCGCCATGATTAGGCTTTGTCAAGCTTTTCGATGGGTTAATCTGAGGGGAAAAAAAAGGCCCACAACAACGGACAAAAGAGAGACAAATAATGAAGCTTATAATCATAATGATTGATATTAGGAAAAGGAACACGGTACGCAACTCAAGCTCTTGTACACGAACTTATCGAGAAACTTGTTGGTTTTTTTCTTTTTCCTTTTTTGCTGCTAAGTTGACACTCAATAAGTGAGGAAACTGGATGAATTTTCGTAACACGACATATATTTCTGACATATTTGCAAAAAATCAATAATCACTTAATCAATTGATTGTGACTACATATATGTCAATTTTCTATTAATCGTATTATTGTTTTTTTTTTCGTACTGATCGTATTGGACAGAAATTTAGTTCGTGACGTTTTCTTGGGGAGGGTTTTTATTGAAGAAAAACCTTATGTGGTCGCTAAATAGGTGATTTACGGACACCACTGACCCTTAGGCAATAATTTCTCATTATTGCTCGTGGAAAGATAATGTTAGCTTGAAAAGAGGCACCATGTGCAAAATCGTTATCGGTTGGTGAGTGGAAGATATTTGGTCATTGGGGAAAGAGATGGGCTTGACAAAGCCCCACCATCTCTATTTACAAATACGTACAAAGATATATAAATATGTCTATATATCGAAAAGAATTGTTCTCTTTTTTTTTTTTTTTTTGTTATTCACTACATGCATGTACTTAACCTGTATATATCATGAACCTAGGCGGTTCCTTCTTCTCTTTGTTGTTACAACATATCAAACCCTAGGTTTAAGGAAGCAACTAGGTTTTAATATGACAAATCTCAAGGCACTCCCGTTATACCGACAAATGACGTAATGGGTCAGACGACGACGTCGACGTCTTCGTGAAGCTCCACAAGTCGTTGCTCTCGCAGCCGTACATCTCCAGACTTTGCTGACCCGAAGGCTTGTTACTTAATTTGATGTGTGAAAACTGCACCTCATCATCCATGCCCAGGCCACCGACGTCGGAACCGGGGTCGTCGCTGAAGCAGCTCGAGAGTTGCTTTGGCGTCTCGGCAACTTGGCCATTGAGCTGAGACGCCACTAGCCGGTCCACGGCGACCCAATCCGGGGTGGGAGACCTACCAATCCCTTGGTGCCCCGAGGTTTCAGCGAGCATCTCGTCAAGCGTATGGTAAGACAGCTTGAAAGAGCAGTCTTGGTGGTCGAATGGCGAGCTCACTACAGGGATTAAAGGGAGGCTCGGGCTCTCGAGCCTCGGGAGATGCATGAACTTTCCGTGGAGGAGATCGGTGTTTGAAACGGGGTACTTATTGTTGTTGTGGTTGTAATTGTTGTGGGAGAGATTGAGTTTGGTGGGAGTCTCGCTTTCAACCTTGCAAGTTCTTCCCATGTAGGAGAGTATCTGGTCCAATACGCCATCATTGGCTGTGGCGGCGAGCATCTGTTGCATGGCCTTCGAGTCCATGGAGGTCGAAGACGACGGGCTCTTGGGGCTGTCTAGGGTTTTCTGATAGTTCTTCTTCTTGAACACTCGGCAAACCACCCACCCTTCTTCTGGGGATGCATCTCCAGCTGGACTCAGAGCCTGTTTGTTCAGAAATACAAGGGATTATAACGTTTGGCCGAATCGTTTTGATTTTTCTCGGTGTGTTTGACTACATTGGAGTGACTGATTTATGTGAGGACATTTTATTCTCTACACGTGATGTGATGTTTTTCTGTCAACAAGTTGATGAAGAAAAAGTCATGTTTTCATTTGGTGGACAAAGAAAAACAGGTTAATTGATTATGCCCAAATGCACGCGTACCATCCTCTATGTAGAATTACTTTAAGGTTTTGGGTTGGATTTCTTTAACATATGTGGTGTCGTTCTCAATCCAAGATCAATCTTCCAAAAGAGTTTTACGAACAGTTCATACAAATAATGCTTCAGAAGACCAATTCGGATTTCTAAACATCTTTCTGGTATCTTCTAATTATATGTACAAGCTTCGTTAATATGTCGTTCCAAACGGAAAGTGGACAGACAATATAAATGTTTTGAGTGGTATGTTAAGCTTTTAAGTTATATTTTAAAAGCACATGTAACTCAATAAAAAGTAAATCATCTACTGGTCAAGTAATTTCTTCAGCCGGATTCTACTAATCGGATATCGTGGAGACCAATACCGACCAAAACAAATATCATGAAGACCAATAAAGAGCGTAGGTCTGAAGATTAATTTTCAGAGATGGGTTCATTTACTTGGTACCAATTAATGCTAATAATTCACCCCAGGCGCGGGACTTCGAAAGGACTTACATTCGGGTCATGTGTGCTCTCATCCAGCCGATACTCATGCATGATCCAATCCGACTTCTGCCCGTGCGGAGCTCGTCCCTTGTAAAACACTAACGTCTTCCTCAAACCTATGCGCTTGAACCCACTGTAGATGATCTTGTCCCGTCCTGTGGCCTTCCAGAACCCTGCAGCTGTCGCCCTGTTCGTCCTCGTTCCAGTAGGGTACTTCTTGTCCTTGTGGCTGAAGAAGTACCAGTCGTTTTGCGGGGTCGATCCAATCCTGCACTTCTCTGCAGGACCAAGAAAAAAAAAATCAGTTAATTTGGTAGTATAAGGAGGGAGGGAGGGAGGGAAAAGGGGGGGGGGGGGGGGTGGTGGGAGAGAGAGAGAGAGAGAGAGATGTGGTATGTGTGTACCTTGGATGTCCCATGGTTCAAGCTTATTGAGATCAACCTCACGAATCACGTCCAAGTCGATCTTCTCATAGGCAACTTTCTTTCTCAGGTAGTAATGCAAGAGTTCTTCTTCGGTGGGATGGAATCTGAAACCTGGCGGCACCTGAGACTGGCCGTTTATGGACAGGTTCATTTTCTCTGACAACAGAGGACCGAATTAACGAGCTGTATGCTCAGCGTGTCGAGTGGAAAGCGTTGTGTGTGTGTGTGTGTGTGTGTGTGTGTGGAGATTTTTGTTCTATATGAGGAACTCCATAGGAAAAGACCTGAAGGAAAATAAAAACGAAGAACTCGTCCTTTGAGATGGAAGAGAGATGAAACGCCGGAGATAGAGAGAGAGAGAGAGAGAGAGAGAGAGGCGGCGGGGGCTGTGCGTAAAGGGTAATGCAGCATGATAATTTATAATGGTGGTAGGACACATGTAGGTCCAAAGTTGCATGAAAAGTTAGAATATGATTGTTCACTACTGTGTACTTAAGGTGGGGTCTGAGCTCCCGCAATAGCCAACCACCTAGCGCTAGAGAGGGTGGGGGGGAGGAGATTTTTGCAAGTTAGATTAGGTCAATTGCATTTAAAGAAAATCAGTAGAATCGTATGTATTAGCTTTTGGTATTGTTGGACGCGATCCTTGTCTTTTTAAGTTTGAGTGGTTAAGTCTATTAAAAGGAATGCCCCTAATAATAATTTGCATATAAAGACTTATCTTTTGCATAGCTATCATGACTAAATTGATCGAGTGAGGAGCCTCTTTTGATGACTTAATTAAATGTTGCGAATCTAAATGTTTAGTCATTAGCACTCTAACAAGATCAAATCCATTTGTTAACATTAATTAGTTTTGACTCAAGGTTTAGTTAAGTCAAAATAACACTTATAGTGTCAAATGTTTGGTATGCTCCTTATTTTGCTCACGAAAACATTCAAAATAGAAAATCAATAGTCATGTTTGGTAAGATGCGATTTTTTCTATTTTCAACACCATTTAGTAATACATAAAATTCATAGTTTTAGTTCTTTACACGTTTACTTAAGGGTCATTGCTTATAGATCATTTGTTTAAAAGGCTATGTGCTGTCTGACAATTTAGTAAATCAATTTTGTAAACTAGTCTTAATAAGTTCAGCATTGTTATATTGAGTAAGCCATGAAGCATCTAATTAGAATATATTGACTAAGTTATAGTTCCTGTTGATTGGTATTGACAAGTTGGCCACTTATTTTTTTTTCTTTTTTAAAAAGCTCAAATATGACCTTTTGATAAGACCTTTTGTAAGTTACAAAAATAAGTTTTAATACTCCTACCACTATCGCATTTGATGTGCCATGATTAAAGGAATTTACTCTTACCCTTCCAAAATGAAAAATATTACACTCTTCAAAGAATTAAAAATCAAATTATCTAATTGAGATTTACCACTATCAAAATAAAAGTTATATCGCCAATTTATCATGTAAAATGAATAAAATGGAAAACCAATAAGCGAACATATTCACTACCTAAATATTATATATTGCCGCACAAAATCTAATCTTTTCCGTTATTGATCAACACCAAAATGTTTTAAAACTAAATTTTTTTTGTGCAAGTGAGTGGGTATCGCAATCAAAAGGCAGGACGAATCTGCTATACTGTCCGTACACTGTCGATCTCCAGCTCCTCCGCATTTTCCATCCGCTGTTGGACAAAGAGTCCTATCGAGAGGACCTGTTTATATGGTACTGCTGAATGTAGCGTACTGAAGCCCCACAACTTTTCCAAAAGAAAAGCGAATTCATCAACCCAATGGATCACCTTGGTCGTGGTTATCTGGTGTATCCCAGCTTCCTCCTCAGTAGCAAACGTGACTATATGATGGTAATCCTGAACAGAGAGGCCGGGGAAGATGGGGTCCCACGATCTTTCTGGACCACCCAAAAAATGCGTTACAAGAAGCAACAAATAACCATAGCCGAAAGAGGAGGGCAGGGCTCCATCGAAAAACTATGACCCTCGACCTTAAAATCTATATGAAAAGCACCCCCGAAACTACCACACTATCCCCTACTCTCTCTCTCTCTCTCTCTCTCTCTCTCTCTCTCTCTCGAACGCACACATGAAAAACCTTGGCTCGTTTTGCTTGTGCAACAAACCCTCAACGACACCGAGAACGGAGAGAGAGAGAGAGAGAGAAAGGATGATGGTGACGGGGTCGGAAAAAACTGAGCTTTCAAGGTCGCCATGGGGAAGGAAGGCATGATGGGCTTTGTGGAGACTCCCTCTCCTCTCTCTCTCTCTCTCTCTCTCTCTCTCTCTCTCTCTACCCCACACTTTTGTCGCCCCTGACATTATTGGAATTGCCGATTTTACCCTACCGCATAATGACATGTATATAAATACTACAAAAATAAAAAATAAAAATAAAAAAGGAAGATTCAGTGAACCTATGAGCCGTACAGTGGCTTTGTAGTTAAGGAACGGACTTGTGATTGTAGATTAGACGCATGATGTCAGTTCGATTCCCTAAATTATGGGATCTTTAAGATGTCTTGTAGTTGCAATTTGCATCTTATTTGATATGCGAGTTTAGTAAATATTTTATGGATGTGGAATTAAAAAGGCATTGAGGCAAGGCAAAGGTTATATAAGCAAATAATGAGATAGCTAATGTGGGTGCAGTGGCGACATTTCCGAGTATAGAGATAGAGAGAGTAAAGATTGCCAGAATGTTGCGAGTGACTTAAAAGAATTATGTGAGGAAAGCCTCAAAGTGCTTTATCATAGAGTTGAGAATTTCTATAAGTAACCCAACTTGCCGCACATTATAAATTGTTTAGATTATCATGATGACATTGGATGGAAGTGGAGCATTTATCCCATGTTTTAAATGCTATTGATGATGGTTGTTTAAATTGTGTCATGGATAGTATTATGCCTAATTAATCAAGTGTAGTCAGGATAATGCAAATGGTTAATGAAGGTGTACATTGTGATGCTTTTGAAGTGGATCCTTTTGGTTTTGGTGGGGATGATGAACATTGAGGTATGTCTCAAAAGATAGTGTGGAAATAACTGGGTTTGCAAACCTGGGTCATACAAGAACTGGACGAATGGTCAAATTCTAAGTATTTCAGCCTTCACTTCTATGAATTGTGTTGTTAGTTCAAAAGGTTGTTGAGAGACACGGTGGTTTCAGTGGTACAAAGACATGATGACAATGGAAGGGTTTGAAGAGGCGGTGTGGTCTAATGACTTGATTTGTCATGTTGGCAGGGGACATCGAGTTGATGCGGTTTTTAGTGAAAGCCAAAGATATCCCTAGAGAATTAAGATCATCAATGACCAATATTTCTGTGTCGGAAATAACATGTCAAGAGAAGATGTGACCGTGAAGAACTTCTTGCATAGGAGAACCCGATGAACATGTGGATTGAATTCCTTCATTCATTCCTTTGGACAAGTACAAGCTCAATTTGGGCTTGGTAGATGTCTGTGATAATTGAATACCAGTCAGGGCATCTAGAGAGTCGGTATAGATTATGAGCACTATGACTTGGTTACATGCATCGAGCTAAGCTAAATAATTGTTAAATTATGTCTCAAGTTTGAATTTATATATGAAATCCAAATTGGTGGAAGTTAAACCGACAGTTTATTTCACAGCAACTTGTGTGTCAGGACACTAAACCAATAGTTTATTTCACAGCAACTTGTGTGTCAGGACACTCCTTTTGCGTTCTCCTATATTAAAAGCTAGTAGGATCCACGTCATTTCATGATTTATGAGGACATAAAATGTGTGCATTCCATCTATAGAAGATTGTCTCCTAAACTTTCTATTACTGACTAATAACCACTAGTGTCTAGGACTAGCATGAACTAAAATAAGCTTTGGCCTTTCTCAAGAAACTAGGAGTAGTGGTGGCCTGAGGCACAAATTGAGAGTAATGACGCGATTCTCCGTTCCGAATCTCTCTCTCTCTCTCTCTCTCTCTCTCTCTCTCTCTCTCTCTCTCTCTCTCTCTTCTTTTTTTAAGATTGCTCCTTTCTGCCACTAGAGATTAAAGTATTTGCATGAATTTCCGGCGGAACCCATCATTGAAATGAAGAGCTGCATTAAAAAAAAAAAAAAAAACACTAACAAAGTTTTTGGCAGATACGGTCTAAAAATGAAAAGACGCATCTATTGATGGAAGTGATTGAACCTGCTCGTGCAATGACAAAAGCCAGTACACCATTCAAGAATCTAAATAAATGCACTGAATGGTATCAGGAGCAGAGCTCATACGGCTTAAACAAAGTTATCCTTCTTTCCAGCGGGTGTACCGAAATTCCCAGACCTTATTTGAAGATTGCATCCAGGTCTTGACCTTTTGATCTCGGTTCAAGACCTTTCGTGCATGGAATCTTCGGGGTTAGGTTGGAATCCTTTCTTACGCTCCCGGATTTGCAGACGAATTTCAAAGATGATGGTTTCTCCTTTACGTTTGTCTTTAGCGTCGGTGTAGGCCGTGGTGCAAGATGGTGCAACGCCATCTCCCCTTTCTTTCCCTCGTAACCCCCGGGTCGTGCATGAAGGAAGGTGCTCGATTTTTGCTTATTCTTACCGCCATAACACGGAAACAATTTCAACGCATCGCTCCAATTAGTCAACACGACCTACCTGTTCCCATGTCAACATTGTTATCATTGGACAAAGGGTACCAAAAAATTACACCAAAGGACTCTCTTTTTCCTCTTTTTTTGTCGCTAAAATCCCCACGACACCGAACGTGTCATCGATCGCTGGATCCGAAGCCTTCTTAGCCTTAGGATCTGCTCATCTAAGTTTGTTATATCTCGACTTGATGTCGCACTTGCACCTTATTAATGTCGTATTTGCTCCTAACATGTGTGGAATATTTAATTGATCTCGACGTCAGCTGATACGAACCCTGCCCACTCGACGAAGTCAAAGACAGTGTGATGAATGGGGCATTTATACGACTATCGAGGCAAGCAACCAGCTTGGAATTTGTCGCTCGCTAGGGTCTCGTCAACGTTGTTTAAGCTGAAGCCACCGCAGTTAACCGAGTGGGTAGTAGAAGAGTACCATTCGACGTCTCCATCGAAGCTGCTTCACGTCCGTAGCAATCTCCAGCAGAAATTACGTCGCTTTCCATTATATACTCGTTTCTCCTTCGGCGTCTTGCATCTGGTAGCTGACTTTGACGGGATTAACGTTACTCTACACTCCTCCTTTATTTTTTTTCCGCCGTGTTGGATCGTCTACGATCGCCGAACGTCTTTTCATTTGGTAATAATACTTGCAAAATATTGAGGGAAAGGTCAGTCTAGTTCACATCAAGATTTGGATGTGTAGAAATAAAACGTAAAGTGCTTAATAAGCCTTGAATTTACCGGGAGCACTAGGGACTGCGTTAGGAAATTATCGCGCAAATTACGAGGGCAGCCTGCATTAGGAAGTTGTCGTATTCCCTTGGTTAGTTGCTTAACGAGTGTTATTGTGGCACTTTTTAATAAAATCCTTTCTTGGTCATTTTTAACCGAGGAGCTCAATTTCGAGAATTATCTGAAATTGGGTTATTCAAGGTAAGTTGCACGAACTGCAAGAATTTCCCAAGTAAATATAAACCGCGAAAACATGTATGTTTGTTTATTGCTGAGTAAAATTAAATATTGCCACGACTTTTATTATATAGGAAAAAAAACTCCCGGAAGTAGAGTTGTTTTTTGTGCTTTGCTAAGCAAGCAAGCAATGATATTAATAAATCAAAAAGACAAAGATAGAGTTGTTTTTATTTGTCTTGTACCTGGTATATAAATTAGTGGAGACATTTCATGGATCAAATGTTTTTTTATTTAAATTGTCTTTCTCATCATAAAAACAAAAAATTCTCTCCATAAATAACATTAGGACCCGACCACGCGTGTGGTGGAGATGTAGTTTGGCATAAATAGCTTTCATTGTACACATGCTCAAATCTTGATACTCTACCTGAATATCGTTTCCCATGATATAAGAGGTACATTAAAAGAATTTCACAGGAAACACATCGGTAATGCAAGGGACGCTTGCATAAATGTTTCCATCAACATAAATTAAAGAACCAGTTTACGTATAGCAGTGGCCTGCTGAAAATCCAAAATCTTTATTTGATACTTTCCTATTCTTTCTCCAGAGATCCCACTATAGAGATCTACAAGCAGGCAGGGTCTCGCCGGCCCCGCCCATAGGTGAGCTTGCATAATACTCTTATGCTAGAAAACCTGAGTCCGCCGATCTTTGGATAGGCCGGAAAGTTCCTATATGCATTTTTTGATGTGGGCGGGGTTTGGGAAACACAGTAGATCCGATCCCACCCGACGATCTCCTCTACTCACATGTTCTTCACCGTATAAGTTGAACTAAATTCCTCCCTCTCCCCCCCCCCCGGTTTTTTTTTTAATTGGGGAGCGAGTTGGAAGATGAGTGGATGCCATCCTAGAACCAATGAAGTCTCCAATGCAATGACAAAATCCGTGATCACCCTTAGAGAATTCTCGACAGATGCTCGCCCTCTTGAATCTCGAATTTGGAATTATGTAAAAGCGGTTGCGTGGCATATGACGCATTGAGTAAACCCTATGTTTATTTGACTAATACACCTCTCTTTTTAACTAACCTCGTCACTACAACAACTGCGCACCACATGTTTATGGCCATGATGATGGTTTTTTGCATAGGGGGAAGACACATGATGCTTGCCGACATGTACTTCGAGCCCACTTGCCAACAAATGGCGATGCTTATGATGACGACGATGATAATTCTATTTTCCTGAGAAAATTTCAAAGTATTTTGAAAGCACGGCTTTTCAATCCGCCCGAATCATTCACACCATATCGAGCAATACAAATTTCTTTATTTTTCTCATGGGATCGTATTATTTGGCATGGAGTGATTGGTTTGGGTGGGTAAAATCGTCAAGTTTCGAGAGCATCAGATGATCTCTAATAATTTTATGTTTTGTCTTTTTCATTTTAGGGTTTTCTTTTCCTTTCTTTCTTTTTTCCTCTTTTTGCTCCTTTTGAATATCAGGGGAAGCACTGCGAAGTTCGTTACGTTGTTGTTGGTCTTTTCTGTGTCCAAGCCCTAATCATTATCAATACTTCACAAAATTCCATGCTGAATGATGATCTTTCAGCTGACAATTGACGGAGCAACTAACTTTTACTCACCTGACGCACTTGACATCTCACCACCCCATCCCCACATTCCCCTTTATCATTTCATTATCAGTTGCAAAAAATAAATAGTAATAATAATAATAATCAAAACGTTTCTAGATTTTTTAGTATTTTTTTTTTTTTTTGGGGGTTTATTGAGAAGGGTTCTTATTTCTTAGTTATAAAATAAATGGTGTTTTGGCTGTCAGCGCTTAAAAGTTATGACATTTGCACAATTGAGCCTTTTTACTCTCGTGATTATGCAATTGAGCCTTTTTACTCTCGTGATTATGCAATTAATCCTTTCACCATGTACACTAAATTTTGTTGACGTAGCTACTAACATGGTCATTCTTTTAGAGTAGCAAGAGGAAAAAAAAAAAGAAGTAAAACAAGAAACTATACAAATGCACGTTCCAGAATTTGACAATAAAGATAAATGTGCTTTTTATTTTGTCATTAATTTGGGAATGATACCATCGTAAATTATGAAAACTTATTACAGATTTAACGGTTGTAAAATGTGAAGATGAAGTGAAATTAATGAATTTACCTAGTGGTTAATGGTGAAGTAAAACTTGTTATATGATTATTCCTATATAAAATTATTGAATTACGTATTTTTCCTGGCACACAATATATTATAATATCAGTAACGTAAGGACATTTGAGGAAGAGGCTCACGTTTTTTGTGCAATATAATTGCCCAATATCTCGCAAGTTGGCTTAGTGACAACCAAAAAATTCAATAGTTCGAGAATGAAGTATTCAAAAAACTTATTGAATCACAAGGTCCTTTATTATTATTATTATTATTATTATTATTATTATTATTATTATTATTATTATTATTATTATTATTATTATTATTATTATTATTATTATTATTATTATTATTATTATTATTATTATTATTATTATTATTATGATAATAGAATGAAGTGTTCAAGATCTATTAGCAGCCCGGATGGTATGGAGGATCTACTAGACGAATTAGAGATTCGCTAGGAGAAGACAGTACATGAAATGGTAGGTCACGAGATCAGTATTAAGATGCAATATCTTATTGAACTTCTATTTCTTTATGGTAGTTAGGAGGGGGCTACGTAATTTGAATGAGAAGCAATCTTTTTTGAGATCATGCCGACGTCAATAGTGGTCGGATTTGGGATGCATGTCGCCATCTTTCGTGGGCAACAACAAAGAGAACTTGCTAATTTTCTCCGGATACCCTCAACAAGAAATTAGACTTGGAGGCCAAAAAACATTATTAGCTAAAGAAACAAGAGCTTGGCCCCTAACAACCTCCAATCTCTTGGAAACAAGTATAGAATGTCCATGCGAGAGTGACGTCTCCGCTTGGTTGTGATCGAAAAAAAGCACTTCTTCAGAGAGTACGTCCTCGTCGCTACTTCTTGTTGGAATTACCTAGGTTTTGTCGATTAGCGGCGGTAGTGGATTCGTTATTATCTCTTTGTTTCGGGCAGTGTTGGATTGTCAGCGACTGAAACAAAGTGGAGTGCGCGTCCCCCCTTATTCGATGTGCACAAAGATTGGACAGTGAGATTAAAGCTGTCTGGGCGTTCCGAACTCGAGGCGGTCGACTGACTCACCTTTTGCGTCGCCCAGTCGTGTTGCTTTCGTATGTTTCGATGAAGATTTCATGAATCGGTCTGTCTTTTGTAGAATAATGAGTGGGGTTTCTGTTTTTGTGGAGGAGATGCTTTCTGAGTTCCATCCATTGAGAAGCATTGTAGTTTCGAAGGATAAAGACGCTGTATTTCGAATTATTGCAATTTGTGCAATGTCGTTCCCGATTTTTAAACGGAACGACATCTTCCATGTCAGCAACACCTCATCGGCAAACTGACACCTCCACGCCATAAGTGCCGTGGAGGAAAGGGACAGAGAAAGGAAGGGAGACAGAGGGCTCTGAGCTAGTCGGAGGGGCTTCGGTTGGTTGGCGACGCAGTGACGTCGCCAAAACATGGGCATCAATGAGGCCGACCATCGCCGGCTTCAAGAATACCTAAACGATCTGCGAACTCCGTTGTGGAACATGAAGACACAATCTCGTTGTCTGCTTCAAAATAGTTTTCCGCATAGCAGAAATTTTCAGAAAACGTGATAAGTAAAACTCATCGTGTGCAGATAAGCACTGACTTAAGGATCTAATTAATCCTTGAATGATATTTCATTGATTTTGGCTTCTGTTTTGGATGGACATCAGTGGAGTAATCAATCGTAAGAATAAGCCCTATTCTTTTCATTTTCACACCGGCTGCACCGTAGACTTCAATTATGTGCACTGCAATCTCCTTGCAGGCAGCAAGGGGAAGCAGCGGTGAGTTCTCCATTAAGATCTAGGTTGGCAGTCGTATGCAAGGGGAGGAGCAGTGGTGAGGATCGTAATTCTTATCACTGATCTTGATGAGGGTCGTGACTAGATCTGTCAAAATGGATCATAAATCTATTTCTTAAGCCATATTCGATAAGTTGACTCATTATATAGGTTAGCTATACTTGTTAAATGAGTTTAGAATGGCAAAACCCAAAAAAAAAATATGAGTGCTAAATGAGTTCACACCTTAAAAAAACTCAACTCATTTTTGTGACTTTCTTTTTATCCTCTGTGAGAAATTAATGAATCTCCTTAGACCGTTCCAAGTTCAAAAAAGTCTTGGTAGGCTCGCAAGACGAGACCAACTTCACCCTTATTAAAAACACCAAGACGGCTTCTTTTTTTCTACATACATTTTATTAATCTTGTAAGTTTCATATGTTACTTATTTGAGTATATCTTTCCTTGGTTGCATTTGGTATTGTCACTTTACACAATATTTTAATCTAAGTTTTGTCATTACAATGCATGATCAACATAAATCATCTTCTTTACATTCCATTTAAATAAAATTTCAATTCCTCCACATTATTTGTTGCTGTAATTTTATAAATTCACTACCAAGTACTAACTTCTCTTTTTCTTCATTGTAAATCAATACAAAAATTGAAAATTCTATGTAATATTGAAAACCAATTCTTTAGCATCATAGTCTTAATAGCAATTTTATCCAAATAACATACACACATGAAGAACTTAAAGTAAGTTAACAAGATAAAAACAATTTTTCATAGGTTATATTAATATGAAAATATTTAGTAAATGGGTTGAATCAAGTATAGATCGAGCATGGATCTGGTCAATTATGAGTCATTAAATTTGTATAGCATATAAATGGATCAATTTGAGTCGACTATTTTTGACCCAATCCAAATAAAACTTAATCTACCCATTTGATGGCCCTAGTTGTGACCCCCACTGCTGTTAATAGCATGGGTTGTTGTCCCCAATAAGTGGCGATGGTCCCAACCCTCTTCGATGAGGGTGGCAACCTCATTGGAGATCAACAGTACACCACAGCACTTTCCAAATCTCGGCTTGTAAATTTATTGTCTTCGAATTTTAGTAGTTCATTTGATATTTTTCTATGTTCTCAAAATGCCACATCATATGTCATCTTTGCATTTAACGGCGATCTAAAAAATTTTCAGTTCATGCCAATATTTCTATTTATTTATTTATTTATTTTTGGGCAAATGACCAACATGGACAATGCTCAAGAATCACATTGAACAAAAGAAGAAACTCAATTACAATATTGTGCAAATTGTAAAAGCTTATGAAGTTGTGACATCCTCATCTTCTTTAAGTCTTGATTTGCAAATGATCAAAAGATAAAAAAGGAAAAGTTAATTCATGACAGTTATCATATAGATAATATTCTAAACTATCATTTTGCTTAAAATGTTCTAATAACAAATCATCTAATTATAGGAAAATTAGCAACTCCCCAACATTGCTAACTTTGCTATTGAATTCGAATGTAGTGACAATAAAAGAATTCAAAAACAAAGGAAGCAACATCGTGGACAAAAAAATATGTGGCCTAGGTTTCTTGGTAATAAAAAAAAAAAAAAAAAAAAAAAAAACTTTCATATATGCAACAATCATAATAATCGAGAGTACTTGAAAAGAGCTTCTTACACAGAAAACTAGGAGGAATATTTACTGCTGCATAAAGCGGAAATTCTCTTCCCTTTTTGCACACATCCACATTCCATCAATAAGAAGGAATATTTACTGTTGCATGACAAGCAAGTCTTTGCCCCAGCATAAAGTTAGATTATCTTGCTCCTTTGCACACATTCCATCGAAGCAGAGGAATATTCACTGCTGCGTGACAAGCGAGTCTTTCCTAGAGTTAAAGTGAATTTTATCTTTACTCTTTTGCACACATTCCGACCACACGAGGAATATTTACTGCTGCATGACAATTAAGTCTCGCCCAAAGCTAAAGTGAAATTATTCCCCTCTTTTTGCACACATTCCATCGATATTGGGACCAATAATTACAAAGGAATACTTTTACCGCCCCAAAAGTTTGAGTATAGCCACTTCTCTCCTTTTTCTTTTACGTCATCGGGATGTTCGGCATTTATTGACAGCCGACTAATCTCGTATTAAATGTGACGGTCCTTTATCTAATATATATCTAGTAATTGTTGGAGCACATGGGTTTAGGAATGTGATCGAGCTGAATTGACCCAACAAAGTCTCAAACTTGAGCTTTACTCAACCAACATGTTCGATGTTTGAAATTTAACTTGAACACATCGAAGTGGCAAGCTTGTCGAACTTGGTATTGAAGAGCTTGAGCTCAATTTAGCTCAACTTGACATGATAACCGCTTGAGTAGCTTCAAGTTTGCTCTGAATTAGTTTACTCAGCTCTCGACTAATGATCGAGCCTTGCCTGAATTGCATGCAAGTACCATGAAAGAAGGTGGCCGAGTATGGTAACCACTTAAGCATCCCTTGAGGGTTGTAGAAGGACTTCAGTCGCATTTCCCAAGGTTAAGTTCACAAGAAAGGGAGTGCAAATTTTTCTCGAATTCACAACTCAGTGCATGATCTTGGGAAAACCATTTCCAACTTTTACAATACTTCTCCACTGCCATCATTTCTCAAAGATTTCGTGCTCCCACCCACTCGGACAATAATGATCTACATTTCAAAAAATCTATTAATCTTACACTATAGCTGCCTTGTTCTGAATCAATCACTCCAAAGTTTCGACTAAATAATTGAGCTTGGAAGCTTTTCACATCAAATGAGACCGCGTGCCAGCACAAAGAAAGAAACTCCGAATCTCGCAACAGATGAAAAAGCTTTGTTTATGTCTGACTTTGGACGATGAAAGGAATCTCTCGTGCGGAATTCTTGATAATTGCGTGGGATATTAGAATAATCAACAACCCTCGGTCGAATCAGTTTGCATGCCGATTCTCCTACGATTTGAAAACTTCGTCGTGATTCCTCTCTGTGTACTGTTTTGAGCATGAAAATCATGGGCCATGTTGTCGACTGAGATTGCTCGGCAATCCGATATTCTCTGTATCGGAGGAACAATGACGTCTTGCTTTACAGCTCACGCATGCATGAATTGATAGAACCCTAATTTTCGTTTCTTTTTTCTTTTATAGGGCAAGGACAAGGCCGTAAGTTTTTCAACGTAGATTAGCTTAGTGTAGCGACAAGTTTTATAAATTTAATATTCCGGTTGGCCAGCAAAGTCAGATAATGTAGCTCTGGGATAAAGACCTTGTAGCTAGAAATCGTGGAATAATCAAACAGAACATATTCCGCTTCTAGTAAGGAAGATTACAAAGTGCCCTTAATCATGACCATCTTATCCTTACATGGGCTTTAAGTAGAATGTCACCGAGCGAGCCTTCCTTTGGTTTCTAAGCACGGAACGCACGTTCTTGAAGTGCTTTCAAAATACTGTTCGATGAAAATCGAGTCTAAGATACTTTGAACAAAGCAGTATTTCCGAATATTGTTTTAATGTCCGATGTACTTAAGTGTCTTCTTAGTTTCTATTTTATCAAATATAATATCCGTGCTTAGACACGCGTGGAGCCGAGTGTACCATTAGAGGACGATTCCCTTATATTATAGTTAAAATGCTTTCGTGCGCAAATCTCGTGTGATCGTACAAAATAAATAACTAAGCCAATTGCAAAACAGAAACTCTGTTTAGCTAAATATCGAAAATAAGAGCGCCGATGATGATTAGGGCAAAGCCATCTATTTCTCTTCGGGACCATCCCTCTTTACTACAGATCATGGGATGGGGGATGAGCTTCATGGTACAGACAGAAGAAAACAACCTTTACAGTATCGGGCAGAAATCGAACGAGAAGCGCGGAGTTTTGTTGCTAGGCATCTGCCCAAGTAGTGTTAAGGTGCACGTGTGAGGGTGGTAAGTGAAAGAAGTCCTACAATGAGGATGCGGTATAATGTGGAGTGGTTAATACATCATGGCAGTGGCTTGAGTTTTCAAGCCAAGGTAGGTCGAACCGGATACTTTGGTGGGTTCGGGCTCGGGCTCTCTTGGCGATCACGCATAAATCGGGAAACCATTTTCACTCCCACTGTTGAAGAAATTCTCTCCATGGTACTATCTGGATGTGTCCAAAGACCAGACCCAATCATCCCTGCTAAAGCTGGCCAGAATAGAAAGAAAGGGTCCGCTCGGTACGTCCAAGAATTTCAGTGTCCATAGATAAGGGTGAGGACAGGCCCCATCTTTACCAACCAAGAGAATCAATTAAAGATGATTTAACCGCAAATAAATCAGGTGAAGCTTCTGCTGTCCATCCGACTCTGGTTTTTTCCCAAACAGAATCTCCACAAAGCTGCTTTATCGGGGGGGAGAGAAGGGAGGAGGGAGGGAACGAAAGGTGCCTGTCCAACGGGCAATTATTAGTCAATCATTTACTTTTGCCTTGTGCGTGTTGTTTTCTTCAGATTGTTTAATAAAAGATGGGGGGCGAATCAAAACGTGGGGTGAGATACATGCTGGCGATGGTGTTATCGCAGTGTGAAAACGTCCTGTTTCGAGATTGACATCGCTGCGAGCAGTAGTTACGAGATCCCCGTCGTCGTAGCTGTATGGCTGGAGATGGAACGAACGCCCAGGGCCTTCGCTTTTGACTTTGTTGTCTCTCGATAGTGCGGTTCTTTCCGTCTTAGGTACATCGGCTGTTGTAGGTCTAGAAGCCAAGCGATCGGAAACGTCGGTGGTGATGGTTTTTACGAGGACTAGCAGGACAATTTCCTCCGTCCTTTTCGCCCCTCTCAGCATGGGACGTTGACAAGACAGCGTGCGCGTATTGACGCCATGAAACGCGAGAAGAATCTTCTCTTTTGTACGTGTCACGTGATCGGCCGTGCTGAATGTGGAAAAGTTGTTCCCTTCACGGACCGAGAAAAGCACGGAGCAGATGATCCTTGTGGGCGGAGTAGGACAAGGCACGCTTGAGAGAGAGATTAGGTTGATGCGTGTTTGCGGAGAGGAGAAATAAGAGCGCCACAACTGGTCAGCTAATTGTGCTTCACGTCGTTTAGATTTGACATGCATCGCAGCCGGTCTCCCTCGAGATATAATTCCAAATTCCGCGGGACTGGAATGTAATTCGGACGTGTGCGGATATTCAACGACCAAGACCGTAATGTCGACTCCTACGGCCTCATAATCAGTGCTAAGCGCAGCTACACCCTAAATCAACACAGTCAAGTGCCCCCAGCATCCCTACTGGGTCTCCTCCGATAGGGAGGGTTGGATAGCTGGAGGATGCGATGGCTGTCGTGACAGAAACCATAGGTTGCGAATAGAGTGAAGAGGCATTCCGAAAAGAGACCGCGGTCAGGGTTTTCATGGCTTTGTTAGACGTTGCAACGAGCTCGAGTAGGGGATTGCGCATCAAACACATGATGTATTTTTTCACGATCCAAAGAATTTCTAATCTCACTTTATCTTATACTATATTAGATTCCTTTCTGCACAATCAAACACTGCCTTAGGAGATCAAATGAGTACGTTTATATTACGAACGATGCTTTGTAATTTGGGGCGTCGCTCTGTCTTCAAACATCGAGCGATGAACCTGAAATCATCCAGATTCCATTACTCAAGTAAACTTAGCTGTAGCGATAAGCCTGTTGGGCTGAGGTGTAGCTTGCAACGTCAATTCAACAAGTCCATGCTGCACTGGGCTTTCCCATAATCATGAGCCCAGTATACAATGAGAAATCCGAGGAATGGGAGAGGGCTATAAAAATGAGAATATAATCGATGACCCAATACGCTGGGCTTTCTTATCAATTTGAGACTGTCCCAGTTTAACTCAAAAACCCCACTTGGTCCATGTCTTGAGTTCCACTGCACATCATTCCGCATAATAGAAGACCACCTTCCTTGTTTTTGTTTCTTAACAATCTAAGGGCTTAGCTGAATTTTCAAGGTCAGTTCAGAGACACCATAGAATCACCAAGTCTAGAACCAAAATTACAACCATCTTGTAAATTTGCCTTTGGTTCAATTATAAAACCCGATAATTACTGTATGCATAACATCCAAGAACATTACATGCGTTAGATTTGACTAGAGGTAATTGGTTTTAGGGTGGTCGATTCCCACCTTGAAATCAAGAACTGCCCACTAAAGATTAGTTCCAAAAAATTGAAATCGAAAAATGCTTTCTAGATTTATGGACTCATCTGGCAACGTCAGTTCGATTCTAGATGGATCCACAAAACCAGTTGAAATGTCCCCAATAAATTCATGCAATTCATCTATCCAAAATGGAGAATTCACATCTTTTGTCATGATCTTTTCCATTGGCATACTTGACCCTCTTAGATCATCAAATATGAGGTTTGATCTAGAAGAGACATCTGAATTGCGAGAATTTGGCCAGTGCTCCTATTAATAACCGTTAGAAAGTAAAACTAAATAGTGAAATTGTCCCGTTAGGATGTTTAATGACAAGGGCCACAGGGAATGTGAGAGAAGGAGAAAAATTGGATAAACAACCAAGGGAAAATGTCGTGGGATGTTGACAAAAAACATAGTGACGGTAAATCTCTTTTTTACCTATTCATGTACGTTTCAAGTTGCCAAGTGAACAAGCTTCGAAAGAGACGATTAATCGTCAAACTGAAGGACTTACAATTGCGACTGCAAGAATGGAAGAGGTGTGACACTTGAGAGCAAGCGACAAGATCAAAGGCTGGAGGCGACTGAGAGCAAGAGTGACAAAGGGAGCGATGAGGTCAAAGACGATTTTTGACTGAGAGCAAATGAGAGTAAGAAAGGGAGGTAAGGTCACAGGATAAGTGAGGTGAGAGATGGAGAGAGACGAAAAGAAAATTAGGATTTTGATCTGAAAACATAAAAGATAAAATAAAAATTATATATATGTACCAATCTAGTCTAAAATGAAGAATGAACAATTCCACATGTGTAACTAGGAATCGGGCCGATACTCACCAGTTTGATAAATTGAAGCTTGGAATCGGACCGATCGCCATGAGAACAACTGGTTTTGGGACAATCAGTCCGGTTCTGAGTAATTTTTATTCTTTTGCACACCTCTAGATCCTACTTATTGTGTTTTGAAGCGCCTCATTGCCCTTGGTATACCGGAAAAAGAAAGATTTCTTCGATTAAACTTACGATAGAGTACAAGCAAGACCTAAATGAAGAATGGACAGTTCCACACATGTAACTGGGAATTCGGGCCGATACTCACCGGTTCAGTAAATTGAAGCTCGAATCGGACTGATCGCCATGAGAACAGCTGGTTTTGGGACAATCAGGTCCGGTTCTGAGTAATTTGTATTCTTTTGCACACCTCTAGATTCTACTTATTGTGTTTTGAAGCGCCTCCTTGCCCTCGGTATACCGGAAAAAGAAAGATTTCTTCAATTAAACTTACGATAGAGTACAAGCAAGACCTAAAAGAAATAAATAAAAAAGCAGTTTGAGAACTACAATTCCTACTAAATATCCACCACGCCTTCAGTCTTAGAGAAACCACTCCTACTGGCACTGCTTGGGAGGCTCCACTGGTCGGAGAACCCGCCGGGTGCCGGGCTGTTCCCACACTTCACGACGGCTCGAACGCTCTCGATCAGCTCCTGCGTCCGGCATTCTTGTGATAATATCTCGAGAAGATGCTCCGGACAAATCACAAGCTTCACCTTCCAAACCCCATTGTTGCTCTTGCCACTGTCCCTAGAGAAGACCTCGGTGTACGACCTCTTCAACGCGCCTTGGTAATCCAGCGACATCCGGTACGGCGCGACGAGCGACGACGGTATGCTGGTGGAGCGGACATGGCCTTCTCTCACGACCTCGTTACCTAGTAACAGCTTCTGATCTCGCGATTTGCTGCGGTCGCCAACGCTGTAAGGGAGCAAGTAGTACGACTCTCCTGCCACCAGCTCCTCGTGGAGAGGGAGCGGATTCCAGAAGAGGTCGTGCGCACGGAAGATGCCGTGGCCCGGGAACTCGTCGGCAATGGTTCGAACGGCAATCGGGGCGTAGAACTCCATGACCCCGCCGTTGGGCGCTGCCACCTTGACGATCTCTTGATTAGCCTCGCCGAAGCCTCCAAAGAGGCAATTCCCCATATTGCAATGGTGTTCTTCTTTTCTCCTTATGCGTGCATAATACACACTATGGTTTTGGAGGATGGTAGGAAAGAGGGGGGAAATTTCTGGAGGGAGAGGGAAACAAAAGATGTCGTCGTTGGGATTCTTCTTGAAAGCTTTCTTGCTCTCTAGCCCACATAAATAAATAAATAAGCCAAATTAGGATAGGGAAGGGAAAAGAAAATTGCTAATATGGCCAACTTTTGCTAGAGCATATATAATATTTACGTCGGTAGAAAATTTTATGGTCCATTCACACTGTCGGAAGTGGCCCAACTGTTCATGACGTGATGGTGATGTTTTTCATTTGGTGTGAGAAAGTGATGGTTGCATTCTTAAAAGATAAAAATAATGGAGCACTAAAGTTTTATATTTTGATTCCGTAATGTCGGGGCCAAATATGAATGGGAATGACTAAAGACTTCGGCTTGAAGTGGAGTACTTTATGGAGGGGTCCAGTTAAAGAAAATTGGACCAGTCAAGGAATTGAGAAACATCACTTTTCTCTTTAGTTCTTTAAACACACTTTGGTCCCTTTTGTGGGGCTGTGGCGTGGAAACTTGCGAGTTGTGACACATAACGATGATTCTCTAATTTAGGATCTGTCTTGTCCTTTAGGTCTTGTTCGAGGGTTCCATATTTTACTTACAAAAAAGGAAAATAAGATTTCACGATAATGAAAATTAGGGGAGAGCAATCGGACCAATTTTCAACTTGAGAACTAGCCCAAACTTTCCTAATCTAGCCGGTTTAAGGTTAGTTCATAAGGGGACTTATCCAATTTTTTATTTCAAAAATGGGAAAGCAGTCAGTTATACCCGAAAACTTGAAACATGGAAACTGCAAGGCCTAAATTTAGGATAGAACTTGGAACAAAACCGGTTTTGAACCGGTTTACTCCTACCTTTAAATTGGTTTTTTTTACTCTTTTTTTAAATGGAAAGTATTTGTTAAAATTGATTATGTTTGAGATATTATCCTCAAGCAGAGAGAATCATATATATATAATTGAAAAAAAAAAAAGAAGCCCTGACCGTTTCCAAGGTCAACAAGATCGGTTTTCAATTCCAAAATCTAGGAGACAACCCTAATAGTTTAGGTTTTAAGTCCCAAACCTAAAACATATCCCCACCGAACCGATCACCCCTAATAAGAAACCTAAGCATACATATAATGATTCTCAAATCATGTTAATTTGAGTGCATGAGCAATGAATTTGAAAGATTAAATATTAATGAACAGCAGCACAAACCATATTTTATCCATCATGCCAAATGAATTCATCATCAAAATTTTACGTCGTCCACTTAGAGTAACTATAGGAGGCCACACTTGCCATCAAATGGGCAGAGTTCATTAAGTGACACATAAGAGCAGGGTGATTTGCATACATTTATAAATACGTGATTACATGTACCGATGAATAATTAAAGAGCATGAGGTCAATTACATTAAAGTACACTAAAAAAAGAAACATAAGATGATCATGGCATGGTGTTAGTGACTTACCTAATCAACGGTGGGAAACCGCATGAAACATGGGATGTGGTCGCTTGCCTCGCTTTTGTGTCCTATTTAATAGGGGACCAATTGGCCTTATTGCTTGCAATCGCTCATGTCATAAGCATATTCAATTCCACACTTCTTATTTTGTATGTGTATATATATATTGCTTGCAATAGCTCATGTCATCAGCATATTCAATTCTACACTTCTTATTTTGTATGTGTATATATATATTGCTTGCAATAGCTCATGTCATCAGCATATTCAATTCCACACTTCTTATTTTGTATGTGTATATATATATATATTGCTTGCAATCGCTCATGTCATAAGCATATTCAATTCCACACTTCTTATTGTGTATGTGTATATATATAATATGCAAATGCAACTGATAATTTCAAAAGCTTAGACTTATAGTTAGAGAATAGAGGGATATTTCTTTTTTTCTTTTTTTTTTTTCTGGAATCCCATCGAAGATTGTTCATCATACAAATAATGGCAATAAATCTCTTTCCTTGAATAAAATGCTTGCACCGACCAGTACAACGCATCCTCCGCAGTTGCTAATAATACGGGATCAACTTATATTGGCTACTACTAAATTTCGTTACTTTCCATCTTAATTCAAGATCAAATTTTGGGTACCTTAACGCATGAATCGGATTTTCCAATTACCATTCAAAATGGAAAATTTCCTCGGGCCACTTCAGCTCTTGATGATGAATTTTGTCCAAGACGAAGGAACAGCAACCAAAAACGAACAGACCCAAGCCTTGCGTCGACTAGAGTGCAACGGGTGAGCAACAAACGAGAGACGGGGAGGGAGAGAGGGAGAGAGAGAGAGAGAGAGAGAGAGAGAGAGAGTCGTGAGGTGATCTACTGAGCAGCGAATGCCTTTTTTTTTTTTTTTTTTTTTTTTTTGAACTGTTTTGTTTTTTAAATAAATTTTAACTTTTCTTTTCTAATTTTTAAATATAATTTAAATAAAAAATTTAAAAAACCACATGGAAAATAAAAATTAACTTTAAATGCCACATCAGCATTTTCCATTAAAAAAGTCGGCGGTGTTAACTTTAGGACTCGATTGAAATAATTTGACAAGTTTTAGAACTTAATTGCACTTTTTGCAAATTTTAAGACTCAATTGCATTTTCGTGACAAGTTTTAGGACTTCTATAGCACTTATCCATTTTTTAAACCGAAAAGTTAATTGTTCAATGTTGTAATTAGTTTTGAAATAAAAAAGCAAGGTGTGACTACCATCTTCATTTTGACCGAAAAAAGCATTTCACCAAGCTTCCTGACAATCCCCATAAGTGAAGGTTGGAAGATATGATAATTTAGAGGTTAATATGACTTCAAATCATAATTTGGTATGACGATAAGGATCGTGGCTAATGAATGAGTGATATTATTTGGGTTTTCAGATCATGCAAAATGTTTAAATGTCACAGACTTGGTTTCAATAATGATTTGTTCATGGCTTTTGACAAATCAATTAGTGGGTGATACCAATTTTCCAGGAAAATATGTTTTGCATAAAATTTTTGATTTTCATGATGATATTCTCTTTCAACTATCATGAGGTCTTGATATTGGCTTTTAGTGATGAATTGTAATTTAACTAAGGATTGTAATGTTATCACAAAGGTAGTGGAGGTAAAGAGTTTAACTATTGTAGAGGAATGTAGTTTTAAGACTATTTCACTGATTATTCTTTTAAGTAATTGTGATTTTTTTGGATTGCGAGAGGCTAATGGTGATGGATTTAAAGTGATCTCCATTTACCTTGATGGATTTTTTTTTAGTAATGTCTATCAAAATTTTGATAAGAATATATAGTGATAGTGATTTTTAAGTTTGTGATCTTGTTTGGGGCTTGTATGATTGTAATGAGGTAGTTTCTTATTTTACTTGCGAGAGTAGTGAAGATAAAAATGGGGTAAAATTGGGTAATATTGATTATGGTAATGGTACTTATTGGGCTTTGATTAGGTCTAACCATATCAAAGGCAAGGGTGCAAAAGCTATGAGTAAGAGCCTTTGTAGCCTCGCTTATTGAAGGCAAGGGTGCAGAGGCCCTTGGCCAAGTCAGGGGAGGGTGTCACGACTCTCACCCATGGCCAGTGATCTCACTAGCCTAAGGTTAAGAAAAAAAGAAAAGAAAGAATATTAAAATATTATTCAAAAATGTCTACGTTAGAATTGAGCGGTGTCGCATAAGATGACCGATGTCCATATTAGCATTTTCCAGTTAAAATTGGTTGGATTGACTCAATTGACAAAATTAAAAAGTTTAGGACTGAATTTATAAAAACGCAATAGATTTTGAACTTTTTGAACAATTTTTTTAAAGATTTCCTATTTTTGAACTCAATTGTTTTTTTAAAATTTTTTGCATCCTCTAATTTTCTATCTGCGTATCTGTTAAATATCATAGGAATATGGACTAGCTCTTTTTTCTTGAACAAATTAACCTCTGCTAAATTTCCTTAAATTTATTACCACACAACCCTCTATATTTTCTAATTGTCTTTAACCATGTGGTACAAGGTAGATTGGTAAGGGAAAATGAGTTACTTCATTTTTATGTAACGCCTAACAGTTGTGCAAATGGGAAAACTAGCAGCTTTAACAAAAAGAGTAATTCAAGAGGATAACTGTCATTTTGCAAAGTATAAAAGCTGTTGGCAAATAATGCTTAAGTTGAAAGGGTGTGCTTTCCGTCCAAATCAGTTAAAATTATATGACAATATGTTGAAACCTTTCATTTGCTAGAAATCGCCCTGAAATTTTTTCTTATTATGACTAATTATGACTTGTATTAATGCCACCATTCGCTCAGATTTTTACTTATTTCTTATCTGGTCCATGAGATTAGTTGGATATTTTATTGGTGGCATATCTATCCTTGTAACATAGACGTTTGCATTATTAAAATGGTTAATACTCTAATAAACCATAAACCAATACACTTGTAACAAATGTACTCTAAATTAAAAATTCCAAATTTATACACTTGTAGCAAATTTATCCCAAATTATTTTTTTTTGACTATTAAAGATCTTAAATTGATACACTTGTAACAAATTTACCCTCAAACTAATCTTTTAACTATGAAAAATTCTAAATTGATACATTTATGACAAATTTACATCCGTTAACTTCCGCTAAATTTAAATGTTAAATTTTACTAACCAAGATGACACATCATAACGTAGTATGATGACGTGGTAATTTCACATTGACCATATGACAAATATAAAAAAAAAAAAAAAAAATCCCAAACAAGCACACTTGTGACAGATTTTACGATACTCCCATGATATATTTAACAGAACACTTATGACAAATTTGAGATTTTTCGTGACATTAATCCTATGGATTTTCACGTGGACTTGCCACGTTACCATAACATGTCGCTATGTGTTATTCATGTAAACAAATTTAACAATAAAATTTAACGGAAGTTAATAGAGGGTAAATTTATCACAAGTGTACAAGATTAAGGTTTTTGGTAGTCAAAAAATTAATTTGGGGATAAATTTTATCATGGGTGTATCAATTTGAGGTTTTCTATAGTTGAAAAAAATTAGTTTTTAGTAAATTTGTTACGGATATATTAATTGGGGGTTTTCAGGGTATTAACGTTTATTAAAAGATGGGTTAACACCACTAATAGTTTTTGTACTCTTTGCTTTGATTGAAATTTAAGGTCACCCCTCTAGTTTCTTTTAGTTTAAGTGATCAAGCCTCATCCTTGAAGAGTTTAGCGACAAATTTTGGTGATTTGGACTTAACGACTTTAAATGCCACTAATGCGGACTCTCTATCCCATATCTAAAAACAAGGTGTATAACAATCTCATAAAAGATGTATAACAATCTCATCCTAGACTAAATTCTCAAAAGAAGTACTCAAAGTAATCACACAAGATGATGATCGTTTGAAGGTAAGTGTTGACTTATGAATAACGCAACAAGATTTCTCCCATCCAACATAAGACCATTGCTACCGCCGCCACATGGTTATTGTGGCTGCGAGCCTTAGAGAGAGTGAGTCGCTGCGTGGCAATGGTCATCATCTCATGAGCCATAAGCGCCGATGGTCTTTGTGTGTTAGCTCAAAGAAAAGGCCATTACAAAGAGGCAGTCGTGCTCTGGCTCTCCAAGCCTCAAGCCAAGGCAACCAACAACCATCGTGTGGTAGTTGCCTTCGCCGTGGCAGTCACCTCCCTAGGGTGGTTTGCTAGATTCTACAGTAAATTATTTCTCATTGGGGGGTGGAATGAGGGCATTTTGGAGGCAACCATAGTGACATTTAAAATTGGGCCTAGTGAGCCGAGTCCAGATGTTCAAGGACCATCTCAAGTGAGACGGGCCTTCCAGTATAGTCGGGCCATTCGATTAGATAATGGCGGTCACGTGTTTGGGCCCCCAACTAGAGAATGCAATCCGGATTCATCAGCACGCACGGCCCAATCCGTAGAAAACTTCGTGTACTCAATCTCTCCGTCAGAAAGACAAAGGTTTCGATGACTCGGTCATGGGTTGGGTTGGGCTTTTGGTCCTTTGCTTAGCGCCGAAGCTTTATTCGGATACGCGCCACTAAAAATGGGGCCGTGTTCACTTGTGATCGAGCAGGCTCCAAATTTTTATTCTCTCCACAAATTAGCAGTTTAGTTTGCGGAAAATATTTTCTTCATCTTCTGCTTTGAAAAATGAGAAACAAAGAATCTATACTCAAATTTAAGAAAATGAACAATGTCATTCATCTCCCTCTCTCTCCCCTCCATTTCTTCAATCGGGCTCTTTCTTTCTTTTTGCTTAGTTTCACAAGTCTAGTCTCATGCATAGCATGGTAATAATTGCGATATTTCTTTAGTAATTTAGATGGTTAAAATAATATATCTGTAGTTTGGCTTTGGGTGTGGATCTTTTGAATTTGGATCATACTAAGAAAGGATAAAAATGGGCAGTTCGGTGGAGATTTAGGGTTTAGAGTTTAAGTTTAGGGGAGAGGGACGTAAAAATTATCATTTTTTAGAATTTTTTTGTTCAACGTCCCATTTACCTCAAGTCTATTCTCATGCACACCCAAGAAAATCACAATAAATTTTTTCTAAAATGAAAAATTCAATTTTTTTCAAATCAAGTTCCTGGAAGTCCAATCATTGAAATTGAGGATTTCAAATTCATGGTACACAGAGTGGAATTCCCTCAATGATTTAGTAGCAATAATGACATCACTTTAGAAGCACTCTACAACTCACAATGAACCACGCCTTTTCACTCAGTTTCCCAAACGGCCTTCCTAACCCAACCGGTCCCGTTCACACCGAGGAAGAACCCTTCCTCCTTCACCAGCCAGAGCACCCGGCCCCTCCCTACGTCGCGGCAGGGCTGGAACGCATGCCACGCCGCGAACATCCTTGTCCACACCGCCTCGCACCGGTATAGTGCCTTTTCCGTGGCCGCCCAGCTACATCCCCGCCCCACGCTCAGTGCCTGGTCAATCACAGCGGTGGCTGAGCCATCGCGCTTGCAGCGGATCTGCATGGCTTGTGTGCCGTTCGGCAGTGCGCTCACCACGTTGACCACGGGCTTGTCGACCATCGCCTCTTCGGTGTTTCCTGAAAGTTTCCTCGCGCTTGCGTACGACGCTGTTAACAAGACTAGAAGGAGGAGAGAAACGTGCAGAGAAGCCATGGTTGCTTTTCTCTCGTTTTCTTCTCTTGCGTTTTGATCGATTCGGCTTTCATATATATAAAATACGAAAAGAAATCAAAGAACATGGCGCCGGAAATTGAGGCGTTTGCGGGGGCACGTTCCGTAGAGGTGTGGATAACTGCACGTTCAAAAGGGGACATGACTACCAAAGTATTTAATTGCTTATCTTTATATAATTATTTTTTTATTGTATATTATATGGATTGAGGATTGCTTTAATATTCGGAGGCATTTAAAAAAATGATAAAATAATCGTTAAACTTTGGCTCAATATGTAATATGGTCCATAAACTTTTAATTTATTCAATTTAATCATTGAATTATAAAAAAATGTGCAATGTCATCTCTAAACTTTCAATTTATTTGATATAGTCTTTAAATTTTTAGTTTAGACACCAAGTTGAATTTACATTAAAAGTGCAATGACTATATTGAACAAATTAAAAGTTGAAGGATCATATTGTAAATGAAGATAAAGTGAACAAAATAAAAGTTTAGAATCACATGGCATATTGGGTTAATTTACCTCCAAAAAAAATTATATCAACTTTAACCCTTTTTCATACTAAAAGAAAAATAATAATAATTTATGGTATTCTCATCAGGGTGGTGCATAAACGTAGTTATAGATCATGATGATATGTTTATAAGTTGTTTGCTTTTGTTGATCGATATAACTTTGGTGCCAGATCGAAATGGTACCTTTTCTTTTCAAGAAAAGTAAAGCAATGATTGGTGCAATTAGGAATCGATTACATCAATTTTATTTGGTCACAACCGCAATCTGCGGGTTGATTGATTTTTCTTTCCAAGTCCAACGTGGGAATGCTAGTAAACCATTTCGGCTGGTTGGGTAGGTGTTAGATTTCATTGCCTACTTTCAACTCCCGCACCCTCCTTTTTTGGGTTCCTTTTTGTCTTGATGCACTTGGTTTGTCCTTTCTATTTAATTATAAAAAATGCGTATCCCCATTTTCATGGTAGGCTTAAAGAGAAGAATTCGTAAGAAACGCGTTAGGTAATCATTTATTTTTTAAAATAATTTTTTTATTGAAAATGATTTTTCTTTTATTTTGCTCCCGATAATAATTTCTGGACAAAAGATCATATTTGGTAATTGTAAAAAATTTCTATTCCTAGAATAAAAATATATTTGGTAGGATTCTTAAATTTACATTTTGTTTCTTTTAATTTTTTTATTATTTTTCTCTTTTATTTTTTATTTTTAATTTTCTCTTCTTCCTCCTCCTTCTTTGTGGCCGGTTGTTGACCGCCATAGTCGGTGATCGGCTGGGCGAGGTCTAGCGAGTTTTTTGGAGGCTCGCTTAGCTAGTGGCTAGGCGAGGCTCAACCTCACCCAGGCGGTGCGAGATTGGCCTCGTCTAAATCTAGCAAGGCCGAGGCTTATTGTGGCTAGGCGAGCCTTTGGTGAGCTCGCAAACCTCGCCCAGTCAGTTACCACCATTGCCAACACTAATGGTGATGGCTAGCAGTGGCCGATGACCAGCTGGGACTGGGAGGAAAAAGAAGAAGAAGAAGAGAGAAGGAGCAAAAAAGAAAAGAGAAATTTGGGCTTGATTCTTGAAATTATTCTCAAGAACAAGGGTAAAAGAACGTTTCAAGTGCCAAAAGTTAGCACAGAGAAACACTTAGGCTACGTTTGGTCATCCGGATTTCTAATCGGGATAGGATTGGATAAGATAGAATATGAAATCCTAGGATTTTTTTATATCCCGTCCAATGTTTGGTGAATCACGATATTAAAGTTTCGGATATGTTCATATCATGTACATTTTTTTTATATAAACGACATATCATTATAAATGAACATAAATGTTCATAAATGAAGATGGTGAAAATATCTCGTAACACTATTCCTTAATTTATTTATTATTTATTATTTATTATATTTTTCCTCTTTTTTATATTATTTTCATTATTATTTCTTTTTTCCCTTTCATCATTCTTTAATAAAAATTTATCAAATAGTAAACTGTACTAACATATTTAAAATACAAAAATACCTAAAATATATAATAAATATAAATATTTAATTTATATTAAAAATAAGATTAATTAAAAATAAATTTTTATTTTTATTTTCTTAAATTAGAATTCAAATATTATTTATATTGAAATATAATTTCAATTTTGTTAATTTAATAAATTTGTTATTAAAAAAATAACTTTCCTATTATAGACGTTAAAATCCTATCCATCTTTATCCCACCCCCCCGTGGGATAATTTTATCGTGTCTATATCCCCCTTATATCCGACTTTATCCTATCCCGAGTGAGCACCAAACGTAGGATAGGATAAATTATATCCTATCCCGAATTTTATCTCGACTGCCAAACGCAGCCTTAAGTGTTAAAACTTGCAAAAGTGCCATTAAGTGCCACTTTTTTTTAATGAAAAATGGCACATTTGAGTGCTACATCCGGTGAGTCTCACCAAAAATCCTACGTTGCATTTTTTTTTATTAATTTTCTCGCTTATGTGGCTCGCCGTAATGCCAAATTAGCAACACACACACACACACAAAAATGACATCATTTTGCATAATTTAAATTTTAATAATATCTAAAAATTAATTAAATTAAATTTAAAACAAAAATAATAATTTATATTTATTTAAATTTATTTTTAAAAAAAAAACAGAGGAGGAGGAGGAGGAGGAAGCTCGCCCAGATCTGGGACGAGGGTACATAAGCCCTCGCCGCCGGCCCCAAGGGCCGCTAACCACCGGCCCTAGCTCGACAAAATTTCGCCTAACACTCCCCCACCTCCCCGACAATAGAGGGGAGGCAGCGGCGACACACGGCGATGAGGGCTAAGCCCTCAGCTGCCGACTGTCTCCCTCCTCCTTCCTTTTTCTTTTTAATTAATTAATTATTATATTAAAATTCAAATTATATCAAAACGATGTCGTTTTGACACTATTTAGCCACATCAAAGATACGAAATGACATCGTTTTGTGCGCAACTCGCTAAAAAATTGCCACGTTAGCGTTTTTGCCGGATTTTCTCGCTGGTGGCACTTAAGTGATCAATTTTGCTCCAATTTTGACACTTAAATGTCATTTTCATAATTTTTAGCATTTAGGGCACGCTTTGGTAATGATTCTGTTCCCAGGAGTAGATTCTAATCAGAACTGATTTTTTTTTATTCTGTTCTCGGGAACTGATTCTAAGCATTTTAAACCGTTTGGTAATTATTCAAAATTTCTGATTCTGGAATAGAATTGCGTTTAGTACCGTGCTCATTAATTATGTTCCAAATAAATTTCTTTTAATTTTTAAATAATTATTTTACTTTTTACTTTTCTTTTCTTTTCTTTTTTCATTTTTTTTTTCTTTTTCCCTTTTTTTTTTTTTTTTTTTTTTTTTCTTTTCTTTTTTCCTTTTTCTCATCTTCTTCTTCTTCTTGTGGCCGGTCGCTAGACCGGCGACCAGCCGACGAGGGCCGGCAACCTCACCGGAGCGTTGCCGGCCCTCGTGAGGCCGGCCCTTGTCGACCAAGCCTCGTCGGCGGTTAGGCGGAGACTCGCCTAGCCCCACCGAGGCTCGACCTCGCCGGATCCGGGCGAGGCGGAGCTCGCCGGTGGCCAAGCCGGCCTTGGCGGGGCTAGGCGAGGCTGTCGTCACCACCGGCGGGGCTAGGCGAGTCTCGCCTAGCCACCGGTGGGGTTGGGCATCGCGAGGCTTGCCCAGCCCCTGCCCAGCCTCGGCGATTAGCGAGGTCGAGCCTCGCCGGTGGCCAAGCGGGCCTCACCGGTGGCCAGGCGGGCCTCACCGGGGCTGGGCGAGGCCCGCCTGGCCATCGGTGAGGCTCAGCCTCACTAGATCGGCGGGCCTCGTCGGGGCTGGGCAAGGCCCGCTTGGCCACCGGCGAGGCTTGGCCTCGCCAAATCTAGGGAGGCCGAGCCTCATCGATGGCTAGGCAGGCCTTCGGCGAGCTCGCTGGTGGCTGGGCAAGCCTCCGGTGTCCGGTAGCGGCGAACGGCGAACGGTGGCGGACAGTGGTGGACAGTGGTCACAAGATAGCCGAAGGGAAAAAGAAAATTTTTTGATTTTGATTCTCAAATTCGTTCCCAGAACAAAAATCAACTTTTTTTTTGTTCTTGATTCTATTCCCAATCTATTCCCGATAACAAAAATTTTACCAAACGCGATTTTAGGCCCAAACTGATTCTGGGAATAAAGAATTAGAATTTGGCCCTGTTTGGATGGTTACCAAACAGGGCCTTAGTGTTTTTTTGTGCCAACTTTTGGCACTATAAAGGTCCGGATGTTCGAGAACAAGAAGTAACTTTTTTCTACTTTTTGATTCTGTTTTAAATTTATTTCCAAAAACAAAAATTTTACCAAAATGATTTCTGTTCTTTTTTTGTTCCATAGAACAAAAAAATAGAATTAGTTGTTTTATGGATGATTACCAAATAGAACCTAAGTGTGAAAGGTTGCTAATCAAGAGGAATCAAAAAGGTAATTCAATAGAAGAGTTTCTTAGTTAGAAAAAATAATAAAACATTGATAAGTAACTGAATGAGAGATGGTAATCCAAGACTAGTTCATAACTTAATCTGATAAAGGTTGATAATCAATTTAATTTAAGATTGTAATTCATCTAATAATTAATAAATTCGAAGATTTTGGTAATTTCTAAAAATAAACATTGGTAAGTTAGTAAACAAAATTGCTAACTCTTAAAATATGAAGGGAGTTGGTAATTTCTATTGATAAGTTACGAACATTTTAGCCAGAAAAAGTTAACCATCATTTTTATTTACCACTAGTTTTTTACTTATCAATTCTTATTGTAGTTTACTAGCAGGCAACAATGGAAACAAATTCATATGTTTTGATACGGAACATTGTAATTTTGCTTCTATAACTAGAGAAGATATCGTCACATGTACAGCTTATTTTTAAAAGATTAAAATTAAGAAAACAAGATAAGTCCAATGAAGGAACTTACGATGTAAAATATTTATGTAGAGTTTAACATTCAATTTGTTAGTTCACACATTTATCCTGCATATATATCTATATATATATATATATATATAAATCGACATCGTTTTTCAAAAAGAAAGAATAGGGAAATTTCCTTAAGAGTAGGAAGTGCCTCCTTACCTAATATAATTATATAGATATAAAACTAAGGGTTGCATTTATTTCATTCCAAATTTCATGATAAAAATATTTTTTATTGTAAATCATTTTTAGAAAAATACTTAGTTTTTGGAAGAAACATACTCTAAGTGTCAAAATTTAGTGCAGGTGAACACATAAGTACCAAAACTTCTAAAAAATAATACCATTTTTTTAAAAATTAGACACATAATGAGACTTGCTAGAAAACCCACGTGGCGTGGTCTACGTAGCTTGCCGAAATGTCCATTCAACATCCTTGTCCTAAAACAACGTTGTTTTGCCCTCAAATTTGATTTTTAATATAAATATTAATTAAATTGAATTTGAAAAGCTAAATTAAATAAAAAGGGAATTAGATCTAGGGCCATGGAGACCCTCATTGTCATCAGCCCACCATCACCGGAAAGGGTAGGCGATGGTCGGGTGAGGGTTGGTCGATGTCGCCGGCCATGTTAATGCCTTTTTTTTTTCTTTTCTAAAGTAGATGGATAAAAAGATGGTCATATTAATTTTTTTTACTATAAACTAAGTACCGCCGACACGCGACACAACACAACAAGTTGACATGTCATTTGTCAAAAAATAAAAAATTCTGATAAGTTGGGGTACATTATATATTAGTATATATCTTAAACTATCATTTTTAATTTAATCTTGTAAATAATAATCATAAACTAAAATGAATTTATACTAAAAATTGTGAATCATGATAAGTAAGAGTCAAAAGAGAATAAAATACTATATTTGTATTCTTTCCCCTTTATTATTTTTAATTTTTTTATTATTTTACATATTTACATTTTAACCCTTCATTTATTGAAAATTTTAAAATTTATTCCGTCATGTGTCGGAATTTTGAACTCACATGTCGGGAGAGCTGATCACTTGACGAATTTACTGACATCTACTAATCTCGTGTCGAAACATGTTAGACATGTATTGGAGTATCAAACATGATATAAACACTCTTAAAGAATGTCAATGCTTCATAATCTATAAATCCAATTTGACAAATAATAATTCATGCCATCATATAACGCATGATTTGTCGATTGACCAAGTAGAATGACTATATTGTATATTTATCAATATTTTAGAGATCACATGGAATATATAAAAAAATTCCATAGGTCAACTTGCAATCGACACAAGGTTCGTGGACCGTTGATATCATTTTCCCAAAACGTAAATCCTCTGTTTTTCCTCTCTATCGGGAGCTCTTCGCGCCCAGTTCATCCTCAGTCCATCTTCATTCTCAATCTCCATCGCAGCTTAGCTCTTCCCTCTCTGTTTCTCAGTTTCTGGCTCATCGACGCCCGTCAATCTCCGTTCTCGGCGGCGCTTTTTAGCGGTTAGATAAGGTGAGATTCTCTGTTTTGCTCCTCCCTTACGTGCTGAGGATTCCGAACCTAGTCGGGGCAGGAAAAATTTGAAGGATCGAGGCTTGCGCTGCTCTGCCACGCATCGGTGACCTCACGACTTTAATCTACGATCCAGTGAATCGGACACGGCACTTTGATTCTGAGTGTTGAATTGTCCGGATGTCCAGGACAAACTGGAATCGAACTGTGGACACCTCTGAACTTCTTGCGTCGATCACTGATCGCGAGATTTGTGATTCTATCTTAATTCCGAGTTCAGTACGTCTCTGGAGACCGATTTGGGATGCATGTGGATGGGAGTAGCCGAGAGGAAATTTGATGACTACGACCTGTTCGATGAAATTTCTGACTCGGTTGCTGATAGATAGTTCTTGGGTAATTCAGTTTGTAAGGGATTACACTCTGTCCACGAGCGATTTAGTATCCATTTGAGGTTATTTTTTATGCATCTTGCTGAATCTCTTATATATATGTGGTTAACACGTGATGTATAAGCCTCCATATGCGCGTTATGTTGATGTTCAATGCCCCTCTGTGTGTAAATAGACTAATCTGAGTTGCTGTGAATGTGTGTTAATGAATAGGCATGTGTGTTTATGAGTTGAATCAGAATACTTTTCTTCTGGTTGCTACATTTTCTCAAACAGTTAGTTCACATTCTAGGAATTTTACTGTTGATGGCTGATTTCTACCTTTTGCTGTGTTTACTAATAGATTTAGTCTCATTGTCTTTACTCATGCTTGAGCTCATCACTGGGAATAAAATCTTTGTTCATTTGTCTTGATGATTGGCATCATATGCTTCAATATCACTTTACATGTTACGGATTTCTTCTATGTATATCAATTTCATGTTGCTAATTGATTTCTAGATTCTTTTTTTTTATGCTTGGCCGAAATTCACCCTTAATACGTCAATTTGCACCCCTTGAATAAAATAAGTTTTTTCTCCAATGCAAACTTTATTGGCTCTTTGCACAGCACTTCCCCTTAGGCATTCCTCTTGGTAACTTTTCTTCATAATGTTTCCGACTTGCCTAATCTTGTCAGAAAATTTCGCCGGAAGATTTACATAATTATCGAAAATAGATATGCAGAATCATGGTTTGTTGTGTAATATATTTTTATCCATTTGGCCAGGTTCCTAAAAGACTGGTTTTGCAGCGAGACATCAAGAGGATTTGAAAGTGATGACACGCCCAAGAGTTGCTCGACCGAAGAGGAAATGTAGGCAGCAGTAAGATGAGTAAAAATTGTAGTCATTTCCATCATTCAAACTATTTGTCAATGCCATTTCCATGTCATTTGCTGATTTCAGATATGAAGGAATTGTTGCGTTTTCATTTGCTGGTCTGTTCTTGATCAGATGTGGGGTGATAGAACTATCTTAGTACCCGACATTCCAATGAAGCAAACTTTTGTTCAGACATGTTGTCCATCAACAGTGAATTTGATGAAATGTTGCATGTCAGTTGCTTGAGGGAAGAGGGGAACAAGAATTAGAGATAAGAATGCAGTGTGATAGATCATCCTTGAGAGTATTCACATCCTCACATCATTAAATAGGTCGGGGATAAACTCTCACTTCAAAAAGGTCAGGAAAGATTAGCTAATCTTGTTGAGAGGTACTAATACTTTTTATTTGGAAGGAACAGCGATTATCTTGGTTTATCATGGCTATTGTGCAGTGAAATTTTTTTTTTTTTTGGGCACAACATCAAGATTTATTAGTAGATCGGGTTCTTGGATTCCCATATTAGAAGGAATAGAGTGGAAAAGCTAATACAGTTCAGAAACCTGTTTGCTTAGGTTTGCTTATAGTATTTGAGCTTTTCCTATGAAATGGGAATTAGAATCCCATTTGTCAATGAACCCAATCCCACATTAAACTAAAAGTTTAAACTTTTACGGAACGACACAAAATATGTTTTGGAATTTGAGACATTAAGATGACACTTACTCACACATTGTGAAGCATCGAGAGAGAAGCTCAAAAGCTCTAGAGATTGTATTACTTATGAGATGGATATGAATGGGGTATATATACAATTATGGGCTTACCAGTTGCTGTAGATCTTTTCTCAATTTGACGGTAGAGATTACATCTCCTCATCTACCCAACTACCTACATTTATTACAAAAGTGTAAAATTACAGTATTGCCCGCCCCGAGGAGTATTTTAGAATATTCAAGAAAACCCTTGGAGTTGGACATATTCAATGGCCTTTTGTTCATAGACCAGTCACGGCCTTCGTTCAAAAAACCTTTGGATTTGTCGTTTCATTGGGCCATAACACTAGCATATAGCAAAACACAAAATGAAAAAAATAAAAAACTTATTATGATAGAAGATATTAGCAAACTTAGTGGTATAAAAGAGAACTAAAAATCAATCTTCCAAGAAGCAATTTGCACGGAATCAAATTAAGTTAATCATTTTTATATGGAGGCATGGCTTCTATGAATAGGTGATATTCATCTATGCTCATATGAATGCTAGGACCCCTCTTGTATCTGGAATTGCTCAAATATGGGAATGATGCCACTGAAATACACTTTGCACATAACATGTACTGCTCGTCATTTTTTACTCATACGATTAACGTTGGGTCTCCTTTACATGTTATTTTGATCGTCCACTTGTGTACATTCATGTAGGGAAGTGTTATGTGAAATCTATGTTCATTTCTTGTCGAACTATTGCATCTCTAGGCCTTAAAGATGTTAAAAATGATGGTGATGTATGCTGTCCAGATTTGATTTTGATCTTAATGAAGGGTATTTGGCTTGGTTTGCATGTCATTTTGGTCATATAAAGCTATATACTACCCTAGGAATGAACCGTGCTTGATTCATGTCATTTTTTCTTTTTGCCAAATCCTTGTCTGTACGTGTCTTATATTTGTCAAATGTGATCGAGTGGCATGCTGTCCAGATTTAATATCAACTTTTATTTATTTATTTTTATTGAATCAATCGAATTGAAGGTTGTTTAGTGCTGTTTACAAGTCATTTTGATCATTTGAACATATACATTCATGAAGGAAAGCTTCACGTTAAATCTGTGTCAATTTCTTGTTGAATTTGTTGCATTTTGATGTCTTGGATATATGAAATTTGATCTGAAACCTTGCTGGTCAAGACTGTTCATGCTTTAATTGAAGAATGATTAGCTTTGTTAACAAGTTTTTTGATTGACATGGGCATGTACTTAAGCATAGAAATGCATTTGGTCGATTGCATGTTAACTTCATGTTGATTTGCCACCATTCCTTGTGCCATTTGTACATTGGATATGACCTCATGCTTGCTGGTCAATCTTGGTTAGATGTCAATTGAAGGAACTTCATTCTCACTCGTGTTATTTTGTTTGCTTGTGGTAATATATAGACGTACTGTTGGTTTTCAATCATTTTAATGTGCTTGATTTCATTCTTTGATGCAAATCATGGGCTGTGTTGGTTGATACTTGCTGAACGTCACTCATTGATTGGGAAACAGTGAGAGCTTGGTCCCATTAAAGTGTTGGCTTAATTGCACATGAAGATGTACTATCGTGTAACTGATTTCTTAATCATATTGACATGTTTAGGCACCATTTTCATAGCAAGACAGAGTGATGGATGTCTCAGGTTACTAGATAGTGATATTATTCCAGTTGAGGCATTTCATCAAACAATTGGCGTGCATGACATTTTTGCACTTGTGCACTATTTTTACTTCTGTTTAGGCATGTTTCATTATTGTGTGATGTTGGATTAACTGGTTCATTGGGTAGACACTAGGCCCAAACCATCAAATAATGAACTCCGTTCGGTTTGGGTTTGATTGCCAAACCATTAATGGCTCGGATTTGACCACCGAGTCACGGTTGGTTCAGGTTGATTGGGAGTGGTTGATATCATTTGGGCAATGTTCTGCATGGCCTAAGGGATCGCGATGATTTCAAAACATCCTCATGGCCTATCCGCATTGGTTTCACGTTATATTTATAGAAATGGATTGCATTTTAGTTAAATTTAAACATGGCACTAGGTGCGTGTTAGTTTTTTTTTTTTTTTTTTTTTGCCTCCTTGATCGGCATTTGGGATAATCCGATTTTTTTTTTTGTCATTTTATCGGTGATAAAAATGGAATAGAAAATGATAAAAAAGGATGTTCCATTCAGTGAAGAGAAACTAATCTGTTGTCTTTAGTAAATGCTACTATCAAGCTAGAGCATAGTAGATGATGTGTCAATTGTCCAGTAAGATTGTTGGTCGGAAAAAATGGGAATCATAGGCAACTTCTGTCTTTTTTCTTTTCCCTTTGGGAATATCTGGTTAATCAACATGCCAGTTGACATCTTCATGCTGTTGCAGGAACTTCTGGGTTTTATTGAAACTGTGGGGGGATCAAGACTATGAACTTCACAGCATCATTTTGTAGGAGAGTTAGCATCAAAGATCTTACCACCAGCATCCCAGTTTATAACAGTGCCAGTGGTAGATATCCCACTCTCTCTTTTTGAAACATGCCTAATTGCAGAGGCCTTACGATTTGCTAATTGTGTTAATTTCTTCCGTTGGCTTAAGATGCGTCTGGCAGAGGATTGAGTATGCTATTTAGATGTTGGGCCACAAAGAAAATGGCTGGATCAACAAAGAACGAAAGAGACTCAAAACCAAAGAATCTTGGAGTGAAGAAGTTTGGTGGAGAGGTAAGTGACTACTGATTCGGCAATTGCAGGACCACCATAAGGAATGGAAGAAGCGAAATGTATCTGAACAGCCAGTGGTAAAAGAAGTGAATCTAGCCCATCGGTCTCTCTTATTCTTTCTGTGATGACACTTTCCTTTTGATAATTCTGTAGAGGGTCATACCAGGAAACATGTTGGAATGGGTAAAAGTCACACCCTCTTCGCAATGAAAGAAGGGCTAGTGCAGTTTGAGAAGCACAAGCTCAGCGGGCGCGAGCACCTTGTTCCAAAGGATGGCCACACGCTTCACCCTGTGTATGGGGGGGCTGCTGCAGCACCCGAGCTGAAGACAGCTACCTGAAACAACCCCAAATTCGAAATTGGATGGTTGCCGAAGTTGCAGGGTTTAAAAATCTGTAGAAATTGCGTCGTTCGCCGATATCTCTTATCTTCTTTCTTGAGGCATGGGACAGAGCTTAAGGTACAAGCTGCAACGCTCGGGATAAAATAGTGATGAAGGATCTCAAGGAGTCTTGTCTTGCTGTGTAAAACCGTGTGCACATTTCCGCCATGCATGCTTGCCTGTTCGCATGATGATGATAGCGAGATACAATTTTTTGAGGAAGATTTTTCTAAATCAATGGTGAGATCGCTAATGGTTTTTCAATAAACATCTAATAAGGAGAAAAAAAGTAGGCAACCAAAAAAAATTGTCAAGTACATAAAAGAAAAATGTATACCATCGCTTCATAAGAAAAAGTTCCTTGTTAAAAGAAAAAAAAAAGGGAAAAAAAGCTTCGAAGTGGGAGCAGTTGAGTGAGTTTGGTAGAACTTTTGACTTTTAAAACTTTGCATCTAGAAGCGGGCTTGACTCAAAGGGTTCTATCGAGTCTACATCAGCTTCAAGACCCTCACCCAATTGCATCGTGATCGGGGAGCATGACACAAGGCGATCAGTTGAGGCGAGATCCAGCTCAATTGCTAGTCGGGGTAGTCGTAGAGAGATGCTGCCGGTTGAGATCTTGCTTGTCGGGGTCGCTCGACTCGCCTGTCGTGGTCACTTCGCCCTAGATAAGGCACCATTGCCTTGCCACTCATGAGCAAGTCATCGTCAGAGTCGCATGACCCCTTGCCAGATCTCACAGGGGTTGCCTGAACCCAGGCGAGATCTGGCCAGCATCCCATTAACCCCGACCTGACCTTATCGGTGTCGCGTGCCCCTAGCAAAACCTCTTTGGCATCTCTCTCCAATGGTAAGTGTTTGGAAAGTCACCCTCAATCCCTCGTTCGCTTTCTGAAAATTGCTCCAAAGCCAAACTGATCGAGCGCTTACCTTCGGCTTTGGGCTTTCGTGAAGTGGGAGTAGGCAGGCACCTTCGTCGATCTACCAATCTCAATCTATCATGATGCTTCCCTACTAACGATCATCTTAGAAGATTTAATCATCTGGCCGCCACGACCATGGAGACGCGCGCCATGCGGCGGCCACGACTCCCACCATTTTCCCTCTCGATAGTGGATGATTACGTTCTACGGCTTTGGCAATGATGAGCATGATCCGAAAGAATTCGTGGCCAACATCCACTCGAGTACAACACACCCACAAAGGCACGGTACCCTGGGAAAATCCGGCAAGAATTTCGAAATGAACCCTAAGAAGAGAGGGAAATCCATAGTAGCAATCAAATACGAGCCCGCTTAAAACAGTGCACAAAAGAAAGGGGGTCTAGATACATAACACCGGTGTGAAAGATGGGCCTAAAATTGATGATCTTACTCATTAGAATAATTAATTCTACGAGTCCATTTATCTCACGGAAAATGAATAATTTGAAAATTATTTTCTCAAAAAATGATCCATTTGATTTTAAGGATGCATTTATCTCACGGAAAATGAATAACTTGAAAATCAAATTCTCAAAAAATGATCAATTGTATCGCTCATAAAAATAAATGAACGAAGCAAATTTTCCTCGTTGACAAAAATGTTTAGACATGAATTGTTGCTGGTAACGAAAATATTTTCCATCAAGTGATTATCTCAAATGATGTGATTAATTATTTTAGGAAAATATATATTTTTCAATTCATTTATTTTCCACGAAACAAATGGAACCTACAACTAAAAACAACCTCAAATGGACTTCTCACGTTTAGGCACAACATTAATCTCCACACGAGCAGCCTAGATAACTTCTTCCAAATCGGAAGTTATGGATGGTTAATTATAATCCATGTATTCTTGTTCCGAGCGGACCTTTAGGGCTTTTGCTTATTTACACACTTTAGAAAGTCACCAATAACTGAGGCCGTATCAAAATCCTAGTACTTGTTTTGCAGTGATGGCACTGAAAGGTTTATTAGAGTTAAGGGGCTGTTTGGTTCAACTTTGGGGAAATGGCTTTGCATTTCCCCAAGTATCTTAATAAGAATAGGCATTTGGTGAATGCTGAAGTGTTTGGGAACTCTTATTTTGATGTAGCATTTTGCAAAATAGCTTTGAGGTGAAAAGAAAAGGAAAAAGAAGAAGGAGATGTGTTGACGCAGAGGAGGGGAGCGAGGGGGAGGCAATCGGAGCTAGTGGGGGAGGCGGCCGGTGGCTGTGGTGGGAGAGGCGGCGGGTGGCTGTGGTGGTGGGGAGGTGGCGGGTCGCGCAACCCACGCACCGCCGTCCTGTGGGTTGCGCGGCCTCAGGGCGATCGGATCCGGCCGGCTGAGCACCACTCAGCTTGTCTCGTGGGTCGCGCGACGCCACCTGAGGCCGCGACCCACGCAACGGTGGTGCAGGATCTGGTCGGCGAGCACCGGCGCTCAGCCTGTGTCTTATGGGTCGCGCGACGCCGCGACCCACGCGATGGCGGTGCCGGATCTGGTCGGCGAGCACCGCTCAGCCTGTGTCTCGTGGGTCGCGCGACACCGCCTGAGGCCGCGACCCACGCGACGGTGGTGCGTGGCCACCAGATCGGGGCGGCTGAGCGGCGTGGGTCGCGCGACGCCGCCTGAGGCCGCAACCCACGCAACGGCGGTGCCGGATCTGGTCAGCGAGCACCGCTTAGCCCGTCGCGTGGGTCGCGCGACCCAGGCGACGCCGCTGAGTTCGCGACCCACGCGACGATGGTGCGTGGCCACGGCGGTGTGTGGCGACGGTGATGCGTGGCCACGGCGATGTGTGGCGACGGCTGTGCGTGGGCGACTAGCTCCGGCCGGTTGAGCTCCGCCGGCTGAGCTTTGGTCTTGAAGAAACAAGGAAGACGAGGAAGATGATGAACAGTCATTTTTTAGGGTAAAACAAGAAAAACCAATTATCAGTGAGGGCAATATTGGAAAGAAAAAAATTCATTAAACCCCCCCTCAACATTCCAGAGCATTCCAAATGCTAGCATTCTCCCAAGTATAGCTTCAAATGCTGAACCAAACGGTTTAAATTTTTCCCAAGGGGCTTTCGGGGCTGAAAGCCCCTTGGGAATGCTGAACCAAACAGCCCCTAGGTTGTAGTAGCTATTATATGTCTCCCATGTAATCGTTGTGTGTCTATACTTTAAAGCCAAAAGCGCCTGGTCTTGCTTTATAAATGTTCCATAACTTGCACTATTACCCTTATATGAAAATTAACAAAAGTACCCACTGCTTTCTCTTAATCTAGTAAGCACCCAATTCACAAATCCAATATATTATATCATACTAAAACTGAATTTCGCAACTCTCAAGAATATAACGGAATTATGTTAATCATGTACATTTTCTTTCCTGTTGAATCTAATATGTATAACACGTTATGTAAGATTGTCTTTTGGACATTTATGTTGCATTGGTTATTAGGACAAGATTTGTGATAGAATAAGGCGGGATATAAAATCCTTTAGAGAGTAAAGTGGATATATTTAATTCTATCAAGTATTTGGTGCACCTTGATATAAAATAGAAATCCATGCCCTTCACTGCTCTCACCTTCACGAGCTTCCATTCCGTCCTCTATTTTTCTCATTTGATCAATCATCCAACACGTGCTTATATCGTTTGACGTGATTGCAATGTTGGGATCACTAAATAACCTTAATCGCAGTAAAAGGATGTTGATTTGAATGATAAAAAAAAATTAAGGACGCGGGGATTTTTTTCCCCTAATATGGTGACATTTTTCCGTTTTTGGGTTTCAATCTCAAAATTCCGATTCCAAATGATGCTCGCTCTCTCCCTCTCCTCTGTCTTTCCACGTGCACAAATTTCATTTCATCATGTCCCACAAAAGTCAATCATTGTCCTTTTCCCGACCCGTGCTCAGGCCCGATGGTCCTCACCGGGCTTTGCTCAAACCCTCGGCCATTTTCCATCTTATATCGCCACTGGTGAACGAAGGTAAAGTGTCACGTCAATTTCTAATCATGTAGCATGTGTCCTACCTGTCTTTATCTCACTTTTTAGGTGCAATTTTTTTTTTTTATCTAAACTATATCTAGACCAAGTCCTCAACCCTAAGGAGTATCTCGCTTTTGAACTTTCCCTTTCTCTTTGTTTGATCATAAGACACTATTGCAATCGATTTCACGCTCGGGACCATGAGAAATCACTTGCCGATGGTTTCTACATTTCCTGCGTTTTTGCTTTTGGTGATTCACCTTCAAATGGGAGTAGTAGTGTCCTTGTCATCTTCAGGCCCGCTCGCCCCGGCTTTGTATGATTTTGCAGATTCGCTGTTCGAGAGCGGCAACAACAACCTGTTGCCCATCCGTGCCAAGGCCGATTATCGTCCTTACGGCTGCAATTTCTCAGGGGCTGTCACCGGACGATTCACAACAGGAGGACCGTCCCCGACGTCCTCGGTACATATCGAAATCTAATGCTTCAATTCTCAGCTTTGAATATATTTCTCTCCTTACGAATCAAACATCATCGTAACAAAATTTATTGCCCGGAATTGGTTGAATTTGAATTATTTTTTGTCCCTTATTTTTTATCAACATTTTCTCATTGGGTCGTCTTGATTTATTGGCCGAACTTTTGGTGCTGCCTAATCCTCCACCGTACCTGAGTTTCAGGACATCAGGAGTGATTACCGGAGTAAATTTCGCGTCTGGGGTATGTGGCATTCTTCCTGAAAAAGGAAACTTCGTGGTATGAGCTCATTACCGTCCAGTCCCTTTTTTTTATTGCTACTTTGCTTATAATTCGTTTATGTTCGACACAAGTCTATCTCAGGTTTGTGCCATTTCATTTTTGAAGTACTCCTCGAGAAAGTAAACAGCGCAAAATTCGAATTAGAAACCGGTCTCGAAATTAAAATATCATATGTGCCGTATATGAAATGATACCGAGCTTTGACAGCTCTCATCATATAAAATGTACCCAAAATTTCTCTTAGATATAAGAGGAAAAAATAATAAAAAATATGATCGCGAAACTAGTTTGAATTGAACTTTGAAAACGCATGATATGAGAAATGTTTTTACAGGGCAAATGTCTTACCCTGGATGACCAAGTGAGATTGTTTGAGAGTGCTGCCCTGCCCTCAATGATTTACAAAGACTCTTCAAGAGCTCCGATGACTTCTCCAGCTATTTGGCCAAGTCGATCTTGGCCTTCTCAATCAGCAACAATGACTACATCCTGAACTACCTCAATCCAATGTGCTACAACACGAGCAAAGACCTACAAGACTCGGCCATTGACAAAGCTCCTTGTTGCCACGCTTCGCGGCATCTAGAGGTAATCCGCAATTCTATTGACATTGTTGATCTCATAACTAAATTCCCGAGAAAACTTACTAATATGTTAGGATTACATATCAGAACATGAACATTTATATACACTTATCATGTCCCGCATGATGAAGACGAATTTAGTGATTGATTGTCGGTTTTGGTTAAAGAAGTCACGGATCTGTTCTTTGAGTGTGTGACCCATGACTTTATTCACATGATTCATCTCGTTATTTAGAACTTATTTTGTCTTGAAACAATCTAGGATTTATATTGTTTTGTAGTTGGATTGCGTTGTGTCTCTCTTGTATTTCTATGGAAATAAATGAAACGCTATATTGACCGAGTCACAAATTTATTCTTTGAGCGTGTGACCCCTAATGTTGTTCTCATGATTTATCTTGTTATTTAGAGCTCATTTTATTTTGCAGTTTACATTTGGATAATGTCGTGTCTCTCTTTTATTTCTATGGAAATGATTATAATGTTAACTTGACGAAATACTGCTCAGACTAACACTGGATCTTAATAGATGTTTGCCAATATTATTGTGGAGGCTATATAATATTGGACGGATTGGGTGCATCCCGGCGATCGCGAGGAAATCGAAACACGATGGAGTATGTGACGAAGGATCGAACCTTCTAGTTTCCTACTCCAATCAAATGCTTCAACCGATGCTAGAGAACATGACATCCAGTCTCGCAGGATAAATGTTCATTCTTGGTCGAGCGAATTCGCTTGGCTACGATGCAATATTCAATCCCTCCAGATATGGTAAGAACTTAACTTATGAATCGAAAAAAGCTTACAAAATTACATTCAGCTATTCCTTATTGGGATTAAGTTCACATGGCCAGATCCATCATAACCATCGGATCACATGACACCGACCGTGAATCCAATGGCTAGCTGATCCGCACCATGGAACGGAGTCCTGCTAAGATATTTTTAGCAAGACTCCATTCTAAAAGAGAATCTCTCCTGATTCAATACGATCAACCATGATTATTGTACAATCAAAATATTAAATAGTAAAGGAGTTGATTCTGGCTTTATAAATCCATAAGTTGACAAGTTACAGCAATATCGACAAGCTAGATCAACTAGCAAATGCGAAGTTCTAAAAGAGAATCATCTTCGCAATTCCGAAAAGTATAGTTCTTCAACTCTCTCACCTATTTCATTGTTATTTACTTATTCTTTGTTATATTTTCTTTTTTATTATTATTTCTTTTTTATTTCCATCAATCCATAACAAATTTTTTATTAAATAATTAACTATACTAATATACATTAAATACTAATATACCTATAAATATAATCAATATAAATATATAGACACAATATATATTATAAAATAGAAAGAAATTCAATTATGTGGATAAAAATAGGAATAAAAATATGTTTAAATTGTTGTTATTTTTTTATTTTTTATTTTTAAATTATTATTCAAATGTTATTTATATTTTAAATTTATTAATTTAAAGAAATTTATTATTCAAGAAAAATAGCTTGAATTTTCCCGGGATCAATGAATTGGTGGAGGATGGGGTCTTTCGTAGCTTTTTACTTGAAGGAGGAGTGTACAAGTAAGGTTCAGAGATTCGCTTGAAGATGCAAATTTTAGAATTTGAAAAGTGACCATGGGAATTCTTATGGATCGGAATATAAATGATTTCGCTTGGCGAGCTTCTCTTTTTCTTTTTTCTTTTTTCTTTTTTATGAGTTCCTTATTTGGACACACCAATGAAGAAAGAAGCAGAAGGAAAAGGTGGAATCCCTTAGGGCCCACCACCTACATCCAATAATGCAAAGAAACATAACAAGAAAATTAAGGTTTGTCGTGTTTCTCAATTCTCTCTCCCTTTTGTTGTGTATGATAAAGGATGAATATCATTAAAAAAAAAAAACTATAAATTGACACATACTCAATAAATTTATTTCACGTTAATTTTTTAATATAAAAAAACTCCAAACGGATACACTTATAATAAATTTACCCAAACTAATTTTTTGATCACGAAAAATCTTACACCGATACCCTTGTGACAAATTTACCCTCCGTTAACTTCTGTAAAATGTTTCCATTAAATTTGTTGACATGAATGACATATGGTAAGTGTGATATGTTGATGTGGCGAGTTCACATGGAAATCCATAGGATTAACATTATAAAAAATCCTAAATTTGTCATAGGTGCACCATTAAATTTACCATATGGGATTTCTCACCATACCATGCCTAATGTATCATTCACATCAACAAATTTAGCGGTAAAATTTTACTAAGACTAACAGAAAGTAAATTTATCATCGGTGTACTAATTTGGGATTTTTCGTGGTCAAAGGTGTATCAATTAAGGGCAATCTATGATTAAAAAAATTAATTATTTATAAATTTATCACGGGTGTATCAATTTAAGATTTTTTATGATATTAACCTTAAAATAAATTATATTTTTGGACAAAATGGATATTCAAATAAATCAAAGATATTACAACGTTCCCTCTTTCTCTATCCGTTTCCTTCCATTCCATTGACCTCACTCCTTGCCGAACCAAGCGAGACGAAACCTTAACTTCGGAAATGGATAGGCCTATTGTTGAAGCTCTCACTCTTGAGATATGAAGAAGAAAATTTATTTTTAAGATTAATATCACAATAAACACTGAATGATACACATACGATAAATTTCTTCTAAAATAATTCCTTGACCATCAAATTCCCTATATTGATATACCTATAAAAAATTTAATTTAAATTAATTTTTTTATCATAAGAAACCAAAATCAGTATATTTATGATAAAACTACCGTTTGTTAATTTCTGTTAAATTATAATAATACCATATACTTGTGACAATCGGAGGTAAAATCCAAACTAGTTCACTCGTCAACCGCCATGTTATGGAACTCAGTATTAATGAAAATTAAGAAATACTAAATTTATTATAGATATATCGGTTTTGAGTTTTTTATGATAAAAAAAATTAATTTTAGGTAAATGTGTTATATGTGTATGAGCTTTTTATGATATTAATTATTATTTTTATAAATGACGGTTTTATGGTCCATGGAGAGAATAAACATCGTAACGCACAAAATCTCAAAGAATTGTAATTTTTTAATCATTCTCGTTAATATTATACAAAAGATAAACGTCGTAACGCACAAAATCTCGAAAAAACTCCGCGATGAACATTCGGGATTTTCATTAGTTTATGTTTTTGTTCAACGGCCACATCTGATATTTTCCCCAGGGTGGGCTCGCGAGGGGCACATGCGTAATTGCCCTCGCCCAGATATTTTCCCCGGGCCGGACTAAAATATCGCGGGGGACAGAAAGTAATGAGGAAATCGAAAATATCTTTCGCCCCCGGTGTTTCGTCTGTCACAGCAGCAGCGGGTCACGTGACCCCCGGGTGGGCCCCACCTGATCACCCCACTCTGGTTGAGTTTTCCTGTGACCGCGGTTAGTAGCGTCAACTCGGTCGCCGCCTCGTCCCCCACCCTTCCCCCACCTCCACTTGCTGGTTTATATTAATCCGGGTGTAGGGACAAGCCGAGCCGAGACCGAGGTCGACCCCGGTCGGCTCTGCCACGTGTCGCATCTTCATTGGCAGGCTGACATGGCGGTCCCGGAGTAGCTGATATTTTTCTCGGTGACGAGCTCCTTTCTTCTGTGCGTTTTTCTATTTTTCTATTTTTATTGTTTTGGTGCTGTTTTTATAGCGAAAATTTAGGGCTTGCATAATAATCGATCTATATCTGATTAGAATTTTTTTTTCTGGAACGGATTTGGAATATAAAATTTTCATTTTTCTAATATATATTTGCAACAAAAATAAGATTAAAAAGTCTCTACTATCCTATTTTTTGAGAGAAATGAAAAATAAAAAATTCTTATCATCACTCGCCCCTTTCTTACTATCCTCGCACTAGCCATCTGAGAGGAATAAATTTTGTATCATTATCAAATGAATTTCTACTCCGAAACAAAAAATTTGTATTATAATAAAATTCGTATTTTTACTCAAAAATTCACCTACGGAATAGAAATAAGAAAACATATTTCCAGCTAGAAATTATGTTAAAAAATATAACGATTATCATTCACGTCCATAATGATAAACTCCTAATGCCATAATTACAATCAATTATACCAATGCCGCTTTGGTGATTACTGTTAAAATTAAGTCTAATTAAGTGGGATAATTAAGGGGTAATGATAACTTTTGAGATTTTACAAATACCATTCCATATTTTTTGGATGAATGAGATTGAGAAAAAAAAAAAGGAGATAACATAAAGATTTTCCTTCCATATCCGAATAAAAACGTTAGAAATGAGAATATATATGTTATGCAAGCATATATCGATTCGCACTAATTCAAAAATCTCGCACCCTGTTTAATGCATGAACGAAGGTGAATTATTATTACAGCAATGCATAGTTTGATATGTCAATCTCGATTGCGAAAAAAAAAAATGTCATCATATATAAAAAATTATTGAACTAACAAATCAAAAGGGCAAAAAATCATGATTGTAGTGCAAAATTGCTACAAATCAGCGTGAAGATATCAGATCAAGCAAGATATCCACAAAAATGATATCCTCACGCTAAATTTTAATGATATGCTGAAACAAATCTACAATATTATGAAATAAATTATCAAGATAACCGTGAAAAGAGTGGCCTCCATTAATATGTTATTTACTAAAATCTAATTTGAATCTCCCTCGTTATGATTGTGCTAATCTTATCGGTTATAAGAAATCTAGCTTACGTACTATTAATGACGAATTCCTCAATAACCGACTCAACTTATTGATCGACATCGTGATGGACCACCACTAGGTTATAATTCAACGAGATATTGATATATTACAGGAACAAATTTAACTAGTCTATTTTCTCTAAAATTGTCTATCGGTTAAAAAGGTCCACACCACATCAAATCCTCTCTTTCCCGTTGTTGCTACTACCGTCCTAACTAACTCTATCTAATTATCATTTTTGAAATTTAAAAGTGTCTTCCCGTGCTTTCTTTGTTCCTTTAATTTCATAGCACAGATTGGTAAATTCCTCCTTAGGTTGTTTTTATATTTTTAGCAAGCTAGCACATATTCTTTCTCGAACTTTATTCATTTATTTATTTATTATTATCAACGGCCAATTGTCCAATTAATTAACTCATTTTACCCACCCATTGGAGAATTCTACAAATTTACCTTTCAAGTAGTGCTGAGATATTTTTTGGAGAAGGTAAATCAATTATGTTTTGTTCAAATTAAAGATAAGGCCATGTATATTTTGTCATCTACCAATTGTTTAATTGGTAGGTCTTTAACGCAGAATGAGCTATCTTATTTTTGGATCTAGATTGGGTAAGGGTAAGCATTCGGTCCTGATTCAACCCATCAATCAAGTAGAATTGGTTGGTTCTCATAGGTACTAGTTCAATTCCTGGTTTCAAATTTCTAGAACTAATCTCAACTGGTCCAATTCTATTAGGGATCACCCCAGGTAGAACTAGATAAACCTAGACTAGATCAAGACCTACTTCGGGCAAATTTGAAGATGTGTACATTGAGAGGAGAATTGGGTTGTGTGAACTTTGGAACGTTCTTCATGTGTAATGTATGTAATGCGTTATTAATAATTTGTAGTGCCCTTTCAAGAAATTAAAAAAAAAAAAGCCAAATAAAAAAATTGATCGGTTCTCAATTTAATCTCGGAAGCAAGGTCAGTCCCCGTTTCCAAAAACAGGAAGTCGGCCCAAATAAGTATTCCACGTCGGAACCGACCTACCCTCGAGATCAGACTTATCCGTAGACCCAGCTATTCATGCATCCACATCCAAACAAGCCCCATGACCCTAACCACGGTTAGCACATAAACCACACGATGCGCAGTGCGCACCCTCCGCCTCCCCTCCGCTATAAATACAGTCCCTCCGCATCGTCGAAGATTTCATCGCCTCTTCTTCGGTCTCCTGTTAAACCCTAGGAGCCGCCTCCTTTTCTCCTTTTTCTTCTCGAAAGCTTCCCATTACGTTCCATCAATGGCTTCCGCAGAGGTCGAGTACAGGTGCTTCGTCGGCGGTCTCGCGTGGGCCACCGACGACCAGTCCCTCGAGAGGGCGTTCAGTCAGTTTGGCGACATCCTCGACTCGAAGGTCCGTTTGTCGCGCGCGGCAGGGGAGATCCAGATCTGACCTTGATCTTCGAATCGAACCCCTCCGATGTCGATCTGATCCGATCTGAATCTGAATCTGTTTGTGTTGCTTGATACTATGTTACTCTGCCCTTAAAACTCTTGTGAAAAAGTTATTATGTTACTGTGCCTCGAATCGGTACGTCCATCTTCATCTTATTCAACAAGAGACGGAAGATCGATCGATAACACAGACCCCCGACGCTTTACGGTCCGGATCTGACCTTGTTTTCTCTGTCGATTTGTCCCTTTTTGCAGATCATTAACGATCGCGAGACCGGGAGGTCCCGCGGCTTCGGATTCGTCACCTTCGGCAACGAGAAGGCGATGAGGGACGCGATCGAGGGCATGAACGGCCAGAATCTCGACGGGAGGAACATCACCGTCAACGAGGCCCAGTCCCGCTCGGGCGGCGGTGGCGGCGGGTTCAGCCGCGGCGGAGGCGGCGGGTACGGAGGCGGCCGCCGCGAGGGAGGCGGTGGATACAGCCGCAGCAGCGGTGGCTACGGCGGCGGCGGCGGCTACGGTGGCGGCCGCGACCGCAGCGACGGCGGGTACGGCGGCGGCGGCGGGTACGGTGGCGGATCGAGGTACTCCAGGGGCGGCGGTGACTCCGGCGGTGACTGGAGGAACTGAGTTCGTCGTCGGTGCTGCTGCTTTGGATATGTTTTTCAAGTTGGCGTCTGTGATGTGGGGGCTTATTAGGTGGGTCCGGTGTCGTGGTTTCTATGGTCATGTTATGGTTTCGTGTTCGGTTTCGTGTTCGGTTTCCCTGCTTTTTTGATCGATGTTGCGAAAGAAATTAATCAAAGAAATGAAGTGTAGATCTTCGTTCCCAACGCTCGTCTCCTCTGTGTTCTTTTAGATGCGTGAATGTGCTGTGCTGTGTGGAGTCGCTTTCTACAGGCGTTGAGTCTCTCTGAGGAAGCTCAGATTGCTGAGAGACGCGTCGACGTAAGCGTACAGAAACTTTTCTATGCCGACACGAACCGCGAGTCGGTTGATCGATCTGGTCGCGGATCGTGTTCGGTTGGAATTTTTTTTGATTGCGAGTTTTGAATTTTTGAGGTTTGGGTTGTTGCTTCCTAATGGTGAACTCCCTGAAATGAAATGAGGGATGATTCAAGTTTCCGAAGCATAAATATTCAGTCAGTGTTAAACAGCGCCGGTGCGATTTACTTAGTGCTGCACTGGCGCTACCTGTCTGCTGATATATTATCGAAACACAACCCATACGGAGAACTGGTGAACGGAAAATGAATGGAATCTGAAACGTAAAAACGATTAAATTTTGGGATCTGGAGTTATGGCTTTCCATTTTGGAAAACACCAAACCTGCCTATCTCCATAATCCGTTTTACACAGTAATTATAACGCCGAACGCGCCTCTGTGGCCCTCGTCCGAAAATTTTGTAACCCTAATGGCGACAGCAAACCTTGAAGTTCTTCCATCTGAGAAAATTGGCTGCCGTTCCAGCTACCATCTCTCATCCTCGAGCTCCGTCTATAGGGACCCCTTTTCCTCAAATCTGGTAAAAGACGCCTAAGATCTGGCGTCTCGATGCGCTATGGACGTGTTGAGCCCACGGATCTGGAAGCTACGGTTCCTCCATGGCCGTTGAGGATGGCGGGCGAGGTCAAAGATCCGATGGCCAATGGAGGAGCCCTCGAACGTAGCAGCGGGGTAGCGAATCAAATGGAGAGAGATGACAGGGTCTGACTTTTTTTATTGGCTACTTTGTTTCTTTTGGATTTAAGTACGAATATTCGCTCAATTGTAGTAAATAATACAGCGTGGATGGATAAAAATATTATCTTTATCCGTACGATCTTATTCTTGACGCATTTGTATAGAAGAAAAGACTATATGCTCATCGAATTCAATTTCTTAATATGGTAGATTCGCATTCTTGATCCTCATACCTATGTTGATTCCCAATATTTATTAGAAACCTAGCCAATACATTGAATGTAGACAAAAGAGAATGGTGGTCACCTAGGCAACTCTAATTATGTGGTCACCTAGGCAACTCTAATTATTCATTCTTACTTGAAAAGTGGAGGACAGGGAATTTGAATCCCCTACCTCTCAAGGGAACCTGCACATAACATTAAACACGTATAGTGATTTGTAAAATAAATATAGGATATGAATAGATGAAAGAAAAAATTAGATGGCTAAGAAAAATATATGAAAATGCGACGACAAATCAGGAAAAATTGTAAATAGCACAGATTCAACCCAAGCTAAACCTTGTTAATAGTTAACTAGGCTTATTACAAATGTATCTGTTTTATCATTATATATTGTGAGCTTCGCTTTTTCCATCCTTTACAAGTATCAAATTTAATCTTTTAAAATAACCAGGCATATGAACCCAAAAAAAAAAAAAAACGGGGCATCCTAGCTAAGTAATCTTTTGATTTTCGACCTGAAGGGCCCGCTTGGTACGTCTAAGATTTTCAGCGTCCATAGAGTAGAATAGGTTTTGTAAAGGCCCCATCTTTACCGACCAAGAGAATCGATTAAAGTTGTGTCCATGATTGTTTAACACGCAATTAAATCAAAATGAAGCTTCTTCTGTCAATCCAACCGTGTTTTATTTCTGAACAGAATCTCCACAAAAGCAACTTCTTCAGGGGGGTAGAGGAAGGCGCCTGTGCCTGTCCTGGAGTGCAATTATTAGTTAATCATCTTCTTTGCCTCGTTCTTTTTCTCGAGAAGTATGACAAAGATGAGGAAATCAAAAAAGTGGGGTGAGATTTATACTGGCGAAGGTTATGTTGATGCATGTCCATAGTGAGGAAAACAAGTGCATTTTGATTGGTTAGGTAATTACAATTTACGTTATTTTGATTAGACATACTTGAGCCCGTCCCCCTCAAGGTCTTATTTCATGACTCTTAGGAGATCCTAGGTGCATTTGTATCACGAACAATTTGTTTTGTAATTTAGGGTTTTGTCCCAGTCTTGCGGAACTTATGTGGAGCCTTTACGCCTCGATCAAACATAGAGTGATTAACCCGAAATGATCCAGAAAAAATCAGTCCATTAATCAAGCAATTAGATGTAGCAATAAGCAGGTTTAGCTGAGGTCCAGCACGCAAGCTCAATCGGATAGGGCTTCTGTACTGGGCTATCTTATCAACTTGACACTGTGCCAGTTCGACTTAAAAAGCCCACCTAATTCAGATCTTGAGTCCCGCTGTACATCACCATTTCACATGATCGAAGGTACACATTTCCTTTCTTTTGTCTTACTAAATGACCCAACGGCTCAGCAGAATTTCGCAAGTCAGTGGAGAGACGCCATAGAATCGCCAATTCCTTGATCCAAAATAACACCACCAGATCCGCCATGCCACTCCTGCCTCCGCTGCCGCCACCAACGATGGAGCGCCTTTCTCTTGGCCACCCACGGCACATTAGAAGTCGGGATCATCGAAGCACCATCTCTCGATCACCAACTTCGTAGGATCTCAATGTGTTATCACTGATGTCACCATCGAGCTCCGCCATGCCAATCCTGCCGTCGCCACCGCTGCCAACGATAGAGCCCCCTTTAACTTGGCCAGTCATAACACATTAAAACTTGGGACCACCGAAGCAACACCTTTCGAGATTTTATATATCTGTACAATTAAGTTCTTGACACTCGTGTATAAAATAAAACAATATCCTCATCAAATTCAATTTTTTAGAAGATCTTTAGACTCAAGATCTGTTCCCTCATTTCACTCATCTCCATCAAGAAGGTTAATCGATCTGAATCCTAATCTTCCTCCTATGATCACCATTCCAACTAGTACTCATAGAAATTCTTCTTCATACACATATATGTATGTATTACATCTAATGTAGAGAAAATAGTATTATGGCTAAGGAAAATATATGAAAATGCTGCAATAATCAGGAAAAAAAAATCGTAAATTACAACAAAACAACCCAGCCCAACCTAAACCTTGTCAATAGTTAACAAAGCTTATTACAAGTACATTTTTATCCTATGATTATATATCATGGGTTTCAATTTTTCCATCTCTCACATGTATTAAATTTAAGCTTTTGAAATAATCTGGCATATTAGGCATATAATCTTCCAATTTTCGACATGAATGCCCGCTTCGTACCTCTAGGATTTTCAGTTTCCATAGGTTAGGATTTGTAAAGGTCCCATCCTTACCAGCCAATAGAATCGATTAAAGTTGCGTCAAAGATGGTTTAACACGCAATGAGGTCAAAATGAAACTTCTTCTGTCAATCCAACAGTGGTTTGCTTCTGAACAGAATCTCCATAAAAGCAACTTCTTGAGGGGGCAAAGAAAGGCGCCTGTGCCTGTCCTGGAGTGCAATTATTCGTTAATCATCTTCTTTGCCTCGTGTTTTTCTGAACATGTTAGATAAAGATGGGGAAATTGAAAAGTGGGGTGAGATTTATACTGATAAAGGGTCTGTTGATGCATATTTATAGTGAGGGATGCAAGTGCATTTTGATTGGTTAGGTAATTACACTTCACGTGATTTAGATTTGACAAGAATCAGAGCCCTTCCCCATCAATGTCTTATTCCTTAACTCTTAAGCGATCAAATAAGTGCATTTATACCACGAACGATTGTTTTATAATTTAGGGTTTGGTCCCTGGCTTGCGGAACTTATGTGGAGGTTAGGCATCGATCAAACATCGAGTGGTTAACCCGAAATGATCCAGAAAAATCTGTTTATTAATCAAGTAATTAGATGTAGCTATAAGCATGTTTAGCTGAGGTCCAGCATGCAAGCTCAATCCGATAGGTCTATGCTGTAATGGGCTATCTTATCAATGGGAGACTCTGCCAATTTGACTTAAAAAGCCCACCTAATTCAGACCTCGAGTCCCACTGTAGATCGTTTCACATGATAGAAATAGGGTGAGCAAAGAAACTGCCCAAATCAGATCGAATCCATCAATTCTAGGTGATTCCTAAGGGCACTGGTCTAATTTCAGATTTTGAAAAATTGAAAAACAAATTAGAAGATCGCCGTTCTTTCTTTTTTCTTCCTGGACAACCCAAAGGCTTTGCTGAAATCCGTAAGTCAGTCCAAAGACACCATAGAATCGACAAGTCTTTGATCTAAAATTACAACCGTCTTGTTGATTTGCCCGTGTTCCGACCGCAAGACTCGATAATTACCCGGTATGCATAAAAACTGAAAACATTACATGCGTGGGATCGATCGATTAAGTTCCGAAGCGCCTCTTATACCTTGGGAGAAAGGACAAAAACTTTAACTTGACTACAGAGTACAGGAGAAACATCAAACTAAAGGGAAAAGAAAGGAAGTTTGAGACCTACAGTTGTGACTAAATATCCACCAGGCCTTCAGCCTTAGAGGAACCACTCCTGCTGGCGCTGCTTGGGAGGCTCCACTGGTCGGAGAACCCACCGGTCGCCGGGCTGTTCCCGCACCTCACCACGGCTCTAATGCTCTCGATCAGCTCCTGCGTCTGGCCTTCCTGAGATAATATCTCGACCAATTGCCTCGGACTAATCACAAGCTTCACCTTCCAAACCCCATCGTTGCTCTTGCCACTATCCCTAGCGAAGACCTCGGTGTACGACCTCTTCAACGTGCCTTGGTAATCCAGCGACATCCGGTATGGCGCGACAAGTGACGTTGGGATGCTATTAGACCGGACATGGCCTGCTCTCACGACCTCATTACCTAACAACAGCTTATGATCTCCCGTCTTGTTATCATCATCATTGTAGGGGAGCAAGTAGTACGACTCTCCTACCACCAGCTCCTCCTGGGGAGGGAGCGGATTCCAGAAGAGGTCGTGCGCGCGGAAGATGCCGTGGCCTGGGAACTCGTCGGCTATGGATTGGACGGCGATCGGGGTGTAGAACTCCATGACGCCGCCGTTGGGCGCCACCACCTTGACGATCTCTTGAGTAGCCTCTCCAGAGCCTCCAAAGAGGCAATTCCCCATGTCGATCGCTCAGTATATAGTCAAGAGGGAGTGTATTGCAATGCAATGACGTTCTTCTTTTCTCGTTGTGTGTGAATATACTCTTATGGTTTTGGAGGGAGAGGGAAAACAAAAGATGTCGTCGGTGGGGTTCTTCTTTAATAGCTTTCTTGCTCTAACCTAGCCCACATAAATTAATAACTAATCAACTAATTGATTGATTAATAAATTAATTAAATTTAGGATAGGAAAGGGGAAAGAAAATTTCAAATAGGGCCAATTTTTGTTTGAGCATATATATAGATGTATTTCATGTATTAATGATAATACAAAATATTCTCCACCCACACTGTGGAAGTGGTCCAACTGTACATAACATGATGGCGATGTTTTTATGTGGTGTGACAAAGTGAATGTTGCATTCTTGAAAATAACAATAATGGGGGCACTAAAGGCTTTTTTAATATAATTTGATTTAATAATGTGGGGGCCCAAAAACATGGTAAGGTCTAAAGACATTGGCTTAAAGTACTTTGTCGAGGGGTCCAGTCAAAGAAAATTGGACCGGTCAATAATTGAGAAAACATCACTTTTCTCTTTAGTTCTTTAGGCAAGCTTTGGTCCCTTTTGAGAGGCTGTGGCATGGAAACTTGGGACAACTCAAGATGATTCTCCAGCTTTGGATCTATCTTGTCTTTAGGTTTCGTTGCGAGGATCCATATGCAACTTATAAGAGAGGAAAATGACATTGAAGAATGATGAGAATCCAAAGCCATTCTCACACTATGATAATTTAGGTGCACAAGCGACGCATTTGAAAGCTTAGATATTACTTTTAGCATAAGGTCAACTTATTATCGTCGATTCAATTTCTAGTAACCACTAACTGAGCACCTAATCAATGAATTATTAAGCGCTTAATTTGAATGCGACAAATCTCATCTCCAAATCACGATGTCGTCTACTCCGAGTAACTTTAGGAAGCCATGCTCCCTATCAAAGGGGCAAAGATTTATTCATCGACACTTGCTAATAGAGCGATTTACATATGTTTATGAAAATTCAATCGAATCGAAAAGACATTAGTAAGGCAAGGGTGCATTTGCTCGTGCAGATGATGACATATATTATACATGGCGTTTGATTATATCGAAAAGATGCACTAAAAGAAAAGAAACATAACGTGGTCGTGCCTCGGTATCTTATTGGCTTGACCTAATCAACAGTGGGAAACATGGTTCTCGGGATCGCCGGAGAGATGCAGCTTTGGCTTTTATCATAAGTACATTATTTTTTAAAAAGTCTTAAAAAAACTATCATACAACGGCCAATTCGATTTTAAACTTTTAAATTTGACCAATGTAATTTTTAAACCTTTCAATAATTTGTCAATATAATTTATATAGCCGATTTAGACAAAAAAAAAAAAACACTGACATAATGGTTCAATTAGTGTCCACTATCCCTCATTATATGGCCAACATTAACAGATGATTTTTGTAATTTTCTTTAGATTTCTAGTTTTTTTTTAAAATTTTTTTCTCCCTATTCTACTTTTCCTCTACCAATAGCCAGAACTTAGTGATGGCCGATGAAGGTTGCCTATCACAAGCAAGGGCCACAATGCCCCTACTAGATCTAGGCGTGGGTGGCCAACAAGGGCAACCATCGCTAACCATCTTCGAGGCTCGATGACTAATGGAAAAAGAAGATGGATAGTATAATAGGAAAAAATAAAATAAAAGAAAAATAAAAAGCTCAGAAAAATTAAAAACAATTAAACAAATCATCCTCGTTAGTGCCTTAATTGGTTGTATAGACTACATTGCAAAAACCATCAAAAGGTTTAGGCCTACATTAGCCAACTAGTTAGGACTTTTTGGGACATTTTCTTAATAGAATATATACGATAAAATATGCAAAATGCAACCGATAAGATCAAAAGCTTAAATTGGTAATTCGAGAATAACCGGGTAAATATTCTTTTGCATCTCAACAAAGGCACTTCATCATAACAATGAAGTTGATTCAATTGGATTGTTTTGTTTCTAACAAGAATACCAAAAAAAAAAAAAAAAAAAAATCTCAAACTATGCATACTATAACATAAATACCTTAAATTTTTTTGTGTCCCGAAAAAACCAAAATCTATTCATGTGCAACATATATATACCATCTATTTTAATTACATTTAAGATATTGTGTCATAGATGACATAATGTGAAGTTTTATATGGTATTGGTCAAAAGTAAAATTCTCGCTTTCCCACTTTCACATTGCATAACTTTTGATTCGGATGGAATTACGGGTCGGTAATTACAATTTAAAAAGCTCATTCAGACCCGGTCGCCTACAGACATGCCATCCTCGATTAAATGAGGTGGATTCTACTTTCATAGTTGGAATCAAGTCTGATATACTTTCAGAATATTCTATTGTAACCCCAGTTTTTCGTGCGAGATTTGAGGAGCCGCTTTACACCGCCATAAATTGGAGATTTCTAAAAAAAAATATTTCCTTCTAATTATTGAATTAAGTTGTAAAATTAAGCAGCACTCCAATAAGCAACTTGCGACCAAAAAAGGGAGGCCATTTATCAAATATTTATTGTCGTACCTACTGAGATTTTTGCCAAATTTGGATGGACCACGTCTTAATTTTCCTGATCCTGCTGTGGACAAAATTTCGCCTTACAGTACAAGTACTTTTGCATTTGCTTCTCGTCTTACCTACTTCCACTACATAGTGGCGCAACGTGTTTTCCATGTGACTGGGCCCCATACATATTCTCCTTTCGGGATACTAATAATAATAATTAAAAGTATAATTATTTGTGAAAAATAAATAATTTTTAAAAAATATTTTTCTAAAGATGACCGCTTCAACCTAGCAACCCTAACCCCACTTTCATGACATGCCGTTAACTAAGGGGATTTTTATAATACTGTTAATGGTATCACCAAGTCTATTTTTTGCCATAGAACTATAAAAATGGCAAGTGTGATGTGGATTAAAAAACAATCTCTTCGTCATATGAAAGAGAGAAAGAAAACCCTTTTTTTCTTCAATCGAATGGGAGAAATCATACTAACAATTCAAAGTTCTATTTCTGGCAAATTTCCATCTCCCTAATAGATGAACCATATCCATCACAGCCATTGATGGAACAAATGTTTCTTGATGAATTCTTGAACTGATGGGCACGACTTCGCTCTTAATGCATTTGACCTGATGACGTTTCGAACACTCTAGTTATCAACATTTCATCTCCATTTCATTCTCCAAAGCTTCAAACGAAACACAAGAGTAGACATTAACTTTCCAAAACAGAAGATCAAGTGTTCGATGCGTGAGGAGTTTACTCCATTATGCAAAAGATTGTGAACAAAGCAATTGACGGAATAAAAAAAGAGCCACTTTATCGAATTGCAGACTTATGAAGATATGCGTGAGCATGGCTAAGATGAGAATTCCGAGCACATTTTCCACATAGGGACATAACGAATGATATGACTAAGTCGATGCATATTTTATTTTAGTGGGGGCTAATATTGATATAACTCTCGTATATTTAATATTTCAATATCACATAAGATAACCCAAGACCTCTTCCATTACATTTAAAAAAATTTTTTTTTTTTTTTGGTAAATAAGAAAATGTTAATACCACGTAAAATGTCTAAATTGATAAACTTGTGACAAATTTACTCTAAACTAATATTTTGACCACAAAAAATCTTAAATCGGTACAATTGTAACAAATTTATCCCAAATTAATTATTCGACAATAAAAAATTTCAAATTTGTACATTTGTAACAAATTTACCTAATGTAAGTTTATGTTAAATTGGACTAATATCACAAAAAATCACAAATTGATACATCTGTAATAAATGGAGGGTAAATTTCAAACCGACACTAGTCAATTTCCATGTGTTATCTAACTCAGCCATTTGATGCTAAAATTTAACGGAAACTAATAAAAGGATAAAAATTGTCACGGGTGTATAATTTAAAGTTTTTTATAGTAAAAAAAATTAGCTTGGCTGTCAAAGGCGTGCCGATTTAAAATTTTTCGTGATATTAACCCTTAAATAAAAAAGAAGCCGTGCTTATGCGTGTGTCGGCATAAGACGTGGTCTGAAGCACCGAATTTTAAGGTAACTAAGGTCGCAAAGAGTTCATGTCAACCGCCAAAAAATGGGTCGTCTTCATCAAAGTCTGGTTTCTCCTCTTCATGTAGAGAGATAGAGAGAGAGAGAGAGAGAGAGAGAGAGAGAGAGAGAGAGAGAGAGAGAGAGAGAGAGATCAACCTTCGATGAAAGATTGGTGAAAGTAACCTTAAATACAAAGACAAGGACATCATCCCATAATACGCGAGGACCCATGAACTAGGATTGCCAAAGGGGGAGGATTTAAGAAGACGTTTAGCAACCTCAACCAACCTCTATTTGGATCGTTTGCCCTTAAAGAAGGTATCGGCCGGCCTCGTCAACCCGTCCAAATCCTCTGCCAATTTCCATCCTCATCTCATGTCATCCTCTTACCTTTCTCAATCGGACAACATGCAAGGGTCTCCACGAAACCCATGATGCATTATCTGCCCAAAAAAGACCATAAAAATTGTAGAGTCTTTCCTTGTTGATCGCGAGAGCTTCAGTTACCAATTTACTGACCGGTTCAGTGTCAACAATTCCGTGTTGCATTTGATTAAGTGAGAAAATTATCAATTCAGCTCTAAACATTTACTATAAACATCATGCCAATTCAAAATTTTTCAATTGTGCCAACCTAGTCCTAAGTCTTTGCGTGAAATTCCGGTAAAGTATTTTTGGTGATTGTTACTGAAATTACCAAAGATAGTTTAAGCGACGATTCAAGTAGGATGTCATTTTAAATAAAGCCAACCATATCGACGTGTCATGGAAGCCCTACCTGGCGGAGATTGCCCCCTTATGGACTACGCCCTAAGGACTGCAGTTGAGTCTCGCCAGTGGTTTAGAATTGGATTGGTAGAATTGAAAAGTTTACAACTGAATTGGTATTTATTCATCACTAATTCGATGGCGGTATAGGGTGTGTGTTTGATGGGGAACAAGGTGTGTGGCAACGTGGATAAGTATGACCTAATTAGGGAAAAGATCTAGCAACCTTTAATGCGACGGTAAAGGATAAGGGCCACCCAACGAAGTTGTTGACATAGGACATTGAATTTTTTTCTGTCAACTACTAACCGTGCAAGATCAGCTGGGCGACACGAATACTTCGGGCATACAGATCTACTTCTTTTTTTTTTTTTTTTTTTAATCCCCCTCCTTAGCCTTGGCTATATATACGACGGTCGCCTCTCGGTGCAATTTCACGCAGGAAAATCCTCGTTAGGGTTATACCGCTATCTATTCTGAGGATCAAGATTTTGCAGAAGCAGCCAGCAGCCGAGGGAGAAGGAAGACAGCAACATGGGGAACAGCACAGCCGGGGAGGTCATCACCTGCAAAGGTAAGAGACATCTTACCCTCGATTCTCGGGTTGACAGAGCCAGTTTTGATCCGGTTTTCGAATGGACTGAAGTGATCGTCCAGGACGGATTTCGTAGTTGCCTGCGCGTTTCTAGATAGCGTGGTATACCATCTTTCTGTCGCGGCTAGGGTTTCATCGATGATGATCGGATGGTTTGGTTTCCGTTTTTGTATCTGGTGGCAGCTGCCGTGGCGTGGGGACCAGGACAGCCGCTGGTGATGGAGGAGATCCTGGTGGATCCGCCACAGAAGATGGAGGTCCGGATTAAGGTCCTCTTCACTTCGTTATGCCACACGGATCTCAGCGCTTGGAAAGGCGAGGTGATCAAATAACGAGTCGGGTCTTTGGTATCTCTGCCATTATTTCTTGCCATATCAAGCACTGACATTCCCTCTATTCCCATTGCAGAACGAATCTCAAAGGGCGTATCCCCGGATCTTCGGCCACGAGGCGTCCGGGTAACGAACTCCAACTCCGGCACACGACCGTCCTCTTTAAAAATCTCGGTATGGAGTGATTTTTCGACTGACGTTGCGGATGAACGTCGATTGGCAGGATCGTGGAGAGCGTCGGGGAGGGGGTGACGGACCTGAAGGAAGGAGACCACGTGGTCCCAATCTTCAACGGGGAGTGCGGCGAGTGCGAGTACTGCAGGTGCGAGAGGACCAACATGTGCCGGGACTACGGGGTGAACCCGATGAAGAAGGCGATGGTCGCCGACGGCAGGTGCAGGTTCCGGACCAAGGAGACGGGGGAGCCCATCTTCCACTTCCTCAACACCTCCACCTTCAGCGAGTTCACGGTGGTCGAGTCCGCCTGCGTCGTCAAGGTCGACCCCGGCTTCCCTCTCGAGAAGATGGCCATGCTCAGCTGCGGCGTCTCCACCGGTCTCTCTCTCTCTCGAGTTTTGAACAGTTGATGCGGAGTGCGTTCTCGTTTTGGAAGAGAATCTCTATGCAGAAATCGCAAGGAATGTCTTTTTCCTAGTTTGGATACATACAAAGAATATTATCCGGAAAACCTTAACATAGTCATCCTTTTGGACATGAAGGTGTCGGAGCGGCATGGAACACGGCCGATGTGAAGGCCGGGTCGACCGTTGCCATCTTCGGCTTGGGCTCCGTGGGTCTCGCGGTACGTATACATCCCGCCTCCCCCGATCCCTATCCATTCCGAGCTCTCAATTTCGTCACCGCATTGATTCCGTCGACTTTTATATACGTCCGAAAGGAGCATGCCCGTTTCACGAGTTGCAATGCAGAGCGTAATCGTTGCTTGCTCGAACGCCCCTCCGCCCGCATGAATGACTCATTTAAAACAAGAGACAGCGACCTCGTCTAGGGCTGGAAAAGATCCCGTCCATGCGGGTGTGAAATTTTTATTATTTTTTATTTTTTTGACTTTGACCAAATTTAAATCGAGAAGTCAATGTTTATATGCTTCTGTCAACCTCGAGAAAGCATGACTAAATTGAAAAAAATTCAAGTGGCCAATTTTTATTGGGAAGAGAAGTCAACGTCTTCGCCGAGGAGAAGTCAAACATCAATCTCCGTGAGAAATGTCACCTCGACACTCTTTCGATCGTGCGCAGGTTGCGGCCGGAGCACGTGCGAGAGGCGCATCGAAGATCATAGGCGTTGACATCAACCCTGCTAAATTCGTCAAAGGTAATTAATTAGTTAATTGATTAATTGGTTTTATAAAATTGTCTTAGGTCATCAAAATATAAGAAATTATTTCGATATTTTTATTTATGATGTCATAATGCTGATTCATCATTTGAAGCCCAAGAGCTAGGGATCACTGACTGCATCAACCCCAAGGGGCTTGAGACGGCATCGCATGAGGTATGGCTATGATGCATGTGCTTCGAAAAGAAATCCACTAAAAATTTGAAAAAAGAAAATGAAAATAGGGTAGATCCGACGGACGGGAGGGCGTGAGTGGTATTTTTTTACTGTTGGAAATCGACGGCGGTTCTTCTGCGCCGCAGGAGATTAAGAGGTTGACCGGAGGCAGTGGTGTTGACTACAGCTTCGAGTGCACCGGGAACTCGGCCGTCCTTCGCGAGGCCTTCCTCTCCACCCATCTCGTACGTCATCTCTCCTCCATCCAATACTATAATTCCGCCCAAAAAATCAATTAAAAAATTAAAAATTACATTATTTTATTCAGTAGAGATTAAAAAAAAAAGGATATGCGTCACATGGTTTTTTTAATATTATTTTCATCTCTATTTGTCATATAGATAGCGTAAGAATCTTTATATATTTGCTAAGGCTCATTTATGATAAAATTTATGTTTCTTGATTTCTTTTCCTAACATGTTTGGGCAATCCGTTTGGTAATGCAATTTGATTTCTCTTTTTTTGAAATAGATTTCTATTCCGTAAATAGATTTGAAGAAAAAATCTAACTTCTGTTTTTGAAATAGAAATTGAAAAATTAATTTCTGAATTTCTATTTTAAAAATTTTGACCTTAAGTATCTAACTTTGTGAGGAATTGGACACTTGGCTTGTTGCAAGGGATGGGGCCTGACCGTGTTGCTGGGAGTCCACCCAGGCCCGAAGATGTTGCCACTGCATCCAATGGAGCTCTTCAACGGGCAGCAGATCACTGCGTCGGTCTTCGGTGGCTTCAAAGGGAAGACCCACATCCCCCGCTTCGCCGAGGACTGCATGCGCGGGGTAAGCAAAACAACTCGACTCGCCATCACGTCCTATCTTTTTCACCACTCCTATTTCTCCCCAAAATGCAAAATTAACTATGTTCAAATGTAGTTAAAAAAAGTTAATTTGAAGGGAGAAAAAATTTACTTTTTTTTTTTTTTGGGTGGCAGGCGGTGAACTTGGAGGAATTCATATCGCACGAGCTCCCGTTCGAGAAGATCAACGAAGCGTTCCAGCTGCTCCAGGGAGGGGAGTCCTTGAGATGCCTCATGCACCTCTGATCTTGTCTTCTCCTTCTGTATTTGTCGCATCTTACTTTGAGACGAATGTGACTTGTAATGAATCTCGTGATTAAGGCGTATTTCGTGACACACGTGCCGCCCTGTTTTGCATTGAAACCTAGCATTTCGCGATTTCATTCATGTTCCGACGCTCCCCGATCGAGTGGAGACGATGGTTACGGTGCTTGATGTCGAGATGCGCGTGTAGATTGACTTAGAAAAGTCCTGAATTTGGAGTGGAGTCGGGACGAGTTAAGAGACCGAAAAGGGAGATTCGGATGGAATCTTCAATAGATAGTTATGTACTGGCCAATTGTGTGCAAATTGCTCGAGAAATGACGGTTTGCTCGCCACATATCCTTTAATTGAAAATTCTTGCATAAAATCTTGTTGCATATAAGAAAGGTGATTATCGAAGGGGAAGCGATCCAACAGAGAGGAAGGAGAATAGAAGGATCGTCTAGAAAGAGAATTTCGTAACGCGAGCTGCCCTATTATTTAAATTGCACTGAACCCTAGCATTTTGCAATTTCATTCGTGTTCCAATGTTCCATGACTGCATGGAAATAACCATTACTACGTTGGCTGGGCTCATGCTCGGTTCCCTCTTGAGGATTTCCAATTAACCTAAATTTGAAGTCGAATTCACACGAGTTGAGAGACCACAAAAGAAATTCGAACAAAATCTCTGATAGCTAGTTATGTACCAATTGACCGCGTATAAATTATTTGGGAGAGGACGGTCTGCTCAACGCGATATTCTCTAATTGGAGACTTCCCGCATAAAATCTTCTTACACACTGCAATCCGACTTATGGAGTCCTGTCAGTAAATTCGACATAAATAGGTTGGGAACATTGAGGACAGCATCACCCACCCGTTTGTCTCCATAACCCATTCCCTAGTATTTAACGATTTTGATGGGCACCAAACATTAGGTGTTACAGCATAGCTTTATCATCTCCGCCATTGATAGAAAAATTCTCTTACCCAATCCATTTATGGAGTGGAGAAGATTGAATTTGTATCGTTGTTCTCATTAATACGATCGCCTCATTATATATATAACTTCACGAAAGTGCCAAAGCAACTTGGAATACCGTTGATATGCTAGCTGGATTGAGTGTCGGTATAGAGTGTCATAATTTAATTGATATGACTTTGCATCATACTCCACAGTGGGTCTTTTGTGAATTGAGTGTCAGTATAGAGTATCAAAATTTAATTGATATAAATTTGCATCGTACCCCACCATGGGTCTTTGTGAAGGTGTCAGAGCAATTTAAAACACCACTGTGCTAGCTAGATCGAGTGTCGATCCATTTATGAAAGACTGTAATACAATCGATATGAATTTGCATCGTACCCATAGGGGATTCCGTTAATATGATTGCTTTGCTGTTATAGGTATTATTAAACGATTGCTTGTGTTGATCAAATGAGATGGATCTTTCCTAAAGGTGCCAGAATAGCTCAAAACATTGCCGACATGCAAGTTGGATCAAGCGTCTGCCACCATCAACCAAATTATGTTTAGGGTCATTCAAACATATGTACCTCTTTGAATCAACGATTGAAGATCCGAGATGATTTTTCATGCTTTGATGACTGCGCAACTTTTGGATGTATGACTCATTTGTTTAAAAAAGAAAATTATAAAAATGATTCATAAACACTAACTCACTTTGTAATGTCATTCCTGAATTTTTAATTTGTTCGATACGATTCATGAACAACCCAATATGCAATGTCCTTCTCGAGCTTTTAATTTACTGACGGGCATCTCTTAATAAATATAATCGCCAACTCATGGGATGGGAGGACAACTATATGGTTGGGGGTTTGCCTGGGCCCGGCTTATTGCCGATCCATCCAATGGAATTGTTTGACGGCCGGCAAGTCATCGGCTCCATCTTCAGCGGCTTCAAGGAGAAGGACCCATCTCCCTCGTTTCGCCGGACGATTCACGCAAGGGGTCGAGTCTCCTCGTCTTCTACTTCAAATTGAACGACTCATTATATGCACGAAGCATTCTATTTCTAAGGCTTAGACTTCTGGTTCTTTGTTGAACTGGGGAAAAACTCTTGCAGGAATTGAACTCGGATCTGGGAGTGCAAATTCTCTGGGTGGACCGGACCTGGAGGGGATTTTTGGCCCGGCTCAAACAGACCGGACCTGACACATTCAAGACCGGCCTAACAAAATATGAAAAGAGGGCCCGGACCGAGCCCGAATTTTCTTAACAAAAAAATGCTATTAGCTATCCAACATGCAATATAAAATAATTTACACAAAATGGCTTTTTAAAAACCAGAAAAATGAAAGGGAAAATACCAAAAAAAAAAAAAATCTCAAATTATGCCCATTGTAGCATAAATACCTCAAACTTTTTTCTATCACTAAAAACCTTAAATTTGCCCATTGTAACACAAAAACCCCAAACTTTTTGTGTCACAAAAAAAGACACATGTATCATCTATTTTAGTTACATCTAAGGTCTATTTGTTGCAAATGTATTAGTTCGGGATTTTTTTATAACCTAAAAAAAATGTTTGGGTAATTTGTGTCACAATTAGTAAGTTTAGAGTTTATTTGTGTTATAGTGGACATAATTTGAAGTTTTATGTTATATTAGCCAAAAATAAAATTCTCGCTTTCCCACTTTCACATTGCATAATTTTTTACTTGGGTGGAGCTACAAACCGGTAATTACAATTTGAAATGCTCATTCACACCCAGTCGCCTATAGACAGGCCATCCCTCGTTCAAACGAGCTAGATTCTACTTGAGCAAAAGTTGGAACCGACTCGGAATATACTTTCAGAATATACTCTTGTAACCCCATTTTTTCGTGTGAGAATTGAGGACCCACTTTACACTGCCATAAATTGGAGATTTCTAAAAAAAAGTTTTCCTTCTAATTATTGAGCTAAGTTGTAAAATTGAGCAGTATTCCAATGAGCAACTGCAACCAAAAAAGGGTGGCCATTTATCGAATATTGATTGTCGTGCCTACCGAGGGTTTTGCCAAATTTGGATGGACCACATCTCAATTTTCCCGATCCTGCTGTGGAGCAAATTTCGCCGTACAATACAAGGTCTTGTCTTGCCTACTTCCACTACATAGAGGCATAACATACTTTCCATGTGATTATTCAGCACAGGGCCGTGTACATATTCTCTTCTCAGGATACTAATAATAATAATTAAACGAACGTTTATTTTACGAAAAATAAATGATTTTGAAATATTTTTCTGAAGATCGCTCCAACCTTGCAACCCTATTCCCACTTTCGTGACATGTTGTTAACTAAGGAGATTTCTATAATACTATTAATGGAATCACTAAGTCTATTTTTTACCATTGGACTATAAAAATGACAAGTATGATGTGGATTAAAATAACGATCTCTTCATCATTTGAAAGAAAGAAAGAAACACGCATTTTTCCTCAATCGAACAAGAGAATCAAATCGGCAATTTACAATTCATTTCTAGCAAATTTCCGCCTCCCTTATAGATGAACCATATCTGTCACAGCCATCTATGGAAAGGATGTGTCTTGATGAACTCTCAAACTGATGGGCACGACTTCGCTCTTTCTGCTCTCAATGCATTCGACCTGATGACATTTCAAATAAGAAGAATAGGCATGAACTTTCCAAAACAGAAGATCAAGTGTTCGATGCGTGAGGAGTTTACTCCATTATGCAAAAGACTCTGAACAAAGCAATTGACGGAATAAAAAGGAGCCATTTTGTTGAATTGTAGACTTATGAAGATATGCGTGAGCGTGGCTAAGATGAGAATTCCGAGCACACTTTCCACATAAGGACATAGCGAATTATATGACTAAGTTGATGCATATTTTATTTTATTCGGGAGGTAATCTTGATATAACTCTTCTAGCCTTTTCTGATATCATATAAGATAACCCAAGACTTCTTCTATTACATTTCAATAAAATGTTAAAACTACAAAAAACCCAAACTGATACAATAATAATAAATTTACCTAAAATTAATTTTTTTACCACAAAAAACCTTAAATTAGTACATTTATGATAAATTTATCAAAAAAATAATTTTTAACAGTAAAAACCTCAAATTTGTACATTTATGACAAATTTATTCTCTATTAATTTATGTTAAATTAGATTAATACTACTAAAAATCACAAATTGGTACACCTGTCATAAATAGATAATAAAATTTCAAATTAATATAACTCATGTGTCATCCAACTTCAACCATTTAATACTAAAATTTAACAAGAAATAATAAATGGTAAATTTATTACAAGTGTATTAATTTGAGGTTTTTTATAATCAAAAGATTAGTAATAGGTAAATCTATTATAAGCATATATCAATTCGAGGTTTTTCGTGGCATTAATTTTTAAAGAAATAAGTCCAAAAAGGCGGGGACACCCTATGCTATGCTCATGTGTGGGTCGGCACACGACGTGGTCTGAAGCGCCGAATTTTAAGGTGACTAGGGTCGCGAAGAGTTCGCGTCAACCGCAAAAAATGGGTTGTTTTCATCAAGGTCCGGTTTCTCCTCTTCACGTAGGAAGAGAGATCAACCTTTGATGAAAGACACGTGAGAGAAACATTAAATGCAAATTTCCATCCTCATCTCACGTCATCCTCTTACCTTTCTCAATCGGACAACATGCAAAGATCTTCACGAAACCCATGACGCATTATCTGCCAGAAAAAAAAACTATAAAAATTGCAGAATCTTTCCTTGTTGATCGCGAGAGCTTCAGTTACCAATTTACCGACCGGTTTAGTGCCTACGATTCCATGTTGCATTTGATTAAGTGAAAGAATTATCAATTTAGCTCTAAACATTTACTATAAATGTCAAGTCAGTTTTACAATTTTTAATTTGGCCAGCGTAATCTTAAATGTTTGTGCGAAATTTCAATGTAGCAAGTTTAGCTTATTGCTTTCGAAAATAGCTTACACAACTATTCAAGTAGGATGTCATTTTAAGTTAATTTGACCACATTGGCATGCCATGTAAGCCATTCCCGGCAGCAATTGTCCCGAAGAACTATGGCGGAGTTTAGCCAAAGGTTTAGAAACACGTAGGCAAAAAAAAAAAAAAAAAAAAAAAAATTGGTTAGAGGGAAAATTTTTGTTTCACACAAAAGAGAAATACATGATTTCAAAATAAAACCAATCCTAAAAAGTTACAATTGAGTGCAAATCCGAAAAATGAAACAACGCAATACAACTTGTAAAGACTTGCTCATTCCATAAGAACGGATGTGTCAAAACTTCAAAGTACAACCAGTAGCTAATTGCAAAAATTCACATTACTATCAGTGATGAGCACACGCTGAGATATCATTCTTTAGTAGCTACGGCTTTGCCAAAAAGGAGGTGCTTTAGCGTCCCAAATACCATCACCATATAGACAACAACACACTAATAGGTTGAAAGAACCCATATAACACTTTGTAAAAATCTCAGACCTATAGCTAAATCAAGATTTAACTCTAAATCAAGAGAGAATAATTGCAAATCAGATGCCAGTTGATCAATAAATTACTTTCAGATAAGCCAATTTTTGAATGCGACAAATGAGCTTTGGAGATTCGTAGAGTGCTCGACTGCATGGATCAACCACCTAGAGCCAAAGCGAGCGAGCAGATCCGGAAACATTAGATTTTTCGAAGGCGTGCGCACTTTAATCGTAGCAACGTCCACGAGATCAACGAAGAAGTCTTGAAAAAGTCTCGAAGATGGAGAGAGAGGGGGGGACCCTAAAAGAGGGACCTCTCATCCATCTAAAAATTATTCTCGTCTTTGTGTATAGAGAGATATCGTCCTTTGATGAAAGATATTTGAGACTAATCTTAAGTTCGAAAACGAAGTCACCAATTTGTTGAGCAATGCAGTGTCAATCATTCGATGTTGCATTTAATTAAGTGAGAAAATTACCAATTCAGCTTTAAATGTTTAGTACGTACAACAAGTCAGTTATTAATTTTTCGATTTTACTAGCGTAATCCTAAATCTTTACATGAAATTTCAATATAGTTTTTCCACTCGGTTGTAACAGAAAATGGCTGAAGCTACGATTTAAGTAGGACTTCATTTCAAGTAAAGCCGACCGTGTTGACGTGTCACATAAGCCGCTCCTAGCGGTGATTGCCCAGAAGGTCTACGGCTATCAATTGAAAAGTTTATAACATAATCCGTATAATAGATTCACCATTGGCTTGGTAATTATCCTTTACTAATTCGACAGGGATTGGGTGCCTGGCCACGCAGAAAAGTATGACCTAATTAGGGATCCGTCGACATTTACTGCGACAGAAAGGATAAGGGCCAGCCTACAAGTTGTTGACATAGGACATTGAATTTTTTCTATCAACTTCTCAACCGTGCAAGATCAGCCGGGTGTCACGGGGAGTTCGGGGATATAAATCTTCTTTTTTATCCCCCTCCTAGCCTTGGCTATATGTACGACGGTCGCTTCTTGGTGCAATTTCACGCAGAAAAGTCCTCGTTAGTTAGTACCGCTTTCTATTCTCGGGAGCGAAATTGTGCAGAAGCAGCAGCCAAAACATCCGAAGAGAGAAGCGAGACAGCAGACATGGTGAACAGCACAGCTGGGCAGGTCATCACCTGCAAAGGTAAAGAGACATCTCGCTTCTGATTCTTGGGTCGACGAGCCGGTTTCCAACCGGTTTTCCAATAGAGCGAAGTGATCGTCCAGGACGGATTTCGTAGTTGTCTGTATGCTTCTAGATAGCGTCCTGGACTTCGTAGTTGTCTGTGTGCTTCTAGATAGTGTCGCGCCATCTTTTGCAGCTAGGTTTTCCTCAATGATGATGGGATGGTTTCTGTTTTTGTGTCCGGTGGCAGCCGCCGTGGCGTGGGGACCGGGACAGCCACTGGTCATGGAGGAGATCCTGGTGGATCCACCGCAGAAGATGGAGGTCCGGATTAAGGTCCTCTTCACTTCGATATGCCACACGGATCTCAGCGCTTGGAAAGGCGAGGTGATCAAAGAACGAATGGGGTCTTTGGAATCTCTGCCATTATTTCCTGCCATATTAAGGACTGACCTTCCCTTTCCTCCCCTTGCAGAACCACTCTCAAAGGGCGTATCCCCGGATCTTCGGCCACGAGGCGTCCGGGTACCGAACTCCAACTCCGGCACACGACCGTCCTCTATGAAAATCTCAGTATGGAGTGATTTTTCTACTGACGTTTCGGATGAACGTCGATTGGCAGGATCGTGGAGAGCGTCGGGGAGGGGGTGACGGACTTGAAGGAAGGAGACCACGTGATCCCCATCTTCAACGGGGAGTGCGGCGAGTGCGAGTACTGCAGGTGCGAGAGGACCAACATGTGCCGGTACTACGGGGTGAACCCGATGAAGAAGGCGATGGTCGCCGACGGCAGGTGCAGGTTCCGGACCAAGGAGACGGGGGAGCCCATCTTCCACTTCCTCAACACCTCCACCTTCAGCGAGTTCACGGTGGTCGAGTCCGCCTGTGTAGTCAAGGTCGACCCCAGCTTCCCTCTAGAGAAGATGGCCATGCTCAGCTGCGGCGTCTCCACCGGTCTATCTCTCTCTCTCTCTCTCTCTCTCTCTCGAGTTTTGAACAGTTGATGCGAAGTGCGTTCTCGTGTTGGAAGAGAATATCTATGCAGAAATCGCAAGGAATGTCCTTTTTCCTAGTTTGTATACATACATAACATAGTCATCGTTTCTGGATATGAAGGTGTCGGAGCGGCATGGAACACGGCCGACGTGAAGGCCGGGTCGACCGTTGCCATCTTCGGCTTGGGCTCTGTCGGTCTCGCGGTAAGTATACATCCCGCCTCCCCCGATCCCGATCCATTCCGAGCTCTCGATTTTATCATCGTATTCGTCCCGTCGATTTTTATCTACACCCGAAAGGAACTTGCCTGGACAACAAGCTGCAGAGCGTCATCGTCGCCTGCTCGAACGCTCCGCCTGCATGAAAAGCTCATTTAAAACAAGCGACAGCGACGTCGTCTAGGGAGGGAAAGGACCCCCCGCGCATGCGGATGTAATTTTTTTTTTTGTTGACTTTGGCCAAGTTAAAACGAGAAGTCAATGTTTATATGCTTCTGTCGACCTCGAGAACGCATGGGCTAAATTGGAAAAAAAAAAAAAGTAAAAAAAATCGAGAGGTCAGTTTCTATTGGGAAGAGAAGTCAACGTCATTGCCGGAGGAGAAGCCAAACATCAATTTCCGTGAGAAACGTCACCGTCGAACCTGCGCAGGTTGCGGCCGGAGCACGTAAGAGAGGAGCATCTAAGATGATAGGCGTTGACATCAACCCTGCTAAGTTCGTCAAAGGTAATTAATTAATTAATTGATTGATTGATTTCATGGTATTATCTTTGGTCATCAAAATATAATGAATTATTTTGAATATTATTACTTATGACATCATTATGCTGGTTCTTCATTTGAAGCCCAAGCGTTGGGGATCACCGACTGCATCAACCCCAAGGAGCTCGACACAGCAACCCACGAGGTATGGTTGGCTATAACGCATGCTCTTTGAAAATAAAACCCCACTAAAAATTAACCAAAAAAAGAAAGAAAAGAGAGAAAATAAAGTAAGGTAAATCTAATGGACGGGAGGGCATGAGTGATAGAAGTGAGCATGGTTTGGATTAAGTCAATTCGATGCTTAATCCAGAGACTAACCCGTACAGTGTTAATCCTCAATTTTTAGGATTGAGAACCAACCCTATTAAACCTAGAACCAAGGATGGAACCGACCCTATGAGTCCGACCTGATTTGAAGGTTAATCCGGGACTAACCGTTTATTTATTTAGTTTTAAACGTACTATTTTAAATTACATATTCATCACCAATGCAACATTGAACAATCAAATTATGAACATCAATATATCAAACATGAATAAAAGATGAGCAGCAAACCATAAAAACAAACATGCGAGACAAGCAAATAGAGGCAAGTGGCAAGGTGAGTGAATAGAGGCAAGCAAAGAGAGGTGAGTTGTGAGCGAGGCAAGCAAGGCCAAGGCAGGCAAGTGAGGCCAAAGCGACTGAAGAGGGTTTCTGCTTCTTCTTTTTTTTGCCAAATTTGGTACGGATTTTTACTTTCTAATTTACATGATAAAATGAACTGCAAAGAGAACAGAGAACGTACCAGAATTTAAAGTAGACTAAAGCATATATTATACAATATATTAGATATAAGTATATGTAAAATATTATGTGCAAGGTTGATCTAGACTGGATCTGCTCTAAATTCCGAGAACCGAGAACTAATCTGCATAGTGTAGGGTGTAGGGGTCTTAGGACTAAGGATTGACCCAATCCCCCTAGGGACCGGACTAGGACTGGTTGAGAACCCTAGAGCGATGTTTACCTCTAATGACTTTTACTTTTGACTGTTGGAAATCGACAGCCGTTGGTCTCTGCCGCAGGAGATCAAGAGGTTGACCGGAGGCGGTGGCGTTGACTACAGCTTCGAGTGCACCGGGAACTCGGCTGTCCTGCGCGAGGCCTTCCTCTCCACCCATCTCGTACATCATCTCCCCTCCATCCAATACTATAATTCCGTCAAAAAAAATCAATTAAAAAATTAAAATAACATTATTTTATCACATGCCAAATATAGTAAAGATTAAAAAAACAAAGATATGCGTCACACGATTTTTTAAATATTATTTTAATCTCTATTTATTATATAAATAACGTAAAGATCTTTATATGTTTGGTAAGTATCTTACTTAGTGAGGAACTGACACTCGGCTTGTTGCAAGGGGTGGGGCCTGACCGTGTTGCTGGGAGTCCACCCGGGCCCGAAGATGCTGCCACTGCATCCGATGGAGCTCTTGAACGGGCAGCAGATCACCGGCTCGGTCTTCGGCGGCTTCAAAGGGAAGACCCACATCCCCCGCTTCGCCGAGGATTGTATGCGCGGGGTAAACAAAAAAAATAAAAACTCGCCCCGCCGTTGCGCCTTATCATTTTCACCACCCCTTATTCCTCCCCCCTCCCAAAAAATGCAAATTTAACCATGTTCGCACGTACGAAAAAAAGTTAATTTGAAAGGGGAAAATGTTTACTTTTTTTTTTTGGTGGCAGGCGGTGAACTTGGAGGAATTCATATCGCACGAGCTCCCGTTCGAGAAGATCAATGAAGCGTTCCAGCTGCTCCAGGGAGGGGAGTCCTTGAGATGCCTCATGCACCTCTGATCTTGTCCTTCTCCTTCTGTATTTGTCGCATCTTACTCTGAGGAGAATGTGACTTGTAATGAATCTCGTGATTAAGGCGTACTTCGTGACACGAGCCGCCCTGTTTCGCATTGAAACCTAGCATTTTGCAATTTCACTCATGTTCCAACGGTCCACGATCGACTGGAGATGATGGTTACCGTGCTTGATGTCGAGATGCGCGTGTGAATTGACTTAGAAAAGTCCTAAATTTGGAGTGGGGTCTGGACGAGTTAAGAGGCCGAAAAGGGAGATTCAGATGGAATCTTCAATAGCTAGTTATGTACCGGTCGATGGTGTGCAAATTGCTTGAGAGATGACGGTTTGCTCGCGACCTATCCTTTAATTGAAAACTTGTTGCATAAATCTTGTTACATATAAGAAAGGTGATTATCGAAGAGGAAGCGATCCGAGAGAGAGAGAGAGAGGAGAATAGAGGGATCGTTTAGAAAGAGAATTTAGTAACGTGAACCGCCTTATTATTTATATCATACTGAACCCTAGCATTTTGCAATTTCATTTGTGTTCCAACGCTCCATGACTGCATGGAAATAAGCATTACTACATTGGCTGGGTTTATGCTCAGTTCCCTCTTGAGGATTTCCAATTAACCTAAATTTAAAGTCGAACTCGCACGAGTTAAGAGACCACAAAAGAAATTCGAACAAAATCTTTGATAGCTAATTATGTACCAATTGACCGCGTATAAATTATTTGGGAGAGGACGGTCTGCTCAACGCGATATTCTCTAATTGAAGACTTCTTGCATAAAATCTTGTTACATACGGCAATCCGATTTACGGAGTCCTGTCAGTAAATTCGACATAAATAGGTTGGGAACATTGAGGACAGCATCACCCACCCGTTTGTCTCCATAATCCATTCCCTAGTATTTAACGATTTTGATGGCCACCAAACATTAGGTGTTGCGGCAGAGCTTTATCATCTTCACCATTGATAGAAAAATTCTCTTACCTAATCCATTTATGGAGTGCAGAGGGTTGAATCGATACGAATCTACATCGTTGTTCTCATTAATACGATTGCCGCATTGTTCTCGATATATATATAATTTTCACGAAAGTGCCCAAGCAACTCAGAATACCGTTGATGTGCTAGCTGGATTGAGTGTCGGTATGGAGTGTTGGAATTGGATCGATATGAATTTGCATTGTACCCAATCATGGGTCTTTTGTGAAGGTGCCAGAGCAGTTTAGAACACTGCTAATGCGCTAGCAGGATCGAGTGTCGGTCCATTTGTGAAGTGCCGGAATACAATCAATATGAATTTGCATCGTATCTCATCGTAGGGGGTCCTCGTTAATATGATCATTTCATTGTTATCGGTATTATTAAACGATTGCTTGTGTTGATCAAACAAAATTGTTAGTAAATTAAAAGCTTGGGGAGGACATTGCATATCGGGTTTGTTCATAGATCATATCGAATAAATTCAAAATTCGAGGATGACATTGCAAATTGAGTTAATGTTTATGAACCATTCTTATAATTTTCTTTTTTTAAACAAATGGGTCATACATCCAAAAGTTATGCATTCACCAAAGCATGAAAAATCCTCTCGGATCTTCAGTCGTTGATTCAAAGATGTAAAATATATTTGAATGACCCTAAACATAATTTGGTTGATGGAGGCATCGGCGGTGTTTGAGCTGCTCTGGCACCTTTATGAAAGGTCCATCTCTTAATAAATGTTATCGCCGACTCATGGGATGGGAGGACAACTATATGGTTGGGGGTTTGCCTGGGCCTGGCTTATTGCCGATCCATCCAATGGAATTGTTTGACGGCCGGCAAGTCATCGGCTCCATCTTCGGCGGCTTCAAGGAGAAGGACCCATCTCCCTCGTTTCGCCAGACGATTCACGCAAGGGGTCGAGTCTCCTCGTCTTCTACTTCAAATTGAACGACTCATTATATGCACGAAGCATTCTATTTCTAAGGCTTAGACTTCTGGTTCTTTGTTGAACTGGGGAAAAACTTTTGCAGGAATTGAACTCCGATCTGGGAGTGCAAGTTCTCAGGGTGGACCGGACCTGGAGAGGATTTTTGGCCGTGCTCAAACAGACCGGACCTGACTTTTTCAAGACCGGCCTGACAAAATATGAAAAGAGGGCCCGGACCGAGCCCGAATTTTCTTAACAAAATAATGCTATTAGCTATCCAACATGCAATATAAAATAATTTACACAAAATGACTTTTTAAAAAAAACAGAAAAATGAAAGGGCAAATACCGAAAAAAACAAAAACAAAAATCTCAAATTATGCCCATTGTGGCATAAATACTTCAAACTTTTTTCTATCACTACAAACCTTAAATTTGCCCATTGTAACACAAAAACCCCAAACTTTTTTTGTGTCACAAAAAAAACATATATATACCATCTATTTTATTTACATCTAAGGTATATTTGTCACAAATGTATTAGTTTAGGGTTTTTTCTTTACCTAAAAAAAATGTTTAGGTAATTTGTATCACGATTAGTAAGTTTAGAGTTTATTTGTGTCATAGTGGACATAATTTGAAGTTTTATATAATATTAGCCATAAATAAAGTTCTCGCTTTCCCAATTTCACATTGCATAATTTTTGACTTGGGTGGAGTTACAGGCCGGTAATTACAATTTGAAAAGCTCATTCACACCCAGTTGCCTATAAACATGCCATCCTAGTTTTTTTTTTGGTCGAAAAGAAGTGACGTGGTATTCTTACTTAAAAGGAGTCTTACAACATAAAAGCGGACTAATGTCCAAACATAATATGTTCCAAAGAGGCAATGGAGGGTTAATCCACCAGTTGAAGGGGAGCTTGTTCGCTCGGTGAGATCGTGCAATCCAATCCGCAGCACGGTTTTCTTCGCGTGCACAAAAGTTCACTTGGACATTCACACATTGACCTAGCTCTTGTTTGCATTTTCTGACTGCTTCTTTTAAGTTCCACTAAGAATCGGCCTGGCCCATTACCTGTTCAACTGCTGGACTGCAATCACTTTCGCAAATCCAGCGAAGCGGTTGACTTCGGAAGTCCCTCGCGTGCCGCCTTTGGAAGTCATTGATATAAAAGAGACCGTGGAAAAGGGCATCGATTTCCGCCTCTTGCGAAGAAGAAACCCTAGAAGTGCTCGCGAAGCCCTCGACCATCAGCCCCAACAAATCCCTCACAACTCCAGCCACAGAGCAAAGAAACTCTCCTTGAATCCAAGATGCATCAACATTCAACTTCAAGTCTGATCTATTTGGAGGTTTCCATCGCAGAGGTAAATCGCGATTAGGGTTTGGTCGATTCTTTCTCTTCTGTCCTTGAGTACAAATTGAGTGCTAATTTTGTGCACATCTCCGTGTATCAGCCGAATTTGGTGCTTTTGCTCGAAAGATCCAGCCGTTCCTTACCTTCCATATGTGCCAGAGGATCAATCCTGTATATTCCCAGTCGGTATGTCTTTAGTTGTTCGAAAAGCTTCCATTATCCACTTATCTCGCTAATCTCGTTTGTTGGACTTAGACCCCTACAAGTTGAATCGCCCATATGCGTTTGGTCCATTTACACAAAAAGAAGAGATGTTCGGTTGATTCTACCTTCGTACAACAAATTGGACAGAGTGGATCTGTGATAATTTTTCTTCTGTGTAGATTTTCCCTCATGGGGATGGCATTTTGACAGAGTGCCCAGAGGAAAGTCTTGATTTTCGGTAACACATCAAGGCTCCAGATTCTTGTCCATAAGGTACGTGGCGGTCGAAATGAGTAGGAGGCCTTATTTATGTTTTGCTGTGTATTAACTACAATTGCTTTGTTGTAGCCGCTTTTAACAATATATTTCCCAGTATTGTTACCTGTCCAAATTAGATAATCTGGATGCGGTAGTGGGTTTAGTGGGATAGCCAAGATCTCATTGACAATACCTTCGTTATATAGCTGTTGAATCTTTTGTACATTCCACTCTCTGGAATTTTCCTGTATGAGTTCAGAAACCATCAGGGGTTCTGTTGTATTGCTTTGTTCACCCCGTACCTCTTGCATCAACCATTTATCTTGTCGAATACGAATAGATTTACCATCCCCAACTGACCATTTGATGTTTTCTTTAATTGTATCTCTGCCAATAATCAAACTCCCCCATCCCCATGAGGGACGTTGTCTAGTGCTCGCTGTCCAGAGGTCCCCCTTGGGAAAATAGAATCCTTTCAGCACTCTACTACACAATGCAGAGGGAGAATTTGATAGCCTCCAAACTTGCTTGCCTAACATGGCATAATTAAAGGTAATCAAATCTTTGAAACCCATTCCTCCTTCATCTTTATGAGTTTTCATTACCTCCCAGTTTTTCCAATGAATTCCCCTCTTCTTATAATCTTTTTTCCACCAGAATGATGCAATTCGTTGTTCAATTGATCTGCAGATAGATACCGGTAGCTTAAAGATGGACATAGCATGCATAGGTATGGACTGAACAACGCTTTTAATCAGCACCTCCTTCCCTGCCTTGGTAAGTAATTTCTCTTTCCACCCTTCAAGCTTTGTATTGACCCTAGCTAATATCCATGCAAAAAGTTCTTTTTTTGATTGTCCCCAATCTGTGGGAATGCCTAAATATTTCTCTGTTTTTTCAAATATCGGAACCCTTAATTCTGTGGCCATATTTCTTTTCAATGTAGAGGGACAATTGGCACTAAAATGCACCCCCGATTTGTTTAAGTTATAGCTTGTCCCAAAGCATAGCAGTACTGTTTCAGTATCAATGCCAGGTTTTGACATTCCATGATAGTACCATCCATAAAAAAGATAACATCATCCGCAAACAATAAATGTGATAGTCTAGGACAAAACCTGTTCAATTGAATTCCTTTGAGGCTGCCATCTGTAATAGCTTTATGCATCAGCCAAGTGAGAACATTAGAGACCAGAATAAATAAATAAGGTGATAGAGGGTCGCCTTGTCTGAGTCCCCTTGAGGGATGGAAGAAATTGGTAGGTTCTCCATTAATCTTCACGCTGAAAGAAACTGTAGACACACATTGCATGATAAGTGTGATCCACTTTCCACAAAATCCCATATGCTGCATACAATCCCTCAGAAAATCCCATTCAATTTGGTCATATGCTTTCTGCATATCTAGTTTAAGGATGGCCTGATGTTTGTTCCTCTTTTTTGTGATACGCAGTTGGTGTAATACTTCCTGCACAATGAAGATATTGTCCTGTATCTGTCTACCTTGGACAAATGCACACTGCTCTAGTTCAATAATAGAGGGTAACCACTTCTTTAGTCTGTTTGCTAGAAGTTTTGAAATTACTTTGTAACTAAAGTTGCATAGGCTGATAGGTCTGTATTGACTGATGGTTTCAGGGTTCTTCACTTTAGGGATTAAGGAGAGATGTGTCTGGTTAAGTATGGGATCAAGAAGCCCTGTCTGGAAAAAATTCAGAACTAACTGAAACAAATCAGTTTTTACATTATCCCATGATTTTTTATAAAACATACCTGTCGCGACCCAATTTTCAGGTGCACCCCCTAAAACTAGGTTAATGGACTGTCAAGTTTTTAAACTTAACTCGGGCTCTCCCAAGCCCATACCAAATCGCGACTTAAGTCTAAATTTTTAAACATGCAAAAGATTATTATCTAGGAGTCGCCATTAATCAGTTTATGGTAGGTCGATTAGACACCTAAGTAAAATAAAGGGAGATTTATTTTACTCCTACGAACCAGAGACTAAGGGTACGGGGACTTGGTTACACTAGAATTTTTTAATGCCCTTTCGGTACGATTTCTTTTAATTTTCAAAATATTTTTGTAGGCGGTTTAGATTTATTTTAAGCTAAATCACTATCATGCAAATGTGGTGACCACACGGGTGCTCATCCATTATTAAACATTCAAATAAATAAATTGCAGCAAGCAATTACTTTTTGAGTTTTCTTGAAATTGAAATTTTTTTATAAAACATGCATCTTAACTAAATGACCTAATTTCGCTAATAAATGAATTCTAATTAAATGAACCTATTATGCAAGCACTAGGGGACGAAAATTTCATAAACCTAATCCTACATGTCTAATTTATTAAACCTACATGCTTTGATGCAAGATTTTGATTTTTTTTTTTATTATGTTTTTTTAGCATTTTTCAAGATAAGCAATTATATCTGAACAATCAAGATATTAATCAAATAAAGAATTAAATAATCGAAAAAAATAATCTGTTGTCTCATAGGTCAATTTAATGATTACTCTAACCCTAAACATCACGACAAAAGATTCAAAATAATTAAAAATCTGATCCGAAGTCTCACGGATCAAATTAATAATTATAATGATTTAAAAATTAAAATATTATCAAAAAGCCCGAAAATTAATATAATTAAAAAAAATGATCCGATGTCTTACGGGTCAAATTAATAATTATAAAAATTATGGACAAAATCCCTGCGGATAATACCTACAAAATTCACGAAATCAATATTGACATACTAAGTTCTAATTTAACCAATAATAACAACACTTAAAAATGATAATAACATAAAATAACAAAATAAAGGTAAAACTAAAACTAAACTACCTACAACAGGGACTCAACACCGCTGTAGAAGGAGTGTTGTATTGACAAGTGGGCGGACAGCAGCGTCAACGGGCGAGCAGGTCGCGGGCGGAGGCGGCGCGGGCTGAGGAGGTGCCGGCACTGTGGCTGATGCGAGTGCGAGGCCGGCGCGGACGGTTGGGCGTCCTAATTCAAAGCACTTTGGATGACCGACGGCGGCTCATGGTCAAGAGACTTACATCTGTATCGTTGTTCTTCCATTAAAGAATGTATATAACTCCACACGCTTAAACTCTTCACGATTTCCTGGCCAAAAAGTAATCCTTCTTCTTGCATGAAGTAAAATCACAAAGCCCACGAATTGTCAAATCTAGACAAAATTCAAGAGAAGACAAATCCACCGCCTGCCCCTATTTGGCCGAATTGTGATTTTTTTTACCAGAATGGATTACTTTCTTCAAGCTCACCAATCTTTTTCACCCATGGTTTTTTTTTTTAACTTTATTCCCTTCTTGAATTCGTGGGATGCCACGATTTGGTTGCTGTTCGTGGACAAAGGCACTAGTAAACCTGCAAAAGAGAACGAGAACGTCTAGGATATTGATTCTTGAACTCACCAGAATTGCAACGGTTCAGCAATAAACAACAATTCAGTGAAAAGAGGCAAGGATCGGCGTCGATGTTGAGAAGGTCAACTAAGGGACTCTTGGATTGCTGGTCACAAGTGGCTGGAGTAGATCACGATTGGTGGTGGTGCACGAAGGTCAGTGCTCGATGAATGGCCGATGAGTTGGTGGTGCAACAGGAACAGCTGCAGGTTTGGGAGTTTGCAGCATGGAGGGTGGCACATGGCTAGTTCTTGATTTGATCATTCGCTAGTCTCCTATGAGATCTTTTGAGTGGACACCCCCCTTCTCTTGTCGTCTCTCTCTTGTCAATTATGGCGGAATATGGAATTGTGTGGCCTTTTGTTCGGCATTGAATTGCCTGCGACCACAACATCAGAACAAAACAAAGTAAATACCGAAAATATGGAGTGAACAACTTTAATAGGGAGAGAAACAACCCGGTTTTATCACAGTGAAATCATCGGATGGCAATCGGTGCTTGGGTACACTGGCCACTTCCATGTCTCGCTGCTGGAATTATCGTCGGAGATGTAGGAATTTAATCTAGACCAGAAACAAAAATAAAATCACCTTAGTTCGAATAGCAAATTGGAATCGCACACAATCAAACTTAAAAAAGGAAGCTCGACTTAGCTTTATGCTTGTCGTCAATATCCATGACGCATGATGAATGTGGGATGTCGTCAAGAGGATTGCACCATCCAATAGACCAATCGGAAAATTCTCGAGATCGTCCACCCCCTTTTTTTCTCACAAATTTTCTCTCGATTTTTCTTTGCTCTGAAAATTTTTCTGAATTCGCTCTCCCGAATACTGTGCAAGTCAACCCCTTTTTATAGTGATTCCGATTAGCCGCTTTCTATGGGAAAATTTAAACTTCCATCTTCTATTGCATTAAATCATGGATGCAAATCGGAGCATGATTTCGCAATTAGCTCGATTTTGCATCGATTCCTTCCATTTTATCAAAATCCTTGCCATTTGTTCACTTGATTTTAAAATTGTTACCGCATTTAACAAAACCCGGACATCCGTCGGAATTCCATATTTCCTTGCATACTTCAATCAAATCAATTTCCCCCATTTTCATCTTTCTTTTTATTTGTTCAAAATGCAATTTTATTTTTCCAAAATTAGGTGTCAATAGCTGCCCATCTTTGAAAGTGAGCTCGCAGAGGTTGCCTTCAAAGACAAGTTGAGACCTAAATGTTAATCATGCACATGTACTAAGTGACTTTTTTTTTGGGAAGATGAGTCCCATTTTGAAATGAAATTTATATGATGCATGGAAATGCTAATGCAAATGATAAAGAAACTTACTTGGAATTACTTACCTTCGGGAATGGTAGAGTAACTCGAGATAGATTGGTGTTATACGTCCAGGACCCGTATCATTCTACGGTCGCCCAGAATAGTAACATGACTTCACAAAGTAACTGCTTTCCCAGGACCCGTACTATTGTACGGTCGCTTTGACGAAAAAATGATTTTTCAGGACCCGTACCATTCTACGATCGCCTGAACTGAGGTTGTCTAGGACCCATACCATTCTACGGTCGCCTAAACTGAGGTTGTCTAGGACCCGTACCATTCTACGATCGCCTAAACGGGGATTTGTTTTCCAGGACCCGTACCATTCTACGGTCGCCTGAACTGAGATAATTGCTTTTCCAGGACCCGTACCATTCTACGGTCACCTGTTAGAGCAATAAATGTTGTCTAGGACCAGTACCATTCTACGGTCGCCTAGACTGAGGTTTTGCTTGGCTAGGACCCGAACCATTCTTCGATCGCCCAGCCTTGCGACAGAAATCATCCGACTAGGACCCGAACCATTCTTCGGTCGCCTTAATCAAATTGAATCTGAATGAAAAATCTTTGGGGGACAACTCCATTGAGTGTCAGTGTAAAGGACTCTAGGCTACGAAAGCACGCCAGGTCAATAAAAGAAATTCGGGTTACAGAAGCACGCCGACTCGATAAAATGGACTCTGGGCTACGAAAGCACGCTAGGTCAAGATAGAGACATCGAGCTACACAAGCACGCCAAGTCGATGAAAATGACTCTAGGCTACAAAAGCACGCCAGGTTGATATAACTGGACAGCTTAACCAAGTCAAGTGTCGATGCACTTGAGAGAGAATACCTGCACAATGACAAGTATTTTAGAATATGGTAGAAATATACTTACTTGGTGATATCTCTGATTCTTGGGGATATGTCTTTTGAAATTCAGATATCCTGTGGAGGCCTCTCACCTCCTGGTAGAAATAAATTTTGGAACATTAAGGATGCACCTTAAATGTTCATGATGGTTTCTCATCTCTTAATATCATGACGCATTTTGAAAGGAACCTGAATATCAGAAGCTCTTGAGTCTTTGAGAAAACATTATCTGTCAGACATGATTAGAGCAAAAATGCATTTATCAATGAAATAAGCAATTAAGGCTATTCATGAATGCATACTTCAAAATCTACTGAAGCTTTTATCAATTCAATGAAGATTCATGCATAATAACTTTTGCATCACCCAAATTTCCACTAGAGAGAATTATCGTTCAAGACAACTTTCATTCATGACATAGATTTCTTAAAAATACTAAATGAGAGACTTTCGGTTAGAAAGGACTTTCACTCACTCTCATTTAGAATGGCTATTTTATGAGAATCACTCAATTTTATCATGTCGACATGGGTCCGAGTATTCTCGCAAGCGGTACGATCTTACCAATCTGAGAGGTCTTTAACAGGGACCATAATGTGGGCTTGGTCAATGGCTTAACAAAGGGACTCTTTGAGTCAAGGCTATTGAATGAACAGTCTTGTAATCATCTCCGGGTTTACAAGTCAAGAACCCTGCAAAATGACAAAGAAATAATCTTGCTCGCACTTCTTCAAGCGATGCTTATAAACATATGAACTCCTACGTTAATTCAAATGCCATAATTTGAAGAAACTTTGTAAGGGACGTAACGTAGGTTGAGTTCATGGGTTGAGAAATGAATGGATCATTAGGCTCAAAATGTGTGCAAAATGTGAGAATTGATGATCATCTTGGCATTGCCACCGATTTTCTTTTTCACCATTGGGGATTGTCTTCATGAAGTCTCCCATTGATTGTAGAAACTCAGCATTTGAGTTCTTTAAGTATTGCTCCATTGGGATTCAATTCTTGTAATTGACAGTCACATATCTTGACTTTCTTCTTTCATCTATGGGCATTAACCTTGCTTTTACCAGGCATACCACTTTTTCATGCCCCTAGTTCTCATGCATTTTTTTTTCCACTTCTTTTCATGGGCATTGGCCTTGCTTTTACCAGGCACACTGCTTTTTTCATGCCCCTTAGTTCTATTTTGAATTCAATTCTTGCGCATAATGCACGCGTCAAGCAATTACACTTTGAATGACACTCGAACTTTTCAAGAGCCTTTATCTGCTTTTTGCCTTGCCCCAGTGTGGGGGATGATCACCAACTGGGTTTAAAGAAATGAAATTGCAGGCTTAAGTGGGTTATGCAAAGGATATAAGTGTTTATGATAGAGAAAGAAATACTCTTCGTCATCCTAAGGCACTTAAATTAACATATGAATTCAATGTAATAGCATGACTTGAAGATTGATGCAAGTGAGAGCAAAAAAATTTCAATTCATTTTCCTCACCTCATGATGCCATTTTATCTCTTAGCTGCCCCGATGTGGGGTGCTTCTTGACAGGGGTGATTTGAAAAGAATATTCATAAGTGTATGGGTTCAAAAGGGTTAAGCGACGGATCACCTGTAGTGTTTGGGATAGAGATATGAATTGCCTCTCATCATTTCGGTTGCCGTACCTTTTGCGAGAGAACTCTTTACCTTATGGATATGAACCTTCCTACACTCATCTCAGGAGTGTATGAATATGGGACTCTGTATAGGATATGGTTTGCCTTTCATCATCCCAACTCATCTCATTTAGCATGCTCAATCAATTCCACATCATTCATTAAATTAGTCTATCTTGATGTTCTTTAGTGGAATTGGTGGATAAAACATGTAAGAGTCATCATGCAAAACCCTTTTTTTAAAAAGAACTCAACAGCTTTAAGCATGTCAACTTCAAACAGTTTTCTATACTGCAAAATGGTTTTAAGCATTCACTCAAGGATTCCTCTATAATGGGAATTGCCTCAGCAGTTGATGTCTTTGGATTGTCCCTACCATTCAAGACTGAAAATCCACTTTTACCCCTGCACAAGAGAACGTGCATCAGTATGATACTATGCAACATCAAAGTAAATTCAAATTGCACATCCATTTTGGCTCGGGTCAAGACTTTATCCTAGTCGGGTCACTACCAAAACCTGTCATGCCCCCAATTTGTCAACTCCTCCACCAGGGAATGATGGTCCTCTTTTACTTGCCCCAAATCTTTTTTTTTTTTTTATACTGCAAGTGCGCTTTAAGCCCGCTGATCACAAATCAAGTTTATGATCGTTGAAACTTGATACGCTATTTTCAGATGTCCCTTGTCATAACAGGTTATAGAATTATGCACTGAGACAAGAAGCAAGTGAGTCAAACAAACAAACAGGTTTAATCTACTACAAGTTATGGGAAAATGTTTTTTTATTTTTTTTAAGTGAAACGCTTTTGTTTTCGAAAATTTTTTTGGGAGGAAGCATGAGAAAGTCCAACCTTCGGATTTCTCCGCGAATGATATTTTCTTTTCATGACTGGATATCGTCATTGGACTGGTTTGGAGTACTTCGTCATGTCCTCAAAATTTGAAATAAAATTGTAATTTCATTGAATAGAATCAAATGAATTACATTACTTGAATGGAAATTTTGATTCCTAACCCCTACAAAGAGAAAACATCGAAAACGATTCCTAGAAAGCGAAAACAATTTCTAAAAAGCAATAAGAATTCCCACACAGGGGAAGGTGCAACCGAGCATGCCCCTAATTAAACAAGGAAAGTGAACTACTTAGGACCATGAATCATGTATGCTTGAGTTCTTCACCCTCCTTGATCATGTGATGCGAACCCTTCAGGTCAGAGATTCTTTCTTCTAGATATGTGACTAGTCTCTTCATGGTGGCATCAAATTCAGCTACCTCGGGAAAATGGGACAATTCAAAAGTTCTCTTGGCTCTCTTCTTCGAGTCGCAGATTCTCACTGAAGATAGAGTACCTATGTCATCACAGCCCTTTTGCTTAATGATAAAAGCCACAGTAGCAGACAATTCATCGACTTGACTTTGGAGGTGTGCAATTCACTTATTTATATTGTCGATGATATGGTCCAGCACCTCGTTTCGATCCGCCATTTTAGCTCTCGACCGTGTGCGGATGGGTGAGCGAGATCGTTCCATAATCACCTAGAGAAAATAAATGGGAACATGTAAGCATGAGGTGTAAATAGAGAGTCAATCCATGACAATGATCCAATCGATTTTTTTTATATTTATTCATGAAAAGTCTGTAAAGAAGGGAATTTCCTAAAAATAAGTAGAAAAATAAAAATAGGACACCCTAGCAAGAACCAAATTTCCTAAACACGAATTAGGAATGGCCAAGATTTGAAACTCCACAATGAGAACAATAAAGATATGAATTGAAAACAAATTCTCCAAATTTTTTGTTATTTTCCAAATGATTCATTACATGACAATTCCCTCATTTCATTTCTAACTGACAAAGAATTAAATTCAATGATTGACCTATATTGCCATGGACTGACTCAAAAAATAAATTGCATGATATAAGGATAGAGGACTTACGTCACCAAGGAAAATTAACGGCAATCACATAGACATGCACATGAGATGTGAGGCTCGATTTCTACCTAGACGGCTTAACAAGTGGAGCTAAGAGGATAATCTGACTGTTGCAGTCTCGCATTAATGTGTCAGGTCCTCCTAACTCCGGCTCAATCGAATGGAATGTCCAATAGTCAGGCAGTCTCGCAGATATGGACAAACACATTCGACACCATGAAAAGACTTTCGGGGAAGAGAAGGTCAACCTCTACATAGCGGTCTCGCTTTGGAGGAAGTATCCTTCTCAACACCATCCTAAAAATCCTATCGCAGCCCAGGTCCGGCCACAGGTTATGTGTGCAATAGTGTAGCGCAAAAAACAATAAAACATGCACAACAATTTAAATGCAAACAACACTTCTAATCATGGAAAAATAAATCATTAATCCCACACTCCAACCTGCAAGACAAAGGTTAGCATAGACTACTCCCCTTATACCTCCCATCTGCAAGAACATTTAACACCTTAGAAATGTTAGGGACGTACCTAGGATCCTCGCTGCCAAACAAAAACATTTTAAAAGAAAAAGAAAAAATTGGCCTAAGTCCACTAAGTGTTTTAACACAAGTCCCCAGCGGAGTCGCCAAGCTGTTGCGACCCAATTTTCGGGTGCACCCCATAAAACTAGGTTAATGGACTGTCAAGTTTTTAAACTTAACTCGGGCTCTCCCAAGCCCATACCAAATTGTGACTTAAGTCTAAATTTTTAAACATGCAAAAGATTATTATCTAGGAGTCGCCACTAATCAGTTTAGGGTAGGTCAATTAGACATCTAAGTAAAATAAAGGGAGATTTATTTTACTCCTACGAACCAGAGACTAAGGGTACGGGGATTTGGTTACACTAGAATTTTTTAATGCCCTTTCGGTACGATTTCTTTTAATTTTCAAAATATTTTTGTAGGCGGTTTGGATTTATTTTAAGCTAAATCACTATCATGCAAATGTGGTGACCACACGGTGCTCATCCATTATTAAACATTCAAATAAATAAATTGCAGCAAGCAATTACTTTTTGAGTTTTCTTGAAATTGAAATTTTTTATAAAACATGCATCTTAACTAAATGACCTAATTTTGCTAATAAATGAATTCTAATTAAATGAACCTATTATGCAAGCATTAGGTGACGAAAATTTCATAAACCTAATCCTACATGTCTGATTTATTAAACCTACATGCTTTGATGCAAGATTTTGATTTTTTTTATTATGTTTTTTTAGCATTTTTCAAGATAAGCAATTATATCTGAACAATCAAGATATTAATCAAATAAAGAATTAAAATAATCGAAAAAAATAACCTGTTGTCTCACAGGTCAATTTAATGATTACTCTAACCCTAAACATCACGACAAAAGATTCAAAATAATTAAAAATCTGATCCGAAATCTCACGGATCAAATTAATAATTATAATGATTTAACAATTAAAATATTATCAAAAAGCCCGAAAATTAATATAATTAAAAAAAATGATCCGATGTCTTACGGGTCAAATTAATAATTATAAAAATTATGGACAAAATCCCCGCGGATAATACCTACAAAATTCACGAAATCAATATCGACATACTAAGTTCTAATTTAACCAATAATAACAAGACTTAAAAATGATAATAACATAAAATAACAAAATAAAGGTAAAACTAAAACTAAACTACCTACAACGGGGACTCAACACCGCCGTAGAAGGAGTGTTGTATTGACAAGTGGGCGGACAAAGCGTCAACGGCGAAAGCGTGTCGCGAGCGGAGGCGACGCAGCGAGGAGGTGCCAAAGACTTGTGGCCGATGCGAGTGCGAGGCCGGCGCGACGGTTGGGCGTCCTAATTCAAAGCACTTTGGATGACCGACGGCGGCTCATGGTCAAGAGACTTACATCTATGTCGTTGTTCTTCCATTAAAGAATGCATATAACTCCACACGCTTAAACTCTTCACGATCTCCTGGCAAAAAGTAATCCTTCTTCTTGCATGAAGTAAAATCACAAAGCCCACGAATTGTCAAATCTAGACAAAATTCAAGAGAAGACAAATCCACCGCCTACCCTTTATTTGGCCAAATTGTGATTTTTTACCAGAACGGATTACTTTCTTCAAGCTCACCAATCTTTTTCACCCATGGTTTTTTAAACTTTATTCCTTTCTTGAATTCGTGGGACGCCACGATTTCGTTGTTGTTCGTGGACAAAGGCACTAGTAAACCTGCAAAAGAGAACGAGAACGTCTAGGATATTGATTCTTGAACTCGCCGAAATTGCAACGGTTCAGCAATAAACAACAATTCAGTGAAACGAGGCAAGGATCGGCGTCGATGTTGAGAAGGTCAACTAAGGGACTCTTGGATTGCTGGTCACAAGTGGCTGGAGTAGATCACGATTGGTGGTGGTGCACGAAGGTCAGTGCTCGATGAATGGCCGATGAGTTGGTGGTGCAACAGGAACAGCCGCAGGTTTGGGAGTTTGCAGCATGGAGGGTGGCACATGGCTAGTTCTTGATTTGATCGTTCGCTAGTCTCCTCTGAGATCTTTTGAGTGGACACCCCCCTTCTCTTGTCGTCTCTCTCTTGTCAATTATGGCGGAATATGGAATTGTGTGGCCTTTTGTTCGGCATTGAATTGCCTGCGACCACAACATCAGAACAAAACAAAGTAAATACCGAAAATATGGAGTGAACAACTTTAATAGGGAGAGAAACAACCCGGTTTTATCACAGTGAAATCATCGGATGGCAATCGGTGCTTGGGTACATGGCCACTTCCATGTCTCGCTGCTGGAATTATCGTCGAGATGTAGGAATTTAATCTAGACCGAAACAAAAATAAAATCACCTTAGTTCGAATAGCAAATTGGAATCGCACACAATCAAACTTAAAAAGGAAGCTCGACTTAGCTTTATGCTTGTCGTCAATATCCATGATGCATGATGAATGTGGGATGTCGTCAAGAGGATTGCACCATCCAATAGACCAATCGGAAAATTCTCGAGATCGTCCACCCCCTTTTTTTCTCACAAATTTTTCTCTCAATTTTTCTTTGCTATGAAAATTTTTCTAAATTCGCTCTCTCGAATACTGTGCAAGTCAACCCCTTTTTATAGTGATTCTGATCGGCCGCTTTCTATGGGAAAATTTAAACTTCCATCTTCTATTGCATTAAATCATGGATGCAAATTGGAGCATGATTTCGCAATCAGCTCGATTTTGCATCGATCCCTTCCATTTTATCAAAATCATTGCCATTTGTTCACTTGATTTTAAAATTGTTGCTGCATTTAACAAAACCCGGACATCCGTCGGAATTCCATATTTCCTTGCATACTTCAATTAAATCAATTTCCCCCATTTTCATCTTTCTTTTTATTTGTTCAAAATGCAATTTTATTTTTCCAAAATTAGGTGTCAACAATACCATTGAAGCCATCTGGGCCAGGTGCTTTGAGTGCTCCCATCTGAAAAACAACTTCTTGGATCTCCTCAAGCGAAGGTACAGCCACTAGATCATCATTCATGTGTTGTGTTATAGGTGAGGCACATTGGGTGAGAATAGGTTGATATTGCCTTGGGCCCTCTGAAGTATATAGCTCTTTATAAAATGACAGAATATGGTTGTGGATTAGGATAGGATCTCTACACCAGTTTGCATCTTCAAATCGTAGCATTGTTATTCTATTTCTCTGCCTCTGTTGTATAGTTGATGCGTGAAAAAATCTGGTATTCTTGTCTCCCCATTGCATCCATTTAATCCGGGACCTCATACCCCAAAATTGTTCCTCTTGTCTATGTAATTTTTCTATCTGCTGGATAATGCTCTGTTTTTCCTTTCTACTAGTGTGCTGGTCATACCGATTAGTAAGCTCTGTAAGAGCCAAATTCAGATCTTTTATCTGCAGCCTTGCATTGGCAAACTTTTCTTTACTCCACTTTGCCAATACTTTTGATGTCTCCTTTAATTTTTCTGAAAAGGTGCATGGTGAGATAGAGTTGGGTTTCCATGTTTGTTGCATAAGTTCATAATACTCTTCATGCTCTGTCCATAAAACCTCCATTTTGAAAGACCTCTTTGTCTTTGTCTTCCCAGGATAGAGTCGGAGAATAAGAGGACTATGATCCGATCCAATGGCTGGAAGGGCTTGTACTTTAGCTTCAGAAAATGTAATTCTCCACTCTAAGGTGCATAGTGCTCTGTCTAAACGTTTCTTCACAAGATCTTCCCCATCTCTATTATTGGCCCATGTATATGCACACCCATGACTATCCATATCCATTAGGGAGAGGTCATTTATCATATTTCTGAATGCTGCAATTCGATTATTATCCGCTTCTTTTTTCCCAACTTTTTCCCACACATACAGAATTTCATTAAAATCACCCATGCATATCCACGGGCAGGAGCTATTCGGTTTAATGTGTCCTAAAGTTTGCCACAAGGTCAGTCACTCTCCAAAATTGGTAGATGCATGGATAAAAGTAATTTGCATATGTTGCCCGCTATCGGATCCATACAATCTACATCAATATAGTACTTTGAGCTAGTTTTTACCTTCAATAACACTTCCTCCTGCCACAAAAGAGCTAAACCCCCTGCTGTACCTGAAGGATTAACTAGGAAAAGTTTCTGGAAAAGTAATTTTTTGCAAACTTTTTCCACCATAGCCTCTTTGTTTTTAGTCTCCATAAGAAATAGAATGCTGGGCCTTTCTTTAGCCGTTAAGGCTTTTAGCTCTTGAATTGTCAAGGGGTTGCCCAGCCCCTGACAATTCCAACTAACAATTTTCATGACGTCACAAGTGGCTTATTAGGGCCAGCCACCAGAGCCCATTCTTGTCCTTCTGCAGCCAGTTTCACAGGAGTATCCAGAAATTCTTTATCATCAATGAGGAGGGGGATTTTCTCAGGAATACACTTCTATTTTTTTGCCTTTTGAACTTTCATATTCTTCTTACTGTTTTTTCCTACTTTTGATAGGACTGGATTATGGGTTTCAGAGCATTGTACCAGTTTTCCATGGTCTCTGACTTCATTAAAAGACCCTTCATGAAGTTGAACTATCTCTTTGCTAAGAGAGCTATCAAGTCTTCTTTTGCTGCAAGCTCCCATTTGTATATCAGGGGCTGTTTCATGGGCTAATCTCCATACCACCGGATTGGGAAGGTGTCACAGGTATTGTTTCCTCCACATTAATGTCTTCTTCAATTTGGCCATAAAATGTTTCCCAATAAGGGCTATGCTCACTTGCTTTAGATTTCAGCCAGGCCCCATAGGATCCGATTTTGTTGTTTCCCCAAGGTGACTGTTCATAAGGAATTTCAGCACAATCGGAAGCATAATGCCCGATTCTCCCGCAAGAATAACAGAAATGGGGAAGACGCTCATACTTGAATTCCACCCACAGCCATTTGGAACCAATATGTAGGATTGCCCCCGATTTCAAAGGTGCATTCAGGTCAACTTCTACTCTGACTCTTCCTCCTCTCTGTTGATTTCCTATAGTATCAAGGCTAACTTCCATGACTTGACCAAGCCTACTTCCCAGATCTTTGAAGACTTGCTCTACTCTCCAACCAGGGGGAACGCCTTCGATACGCACCCAAAAGGCAACTTTGGTATACTCATAACAATGCTCAGGTATTTCTGGTTCACACTGTCTTAATACGAGCAGGTTACTAGTATACGACCAAGGTGAAGCCTTCATAATTCTCTCTTTTTCCTCCTTCGTTTGAAAGATAAAGGTAAATAACCCCGGTTCTTTTTGTCCACAGATAACAGTATCAGCTTTCCACGCTTTTTTCATAGTGGAAACAAATGTTGGGAAATTAACATTAGGTTTGGAGAAGAGCTTACCAAGGAGCGTGCGTTCACATTCCTCCTTTTTTGACTGAGAAATTTTAGGGGATACTTCTACGATGTCATCCTCAGACCAAAGGTAACCCAATCTTTTACATAGTGTTGCCCCTCTTAGTTCATTATCTTCTTTTCTCTCCATGAATACTGATGTAAAAATTTCGCTATATCAATCCACCAGCCCTGATGATCGAGAATACCCTTCTTCCTCAAATACACTTAATCAATCAACCAGCACAGAAGCTCAAGAATACTCATCTTCCGCGAATGCAGAAAGCCAATCAACCAGTATTAAGACTCATCACTTTCAACCACTACTCCTCCACAATACCCGAGGCCATCGATTGAAGAAATCAACCATAGCAGAATATTTTCCAATCACCTAGTATCCGAAGAAATTCAGAGATAATCCGAAGACTACGCTGCTAGATCTACACCAATGCAGGAGGACGATGGCTAGATCGGCGAACTCCACTGTTCGATTTGCATTTTCTATTTCTACCCAGCATCATCAGGAATTTTTTTTTTTTTTTTTTTTTTTTTTTTTGAGATAAGAGGAGTAGAAGACAGGAAGGAAAGAAGGTTACGGAAGCGAAAAGGGCTTAGGGTTTGGGAAAGGAAGCACTAACCATGACTGTAGAGAATCATTCACATGAAGGTCTTAGGGTTGAGAAGGGAAACACTACCATCCTAGTTCAAACGAGCTGGATTCTACTTGAACAAAAGTTGGAACCGACTCTGAATATACTTTCAGAATATACTCTTGTAACCCCATTTTTTCGTGCGAGAATTGAGGACCCACTTTACACCGCCATAAATTGGAGATTTCTAAAAAATAAATTTCCTTCTAATTATTGAACTAAGTTGTGAAATTGAGCAGTATTCCAATGAGCAACTGCAACCAAAAAAGGGTGGCCATTTATCGAATATCGATTGTCGTGCCTACCGAGGTTTTTGCAAAATTTGGATGGACCACATCTCAATTTTCCCGATACTGCTGTGGAGCAAATTTCGCCGTCCAATACGAGTACTTTTGCATTTGAATCTCGTCTTGCCTACGTCCACCACATAAAGGCACAACATATTTCCATGTGACTATTCAGCACGGGGCCGCGTACATATTCTCCTCTTGAGATGCTAACAATAATAATTAAAAGTACATTTATTTTACGAAAAATAAATGATTTAAAAATATTTTTTCTAAAGATGACTAGTTCAACCTCGCAACCCTATCCCCACTTTCATGACATGCTATTAACTAAGGGGATTTCTATAATACCGTTAATGGTATCACTAACTCTATGTTTTACCATTGGACTATAAAAATGACAAGCATGTTGTGGATTAAAAAATGATCTCTCCGTCATTTGAAAGAAAGAAAGAAAGAAAACCGTTTTTTTTTTCTCAATCGAAAGAGAGAAATCATAACGGCAATTCATAGTTCCATTTCCGGCAAATTTCCGTCTCCCCAGTAGATGGATCATGTCCATTACGACTATTGATGGAATGAACATTTAACACATGGGCACGATTTCACTCTTTTTGCTCTCAATGAATTCAACCTGATGACGTTTCGAATACTCTAATATTTTTTGATATCATATAACCCAAGACATCTTTAGTTACATTTCAATCAAATGTTAAAATTACAAAAAATCCCAAACCAACACTCTTATAACAAATTTATGTAAACCTAATTTTTTTTGTTACAAAAGACCTCAAACCGTACATCTGTGATAGATTTACCCAAAATTAATTTTTAACCATAAAAACTTTAACTTTGTACATTTTTGACAAATTTACTCTTCATTAATTTCTGTTAAATTGAATTAATACTACGAAAAACCATAAATTGGTACATCAATTATCACATGTCATCCAACTTAATTATTTGACAACAAAATTTAACAGGAACTAATAAAAGATAAATTTGTCATAAGTATATTAGTTTAGGGTTTTCTTTATAATAAATAATCAGTTATAGGTAAATCTGTTACAAGCGTACCAAATGAAAATTTTTCATGGCATGAATTTTTAAAGGAATGAGTCCGAAAAGGCGGGGACACCATAGCATGCTATGTTCATGCGTGGTTCGGCACACGGCGTGGTTTGAAGCACCGAATTTTAAGGTGACTAGGGTCGCGAAGAGTTCGTGTCAACTGCCAAAAAAAATGGGTTGTTTTCATCAAGGTCCGGTTTCTCCTCTTCACGTAGGAAGAGATATCAACCTTTGATGAAAGATACGTGAGAGAAACATTAAATGCAAATTTCCATCCTCATCTCACGTCATCCTCTTACCTTTCTCAATCGGACAAATTGCAGAATCTTTCCTTGTTGATCCCGAGAGCTTCAGTTACCAATTTACCGACCGGTTCTGTGCCAACGATTCCGTGTTGCATTTTATTAAGTGAGAAAATTACCAATTCAGCTCTAAATAATTATTATAAATGTCAAGTCAATTTTTAAATTTTCAATTTTGCCAGCATAATCTTAAATTTTTACTCGAAATTCCAATGTAGCATTTTTAGCCGATTGCTTCCAAAAATAGCTGACGCAATGATTCAAGTAGGATGTCATTTTAAGTAAAGTTGACCACGTCGGCATGCCATGTAAGCCATTCCCAGCACTGATTGTCCCGAAGAACTATGGAGGAGTTTTGCCAAAAGTTTAGAACCACGTAAGAAAAAAATACATTTGGTTAGAAGGAAAAATTTCATTTCACATAAAAGAGAAATACATAATTTCAAGATAAAACCAATCCTAAAAAGTTACAATTGAGTGCAAATCCGAAAAATGAAACAACATAATATAACTTGTAGAGACTTGCTCATTCCATAAGAACGGGTCTGTCATAACTTCAAAGCACAACCGGTAGCTAATCGCAAAAACTCATCACTATTAGTGATGAGCACATGCTGAGATATCCCTCTTTCGTAGCTATGACTTTGCCAAAAGGTGATGCGCACCTAATTTCAGCATCCCTAATACCATCTCCGTATAGACAACAACAATACTAAGGCTGCGTTTGGCAGTCGGGATAAAATTCGGGATAGGATATGATTTATCCTATCCTACGTTTGGTGCTCGCTCAGGACGGGATAAAGTCGGATATAAAAGGGATATATACAGGATAAAATTATTCTATGGGGGACGTGGAATAAAGGTGGATAGGATTTGTAATATTCATAATAGGAAAGTTATTTTTCTTGAATAAAAAACTTATTAAATTAACAAAATTGAAATTATATTTCAATATAAATAATATTTGAATTCTAATTTAAGAAATAAAAAATAAACATTTATTTTTAATTAATCTTATTTTAATTTATATATTCAACTTTAATTCTATCTTATATTAAATAGGGTTAATACCTTAAAAAACCCCAAACTGGTACATTTGTGACAAATTTACCCCAACTAACTATAAAAAATCATAAACTGGTATATTTATGACAAATTTACCCCAAATTAATTTATTCGACCACAAAAAAACTCCAAACTGGTAAATTTGTGACTAATATACCTTCCGAAAATTAGATTAATATCACAAAAAAATCACAAAAATTATAAACTGTGATAAACAGAGTGTAAAATCCCAAATTGATATATCGGTCAATTGTCACATGTTATTTAACTTTATAATTTAACAAGAAAATTTAACTAAAATTAACAGAGGGTAAATTTGTCACAAGTGTACCAGTTTGGGGTTTTTGGCGGTTAAAAAAATAGTTTGGGGTAAATTTGTCACAGGTGTACCAATTTTGGGTTTTTCAAGGTATTAACCCTATTAAATATTCAATCTATAAATTAAATATTTATATTTATTATATATTTTAGGTATTTTTGTATTTTTGGTATGTTAGTACAATTTACTATTTGATAAAATTTTATTAAAGAATGATGAAAGGGGGAAAAAAGAAATAATAATGAAAATAATATAAAAAAGAGGAAAAATAAAATAAAAATAAATTAAGTAATAGTGTTACGAGAGATTTTCACTATCTCCTCGTTTATGAACATTTATTTCATTTATAATGATATGCCATTTATATAAAAAAAAAAATGTACATGATATGATGTGAACATATATGACTTTAATTTTATGATTTACCAAACAATTGATGGGATATAAAAAAATCCTAGGATTTAATATCTTATCCTATCCAGTTCTATCCCGATTAAAAATCCGGACCACCAAACGTAGCCTAATAGGTTGAAAGAACCCATATAACACCTTGTAAAAATCCCCGACCTATAGCTAAATCAGGATTGAAGAGTATCCAAATCTAGATTTAACTCTAAATCAAGAGAGAATAATTGAAAATCATATGCTACTAGATCATTAAATTACTTTCAGATAAGCCAACAACAGAATGCGACAAATGAGCTGTGGAGATTTGTAGAATGCTCGACTGTGTGGAGCAACCACCTAGAGCCAAAGCGAGCGAGCAGATCCGGAAACATTAAATTTTTCGAAGGCGCGCGGACTTTAATCGTAGCAACGTCCACGAGATCAACGAAGAAGTCTTGAAAAAGTCTCAAAGATGGAGAGAAAGAAAAGGGGGGGAGGACCCTAAAAGAAGGACCTCTCATCTATCTAAAAAATTATTCGATCTCATCAAAGTCCAGTTTCTCCTCTTTGTGTAGAGAGAGAGATATCAACTTTCGATGGAAGACATGCGAGACTAATCTTAAGTTCGAAAACGAAGTCACCAATTTATCGAGTAGTGCAGTGTCAACCATTCGATGTTGCATTTAATTAAGCGAGAAAATTACCAATCCAGCTCTAAATATTTAGTACGAACATTCGATTTTACTAGCGTAATTCTAAATTTTTGCGCAAAATTCCAATATAGTTTTTCTACTCGATTACTACCGAAAATAGCTGAAGCGACAATTTAAGTAGGACATCATTTCAAGTAAAGCTGATCATTTTGACATGCCACATTGTCTGGCGACGCAGAAAAGTATGACCTATTTATGGAAACGATCCGTCAACATTTATTGCGACATAAAGGATAAGGGCCAGCCCACAAGTTGTTGACTTAGGACATTAATTTTTTTTTGTCAACTTCTCAACCGTGCATGATCAGCCGGGCGTGATGAGTAGTTCGGGGATATAAATCTTCTTTTTTATCCCCCTCCTAGCCTTGTCTATATGTACGACGGTCGCTTCTCGGTGCAATTTCACGCAGAAAAGTCCTCGTTAGTTTATATCGCTTTCTATTCTCAGGAGCAAAATTGTGCAGAAGCAGCAGCCAAAACATCCGAAGAGAGAAGCAAGACAGCAGACATGGTGAACAACACAGCTGGGCAGGTCATCACCTGCAAAGGTAAAGAGACATCTCGCTTCTGATTCTTGGGTCGACGAGCAGGTTTCCAACCGGGTTTCCAATAGAGCGAAGTGATCGTCCAGGACGGATTTCGTAGTTGTCTGTGCGCTTCTAGATAGCGTCGCGCCGTCTTTTGCAGCTAGGTTTTCCCCGATGATGATGGGATGGTTTCTGTTTTTGTGTCCGGTGGCAGCCGCCGTGGCATGGGGACCGGGACAGCCACTGGTCATGGAGGAGATCCTGGTGGATCCACCGCAGAAGATGGAGGTCCGGATTAAGGTCCTCTTCACTTCCATATGCCACACGGATCTCAGCGCTTGGAAAGGCGAGGTGATCAAAGAACGAATCGGGTCTTTGGTATCTTTGCCATTATTTCTTGCCATGTCAAGGACTGACATTCCCTTTCCTCCCCTTGCAGAACGAATCTCAAAGGGCGTATCCCCGGATCTTTGGCCACGAGGCGTCCGGGTACCGAACTCGAACTCCGGCTCACGACCGTCCTCAATAAAAATCTCGGTATGGGGTGAAGTTTCGACTGACGTTTCCGATGAACGACAATTGGCAGGATCGTGGAGAGCGTCGGGGAGGGGGTGACCGACTTGAAGGAAGGAGACCACGTGATCCCCATCTTCAACGGGGAGTGCGGCGAGTGCGAGTACTGCAGGTGCGAGAGGACCAACATGTGCCGGGACTACGGGGTGAACCCGATGAAGAAGGCGATGGTCGCCGACGGCAGGTGCAGGTTCCGGACCAAGAAGACGGGGGAGCCCATCTTCCACTTCCTCAACACCTCCACCTTCAGCGAGTTCACAGTGGTCGAGTCCGCCTGTGTAGTCAAGGTCGACCCCAGCTTCCCTCTCGAGAAAATGGCCATGCTCAGCTGCGGCGTCTCCACCGGTCTCTTTCTCTCTCTCTCTCTCTCGATTTTTGAACAGTTGACGCGAAGTGCGTTCTCGTTTTGGAACAGAATCTCTATGCAGAAATCGCAAGGAATGTCCTTTTTCCTAGTTTGGATACATACATAACATAGTCATCGTTTTGGATATGAAGGTGTCGGGGCGGCATGGAACACGGCTGACGTGAAGGCCGGGTCGACCGTCGCCATCTTCGGCTTGGGCTCCGTGGGTCTTGCGGTACGTATACATCCCGCCTCCCCCGATCCCGATCCATTCCGAGCTCTCGATTTCATCATCGTATTCGTTCCGTCGACTTTTATCTATACCCGAAAGGAACTTGCCCGGACAACAAGCTTGAGAGCGTCATCGTCGCTTGCTCGAACGCCCCCCCGCTCGCATGAAAAGCTCATTCGAAACAAGCGACAGCGACGTCGTCTAGGGCGGGAAAAGATCCCCCGTGGATGCGCGTGTAAAATTTTTATTTTTTTTATTTTGCTGCCTTTGACCTAGTTCAAAACGAGAAGTCAATGTTTATATGCTCCTGTCAACCTCGAGAAAGCATGGGCTAAATTGAAAAAAAAAAAAAAAAAGTAAAAAAATCAAGATGTCAGTTTCTATCGGGAAGAGAAGTCAACATCATTGCCGGAGGAGAAGTCAAACATCAATTTCCGTGAGAAATGCCACCTTTGATCATGCGCAGGTTGCGGCCGGAGCACGTGCGAGAGGAGCATCTAAGATTATAGGTGTTGACATCAACCCTGCTAAATTCGTCAAAGGTAATTAATTAATTGATTGATTGATTGATTTCATCATATTATTGTAGGTCATCAAAATATAATGAATTATTTTGAATATTATTACTGATGACATCATAATGCTGGTTCTTCACTTGAAGCCCAAGCGCTAGGTATCACTGACTGCATCAACCCCAAGGAGCTCGAGACGGCATCCCATGAGGTATGGCTGGCTATAACGCATGCTTTTTGAAAAGAGAACCCCACTCAAAATTAACAGAAAAAAGAAAAAGAAAAATAAAGTAAGGTAGATCCGATGGATGGGAAGGCATGAGTGGTAGGAGTAAGCATGGTCTATATTAGGCTGGTCCAATGTCTAATCCAAGAACTAACCCGTAAAGTGTTGATTATCAATTTTTGACACCAAGAATTGATCATATTGAGCCTAGGACCGAGAATTGAACCAACTTCATAGGTCCAATCCGGTTTCAAGGTTTACCCGAGACCATATATTTAATTTTTTTGTTTTGTTTTTTCATATTACTTAAAATGACAATACTATTTCAAATTATATGTTCATTAAGAATGCGACATTGAACAATCAAATTATGAACACTAATATATCAAACATAAATATAAGATATAAGATAAGGTAACAATAGGAATTTACATTGCTAAAAGCAACAAACCATAAAAAAAAAAAAAGAAAAAAAGAAGCAAGAGAATAGAAGCAAACGGCAAGATGAGTGAATAGAGGCGAGCAACAAGGTGAGTGAGGCAAGCAAAAAGAGTCATGAGCAAGGCAAGCAAGGCTAAGGTGAGAAAGCAAGACCGAAGTGAGCGAAAGAGGGTTTCTATTTTTATTTTATTTTTTTGGTCAAATTTGGTATGGATTTCTATTTTCTAATTTATAGGGCAAATTAAACTGCGAAAACAGAATAGAGGAGGAGGTGCAAGAATTTAAAGTAGACAAAAACATATATTATATAATATATTATGTATAGGATTGATTCAGATTGGATCAATCCTAAATTTCTAGGACCAAGAACCAACCCGCACAATGCAGGGTGTAGAGATTTTCGAACTAAGGATTAACCCAATCCCCTAGTAACTAGACCAGGACCAGCCGGATTGGGTTGGTTAGGGTCGATCTAGAGTTGATCTTGGACGAATGCTCACTCCTAGCAAGTTGTATTCTAAAAATTGGAAATCCACGGCCGTTGGTCTGTGCTGCAGGAGATCAAGAGGTTGACCGGAGGTGGCGGCGTTGACTACAGCTTCGAGTGCACCGGGGACTTGGCGGTCCTGCGCGAGGCCTTCCTCTCCGCCCATCTCGTACGTCATCTCCCCTCAATCAAATACTATGATTCCGCCAAAAAAAAATTAAAAATTAAAGTTACATTATTTTGTTACATGCCAAACATAATAAAGATAAAAGCAAAAAAAAGATATGCGTCACATGGGTTTACTTTAATAGTATTTTCATCTCTACTTGTCATATAGATAGCGTAACAATCTTTGTATGTTTGCTAAGCATCTTTGTGCGGAACGGCACTCGGCTTTTCGTTAGGGATGGGGCCTCACCGTGCTGCTAGGAATCCACCCGGGCCCGAAGATGCTGCCGGTGCATCCGATGGAGCTCTTGAACGGGCAGCAGATCACCGGCTCGGTCTTCGGCGGCTTCAAAGGGAAGACCCACATCCCCCGCTTCGCCGAGGACTGCATGCACGGGGTAAGCAAAACAACTCGACTCGCCGTCGCGTCCTATCTTTTTCACCACCCCTATTTCCCCCCAAAATGCAAAATTAACTATGATCGAATGTACGTTAAAAAAAGTTAATTTGAAGGGAGAGAAAATTTACTCTTTTTTTTTTTTTTTTTTGGGCGGCAGGCGGTGAACTTGGAGGAGTTCATATCGCACGAGCTCCCGTTCGAGAAGATCAACGAAGCGTTCCAGCTGCTCCAGGGAGGGGAGTCCTTGAGATGCCTCATGCACCTCTGATCTCGTCCTTCTCTCCTACTGCATTCGTTGCATCTTAACTTTGAGAAAATGCGACATGTAATAAAATCTGTCGAACCCTAGCATTTCGCGATTTCATTCATGTTCCGACGGTCCACGACTGCCTGGAAATAACGGTTACCGTACCTAGATGCTCGGGCTCTCTCTTGGGAATTTTCCAATTAACCCGAATTCAGGTTCGAACTGGCACGAGTTAAGAGACCGGAAAACGGAAGTTCGCACTGGAACTTTCATCAGTCAGTTATGTATCGGTCAATTGCGTGCAAATTGCTCCATGGAAAAAGACGGTCTGCTCATGGGATATTCTTTACTTCGGACAAAATCCTGTCAAGTACGGCGAGTCGACTTACGGGGTTCGTCAGTGAACCCGACACAAATAGTTTGGGAACGTAAAGGACAGCATCACCCATCCTTTTATTCCCATAGCCCGTCCCTTTGTATTTAATGATTTTGATGGGCACCAAACATTAGGTGTCGCATCAGAGCGTTATTCTCTTCGCCATCGATAGGAAAATTCTCCTACCAAATTCATTTATGGAGTGCCGAAGACACGGATCTGCATCAACATCTTCGCCATTGATAGGAAATTTCTCTTACCTAATTCGTTTATGGAGTGCTAAACGTTGAGTCGAGACGAATATGCATCGTGCCCTCGCAGTGGGGAGATTCTCATTAATACAATCGCCTATATATGTACTTGAAAAGACTAATGACCATCGAATTATTTAAACGGTTGCTTGTATTGTTTGGACGAGACGGACCTTTCGCGAAGGCATCAGAGGAGCTAGGAACACCGCCGATGTGCGAGCTGGATCGAGTGTTTAGTCCATTTATGCAGTGCCGAAATTGAATCGATGGGGATTTGGACTGTACCCCATCGTCCGGGATTCTCATGAGTATGAGCAGTTCGTTATTACCGGTATTATTGAATGAATGATTGCATTGATCGGACAAGATGGATCTTTGGTGAAGGTGCTGGAGCAAATCAGAACGCCGCCGATGTGCTAGCTGGATCGAGTCGGTTCATTTATGAAGCGCCGGAATCAAATCAATATGAATTTGCACAGCTCGAAACACCGCCGACCCCTGGAAGTTGGATCTAGTGTTTGCCATCAGCCAAATTATTTTTAGGGTCTTTCAAAAATTTATTTGAATCAACGATTGAAGATCCGAGAGAACTTTTCTTGCTTTGATGAATGCATGGCTTTTGGATGCGCAACTCATTTGTTAAGAAAAACATAATTACACAAATGGTTTATAAACTTTAACTTAATTTGCAATTTTATCTCTGAATTTTTAATTTATTCAATATGATCCATGAACAATCTAACATGCAATATTATTTCCGAACTTTTAATTTACTAATGAATGTCTTTTAATAAATATAATCACTGAATCATGGAAGGACAACATATTGTGAAACATGCAACATTATTCCCGAACTTTTAATTTACTAATGAATGTCTCTTAATAAATATAATCGCTGAATCCAGGGATGGGAGGACAACAGTATTGTTGGGGTTCACGTAGAGCCCGGCACATTGTCCATATCCATCCGATGGAGTTGTTCGACAACCGGTTCAACAACCGGCAAGTCACCGGCGCCATCTTCGGCGGCCTTCAAGGAGAAGGACCCATCTCCCTCATTTCACCGGACGATTCACGCAAGGTGTCGAGTCTTCTACTTCAAATTGAGTGATCCATTATACGCATGAAGCATTCTATTTCTAAGGCCTAGATTTCTGGTTCTCTGTTAAAGTGGGGGAAAAACTTCTGCAGGAATTGAACTTGGATGAATTCATGACGCAAGAGCTTCCCTTAGAGTGAGAGGATCAACAAGGCATTTCAGCTTTGCTCATGAAAGGCAAAGTCCTTGTGATGCCTCCTCATGCACCTCTGATGATACTACCGGCTCGCACACCGACCAGGCAGTCGAATCATGATGAACACATGAGAGAGTGACCCACAAGACTCGCATCACCAAACATACCGTGCCAAACAGTTGCGTAAACAAGTCGATAGAGCCGAGCATCTTAATCATTTGATGAAGAATCTTAGCTTGGTATGTTGTCCTAAAGGCGCTGCCTAGTTTTCCTCCTTGGAAAACCATCTCATCAAGACACAAACAGCAGTACATCTACAATCAAAACTCAACCGGTTCTCATTACCTGATCCTGCATCATTGCTGGCCTTACTAAACCTCTTTTAAGCAGCGATATCGGATGCATAATGGGGCGACCTTCAACAGCTTTGTTGAGTCATGAAGGCAACAACAGATTAGTCCGGTCCAAAATATCCCATAATCCAAGCTGACGCTCTCTGTCATTTCAAAGCCCTAACCAAAAGGAAAGCACTAAAAAAATTTTCTATCCAGGTTATGGACAGATAGATATCTCAAAAGAAGAGCAAATATAAAAGCCAACATGACACTACCACACCACTTCCATGCAAAAATACCCTATTGCAGCAACAAACCACAATGTGGACATAGATTATCAGACCATATTTGCGACCATGTGAACAACTGGACACAGATTTTCAAGCTAATATTTTCATGATAAGTCAAAACTCGAACAACCGAGCATGAACAAGAACTCATAAGCATCAAAACTAACCGATTTGTTGGGGTCAGTTCAAGCAACCATGTCAGAATCTGCTAGTGCTCAGGGAGCATTCTATACTTAAAAAAGCATCCCATGTCCAGAAGAGTGATGAACCAACTATAGTAACATCAATCTCTCAGAGCCTCAAAGTTCCATCCAACAACTCTATAAGTGAGAATAAACAAAACATGGACGCCTATGGTAAGCTTTCATATCGAAGTGGATGATGGTATCTATAAGACAGATAAGCCAGATGGCCAAAGAGTAATTTTTACATTGAAGAAGGGATAATCATGCGTTCGAATATATATCCAGATGGTGACAAAGTCAGGTGCTGAGAACGGTCAATGCATCGGCAGGCGAGGGGCACGTGGGCGAACAGGCGTTTTTGATGGGCTCACCCTGAAAATACCAAAGACAAGACGATAAACAAGAGGAGAGCGAATCGAATGTCCACAAGTACAAAAAAGAATGAGTGCCAAAAGGGGATGTGCAATATAACAGACCTTATCGGTAGTGATCCAAGAACCACACCACTACAGTTGAGGGCAGCAATAGCACTTTCAGCCTGCGCAAGTGAAACACATGAATAATGACTTCTTCATGTTTTAATTACAATGACAGGACCCAATGAACACAAGCTTCGTTACTATTTCATGAGCAACATGGCTCTTCACCATGAAGAACTATATTTTCTAACTAATCAGAGGCAGAATGAGGAAACCACATGACATGTCAAATGCAAATTATTGGTGGCAAGAGCTAAAGTTGGAATACCCCTCAACTTTAACGGTAATCAGCAATCGCATGCCGAGTAAAAACCCCCAATTAAATGGGCACATCATCAGTTTGACTTGATAATGTATATTAATACCAGTAGATATTCTATCGATATTTCTCCTGAAGGGTAGAAACAAGGAAACTTAACTCTATTAAAGCAAACAATTGATATGGGCAGAAAGGTAAAAAATGACACATTGATGTTCAGTAAACTCGTTTACATGTACACAAACTTTTTAGACCAACAGGGCATTGACTTTGAAGTTCTTTGAGTGTTAACTACACGGGCTTCCAGCTTTCCAATCAATTAATTAATAAAATCTCAGTTTAGCAAAAATAAAAAGAAAAAGAAAAAGCTCTGCACAGAGCAAACTACCCTCCTCCCCTCACTGAAATTCTAAAAAAATCTCATCATATCAAATACTACTTCTTGAGCCAGAGATTTTACATATAATGAATGCACTATGCATGGAGAACATAGAAATGAAAATAAGTTCTTGTTATCTAAGAAGAGAACAGAGCTATTTCAAAACCAATCTCTGCAACTAAAGCCAATTGATCCTTCCCCATGATTCTATGGCAAGAGATATTTCCTTATATCTTTCTTTTCCCCTTTCAAGCAGGTGGAGACAGAGTAATTCTTGAACCTAAAAACTATCTTGCTAATTCTTTTAGGCTTTTTTCATGGTTACAAGTAAGAGAAGATGCAGAGAGGGCTGCATTAGTTTTGCCTAAACAACACAAAGCACAGATCACGGATGTTCAGTTGCAGAGGAACACCAACTATCAAGAGCTAAAAGAATTTCCCTTAGTTATGTAGGATAGGAATAGACAAAATGAGATTCTGACATTCACAAGTGCTAATCAGGAGATGAAGAATGAATAAGTACTGCATTACACTAGCAGTTTTTTGGAGAGCAATTTGTCAGAATGCCATAAGTTTTTTATGCATATTTCCCTGTAATAGATCTACAAACCCGACCACACAGATACCCTCCATCATATGTCCACAACAATCATCGCAAGGCAAAATCTATGCAAACAAAGAACATGTCAACCAACTGAGAGAGCAAGAATCCGTGTAACCAAAAAGAAATCCACCAAAGTGAAGAGAATTTTCCTATCTGGAGAGATAACAATATGTAGGGAGCACAAGTGATGCATCAAAGAGTTTTGTTTCAGCAATATCCAATTTGCTGAGATAAGTCTCTTCATCCTAGACTTCATTTCAAAGTTCCCACATTGCACGAGTCCCAAGAATCCACCAAGTGAAGCTATTCAGCTCAAGGCCTTTATTACGAAAAAAAAAAGAAACGAAGCAGGGACTAACACACAGCAATGCTCCTTAACAACAGAAGCTAATGCGAAACAGTATCCACACTCACATCCTTCACAGGTTATGGGTGACAAACGAGCAACCTCAGAACCATAATCAAACCCAACATTGGAAAGGTTCCTAAGGAACAATTACAATGTGAAATAATTGAAAGGCAGATCATCTTCCTAGTTGATGGAAACTCAAGACTGATGACCTAATTTCCTGGGTCATATAAATTTGATCTCTAATTTAAGTTGTAGAATTGTGTGGAACACCTCTACAATCAGGCTCTCAGCCCATGTGACATGACTGAAATAAAAGTCCAAGAAATCTCGCTGTTCGCATTGACTAGAAAAGGATGGTGATGCGAACTTGAGAGAATATAGTAGTACAAAAGAAAAAGATCTTATGATGATCTCTATAACCATTTTGAGATGATTATCAGCGTTACAGTATCTTGTTTTATTTATTAGAACTACAAGGTCATTCAAAGTCACATGTATCCTACTGACTACAAATGCAGCTAAGTTGTAAAAACTGTCTAATTCACTGACTCATAAAACGAAGATCCAAGAAAAGCATTCTGCAAGAAAAGTAAAATTCATGATACAGTGTGCATCGAAGAAGTTTTTATATCTTTTTATAGGAATGACAACAACCAATAACTCGAGGGATTTCTAGAAGTCCATACTGAAAAATGGTTCAATATCCAAAATAGGAACCGAGAGCCAAGCTTTCCATAGAAGATAAGGAGTAAATTTCTATGGATGATTGCGATAAATTGGCTTAGAAAAAAGTGTTGGTTGTCTACTACCTAACAAAGTTTGCATCTTCCCTTACAAAGTTTGTAACCGACCATTAAGAAGTATTTAACATGCTCAAAGTGGAGGAAACAGCAATGGCCACAAAAAGCGGAGGGAAAAAAATGAAGGACCTGAAGAGATGTGGCTGAAAACTTTAAGAAAGCTCATAAATGAATTATACGATCCTTGGCCAAAAAGTGAAAACCTAAGGTCTTACTGAAATTTTGTATGAAACCAAGCAAGTTAATGTACGAGAATGCATATTAGAACCAATTTAAGGTAAAAGGTCCTGTTTTCGGCATCCGAAAGACAAAAAAACTATGTTCGCATTAGATTATGACTAACAAACACCTCATCCTGTGAAGTAGAAGTATCACTGATCGATTTTCTAACTACCTATAATATAATTACATGCTACACTGTAAAGAGCAACAGGTATCCTAACACATCCTATCAGAGGATACAACATTACTACATTCTTTTGGCATTCAAGACTGATCTTTTCCTTGGGAATGCTAGTGGGAAAAAATTCGAATAACAAATAAAAACCACATAAATCTCATTGATGAATATGGAGAAATACATCAAATGGCAAAGAGTCTATATCTAGAAAAGAACTCAATGAACTTTACTATAAAGAACCTCATGCCGATTCTATATCTACTTTTTAATTCTCCGATTCTAATTCCTTAGCGATGACCAAAAGGTTTAAAGGATAAATCAAACAAGTTTAGTGAAGAGACTCCAGGTGACAGAAACTGAGAAATGCTGAGGAGCCTGTTCAATGAGTACGTATCATATACCTTAACTCTGTTTAAGAGCACTTCTTGATCGATGTGGAGATTTACAATTGAAAAAATTATTTACAGAGATGGCCTTTGGGAATAGTGTAGTGATTGGCAACCGCTCTCTATTTGTGGAAATAGGTCCTTCCTTACCACTCCAAAAGAAATTCACAAGCTACTCACGAGTGAACCAAGTATACTTTAAACAAACTCATCAACTGATGAGCGTTTTCGGAAGCAAACAACTAAGCCTAGCTATCAAGAAACAACAGAAGTACTGACACTGCTTGTTTTTTCCTAGAAGAATCTCGACTCCTTTAGAAAACTAGTCTAAACACACAATGATTTGCCAATTTTATCAAACTACACCAGAAGGCAGAGAACTTTCCAGTTTACTCTGGTTCTTCACAAAACACTACAATAAGAACAGTACTTCATGGTTTTACAAGTCTGCCAAATCAAAGGAAGATGGGTTCTGTAACTCTACAAGCATCACTTCTCTAAAGCTCAAAGAAAAATGACATTTTATAGCATGATAATGCTTTGTTTAAAAGAAAATAAATTACAAAATAGACAAAGACCTAAAGAGAATACAGACGTGATCAGGGAAAGGTTGACAAGTCAGGAAGAGGCAGTCTCACCATTAAGAACTCAACAAAAGCAATTCGAGTAGAATGGTGATAGTCTCCTAGTAGCCTCAAACGATAAACCTGCATTAGACGGAATCCCTCAAATCACTCATTTCACAGGCACAAGTTGTCAAAAAATAAGGAGAAAGATTTTTTTATGCCTGAATTAGGTCACACCTCTCCACAGACAGACTCAAAAAATAGTTTAACATCTGCTTGAGTAACCTGAATCAAACAAAATAAACAAAGCAATTAAAACAACCAATGCATCAACCTGCAACTAACAGAAAACCAGAATCATTTCAAAGGCACTCACCTTCTTATCAATGTTTGTACAATATATGGTCCTCGTGCACATCTCCCGCTCATCCTCATTCTGATATCCCAGAATGAAAAGGGGATATAAGAAATTATTTACCAAGCAGTGGAACAAAAAATCGGCAAAGGCTTAAAGAAAAGTCTTATAGAATTTAAATAAGGCTAGTTTACCCTTGGCAAAAATGTCGGGTTAACTGGTGCGATAGCTGTTTTAGAGGGCAGCACTCTCACAGGGTAGAATCCAAGCATTGTCCCTGATAAGTTGAGGGCAGCCATTGCACCTTCTGCATTGCCAAACTACTGGATTAGCAAATGAAACAGTAAGGGATGAAGAACGAATTACAAAGAAGTCTTTTGTGCCCATTTAACATGAGACAGTTAAATTCTGATGAGTAATAAACACATTACCTTCATCCGTGAACTCAATAAAGGCAAAGCGAAGTACAGAATTGGGGTCACCACAAATACGACAGTCCACAACCTTCATTTAGAAAGAAATGATTCAGAAACAAAGGTCAAGAAAAGCCAATCCAAATTCATGAGTATAAAATAGCAGCACAACCTGCCCACAGCCGACAAATAAAGCTGCCAGTTGCTCCTCAGTGACCTACATTCCTCATCAAAAAAATGTAACTCAGCAACTAAGATGTGCAGTGTGCACAGATAAAAGAAGGAAGCACATATTACTTCAACAAAAGTTGTGGAGTTACACCTGTTGGTCAATGTCAGACACGTAAACTGTCCTCCGAATTATTTCTTCTCGCTGAGCCATACTTGTCCTGCTATTAATCCTCCGTTTGCCTTGATTAAAGTTCTTCTTCTGAGATTACACCCATTGCCAAAAAGCTTGACATGAGTTGCCATCCATCGCCATTTCATTCACAGTTAACTTGATTTCAAGCAGGATCAGACTCGAATAGTCACAAGGCCTCAGCTAAGTCTAGGTCCAGACATGGATACAGAAATGAAAGGATGAAATACTACCACGCATAACATTTTCACATTCCAAAAAATCAAAGCACTTTCACATGTTGTGCAGTTCTTGGGGGAAAGAAGTCGATTCATTATTGTCATGCTCATACATTTCACTCTTCTTGACTGAAAAGGATCATCCCCGGAGGTCAGATGAATGGCTTCTCTAAGTCAATCCTGCAAAATCAGTCATCTGGCCGCTAGTAATACCACATCCTGGGTTTAGTTACAGCGACCATTTTCATGCTTTAAACACTGCATAGTGCACCAAATTACTCAAGCCATCATTTTTCTTCTCTAGACAGGAGGACATTGCAAAGCCCCAATTAAGGACAAGAACAACCAATCCAGTCCCATCAAAACAAAACCATCAGAGCAAGAACTCGTACCCGACGGCCCGCGATACCGTTCATCTGCCCATTCCGGCCACCACCGTTCGTCGCCAAACCACCATTCCCATTGCCGTTGAAGTTGCTCCCATAAAACCTCCCGTTAAACCCGTTGCCGGTGAGCGAGGGCGGCACGAACTCCTCGGCCATCGGGTTCAGCTTCGAGAACAGCTCCTGCAGCTCCCTGATATCCCGCTTCAAATTCTCCCCAGCCTCGCCGCCCCGCGGCAGATGGCCCCCGTTGGACACGAGCGGGCGGCCGTGGCCCAGGTAGAGCGGCTGATCGTGGTGATGGGGGCGGAGGATGGGGCCATTGCCGCCGTTCAGGGTCGGATCCATGCGGGACCGCAGATGGGTCTGCTTGGATGGTCCTGATCGCCGGGCAGGGGCGGGTCCTGCGATGGGTTCTCCAGTTTCCGACCCAAATCGACGCCGCCGCCGCCATTCTCGACAACAGCCATTCGCCGATGGCGATTCTCGGGCTCACCGGAAAATCTACTGCAAACCCAAAAATCTACAGCCTAGGAATTACCGAAACACTCGATCACAACGACGAAATCCATAGCCCAAAAAGAAATTCACAACCAAAAAGAAAATTCAAGAAAAGGGAAAAAGGGGGAGGGATAGTTCAGTGTAAGAGTTCCGCTCAGTCAAGAACGTCAGCTTAAAAACCACTTCACTAAACAACAAAACGGGAAACCAAAAAACAAAGAACGTAAAACCCAAAAAAGGGGAGAAGACGGACCTGGGGAATGCGACGGAGGAAATGATGATGAGATGAACAGAGGAAGACGGAGGGGAATCGGCAATTACTTGAGGAACAAAATAAAGGGTACGGCGAGGGAGGAGAGAGTTCTTGATTCCTACACAGCCCGAAATTTCTCTCCCTTTTTTTTTTAAATTTCTTGGTTATTTTTCCTCTTTTCTTTTACCCTTTTTTCTGGGGTCTGCGAGCGAGCGAGCGAGCTCTGTGCCTGTGTCAGTACTGCTGGGTCTTAATTCCCCAACAGCGATGGCGAGTGCGAGATGGACACAGCGAGAGAGAGAGAGAGAGAGAAGGGAGAAGGGGAGGAGAGAGAAGGGCGGTGGTCGGTCTTTCTTGAGATGAGTATGAATGATTCTCAGCCCCGCGTCGTCCTAGAAACGACGGACCATCCTTTGGTGGAATTCAAGCTCTCGTCACAGTCATATATGCTCTCTCTTTCTCTCTCTCGATCCACGCCAGAATTTCTCTCACCGAGTGTACGTCCGCCCCGGGGGAGAGACTCCGATGCCTCGGATGCTCCTCCTTTGACAACGTTAGAGATGGTGTCGAGGGGGAAATGTTGATCTACGTGAAATTTTGGTTTGGATCGTTGAGAATAATGTTGTGCGAGGAAAAAAAGGAAGGGAGAGCTTTGGTCCTTATTGACTCGATTTGGATTCTCGAATCGAATCGTGCACAGTGCTGTTATCTTTTTTTTTTTTTGGGTGGCGATCGGCAATTTGATTCTATGTGCTTTTTATGGTTCGAGAAATGTGAGATCGCCACGCTTTTAATTTCGTGTTTGATGAGAACCCAGAAGGATAAAAAAAGGTGACCTTTTTATAATGTGTTTGATTTTGTAAAATGTGCAATTTGGTCATTTAATGATCGTGCGAGATACATAAAAATCACTCCTTGTGATTTATTGATTTTTTTTGACAAATGCCCTTGCTTAGAGATTTTGTTGATGGAGTGCTTCGTGGGATATTCTTGTGTAGAGTAATTTTTTATTCGAGATGGGGATCCTTAGTTATCCTTGTCCGATAAGATTTTATTTTAGCACGATCAACTTGGAGTAAGATTAGTTAGAGATGATTTAAACCCTATTCTTTTTACTCTTTTTTTCAATGGTCCTGATATTGGCTCTTGTGCTCCCAATATGCGAAAATCCATTATTGGATCGTATCATTCCGACACGATCTATGTGATTCTTGATAGCCTATCCATCACTCATTCCCTACCAAAAATTGCGACATCACATAGGCATTTTGTTAACCACCCTAGTCCCCTAGATATAAATAGCCAATCAATTTAATTAGGTGATGTCGAGATTAACTTTTATGTACCTTGACCAGTTGACCGCTACAAGTGATTTTTAGGGCATACACTCTACATTGGTCCGACTCACACTCTCAATAGAACTTAAACCTAAAACTACAAAGGGACAAGTCGCCTCTCTCGTCATCTAAGCAAAAACCTTGCCGGCAACTCATTAGCTCATTTACTCGAAGCACTTTTTAATCGGCTTCAGATGCTTCTCGACTTCGCACCCGCCCTACTTTCATCACATCTCCCTATGTTACTCTTCCAAAATACTAATCCTTCCGCAAGGCGAACGAGATTTTACTTGACATTAGAGAGTAATTTAGCTAGAGAAATTTATTAAAAAAAAAAAATCGACTCAGATTTCCAATCATGGAAATCACGAAGGCCTCAATTAAGAGAGCTCTTAAGTGAATTTAATGGTGGAATCGGATTCAAAGGACGAGGCAGTGGGGATTTGCTACAAAAAGAAGTGGGGATCTTTCCAGTCGGAATCCAGCACGTTTTTAGGAAAAGGCAATCCCTGCCGCTAATTAGCCATGCTGATCCGGCGCTAATTTGACTAATTATCCCTTGATCTCAAACGATTCCCCCTTCTTAACTTTTGTATCAATATCTAGCGGTTAATATTATCAAAAATCCTTAAAACCTTTAACCACCAAAAATCCAAAACTAATACATTATGATAAATTTATTCCAAACTGATTTATTAATTGTCAAAAATTTTAAATTGATACATTCATTAAAAATTTACTTTTAGTTAGTTTTTGTTAAATTAAATTAATATCACAAAAATCGAAAACTAATACATCCATGACAAATAAAGGGTAAAATTCCAAATTCGTGCATCCATTAACTATTGTGTATCATCCAAATCAATAATCTAATAATAAAATTTAACGAAAACTAATTAATAATAAATTTATCATGAGTATACTAATTACAAAAAAATAATTTATAATAGTGTCAATTTTGGATCTTTCCTGTCATTAACATTATCTTTTAAATAAATTAGCTTCGGTGATTTTAAAAAATTAAAAATAAATCCCTGTAAAAAAAAAAAAAAAAAAAGCTCTATTAATCCCCTCCGAAAAAAAATGGTATTTAGCAGCTTTAAAGTACGAGTAGCTGAAAATTGCAGTCCTCTTTTTTTTTTGTTTTTTTGTTGTCAAGTACAGGTGCAAAAAGAAATTTCCGTATTTCCAATAATTTCTCTGGATAAATTTGATTTCGCTCGTACGTAGTCGACTGACCGCGACCGGCCACCACGTGTCGCGGGTTCAGTGGGAAGGCATTTAAGGAAGGGCACGCGGGCCTGAGTGGCATAACTGTACCCCCGTCTTTTTACTTTTTAACCACTCCTGCCTAGACATGACGAAAGTCCTCCGCGAGGGCATTTTCGGCAATCGACAGCGACGGAAGCATCTATTTTTCTTTTTTGTTTTTTTTTATTTTAACTTTTTTCCTCGAATTGCAGCGACCACAATTGATTGAATGATGAGTGGAGTTGACATTTGTCACATGTGTATGGAAGCTCGAAGAAGTACTAATTAATTAATTAATTAATTACTGTTTTTGATTTTATATATAATTTGCGCGCGATTGGCTATTTGATTCGTTGGTTATTTATGATTATGGGATTGAAGTATGGTATATTCTCGAGATGGTTGGAATCATTATGTCCAACGTCAATTATTGATTATCTTTTATTCTTTTTCTCTTTATCTTTTGTTTTTTTTCATTTTGTCTTATTTGCTTTCGACCTGCTCTTTCATTGATTCGATCCCTAATTAGAAGACGCATATGATCTCACATTATGAATAATAATCAGTTCGATGATGCGTAGATTTTAAATAATTGATTTAGAGCCTATCTTTATCAAAGTCAAGTCCCAATTTCCGGAATGAGGAATTGAATCACTTCCAAAGTCGACATGGGGATTAGGCCTAACCCTTTTTCTTTCTCGAATTTTTAAGTATTAAGCACATAACTATGATTTGAGGAAGATATGTGATGTGTGAATAATCCATGGCATGATGATTAAAACATCGGTGAATTTCCTAAACTTCTCCAACATATCTATTGTTTTATCAAAACAAAGTAAAAATGAAAAGAGCTTGTTCTCGATCTCTTTCCGGAACAAAGTTACAAAAAAAAAAAAAAAAAGCTACCGAGACCCTATCGAGAAATGAATTGATCATGGCCGGTTCTCTAGTTCTCTACTCAAAAACCCAATTGGTCCCCATGTGAGCCCGGCCCTATTATTCACCTCCCTACCCACTATACTTTGGACCACATGTAAAATAGAAGTCATTTGAATTAAACTAGACCCGTGTACTTCGCTTAATGGAAACATCACCCCCATTTTATAAACATTGCGTGTTAGGCCGACGTTAAACATGGTGAGGTATCAACGACACCGACCTCTCCCGGTTTTATTCTCTCCCTATCAAACTCAGCTACCAGTTCTAATTACAATAACTTCCATTCAAAGCATAAAATCAAGTTCGAACAGTATAAAAACGATTTCGATCGAACTCGGGATGTGGCATTCATGCTTGTTATTTTAGACCTAAATATAAACAAGATGATAAACTATAGTCTTTGTGCTCGCGTAATGAAATGGAGCTATAAGCCGAAGCACGTGAGATTTCCGCGAAGGACGAGTTGAGTCGACGAATTCTGCAAAGGGAAACAAATCGTGGCGTATGTACTCAACTTTTTAATAGGACAAATTCCCTCATTGAATAGTTTACATTCCGATCCCATGTGAGCATGGTTTCCAAAAGATGATGAATTGGGTATTGAAAATGACTTCCGTAGGAATTTTTTTTTTTTTTTTGGCTGACTTAGTTCCCTGTGATGTGGCCAACAACCCTATTAGCGTGCGCTTTAATATCCGTAACTTCTGGTCCCTCCCGAAATTCTCAGCCGCTGCTGCCTCCAGTAGGGATCGTTCGGTACACCTGCCTCGCCTGCCGGCCTTCGATTCAAAGAAGGCGGTGGCATCATGAGGGCAGAGGTAGGAGATTGAAAGAATGGGAACATAGCATGAGATTCGATTGGGATTTTTCTTAATAGACATGAAGGTACTCCTAGGGCATCGCATCCATGGCATCTAAGGGGATTGTGGATAAGCTTGCTGTTTATAAAGCTCACCGCCTAAAGGAGGTGGGTCATTTAGATGACAATTGACGCTTCTCTTATTTTATGGGCGCTGAAAATAAAAATGAAGCCAACTATTGTGAATTATCAATGCCCTGCTATAAAAAAATTAACTATTAGATAAATAGATTATCGGGTTAAATACCACAGAAAAATCCATATTGATATACTTGTAACTTTTTTCAACTAAGCTAATATTTTGACCACCAAAAATCTCAAACTGATGTATTTTTGATAAATTTGTCACAAACTGGTATACTTGTGATAAATTACTCTTTGTTAGTTTCTATTAAATTTTACTGTCAAATTATTAAGTTAGATGACACATAACAATTAACTAATGTAACCACAATCTGTGATGGCCCAATTGGATAAAGCTCCATGATCCTTTGCGAGAAGGAGAGAAGTTCGAATCCCGCTGGCAGCACGAGATCTTAAGTGCGACGTTGGGGTAGTGGGTCCTCCACTAGCGTCGCCCCAAGGTTTGCCCGCCGGCTGTTGGCTTACGGGGTTCCTAGGTCATCAAAAAAAAAAAAAAAACAATTAACTAATGTACTAATTTAAGATTTTACTCTATGTTTGTCATAATTGGACCGGTTTTGTGATTTTTTATGGTATTAAACTAATTTAACAAATAATATATTTGTCACAAATGTATTAATTTGGGATTTTTGGTAGTCAAAATATTAATTTGAGGATAAATTTGTCACAAGTGTATCGATTCGAGTTTTTTGTGATCATTTGGGTTAAATTTGTTATAGATATACCAGTTTGAGATTTTTCCTTCTTTTTTTTTGTGATATTAATCCATTATTTATTGATTGAACTCTTTTACACCATAGTTGTGAGATGAAGCAAACCTTTTTTTAAACAAAAATCAAGTAGGTTTTTATTTTCTTTTCTTTTTTTGCCTTTTGTGAGTGCAAATACTCAATGTGAACAAGCAGACTATTGAGATTCATATGTGAGTTGTGTTAAAAAAGTCTCATATAGAGCTTGTGTGATTTGAAGCAATTAATATATCTCGATTGACCCATAATTTCTTGAGTGAATGTCGATCCAGCTAAATATGTTAATGGCTTGAGCTTGAACTCCCTATTAGTGAAGGTATTGCATTTTCGCTGCACACTCCCAACAAATGATTTCAAAACCGATTGTAAATAGGTGGACCTCATCAATTCCAATTAGTTGTGAATATATCAAAAACATCTCATGACCAATGCTCTTTTCAGGCAGCCTTTATGGTTCGGCTTATCGAAAGAGATCAAGTGAAGGGGATAGTTATAATGTAGTAACGCAATCCCAATGACAACTTCCTAGTTTAGTCTTCAATTTGGAAAAAGAGACTATGGATGAAGGTAGCATTGGAGATTTAAGTTAAGACAAATTGAGCAAAATGATACATGAATTACAAGGAATAAATCTAACATTGAACTCATACATGGGCAGGAGCTTGTATAAATCAACGAGCGAATTGTGTTAAATTAGTCTCAAATAAGATAATTAGTATGGTATGCAGCAACTGATCTATCCTAATTGACCCATAATTTATGAGCTTAAACTTTCGAGTGAAAATGGGTTTAATTGAATATGTTATGACTCCAGGCTAAAGCTCGGGCTCTTGACAATTTCCTTAGTTAAAGTATCAGGATACGCCCTCCCAACAATATCAATTAAGGCAAAATTCTAATGTTTCGTCCACCCAAAATCAAAACTAAGCTCCGCAATGGTAAACTTCAGGAAGCTCCAATAAATCCCTAGTGTGGTCGGTAAATAAAATTTGACTCCCCATTTTCTTGTCTAGTACCATTAGACTTGACAATTGGGACCCATCACTTACAAACAAAAGATAAATGATTTTACCATCATCGCATAACCCATGGTTGAAGGGCCGATTCATGTTCAATGCATAAATTTAAAGCATAGCACCAATCCTTGTGCATCAGCTCAACGAGGTTCGGCGTCCTCACATCAATCAGTAAGACACCACGATACAATCCAAGTTAGGACTTACCGACCCTTGTACTCTATTATCATGGCTTCGAATCTAGAATATTACATTTCTTCCCTTCTAAATAAAATTTTGTCCTCAAAATTTAAAAAAGGTACCCAATTCAAATAAGTGCGAGTATAGCTATCTCGTACGTTCTATGCTCTCCCAAGTCACTTCTTCTATCCCGTGGCATCACCAAATTATCTTAACTAAGGGAATGACTTTATTCTTCAAAACTTGCTCTTTCCGATTCATGATCCGTATTGGCTCCTCAATTGATCCCGCACCATCATGAACACAAAGGATGATCATGGATCAATGATATATGGACAGTGGACTGGTCACTGGTGATTCTACAAGGAACTTATACCGACTATGAGCAATTCATGAGGCAATCCTGTTCGATAATGAATCGGTCATGGATTGATTGAGTCCACATGATCAAGTAACAACTAAGGATTTACCATGGGAATCAATGGCATAAAACCTTGATAAACCAAGGCATGACTTGTGCTAAACTAAAGCAAGCTCAACCTTAGACTTTATTCACTCGACCAAGACCAGGTCAGGCGAATGATCAAGACTAACCATGAAATTCATTTTTAAGACATCCAATGGACCAATTCTAATTGAAAATGGTCATGAACAAGTCCAAGAGGGGAATCGACTTAGTTGCGCTTATTTGGTTGAGTTTTAGTGAATTTTTTGCATGAACCTCGGTTCTCATAGAACCATCGATCGTGTACAAACATGAACGCCTTCTCTAATGAGGTGACACCTTAGGTTAGTCTCATCAATGCCTTAAATGAATTTTTGGGTACACATTAAGTAATGCGGGGGATGAGTCACTAAACAAATATTAAGAGATGATAGGAGTTCTAGCCTTGCCTTTGGACTATAGTCTATCATTATCCATTTAGAGTCACACGTCAATTGCCAAGGGAAGAGAGAACTTGCATAGTAATTGTCTTGGTAAAAATATCAAGATCTTATCAAATGATTTTGGACTCTAGTCCATTAATGCTACTGATGAATCACCAAGTTTAGATGTCCTCTTAAATCTTAGGTTATGATGGCCCTAAATCATAACCTTGGTGAACAAAGCAAGAGCAAGCCAATTAGGAGATTTAAGATAAAATGAATTGGTTGATGCTTGAAATGTATGGACACACGATGGACTTATATGCTAACGCTAGGGGATGTCGAGTCATTGTCCGGGGTAATATCCTAGATGTCATTCTAATAGTGAGATCGGGACAATGCCAACTCGAGAGAGGACGATACCTAGGGATTACCCTAGATGCTGTCCTGATAATAAGATTGGGAAGATGCCGATTGTCAAGGGGGGAATCGATGCCCAATTGATACCGGAAGAGTTGATGGATTTCGATTAAGTGAAAGAAATTGAAATAAATTGGAAGTCCATGTGTGGTTCATGAACTGATGCTTGAATTGATGCTTGCAAAAGTTGGGTTAGATTTATATAGTTGTTGAGACCTTGCATCAATTTGGAAACATGTTTGCATCGGGTCACTTAGTGCATGAATTAGTTCTGCATGGTACACGCATCATTATAAAACCGAAATGGCCGTTAATTACAGAATTTTGGAGGGCTTGTTCTTCATGCACTAACTCTTTATTCATGATCTTGCAAATACTTAGATGATTGAGTTTTTCATGTGCAGAGGCAAGTTAAGGCATGGGTCTTGCTATCGATTTGCCATCAACAAGTAGGCGATGATTTTGTATCTGAGAATCGATGGCAACACATCCTCCTATAAAAAGATTAGGAATTTCTACTTATTGAGTAGTCGACTCATTTTTGCTGTTTTCCCCATTTTCAAGTGTGTGATGGATGTATTGACCCCACCACCCATTTATCACAACCTCCCTGTAGACATGGTCTCCATTGTGACAGACATAATAGATGTAGAAGGAGACGACGCTTATCGAAAGTATACCACCATAGTATAAGGTCAAGAGAGTGTAGACATTTTGGTCCCACACGTGTACAAGGCTTGGTGCCTCATTTTTTTTTTATGAGAACATCATAAGTCCCATTCGCGGCTTCATCCCGATGGTGGATCCCACGGGAACCCCATAAGGAGTGGGCCTAGAATAAGGGCCATTTTTGGAGAAGCTTGATAGAGAAGCTAAGCTATCCCAGCCTTTTCTATTGTCTACGTGTGGTAATGAAAAGAAATAGCCCAGAATTAGGAGGGACATAAAAAATATAACAGCTTATATATATGTGTGCGCGCGCGCGTGCGCGTGTGCGTGTGCGTGTGTAGGGATTGCTTACAATTCGCTTCCACATGTGCTTAATCAAAGATAAAAGATTTTTTGGGACGTTCGATGTGTCTCGGACGTCGATGTTAACCTATACGTTAAAATTTTAGAAAGGGACCCTGTCAATTGATTACTAACTTATCAACAAAATAATATATTAGCTTAGTTAAATCTACTATCTATTAATAAATACCAAAAATTGTAAAAAAAAAATTACATATTACCGATGGAAAGATTTATTTTAGCGCCCCACATCTAGTAGCAAATAGCCAGGCACTCTAAAATTTTACAAGTGGGCAAGTAAAGTAGGTATCAACCGAGCTCGCTTTCGAAGTAACGGCTCTATCATTGTGGATCTAGTATAAATAAATAACGTCTAGTAGATAACTATGGAGTGGTTAAAATTTTAAAGGAGGGTAACTTACTACACAACGAGTTTAGGCTCGTAAGTTATTAATTTCCCCAGTAAGATTTCGCTTGCAATGTCAAAACAAATGAATAGGTCAATAACTTACTATTGAATTAGACGTTAGTTTGACCCCCCCCCCAGGACTGAAAAAAAAATTAGATGTTAGTTTGACCACCAAAAAAAAAAAAAAATTAGACGTTAGTAGTTTCCTTGCTTGGTTATTTCCCTTGAAGCAAGCATTCATTTGCAGATTACTTATTTCACTTGTAAAAAGAACCTATAAGTGGGTTATTAAATGGGTTGAAAGTAGGTCCGTTACAAATCCACAGTCAACCCATTTGTTTCTGGCTTCCATATTTAAAATTCATTTTGACCTATGTTTTGAATTTAGGGTGGCTCATATATAATCAACTTCACTATATTTGGATTAAAATATGGGATTGTCACCCATTTTATCAGTCTTACTTGTAAGTCACTAACTTCGATGGTGAAATTTTATTTTCCAGTTGGTAATTTGCTATGCAGCTTGACAACTTATTACTGAATTGGCTGTTGCCAAATTCCTTACTTGGTCAGTAGTTTTGCTACCCCCAAAAGTGAGCCTACACTAGTACATGATAAGTAACTTATTTCCGTGGCATGTTACTAGTTACGATTGCAAGATTCTATATTATATGGGACATTTTTAAACAGCTGGATAACTTGCTGTTGAAGTTGGCGTTCATATGTTTTTCGAACCGTGGGTAATTTGCTACAGCTTAAACGAGCCTACTTTGGTAAGTTACTTAAGTCAATATTGAGTTATTAATTTATATTTTATTTTAAACGGTTAGTTCCCACTTTGTTGGTGACTCGCTAACTTGTAATTGGGCCTACAATTACATCGATAAGTTATTAATTTCACCAGTAAGATTTTGTTTTAAGTGGTAAAATTTATACTTAGGTAGATACATTAACACTCGATATTCGTATGCTTCTCCCAGTGATTTACAACCTTAAAAGTGGATCTATATTGATAAATCGACAATATTAACGATAACTTACTATTTTCATTTTTAAAGTTTACGTTTTTAGTGGTAAATTTCTTAAGAAGTCGATAACTTATTATGGATTTGACGTGTCCGGACATGATTCGGTTTTTCAGTTCCCAGTTGTACAGGTCTTTTCTCTTAGGAAGCAAACCATGAAGTCGACTCCAGTCCGGAAGAACTACTTCCTTCATAAGCATCGTCGGCTTTGTTGTCCTAAGAAAGTGCTCATGGTGTTGGACTCTGAAGAAAGCATGTCAAAATTGACCAAATCACAACCGACATTGTTCCATCATGATCGTGCTCCGTAGCTTTCATTGAAAGTCATTCCTCTCACATCTATGGCCACTTAGAAAGAAATGAGTGTTGGATAGATTGCACAACAAGTCACACTCTCACTCTATCTGTTACTGGTAATCATTCTGATCAAGAAAAAGGTCAACATATTTCAGGTCGGTAAAATCTTTTTGGAAAAACCTAATCTAAACGGTCAAACATTTATTTCAGGTCAAATTCCTTCACCTAGCTAAGCAGATTCGACAGAATTAAGATGTCCCAACTGGACAGTAAATGATAATCTCTTTTAAATGTTCGATACAATAAGTTCTAAGACACCACCATACCCTAACTAAATAATCAGGTCAACAATAGATAGCAAAAATAGAAGGCCAAAATGTGTACGACTCTCAACATGCCTATAATCTAAAAACTGGATCAAGATCCTGCATCTGCAAAACAAAGAAAGGAGCAAAACATGTTTCAGTGGTTAAGAGCTTCACAGAGGCAAAGAAGGACTCCTGTGCAGTCTGACTTCTTAACTTGACAAGGAGGTTCTATGCAAAGCTCAGTCGAATGGACCATGGAATGCCTTTGCTTTTTGAATGAAATGACAATGCAAATGCAGGATATGTCCAGGACTTTTTTATGGCAAGGATGGAATTCTTCTTTCTGTTTAGTTGGAGAAAGATATTGTTGACGACATCGATTCCGGGACTAATGATTCTAAAAATAGGAACATGGCAATTTGATTGCTAAGTGAGATATCCCCTGTACAATACATTATACAGAGATGAACACATAGTTATTTGCAGTCTGAAGATAGATGACTGCTTTCACGTTGAAGCTCCGACATTGATCCTAGAAATAATGGATGTTCAAAAAACTACAGCATAGCGACTGGATTGCAAATGCTGAGTGTGAAATGCCGGATCTCAGCTCTACAATATCCAATCTCTCTCCTATTTACGTTGTTTAGGGCTCATTAGTGTAATTCTAGCATGCGAGCGTTGATGCAGTGAAATAAACCAATGTTTGCTTGCAAGCAGGGGAAACAGAAGTTCACCTTGCATCATCAGCCGAAATGTGTCCGGCATTCTTCAATTTGACTCTTTTTGCTTTTGATGAACTGCTGATTTCGATGACACTTCTAAAGCACTGGTAATTCTGACTTGGTTTTGCCGTCAAAAGAGCAGCTTAATTGTAGCCAGGCACAAGACGAAGAGAGTTTGAGCAGAACGGCATCTTTCCTGAAATCAGATCGCCACACTTTATAATCAAACAGCATACTGACATCTACTCATCAAGAGGTAACAATTCGAAAGCGATGAAAATGTTGAACTTTATACTACTGAAAAAGGAACAAGATAAACAAAAAGATAGAGGGCCGATCTTACCGGGAGTCGCTAAAGTTACTCGAAAATGGGGGCAAAAGCAATCTAAACCTCTTTCAAACTATCTACTTTTAACAATCAGCAGATAAGGCATCACTCAAGGTTCAGAATCAAAGTAAAAGTGATAACGACACAACATGACCATGAGCATGTCCAAAGCGAAATTGAATCAAAATTCAGAACCTTACTACCATAAAACCAGCAACAGGATAGATAATGTGGCTGCATTATAAACATCGGCATTCGAAAGCCGAAATGAATCATCATTCAACAACCAGAAACATCTCAAACTCACCACGCCCGAAGAAATGGCCAAGTAACCAGTGGAAGAGCCCGTGCTCGTCGAAGCTGGTGTTTCTGCGGCCAGCGGTGGGGATCCGGATTTCGTGGGAATCGTCCCATTCCCACCAGCATCGCTGCGTCCGTTCAGTGCGAGCGCGTATGCCGGCGTCCCATCGGGCTTGAACAACCCGTAATTCCTCTCCGACGTCGGCCCGGTCTTCATGTTCTCATTGAACAGGGCAAACACGTAGACGCTCAAATCTCCATTCGGCCTCATCGGCGTCCCCTTCTTCTGCGCCATGATCTTCATCAGATTCCCATTGTACTTCCTGGCATTCTCCGGGGTCGCGCCGACCTCATCCGCATCGCCTCGCGACGGCCACCCGGTCTCCGAGATGTGCAGCGTCAGGTTCCGAAACCCCAGCGAGGCCAGGGCCGAGTTAACCGCATCAATCTGAGCGAACAGCATGTTGTCGTAATGCAGCCCCGTGGAGGGATCGGCCTCGCCGGGGTTCGACTCGAAGAGCACGTAGTCGAGCGGGACCTGCCGGGGGTTCGCCTTGTAGGCGAAGAACGGGTAGGCGTTGATCAGGAACGGCGAGCCCGCCTTGGCCTGGAACTTGAGGATCTCGGTCAGGGGCGCGGCGAGGTCTGACCGGAACGCGCCGGCGGAAGGCGGGTACGAGGTCTCGAGGATGGCGAGCGAGTGCGGGGTCGTGACGGTGACCTGGTCGTCGAGGCCGAGCTTGGCGAGCGCGCCCTGGAGGCCCTGCATCGCCGGGAGGACGTCCGCCGTCAGGGACGTGTCGTTGAGGGTCAGCACCTCGTTGCCGACGGTGATGCAGGTGATCTTCGTGGACGGGAGGTAAGGCTGGATGTTGGACTTGAGCCAGGCGAGGGCCTGGGCCGGGTCCCGCACCCGGGCCAGGTAATCGTTCCCGAGGCCGACGGTGAACTCGATGCCGGTGCCGGCGAAGGCCTTTAGGACGCGGGGGTCGGCGTCGTAGAGCTTGAGGCGGGTGGCGCCGACGGACTTGACGAGGGGGACCACGTCGTCCGGCGACGGGAGGTTGTTGGCGATCTGGCCGTAGTTGATCCCGATGGAGGACGACGCCGTCACCAAGGCGGGCCCTGCGGCGGAGAACGGAGAGAGAAAAGAAAGGAAGAAAATCCGTGACGGAACAACGGAAAAAACGGAAGCTTTACCGAGAAAAATGTCTCGTTTTCCTGCTGAACTTTCTAAAGTAACCGCATTTTAACAAAGATGGTATTCTCGGCAGCTCATTGGGTACCTGAAAGGAGAATCAGAAGCAAGAAGCAGCGGAGGAACCGGTCCGACGCCATGACGGGGAGCCGCGCCGGAGAAATGCAATGCCGGACGGAGGAGGAGCGGCGGCGGCGGGGGGAGTGGCTCCGATTGAGTGGGGGAGGAGTGAAAGTGAGTGAAGTGAGTGAAGTGTTGTGATACAGTTGGCGCGTCGCTGTCGGAAGGCGGCGGAGGACAACGAGAGGAGCACGCGGGCTTGCTGCGTGGGGGAACGGACAAGACCGGCGGCTGGTGAAGGTGACGGGCGCTTTGTCGAGCTGGCTCGACAGGGGATGGAGTGCGCGTTCGGCGAGGAATAGCGGAAAGCAAGTGGAGACTGTCTCTCGCCCTCTGCCTCTCACTATCTCTGTCGAGCTAGCGATCTATAAATGAAGCTGCAAAAGACGGGTGGGTACCGGTAGGCTAGCGTTGTCACTTTTGGCTGCGTACCACATGCCATGTGAGGTTAGTTAATTGATTAGTTTTGATTTAGGTGAGGGAAGAGTTAAAATGGACACCTGTCCCCGAACCGCTGAGAAGTTGGCATCTCAGTGGATTGCGGACCTTCGAATCAGCACTAATGTGCGTGAGTTATTAGAATAATTAAATATTAAATTACACGTATATTTAACAATTTAAATTTTTTTTAAAACTGATAATAATTCATGGAATTTAACATGGTATCAAAACTGGGGATCTTGATTTCGAATCTTGTCAAATTATTTGCCTCCCTAATTAAATATGTCAATGCTTTTATATAATAATTAAAATTTTTAGAATAATGAGTGATGAGGAGCAATGATAACTTCACTTTCCTAATGAATGGTGAGACCTTATGGAAAAACCTTGTAAGGGGCCTCCAACGGCACTAATCCTCTTTCTCTCGACCATTTCCCTAATGCAAAAGAAATCACAGATTCTTTGAGAGCACAAAAAACAAACTCAACCATGCTTTGAAGATCATAATAAGAGAATGTTTTGATTCGCGCTTCTGATTTTGTTTACCCTTTTGCGTTTTCCCTTTCTGACTTTCAAAAGCGCGAGTATTCGAAGGCCTTTTAGTCCCCGGCCTGGCATTTGCATCAGTTCGATACTATGCACTTGTGATAACGCACGCACGTCCTTTCGTTTCATCGGGTGCGAGTGCGAGAATCATTTCAAGGGGGGATGGATGCTGCTTAACGAGGAAATCATGATTTGATTTTGAGACTCGGCCCCCTTGAAGGAATCGAATAGGTTCTTTGACTTTATTTTCTTTCAGCGGTGAAAAATATGGCGCTTTTGACGTTGGTTTTTTGTTCTTTGCGTTCTTTTTCAAAGTGGAGGGTGGCCCCAAAGGTGGTTGCTTCTTTGCAACTCCGTCACATGGTAGCCGTTCCCAATGAGGAGAGGCCGGGTAGGCGGTGGGGTTTTCTGCTTTTGAGTAGATGGGGGCGTAAGCGACAAGCTTCCTTCGATTAGGATTGGGTCCCATTCTCTCTTTTTTTTTTTCACTTTTTCTTTTTATTCTTCTTTTTTAAATCGAAAGGCATTTTCCGTTGTCGGAGAGGGTACAAACAACAGAGAGCTGGCGAGGCTAACGTGTCCGCTCTTGCAAAGCGACAAAAAATGCAAAAGGTAAAATCGACGTGCGAAAATCTTTCCGTTGCGGAACGCATCGATCCCACCTGGACCGTCTGATTGGAGAGCGTTAGAGATCTCGGCCGTTCAGTTGGCGGAATTTAAGTGTTCGGATCGGGTGGGGGGACCGAAATTGAGTACGGGCAGGCCGAGGATCTTCAATCCGTTTAAACACATGCAATTACACTAGTCCAAGCCAGAGAGAAAACGACCAACTTGAGGGAAACAGAATAGCAATAAACACGAAAATAAGAACCACACATTTTACTCAAACTAGGGATCAACCAGGTAGTTCTGTAGAAGCGCAAACAGTACGCTCTTAGATTTTTCCTCTCTCTTTCGACAGAACTAAGTAGCATCTCTCTTTGCGCATCTTATTTCCTTTCCAGCCAAATTAGGTACTAGCCTCCGTCAGTTATGCCACTTACTTTTTCATGCCTGGCTTCTTAAGTAACTCTCCCAAACTGGCCGGCAGACGCACCCCACGAACGCTGACCTCGTGCATCAAATTCCTCCAGTTTAAAGTCTTAACATATACACATGTTAGTAGTGCTTAAGGAAACCGAGCACGCGTTTAACCCAGTTGCTCAAGGAGTGGCGGTGTTTTCCTTGGCAAGGGGAGCAACTTCTTCCCCTTCGACGCCGGGTTCACCACCGGCAATCTCAAGACCCAGAAGCATCTTCTCCCAGAGCCTCGCCGGTCCCTGCACCCAGAAAGGCAAAGCAAATTCTCATTTTATCGAGCCCTCCATGACACCACGTGAAAATTAGAGTACAAGTCAAAACCATGGTGATTCACAGATTCATCTGTTCATCGACAAAGTCGTTGAAGAGTGTCGGTGATGCAATTTTGGACTCACCTTCCATGAAAGATCTTGAGCCATGCAGTTACTGATCATCTCTTTCATGGCAGCAGTGCCATAAGTTGCGAGTGCTCTCTTGACTGTTCTTGCCACAGCATCCACATCAGCTGGATCGATGACATCACACTGTACAATAGCTTGTGTTAATTAGTATGACTACAACATTGGTCACGTAGAGAAGAAAATTATGAAAGTAGATTCTCTCTTCTCCTTGACAATGTTGGAGTTACTCACATCGAGACTGAAGCCTCCCATTTGGAACCCTGTAAACCCTTCTTTAATGGTGTCAACGAGTCCACCAGTTGATGCAACAACTGGCACCTGGTTCGAGATTTATATCAACGAGGCATCAGCTTCAAGCACATAATCAGTTAATTTACCAAATTGCTAGTTATGTAGGTTAAATTGTGTTAGCTTGGACATTACAGAGCTTCAAGATTTACCGTTCCATATCTCATGGCTTGCAACTGTATGAGACCACAAGGTTCAAATCTGCTAGGAATCAACATGAAATCAGCCCCAGCAATGATCATATGGGCCAGAGGTACATTGAATTTTGCCACTCCTCTCGCGTTGCTTGGATATTTGATCTCCAGCTCCTCGACCTGCCTTTCCATAGTCTTTTTGCCAGTTCCCTGAGAGCGAAAATATTTCACTGTAAGCATCAGCTTTCTCAGCAGCATTAAACTAGACACATTTTATCGTAGAAGGAAAAAAGAAGAAATACCATACCGTTTATGCTTTATAGTAAAATTACTTACCAGTACAACAACTTGAACATTCTCCCCAATGAATTTTGGAATTGCTGCTGCTAAGATATCAGATCCCTTCTGCTCTTCCAGTCTACCAATGAAACCAATCAGAGGGATGTTTCTATCAACAGGCAAACCAACAGCAGCTTGAAGAGCTTCCTTCAATAGAGGCTTTGCATCCATAACCTATATACATGACTTTTGTCAGACAATCTGATTGTGTCAAGTGCATCTTTCAAAACTAATACATCGTTCTCAATATTAAACTTTACCGTTGTCTCGTCATAGTGGATATCTAAGTACTTGTCAGTTGCTGGATTCCATTCTTGAACATCCATGCCGTTGACAATACCAGTTATGCCAGTTCTTCGCAGGATGTTATCTAATTCCACACCCTTTGCAACACCAGAAACAAGTTCCTCTGCGTAGTACGGACTCACAGTTAAGACCCTGTGGGATTCTATAATTCCAGCCTTCATCCAGTTGATTTTCCTTCCCTTCACAGGATTGAGATTCCTGCAAGATACACCAACAGATTCAGCAGAAAGAAAGTTGATGTTAAGGCAACCACAATACAATGTTCTTGCAAAATGGAAGGTTGCACTTGACCCAGACGACATACCCATCTATGAAGTCAAAAGAACTCTTAAATTCATTAGGCAGATTGACAAGGGCGAAATCTCCAAAAGGAAATCTTCCCTGGTAGGCAATGTTGTGGATGCAGAATGCTACCTGGAATCAAGTTTATCTACTCAGCTGCATGTCCAGACTATCTAACAAAAAATGTGTCATAAACAATGAACTATAAGATGAAAACTTACCTTGGCATTTTTGTAAAGCCCTCGAGATTGGTACATTGTTTTGAGGTAGCATGGAAGAAGAGCAGTGTGCCAGTCATTGGCAATGAAGACAACATCTTCACCTGCTTGACGCACAGATAAAATTTAACTTTCGATCAGTATTTAGAACTGAAAACTGACCTTCGACGAAACAATGATAGAGAAAATTCCCACCATATGGTCCTGAAAAATTTTCGCCGTTGTTTAGATTCAGAACCCGAGGTGCCTCTAGAGCAGCCTGCAAGCAATAAAAAGGTGTATTGCAAAAATGAAAACACAAAAGAATACACACATAAGAGAGATTCCACCAACTGACATTGAGATGTTACTTCATACATTTATCGAATTAATCTTTTCTACAGTGAATGGTCTGGATTATGCAACCTTTCAGCCAGGGAAAACATGAGGAAGAAAGTATTTTTCGAGTGATCAGACCTTTACAGCTCACAGAAAGGTTATCACAACCTTATGTCTTAAATGGCTTGTTGTGTTATGTTAACAAGAGAATGCAACAGATTTAACCAAGCTTTAACACTCACTATGGTTTTCACAATTCCAATTCCAACTTTTAATAGGCAAAGGCCATCTGTCATTCAATTCAAAAAGGACAAAAATAGAGCATACCATAATCAGCAAGAATCATATCTTCCAAATGTGCTAATAGTACGGCTGGAAGACTTGTCCAGAGTATAACACTTGCAAAGAAATTAAAACTCACCTGGCACAACAAGCTAAAGCGAAGTTGGTTATCCTTGTAATCTAGCCCTGTCCGTGGCCCATATACTTTAGAGCCTGTCTTGCCCCACACCTTCAATGTTGACAAATCAAACAGTCAAACAGTCAGGGGGATAAATTTGCTTCATCACATAATTCTGCAAGAGTAGCTTTGCAGATTAGCACAAGAGAATTGATCGGGAAGGATGATCTGCACCTTCTCAAGAAACATTGGGTGATCAACAAATACACGATCAACTCCACGTTTGTAGCAGTGGAAGAAGCGAACAGTTTCAATTCTGTCTCCAACTTTTATCTGCACAGGAAGACTTGTCTGTGAGCAAATATTTTCCTAAACTCAAACACTGTAGATTATGAAGCAATAAAATAATAATATTCATTCCATCGGAATGACATAAAGAAGCCACTAACCTCAGCTAAAACGCTAGTATCCCACCCATCTTTGTACTGATCATAGCGAGGAGAAACAGTCATGACTCGATGCCCTCTGGCCTATGGAAAATCATGTCAAAAGTTGGTCAGACACACTTTAGCAGAGACAGGACTACTTGAACACTCACTGTGAGAAGTGGTGAGCATGACTGCATATCAAGAAGGAAGCGTGAAGAAGACATGCAAAGGAAGACAACCAACTTACTGCCATTGCCGGTGGCAAACCACCAAGAACATCACCAAGTCCTCCAGTTTTGCTCCAAGGAGCCACCTCAGCTCCCACAAAAATCAAGTTCATTCCCTTTCTGCAAACAATTTTTCCAGCAAAACCGTCATTCTCAGCCTTGTTAACTTTTCTCTCGACTTTCCCCTTGGTTGCTTTTGCATGAGATCTGAAAGCGTCCAGCTTGTTCACAGATCTTAATCCGCTGTGGGTGATCGATGCATTCCTTAGGCTTATCTGTGCCAAGTTCACCTTAGCTTCTGCTCCCGAGCTCCCATGGCAGTTCGCCTGTGAGCTTCTTGATACGAAGTGTGCAGCAGTGATGGTTGCCATGACGATTGCTTTTGGTCTGAAATCTGCTATTCAAGATAAGGAAGTGAACAGATTCTTCAACTATTCGACGGATGTATCAATAAACCGAAACATAACGCCAAAAAAAAAAAACTAATAGCTTGTTGAATTTACAGAGTACAAGACATCACCCTCTACTAGAACCAACCACATGAAACTCTCAGGTAATTATTGCTTCTTTAGCAAAATCAATGTTCATATATATAGCACTATAGTCCTAGCAACTCCAGAATTCCGGGATATAGATGAACACGACTCTGAACTCGAAATTGCCAACACACACCAGCATCTTCCGCGAAAGATGACAAGCTAATTGTAGATTTAGACTACAACAGGTATTATTTAATTATGCAACCAGGATGTATGGACCGATCTCCATCACCATCTAATTAAGCTCACGCTTTAGCGTTTCGCGAAACATCTCCCCGTACGAACGGTACAGTCCAAGTACTTCAAATTGCTGAAGCTAATCTTCCTCTCCTCACACATTCAATTCAGTTAACCGAACATAGTAATGAGAAAAATGGCAAAAAAAATAAATAAATATCGAAACAGAATGAATCCTCCATACATAGGAGAAACGGCAAAGGCAGAGAAGGAATCGACTACTCCGGCGAAGGAGAAAAATCAGCACAAACAGATAGGAACCGCAGGCAACTAAGGCGATCAATGAGCCTTGGAGGCTCGAACTGCAAGTTTTTCAGGAACCGATGCTTCGAAGACAGTGAAAACTCGAACGCACGACTACTTATAAACCAGAAATCCAGCCTCAGGCGGCGGAGAATAGCGCGAAATACTCGCTCCACAGCTCCTGGAACTGCGGATTTCAGTATCATCAGCGACATCACTTCGCGCGCAACTGGCGGGAGCATCATCAAAATATCTTCAACGGACGCCGCCGAACGAAGCTCGAGCTGACGACTCTCCCGCTTCCTCCGCGAGCGAAGAGCGAGAGCGAGAGAGAGAGAGAGAGAGAGAGAGAAGGCTTACGAGCTGGAATCGGAGGAGATGCGGCGGCGGTTCAGCGGGCGGAGCAGGGAGGACCGGTGGCTTTCTCAGCCGCGACTCGCGATCAGCTCTCAGTACTCGTGATCAGCTCTCAGTGAAACTCGGTCACTGTGAGTCGCCATCGCCGGGGGGCGCCATATTTGTAGAGGCCGATCCTACGTGGCGGGGCGCGCGGACGTGGCGCGAGATTAGTGGCAGGTGGCACTCCCGTTCCCGAGGCGCCTCTAGATTTGCTTCCGCGCTCCTTTTCTTGATCACGTGCGGTGTAATCATTTCAAGATGGAGTTTATTATTATTATTAGGTTAATATTTGGAAAAACTCAAAACTGATGCAATGATATCAAATTTATCCTTAATTAATTTTTTGATCACTAAAAACTTTAAATTAATACGCTTTTGATAAATTTATCCAAGACTAATTCACTACCATTTACTAATTTTCGTTAAATTTTACTACATGTCATAGTTGGTTGATATATCAATTTGAGATTTTATTAAATTTTATTATATGTTTGTCATGATTATAGATTTTTGTGGTATTAATCAAATTTAAGGAGGGTTTATTTGTCACGAATGTATCACTTTTTTTTTTGGAATTTTTGGCGGTCAAATAAATTAGTTTTGAGTAAATTTATCACAAGTGTATCATTTTTTTATTTTTTACGGTCAATTGAGGTAAATTTATCATAGATATACAAATTTATGATTTTTCATGATTAAAAAAGTAGTTTTAGATAAATTTGTTACACGTATATTAGTTTAGGGTTTTTCAGAGTATGAAGCCTTATTATTATAAGAGATTAATTCTATTTAGAGGAATTTTACGATAGTTAGTGAGTTTATGTTCCATTCAAAATTATATCTACTAACTAGTAAGCACCCACCATCCAAACCTAATGTGAAGAATTGAAGGGAAGAAATCACAAATAATCATAAATTATATTTATTGCGACCTATTTATCTTGAACTTTTTTTTGTAGCATCGAAAACTCCAAAATGTATTCACCGTGACACATTTACCTTAAACTCTTTCTTGTAACATAAAAAAATCTCGAATTTGTACATAGGTGGCACAAAATTCTGTCACATATTTTTTTTCATTCAAAATAATGTTATAAGTCGCTAGGTGCCACGTCAACACTACCTGCCTTCCATCGTCCATGTAGGCAAATTATAATCAGTGCTCGTTGGTGGAACTTAGATAAAAGGATCAATGTGTTATACAAATATAAGTTTGAGATTCTAAGTGTTCCAATATAAAAGTTTAGAGTGACTATGTTATAGTAGGCATGATTTGAGGCACTTCAATAAGCGTTGGATGCATTGTATAAATGTACAATCTAAAACCATAAAATCAAAGAAGTCTTATAAGTCCATTGCTTTATCCGAACTCTAAAATGTAAAATTCGAGGGGTTTTCTCAAGGGCAAGAGAAGAAAAACTTTCTCTCCAATTAGGAGGACGGGTGTGCGGGTATCGACATGTAAAATAAAAAATACATTTACATTGGACGCCAAGTTACCGGACTATCACTTGAAGTATTTATCAGAAGCTTGTTTCGTGCTAATTAGACACGTGTTTTGTACAGTGTCTAAAACTGGCACATCTAATTAGGGCATGTATGGTAACATTTATATTTCTCTCAATTTATGTTTTTTGTTCTCCGGAATAAAAAAAAATAAAATCTATTTGGTAATGTCAACTAATTTTTCTATTCGCTAGAATAGAAAAGTTGTCTGGGAATAGATTTTGAATGGAAACAAAAAGTTGAAAAAAAATAGTTTATTGTTTCCAAGAAAAATTTATAGAAATAAGCCTTTTTTTTTTCTTTTTTCTTCTTCCTTGCCATGGTTGTCGCCCTTAGATCCGCCACTGCCTACAGCCACCCTGACTGCTGTCAAATTGCCGCCAACCGACCTCTTGCCCCCGCCCATCGCCGCCCACTAGACATTGTCTGTCCCTAGCAAACCATCGGCTACCTCCGCCGACCGCCGACCAACCGTCGGTGGTCAACAATCAACGTTCAGTACTTGACGAGCAAGAAGAAAAAAATCTATATATATATATATATATATAAAAATTTATGGATCGTCTAAACGCATTTCTATTCTTTTTATATTTCAAGAATAAAAATTTTGTATAGTTATCAAACATGTTATTTTATTCATAAATTGTTTCAAGGAATAGAAATTGAAAAAAAATATATTTTCTTAAAAAAATTTATTTCCCAAAATAGAAATATTATCATTCATACTTTTATAGCGCGTTTGGTAATGATTATGTTTTCGGAAGTAGATTTTTTTTTTTAAATTCTGTTTCCAAGAACATATTTTAAACATTTTAAGCCGTTTCGTAATTGTTGAAAATTTCGATTCTAGAATAAAATTATGTTTGATACCATGCTCATTGATTATGTTTCAAATTAATTTATTTTAATTTTAAATAATTTTTATACTTTCATACTTTTTTATTTTCTTTTTTTCCTATTCTTCTTCTTCTTCTTTAGGTCGATCGCTAGATCGACACTGGCCAGACGAGGACCGGCGACCTCACCGGAGTGTTGCCGGCCCTCGTTGGGGCTAGGCGAGGCCTACCTGGCCACCGGCGACTAGAGGACGATGGAGGACGACGGCGGATGACGATGACAACAAGCAGTGGTGGACAGTGGCGAACAACAACAGAGGAGGAGAGAGAAGGGTTCCACTTTTTTTTATTTTTTTTTTTCCAAAATAAGAATCAATTTTTTTTTATTATTGATTTTACTCCAAATCTGTTCCTAAGAATAAATTTGTTCTCATGAATAAAATTTTTACCAAACGTGATTATGTTCCAAATTACTCTCAAAATAAAAAATCGAATTTGATAATGTTTGGATGATTACCAAACAAGGTCTTAATACTCTAGATTCTAGAGACTGCGAATTGAATAAGAAGATCTAACAAAGCGGACTTGATAATCGTACTTAACAATTAGTAAATTCATAAAATATGAGTGCAAGGGCAAGGGGGTACGAACTTGAGGCCCCCCGATGCGGCGTCCCCATCACGCTCATCGTCGATGGTCTTTTCCCAGGACCCCCGAGGGGGAGACAGAGAGATCAAGTGGATCAAGTGGCCGTGAAACGACGGGGCGTTTTTCTATCTAGTGGCCTATAAATTCAAGACCCCGACGGGTGGGAAGCGGGGCCCGCCAGTCGGCGTGCGGGACAGCTCCAGAAAACGGGCGTCCGTCCGCGAGCGAAGCGTCGCCGTCGCTCGAGATCTTCGTGCGCCCCGCGGAAACGGACGGACGGTGGTGGAGAGCCGAGGGAGCGAGCGGCCGTCGTTTTCATCGGACGGTCTGTTCCTTAGCTGGAGCGAGCTGCATCGTTGAGATTTTTTGATGGGACATCTCACTACATGATCGGACATCGGCGCCCGGCCAGTAAAATACGCACGTCTTTGTTTGAAATACGAGTGGATGAGTGATTTTTTATATATAATATGTAAGTTTTTTTTTTTTTCTGGTATGTAATACAATTGGCATCCCGTTTTATAATTATATAAATGTAACGAAATTTTTTTCTATTTACATACCTTTAGAGAAAATGATAATATATATACATTCACACTTCTGATCATATAATTTATACAAGACATATTACTAAAAGAGCATATGAGATAGTAGTGAAGGGTTGTTTGAATGTAGACTAACGCCATTGCAATCTTGTTCATGTTAATTATCGTTATCGATACTGTTTTTGAGTGATTGAAAACTTATTCCCCCCAAATTAAAATAAAAAATAAAAACCCCACCCCAATAGAAAAATGAACAAAAATATTTATGATTTTCCATACTAATTTTCGAGCTAGATATCAAATTCCTCCTATTCATCTGTATTATGTTCAAGCAAGCTTCTCGTGTGATGAAATAAATCAAGTCAATTAATAATATTGAGGGATGAGAAGCGTGCACACTTGCATCGAGGCACATAAAGTGATACAACATTAGTCACACTTGAGCAATGAATTCGAGCTTAAAGGAGTTAAAAAATCGCAAGATCTCATAAAATCATACATTGGCTATCAGGCCTATAATTTCCTTAAGAAAATATCTCATAGCATTGAGCACATTCTTTAATTTATTTATTTTTTCCTTTCCACATCCACACATTATCATGTAAAAGCAACTATCTTAATCTCACCAAACTCTGGATCGATGCGACACCACTTATGTGATCGAAGGACATCGTGGGGACCACTCGATTTGGCATATGCAATGGGGATTTTTCTATCTGGAATGCCCCACTCCTTTGCTCGGCACAAAATTTTTCTCATGCTTTTTTTTAAAATTGTGAAATTGAATTATGGTGGCCGTTGGTGCGAGGTCTTTCTTTCAAATCATTCGCTTTTAGCTCCGCGCATTTTGAAGCAGTCAAGCTATGTTCATGAAAAAGATGGGACCTAATGCTGGCTTATAGAACGGCGAAACGTCGAACGTAGCATAATAGACGAGGAAGGTCTTTTGCTTCAAGAAGTCTCGCCGTTGCATGTACTTGGCTAGTGCGAACGAGGCATTCGAATCATCGGAATCCACATTAGATGCACGTTAGATGCACATTATCCGACGGCTCACTCGCGCCGACATAACATCCCTTTAACCCTATTTTACATAGAGGGTTCCTAAGAAAACTCCAAGGCCAGTGCTAAAGGAACGTCGGCGTGGTTCACATGGTTTTTTCTAGTTGTCTTTCGTCCATCCTTCTAATGAGAAATGTCCAAAACGAGAAGAAATCGCGGCCAAGAAGAGCCCGCCAATTCCCTGTCGATTTTCGTTTGATCCATGGAAATATCCCATCGAGAGAAAAGCTGGCAATGAAGCATGTGAGGCTGCTTCCTATTGTGGCCGAGATCCCTTTGTCCGAAAGTGAAAGTGGAAGCACAAGATCAAAGCGTTGCTTCGAAGAGGGCCTGCCGGCCATTTTCTTGAGAAGATCATTCAAAAAGTCTTAAATTTTTAACACTTTTGTCAATATAATTTTAAACTTTTCAATTTTATCAATTGAATTTATTTATGTACTTTTAGCTAAAAATGGCTGATATGCACACTGATCATCCTACATAATATGAGTACTTTTTAATAATATTATAAATTTTTTTATTTTTTATTTTTTTTCTCTTTTCCTTCTTTAATTTTTTCTTCCTTCCTTTTTTTCCCTCAGCCTACCATCGTTTGACCTCAAGTGAGAGCAACACTCCCCGCTGGCCATTAATGAGGTCCAAAGGACGGGAAAAGCAAAAAAGAAAAAATAGAAGAGAAAAGGAGAAAAAAATTTAAAAAAAATAAGGCAAAGAGAAGAAAAGAAAATATTAAAAAAAATATTAAAATATTATTAAGAATTATCAGCATCAATCATGTGTTATTCATATCTGCGATTTCCAACTAAAATTAGTTAAAAAAACTCAATTGACAACACATAAAAAGATTAAGATTTAGAGTTTAATTGACAAAATTAAGAAATTTGTAAAATTTGAATTGACAAAAAGTATGATAAATTTAACATGTTGAAATGTGTTGATGGCTCGTTAACTCATGTTTTAAGAAAATCTCCGCTTGAACACCCTAACAGGCCAAAAGCATCTTTAGAACCGCAATCACGGACCACGTACTTCCATCTGAAAACTCGAACAGACCAGATGCAGAATCTGAATGTTAGAGGGGAAACCACAAGTCATACGTGCCTCGGCAAGGACTGGTTTCGCCGTGCGTTGCGTAAACGTCGAGGTACACAAGCCAAGGCGTCTTCGAATTTCGGTCGGACACGGACCGACGAGAATCCATCCGATGTGCTTGATATTTTCTCAGGCATTCCGTCTTGCGAAAAAAATGGGCGGCCGATGCAGAAGGCGAGGATGGCCGTGTGTGTGAACATTCGTTTAGGAAAATGGCCCTTTGAAGTTGCGATGCTTCAAAAAGGAAATGTTGGAAGAGTGTCTCGATATAAATGTCAAGGCTTGTTGAATACACCAAGCCAACCAAGATTAGTGTCACATAAATCTTTCTTACGAGACATTGTTTGCCTAATTGAAGACGTGCCCAGAAGGCCGCTTTGCTTTTCGGTCTAATAAGGGATACGTACGCCAATTATGGCCCGACATTCCACGTAAGAAATCTAATCAAAGGCTCTCCAATTTTGGCTAAGACGACATTAGGGAAGAATAATTAGAACTCAAAATTAAATTTCTAAGTCATCTTAAATACGCAATACATCCGATTAAAGCAGTTAACTTCTTCGATGTTGTCTCTCGTGTTTCTCCATTTTGATGGGATCGACCTCTCGATAAGATGAATCAAACGTATAAAATAAGAACCCCCATTTCATATCAACGATCAACAAACATAAAAAAAGGCCTTCAGATATCATCTTAACATAGCCTACCCTTTTCATCTTTTCCTTTCGATTTTGCCCCATCAAGCACCACCAAAACCAATTGATCCAGCACCGAAAACACCAAGAGTTCGGATGCGAATGAATCGATCTTCCTGACAGGCTGCTCAAACCCAGCGATGAGCTCGATTCATGCTTTCTCAAGCACGAAACAAATAAGTGAACCCCATCAAGCCGTCGGTTTTTTCACAAAGTTCCATTACCGTATCGAGCTATACGATCCAATGTCAAGCTTAAAAGCTCAAAACTTTGAGTTCTGAGTTCGGGTTCGATTCAGACTACAACACACCTTCTGACAATCAAGACCGTGCACTGCATTCTTCCTGGAAAACAGCCTGCAAATCAGTTCTGCAAAAATCGAGTCAGATTCATTCGCATCTCCAGCCCATCCGAGCCAACGGTCAAAATCTTTCGTGTGGCCGACGTTTTCCCAGCAGCCAGACCTTTCCGTGAAGCAACCGAATTTCCAGACAACAACATCACAACCAACCCAAGAAAACGTGAAGCAGAATCTCAACGCCCGTTCACAAATAGAGAAAACGAAGAACCGTCAACGTTGACGAGATGCAACACCGACGCCACCCCGCCAATCAGCGAGGTGACAATGATTGGAGACAAATGACCAGAAAAATAAAACAAAAACTGTGAGATTTCACGTTCTCTCGAAGCAGACATTTCACCGTCAAACGAAATTCAAAAGCCGAGGCGTAAGAAAATGACCCAAATTGACAGGGGGCTCTCCTTGGAATCACGTCTCACAAACAATTTTTTTCCTCACAATAACTCAACGTCGTTCGAAAATGGGAAGAAGACGACAGAATCTGAGGGGGTTTGTTTCTATCTGTGTGCAGTCACCAAAGTCTCGATGAACCGCAAGCCGTCGAATCTCGGAGCGAACAATTTGTCCTCCTCCGAAGAAAGCGAGCTCGATTCCACCACCAGCTTCCTCTCGTTCGAAGAATACGAAGAGCATCCCTGAGAAACGAGTTCAGATAAGTCAGCGAGAAAGATGAAAAATTAACGACGGAGATGGAAGAAGGGTAGACAGAAAATGGCAGAGACGAGCGGAGAAACCAAGATTTCCAAGACCCATATCCGACATCGATGAACAAAACGAAAAAGAAACGATTTTTCCACGCACGCGCAGCGACTAGGGCACGAATCAAGGAACTAAGCACGAATTGAACTCGATCGGCCACCGATTCAGGAGGGGAAAAGACAAAGAAACAAGAGAGATTCAAGCCGAAAGACAGCAGCAGCAGCAGCACCAGCACGAACAAGAACAGAACCAGAATCACGCACGGAGAAACAAGAAGAACAAACCAAAACAACCCATCTGGGGAAAAACCCAGGAGGAAATCGAAACCCGGGGACTCACCCCATTCGGACGGGAACAGAGGTAGGGGCTCCGATCTGCGGGGGCGGAGGTGAACGCCGCCGTCGTCGACGCCGCCAGCACGGACGCCACCAAGGTGCACGAAGCCTTCACCCCGCTCGCCATCTCTCTCTCCACGGCGTCCACGCACAGCGAAAGAGCGAGACAGATAGAGAAAGAGACGGTCGTACGTCGAAAGACGGACCAAACCCGACGAGCGCCGCCGGATCCGACCCGAATATTTGCCTCGCTTCTCCTCCTCCTCTATATCTCCCTCTGCGATGCGGGCTTTTCTTTTTTCTGGTCTTCGACCTCCGCGGCGGAGGAGTTTATATATTTTTTCGTGGCTACGGATCGACCCGGATTTGGAGAGTCCAGATTTAGCGGGAATGGAATGCGGATTTGGGTTCCGGGTATTCCTCCTCCGTGAACTCGCCCCGGCTCTCGAAGGAAGGGGGGAAAAGGAGGCGCGTAATTACGCGAACTGCCACGTGAGTGGCGAGTCGGGCGGGACGGAATTTTCTAAGCTACGTCCGCTTCGGCGCCTCCCGCTTTCCTTTTTTAGGACGGTTTTACCCTCGATCGAAACGATTGGCTGACATGTTTACGATTGAAAAGTATTACTTTCTTTTTTGGAATAACGCCGGCCCGAGACAAGGTCACGCTCGGAAAAAAGAGGAAATTGTTTGCCCTAACCACTCGAAAACTATACTCGGAGCCACACGCTGGGCTGGCCATATGTAGGTGGTTTAATTTGATATGTCCTGACCACTTACTTCGCCGAACTAACGGTAGTCATTGATTTTAATCTATCGGGCTTCTAACTCTAGCCAATGAAATCATAATTTCCTGATAATAACTCTTGTCAGATTTTTTTGTTGACTGAATCGATCATTGGTGCGTGGATTTTGAAGCATTTGTCCTTGTGCATTTCACCCACTTATCGTACGAGACTAAGCTGCATGGATGGACCGAAATCATTGATCCAAGCTCCATTGATTCGTCAAGCAATAGATAATTTGAAAAATATTTTTTTCTGAAAAAGATAACATGGTATAACTTGTAAAAATATTTAAATTTAAATTATTGTCGATAATAAAAATATGTTTTATCAATCAATTAATTAAATGAATAAAAATAATTATTTTCCTAAAAAATTTAAATCGTTTATTTTTCACTAATCAATCCAACCACTTAAAAGCTAAATATCGAGCTGAGTAATTTTTTTTTTTCGACCGAAAAAATATTGGACTGAGTTGGATTAGCGCGAGACTAGGCCATGACAATCGCCAGACTGTCTCGCACAGGATCTATTTAGGATGAACGGCCGCGATATGCCAAGCTCACGTAATCCCGATGCAGCCTAAAAAGTCCACCCCAGCGGACGGTGACTGGTGAGGCTACGTTCAGGATCTGAGCGGCGGGGGGGAGGAGCGGTGGTCCCACCGGAAGCGGGGCGGGGCCGGTAGGTCTGATCGGGGAGAATATGCGAGGGCGACGTACGGTCAAACGATGCGGGCGAGGGCAGGTTAGAATTTCTCTCCATGTGGGGAGAGAAGGAGGAAGAGAATTTCCTGCCGTTGCCGCCTCTATTTTTTTGTCCTTCCACATTTGCTTAAGCTCGACGCCGTGAAGACCTGCCTTGTCATTTTATCATTAATTATTTTTTTTTCATCGGAGGCACGGAGATTCGATGCACCTTCGCGCAAAAATTAGAAAAAACTAGAGAGAGACAGAGAGATTTGTCGGTACCTAGATCTGATAATTTGGTTCGATTCAATGGAATGTTGTAGCAACATTGCTAGCGTATTTTCGGTCAATCTCGAGCTTGATTTAATTTGTCGTTATTTATAGGTGTACCTTGTATGGACCAAAGTTGTGCATTTTCGGTAATACTAGGCATAAGAGTTATTTCCCTAGCTTGCTTGTAATTTTGGAAAATGTTACTTTTGCATGGAATAATGCTGGCCCGAGGTCACACTTGAAAATAGAGAAAATTGTTTGTCCATAAGTATCGAAAAACTGTGCTGGGCCCCATTGGATTGGACATACTTGCAAGCACTAATTTGATTTCGATCCATCTCAACCATTTATTTCGCCAACCTAACAGTGGTCATTGATTTATTCTTCTACACTTGCAAGCACTAATTTGATGGAATTATAATTTCTTGATAATAACGATCGTTAGATTAGTACGTAGATTTTATAGCATTTTTCCTTATGCATTCATCCGTCAATTGTACGGGACTGGTTCACAATCGTTGATATAGACTTTGTTAGTTTGGTGAGAAATGGGTAACTCGAAAAATATTTTTCTAAAAGTAATCATGTGGTATCATTTACAAAAAATGAATGAATTAAAAGTATTTTCATCGCTCGTGAAGATACTTAGATTCAAATTCCTATTGTAATAAAATTATTTTTCATAAATTAATTATTTCAAGCAATATAAATAATTAATTTAAAAAATATATATTATTTTTTAAAATCGTCCATCTCCCGCTGAATGATCCAACCGCCGAAAACTAAATAATGGGCGAGTTCGATTTATGTGAGACTCAACCATGACAAGTCGTCAGATCGGCTCGAACAAGATCAGTTGGGATGAACGGCGACGATATGCTCAGCTCACGTAATACCGATGCACCCTAAAAAGTCCACCCCGGCGGACGGTGATTGGTCGGGCTACGCTATAGATCTGAGCGGCAGGGGTGGGCGGTGGTCCCACCGGAGGCGGGACCGGTCTGGTAGCTCTGATCATCAGGGGGAGAATGAGAGGGCGACGTACGGTCAAACGATGGGGGCGACGGCAGGTTAGAATTTCTCTCCACGTGGACACTGGACAGAACAAGGAGGAGGAGAATCTCCTTGCCCGTCACTCTTTTTTCCTTACATTTGCCTAAGCTCGACGCCGTGAAGACCTGCTCTGTCCTTTCTTTAATCATCGGAGGTACCGAGATTCGATGCACCGTAGCCCGAATATATATATCAAGAAGGAGACACCGAGAGATTCTTGGATACTTAGATCCGACAATTTAAATCCATTCAATGGTAACAACGTCGTGTCCTTACTAGAGTATTTTTGGTCGATATTGATTTCGATTCAATCATGTTTTGTCAAGATTAAGATATAGTTGGTAAATTTATCATTACTTATGTGTTGTAACCTATTTACAAGATACGTAGCTAATTATGCTCAGCTCAAGTGTAGGTTGCTTGTGTCATAAGGAGGTGCGGACTCCTTGAATGCTATAACTTAGCAGAAATAGACACTTAAGTGCCATAACTTTCGAAAGGTATACTTAAGTGTCAAAATCGAAGTAAAGTGAATTACTTAAGTGTCAATTAGCCAAAATCCGGCAAAATTGCATATGTGGCATTTTTCTCGTGAAGCGAGTGCAAACGATACCGTTTTGCATGCTGACATAACCAAATAATGCAAAAATAGTGTCGTTTTGGGTTGACATGGTAAAAAATAATATAAAAATTAATTAAATTAAATTTAGTTAAAATATTTATTTTAAAAAAAAAGGAGGGAAGGCGGCTGAGTGCTGAGGGCTCAGCCCTCAACCATCACCGCCGCCTCCCCGCCGTCACCGGGAAGGGTTGATGACAAAGGAGGGAGGGTCGGCTGGGGTTGCCGGGCCCTAGCTAGGGGTTGGTGACCCCGGCCGACCGGCGGCAAGGGTCGGCGGCCCTCGCCTGGCTGCCGCCCATAGAGGCGACCCCCAGCAAGTGGCGGCCCTTGGCTTAGCCGGGCGAGGGTCGTCGACCCTCACCGAATCTGGGCGAGGATCGCAGGGGGGGAAGGAGGAAGAGGGAGGCAATCGGTGGTGAGGGTTGGGGCCGTTGAGCCGATGGCGGGTTAGCGGCTTCAGCTAACCCTCCCCCACCTTCCAGCAACGGCAAGGAGGTGGCGGCGGCGAGGGCTTAGCCCTAGCCACCGGTTACCTTCCTCCGTTGTTTTTATTTATTTATTTATTATTATAAATTTAATTGAATTAATTTTATATTATATTAAAATTCAAATTATGCCAAAATGATGTCGTTTTAGCCGATTTAAAGACTTTATTTTGGCCAACACCCAAAACGATGTTGTTTGGGGTGAATTAGAGTTGACTTAGCTCTTCGGCGAGCCATCTCAGTAAGAAATATTAATATTTAATTGCCACATATGATTTCCGGCCAGTTTTGCCGGAGGTGGCACTCAGGTGTCCCACTTTTTTTCAAATGTGGCACTTAAGTGTACCTTTATAAAGTTATGACACTTAAATGTCCCTTTGTGCCAAGTTATGACACTTGTAGTGTTTTTATCCCGCCGTAAAGCCAATCATTAGGTGAGATTTGAACCTTAAATATCTGATTTAAATCTTTGCTTGAGTCCCCCCCCCCCCCCCCCCCTCTTCCAAAAAAGAAGAAGGCAATTTTATGTGAATTTCGGCCTAGATGGTTCAAGCTTTTCTCATCAAGCGACCTTGTCCAAGGCTCATCTAGAATGTCTTCTGCTCGAGTCTAGGTAGCTTCACGAAAGGCCTGTTGTGATTAGGTCTAGACATAATAGCGTTTAACTCATTTTCCTAGGGATTTGCTGATTTTAAGTTGATTCGGTCGGATTTTGAGATTTTCGATTCGTTTGCATATCTTTAGTTCAACCTATTCATGCACAATCGATCAATTTTTGTCGTATGCGAATTGACCCCTTTAACCTATATGTCACACGCTTGTCAAAAACATATAGAGTTAAACAAGTCAACATGCTATCTTTATCAAGATTGATATATTAAGTTACAATTGTGTTTTAAAGTGACAGTCCTAGCGCCTCGAAATTAAGTGAGGAATTTTTTTTTTTTTTTTAGAAGTTTCATTGTGCCTTTCACAGCTAAATATACTATAGAGAAGTTACATCAAACAACATCTAAGACATGTCAATGTATGCTTAACACATTCATACACGTTTAAGTGAAGTTCATATCCGCAATGTTTTAAATGTATCATGTTGTGCAGTTCATTTATTGTTTTGGTAGGTCTTTCAAATACACAACGCAATTGATAAACGTGTCATTTTACTAACAAATTTCAATTTAGATATAACATTAATAGCCCTATAGTAGTGCTAACACTAAAAAATACCAAGTTTTAATTATTATGGTCAAGAGACACACTTAGTCATTAAGCAAGTTTGATGAAAATATAAATCATTGATGAATAAAACAGTTGACAACTTGAATGAATCAACAATTTATTGATGAAATTATCAACAACATCACATGAGAGTTATTGACGAGAGCAGACTTGAGAAGTTGATCGATGAAGTCGTCAACAGCAAGCAATCGTCATATAAAAACATATCTGCTCAATGGCTATATTTATAGTCACTAATTTAGGATTTTGTTAGCTTACTATAAATAAATGTTATTAGATGATAGGAGATCATAGATAGTGTAACCTCCTGTAACTAGAATTATAAAGTTAGTCAATAGTGAGTTATAAATACCTAATACCTACTATTTGTAAACACACCCAATCAATCACAAAATTCATTGTTTTTCAACAAATTCATCCATATTACTACTTTCTTGGGATTTATATTGCCGGTGATGATTGTTCTTAAAATGACCATTCAATACCTTTGTCCATTCATATCGATCCATCTATATTCTAAAAGACATTCCATCATTTTTGGTGAAACAAGTAGGTTTGTGCCAATGCATCTACACCATTGCATATATGCTAAACTACATTTAGATCATTAAATTTAGCATGAAGTCATGTCAATCTCACGCAAATCCTATAGTAGATTATTCAAATACAATTTAGCGTTGTTAAGAAGGGGCAGAGAGTAATGACAACTTGACAAGTGCTATCAACCCCCTTCAAGCATTACCACAAGGGTCTGGCACCAATGATGAAATGCTCGTGGTGAGCCATAACTGAAGATGGAGGGTTGGTGAACCCCTAACTGCAGTCCATTAAGATGCTACTAGTTAGGAAATCTCTCACTTGGGACATATTGCAGTTCTCCAATCAAGCAACCCAGTAACACAGGCTATTTATAGATTCGTTTATGATATGAATATAACTCGTTAAGTCGTGAAAACAGAGTACACCAACTCCGCGGTTAAGCCAACCAACTTGGCGGCAAGCACAGTTTTAGCGGCATTTAAGGCTGTCGGCGGATCAACTTCCTCCGACCTCCGTCCACGTGGCCGATAACTCCTCTTACCTGTCTTACCCGTCCCTCTCGCTTTCGCACCACTTCCGTAAAGAGCTAGACTCCATCTCTTTCCCTCCTCCTTTCCCTTCTTCCTTCTGCAAGTTCGTGTGGTCGAAATCGCTTCACCAGTCAACCCACTCGCACCAGTCGGGCACAGGTCACGAGCAGGCGCGAACATGTCCGCGGCCTTTCCTTCGGTCCGCGCGGTTTGCCGCCCCGGCTCCTTCGCGGGGGAGAAGCGCGGCCCCCCGCCGGCGGCGGCCTCCGGTAAGCTCGCCTCCGGTTTCCTCGGATCAGCCGGGAAGCTCCGGTTCGGAGCCCTCCCTACCCGGCGTCGCGGGTCGTCCTTGGTCGTCGTCGCGGTCTCGGACGTTGTCAAGGAGAAGAAGCCCAAGCGTTCCTCCTCCTCGTCTTCGGATTTGGTAAAAAAGGGAGCTCGCAATTTGCTGATCACTGATGCGTATACTGAATTGTAGCGAGCGAATCCAGCTGGTTGAGTTTTTTATTCTTTGTTTTGTGTAATTCATTGCTCTGGGTATGTGCAGCTTATCACGAAAGAGGAAGGTTTGGAGCTGTACGAGGACATGGTATTGGGCAGGACTTTTGAGGATATGTGCGCTCAGATGTACTACAGAGGCAAGATGTTCGGCTTCGTCCACCTCTACAATGGCCAGGAGGCTGTGTCTACTGGGTTCATCAAGCTTTTGAAGCGAGAAGATTGCGTGGTCAGTACCTACAGGGATCACGTTCATGCGCTGAGCAAAGGGGTTTCCGCTCGTGCGGTGATGAGCGAGTTGTTCGGCAAGACAACCGGCTGCTGCAGAGGCCAAGGTGGCTCTATGCACATGTTCAGCAAAGAGCACAATTTGCTCGGCGGGTTTGCCTTTATTGGCGAAGGGATTCCGGTTGCCACAGGGGCTGCTTTCACCTCGAAGTACAGGAGGGAGGTCTTGAAAGAAGCCGACTGTGATCATGTCACGGTCGCGTTCTTCGGAGACGGGACCTGTAACAATGGACAGTTCTATGAGTGCTTGAACATGGCCGCATTGTGGAAGTTGCCTATTGTGTTCGTGGTGGAAAACAATCTGTGGGCAATCGGGATGTCTCATCTGAGAGCGACTTCTGATCCGCAGATATGGAAGAAGGGGCCTGCGTTTGGAATGCCCGGTGTCCATGTGGATGGTATGGACGTGCTAAAGGTGAGGGAAGTTGCCAAGGAGGCTATTGGAAGAGCAAGGAGAGGGGAGGGTCCTACATTGGTCGAATGCGAAACTTACAGATTTAGGGGACACTCTTTGGCCGATCCTGACGAGCTTCGTGATCCTGGTAAGCCTTCCAGTCCTATTCCAATTATCATTGTCAGCTCGCATTCAACATGCCATTGCCATTTCTGGCTATTAAAGATATCAAGGTTAAACTTTTGCTAGCATGGATTTACTAAATTTTAAACGGAGAATGTTTGAGTAATGCACAACCTGAGAGCCCGCACATACGGATTGTGCTCTAGGACAAGGGATAAGATCAGATAAATTGATTATAGGGGAAGATGGCCGAGGCAATTACTGCTTTCAGAGCTTGCGCCCCAGGGTGGAGCTAGCTGAGTGCATTGAGCTCAGTTGATGGCAAAAGTTCTGTTTAAATGAAATACTCAAATCAGGAAGGGATCTTCAGTTGGAAAGACGAATATGGTCACATGGAGAACATTGATAATTTCAAAAGGGCCTAAATTAGTATCACGTGGAAGACTGAACTGTCATCCCCTAGCTCTTTGGAGCGTCTTTCTGTCCTGTGATTTAAGATGGCATTTGTTGGCGATTCTTTCATCTGAACTTATACGTTTCTTCCCCAAGAAATAAGTAAGGCATTCTCTTGCAAGGACCATTGAAGTCTCAAAAGGGCCTAAATGAGCATCATGTGGAAGACTGAACTGTCATCCCATGGCTCTTTGGAGTGTCTCTCTGTCTTGTGATTTAGTATTTGCAAATACTTGCTGTAAGATGGCATTCCTTGGCGTTTCTTTCATCTGAACTTACACGTTTCTTCCTCATGAAATAAGTAAGACATGCTCTTGCAAGGATCGCCGAGTCTCAAGAGGGAGTTGAGCTAGTCATCTTAGGTTGTTGGTTTTTTCAATTTGGATGTTAACAATGAGGATCAAGAGACTAGGAACCAAGGGTGCTGGTGGAACTTGAGGGCTGAAGAAAAAAGCAGGAAAGTGCTTTTAAAGAATAGGCCGTTAAAGAGAGAAATTGGTATATATATTACATATGTTCATGTATGTGTTGGCAAATTAACATAGGAAGGCACTTATTAAATTGAAATGGAAATCTTGATTGTTTAGTCATAGAATGTGCCAACAGATCATGTTAAGCTGTGACAGGAATTAAACTAGGTATCGAAATCGAGGATACTGGAAAATTGAGGATCTGCTTAAATAATTTTGGTATGATGTGATCTTAGAATCGATTAAATTGAGCCAGTTAGTAAGAGTATGACTTGCTGGAAAGAGGAGTCCTAGCACTGTCGTATAACCTTAGAATGATTTGAGAACACACGAAGTAGTTGAGTTACAAGGAAATATGGGATACTGGAAAATATGAAGAATGATAGCTAGCAAGCAACAGAACTGAAAAGATCTTGAAGTTTACAGCGGATGCTTCAGGTGCAGTGTGGTTGCAATGGGACTAAAAAGTTTTAGACTGAAAGAAGTCTGAAAGACATTAATTTGTGGTCTACACTAGCCGCCCTCACAGTACAAAGTGCTCTTCTTTTAGCATCTTTCTTCTTACAAGTAAAAGTATCTTTCTTGTCGCCTGGCTACATATGAAGGTGGTATCACCAACAGCATCTCTCTTCCCTATCTTGGTGCCATTCGTGAGTTAGGGGTCGGTCAGTAATCAAATGTGGTAGATGCTTGGTCGAGTTGGAGTTTTAAAGGCAAGAATTGGTTCCTTAGAGGAAAGTACAGGTCATTCTAGGATGAAGATGCAATAGCATGAGATTCGAGCTCTTATGGTAACATACTTTTGAGTAGTGTATAAGATCGTTTTTCAGGCTTGTCTCTAAAATCCGATGACTTTAATGTTGGTGATTTCAATGGGGAACTTCCTGCACCTGTGCATTTGGGCCATTCGACGGAAAATTTTTTGTATTCGTGGACAAAATCAACTGTGCTACAGTGCGACTTTCAGAATGTATTAGTGATGTTCAGTGTTCACCTTCTTATATTCCTTATTCTTCTAGCGAGACACATAACTCACTTCAGACAATCTGGCTAATATATTTTTATTTTATCTCGATTTGGCAGCTGAGAAGGCCCACTATGCTGCAAGGGATCCCATCGTGGCCTTGAAGAAGTACATTCTTGAAAACAATCTGGCAAGTGAAGCTGAGCTAAAAGCCATCGATAAGAAGATAGATGAGATTATAGAGGATGCCGTGGAATTTGCTGATGCAAGCCCTGTTCCACCCAGAAGCCAGCTACTAGAGAACGTGTTTGCTGATCCTAAAGGCTTTGGTATCGGCCCCGACGGAAGATACCGGTGTGAGGACCCCAAATTCACAGAAGGGACTGCCCACGTCTAAGCCTTTGCCATTCCTCGGTTCTCTTTTGCCTCTTGTTTTGGGGTGTGCGAAAGGTATATGAGACCCTTTTCCTTGTTAGATCATTTCCTCCTCCTCCTCCTCGTCTTCAGCTTCGATTGCTCTTAGGTTTGCTTCTTTGATTACTCTTAGGGCCCTGCCATTAGCTCCTTCTCAGCTTCGGTCGACTTAGAATCATGTATGGGGTCGAGCTGCTTAGGCTGGGGGATAAGTACGTAGATCATTTCCCTCTGCATTAAGTAAGTAGACCTGGTTGCAATGTAGTGGATGATGATCATGTGGAAGCAATTTTCTTTCATTTTGGTCGGACCGATGGCTTCAAATGTCATCGAATCCATTTCGGTTTCAAGCCATTAACGTGAAGCCAACTTTTAAGGGAGTTCAATATTTACTTACGCTATAAGAGCTGGACAAATCAACGATTGATTATCCAGAACATGAAAAGACAAGGGTTAACTATAAACATCAGAACTTAAAAAAAGGCAGGACATGAGAATGCAAGGCAAAAAAATCTCGTTACTTTTAACTGGGTTTGAATAGAAAACACGAAGAATAACGCGAGCAGCAATCTTCGTATTGGAAACCCAAAGGTCGTCTCTATTCGGCAATAAATGGCTCTTGAAAGATGCTGTGGAAATTTGAGAAGCTTTGGAATCTGGAGCGTCTTGCGTCACTCCCTTATCCGGATGAATGAACGGGAACCAGGGGCAGACATTTTTTTTTTCTGGATTTGGATTGGGTCCGACATTTGCAGGAGGCCTCTTCCCATGTAAGGACAATTCTGCCCGAGATCAAAAGCAGAAACTATTGAAAGGCTGGGATTCCCTCCATCGACTTTAATTAGATTGCTCTTTACCCTGTTGAACAAACGGAACATCTTAGCCAATTAAGCCTGTTTCTTGTCTCGTTTGCAGACGATGGGCTGTGTGGCTTTTCAGTGAGATCAAATCGAGTTGTCGACTCACAATCGTTTTGAGGTTAAGGAGGTCGCTGTTAAATTCTCAATCCATGGAGTGCCACATCTTGCTGTACCGAATCATAAAATAATAAATCTGATCCCATCCTTGAGCAAGAGTAGTGCTAGAATACTTGACCTATTGAAAACATCGAAAGTCTTCATGTGTTGCACGATGTTTGCTGCATAAATGAAGTTTATGAGATTGGCCAGGCATAATGGATTAAGATTCCTAACTGTCCCTACTGATCGATGCCGCCTTTATCTTTTTCGGCTAAAGACTAGGAGCCACAAGGGCAAACATAGAAAACGAAGCATGGCCCATGAACTGCTTAGCGGGGGGAACTGATGCATGTTTTCTGGAACAAGAAAAGCCAGCATACTGTTGAATTATGTGACCCACATGAGCCGACCAAACCCCCTTGAAATGTAACTCCTCCACATGTGTTGTCGGCCTGTCGATTGAATCCTATCCTAAATTCATCCCCACTTGACCCTTTCCGACCATGTCCCTCCTATGTAGAGCGACGTCGTCGATTACAACAATCCATTTGTCGAGTTGAGTATTCACTGTACTAGTTCTCGTGATCAAGCCTAGTCCCCAATCAAGTTTCCCATTCATTGAATCGGGTCTCAGGCGGCATCCATGGTCGAACATCCGACTCGAGTGAATCTCAAACGCCGAACCATATCGGCTCGACGCAATTCTCTTGTCAATGAAACCCGACCCGCATGGATCCCGGAAAAATATCTCTGACAGGAGCGACTGCAAACGTCTCGGTTCAACCGCTTCTTCTGTTCGGGAGAAAAAGCAAAGCGAAAGCTGTCACAAGTGGCTGCGGCTCTGCTTACTTTCCGCAACGCTTTGACCGCGTCAAGTGGCTGCGGCTCTGCTGTCGCAAGTGGGGCGCCGCCCGTCGGGCCCAGCCACGAGCCTACCTCGGTCCTCACCCGCTCTTTCCCCGAGGCCGCTCCCCTAGCTCCTCTCTCTATATATATCGACGCCGCTTCAAGCTCTCTCCTCATCAAATCGTCAAATCGTCAATCGTCAATACCACTAGGCCAAGTTCTATTCTTTCTCGGAAATTCGGATCTTTGTCAAGATTTAGAGAGACCCAGATGAATTCCATGTTCAGCTCCTTCGACGCCCTGTGCGCGGAGTTCCTGGGCCAGGTCGTCGGGTCCAGCTTCTTGGCCGCCGCCGCCGCCCCTCGTTCGGCCCCACGGAGCGCCCCGAGCGACGAGCGCGCCGCCGAAGGTGCGAGGAAGAGCCGCGAAGTGAAGCCGCCGCAAGCGGCGAGCGGTCGGAGGAGCGTGCCGAGGTTCGCGCCGGAGCTGGACGGGCTGAACAGCTTCGAGACCCTGGTTTCCTGGTGATGGCGACGGAAGGAGCGATTGTGTTTTGTTGGGGGCCACTAGCCATGGAGATTGTACAGTAGTAGATCGATATGTGTTGCTGCTATATAGCTTCGAGGGAAATGATTGTTAGATTCTTTGGTTCTTCTTGAGATGTGTTCTAGAATTACAAAGCAGGTTGGAGGTTTCTTTAATAATTGAACAAATTGAAATTGAAGATCCATCTGTATCATTCATTGCACCTCGTCGAGAACTTATAAAGTGATGTCTGATCGAATTTGCAAGTAAAAAGAAATAAGTTGGGCGAGTTAAGAATATGGGAACTATGTCCGATTTGGTCTGTTAAACTCTTGCTAAATGTTGTACTTGGTTCTTGAACTTACTTACCATGGATTTAGTCCTTTTTGCTCACTTCTGTCAAACCCATGTGTTCTAACTTGACGAAACACATGCACGACCACCTCGGGACATCACAAGAAAATACCAAAAGAAAGGAAAAGCCACGGCAATAATCGTAAGGGAGGGAGGGATGGTGCCCCCGCCGCGCCACTTGCCTCTGCGAGGGCGGTCGACCCTTGCACTTGATTGGTTGGGCGCGGTCAGTCAATCCTCAGTTGGTAGTGGCGACCTAGTGGTGCCACAACCGAGTGCAAAGGGCATGTTGCTCTCGCCTAGATCTAGGCCACCTGGAGCGGGATGCCAAGAATTCTCTCTCTCCTCCCCCCAGTCTTGCTCTTCCCTCCCTGTGCTACAACTTATACTGATCCTTCCTTTTATTATGATTTTTTCCAGAATTTTCGTGACTGGGCTATGCGCAGCATAACATGTCAACGAATTTGGGTTCCACCAGGTGTCTTGTAAGGCCATAGGGCCACATTGGTTCGAGCTGAAGAGCACAAGGACCGATTTGACTTATATCACCTTGCTTTATAAACTTGTATCGACCCAGCCCAATTAGGCCCACCAAATCTTAAGCTAATCCTATTTACCTTCCTAAGATCTTTAAACCATCGAATGAACTTAGACACGAATCTCTCGGCCTGATTCGATCTTATCATCGCGGCATAGAAAGCAAAAATCTTTCGCGAGGCTCGGTTTCAGCCCGTCTAGCATGTCTAGCATCCAATCCCAAAAGCCCATCGCAATCCTTTGTATCCTTTTCCATGTGCAGAAAACAGCACAATCATCGATTCCTTATTGTTTTGATCTCCCAAGGTGGTGGCCAGAATTAGTTGGCAATCCAGCACAATAGACCGAATGGCCCACGGGCTGTCAGCCCGGCCCAGAACATAGGTCGCGGCTGATGAGCTATCACTTTTTTATGGCCACCCGCAGATCGCACGGAGTTGAGCTCAGATCAGTTTCTCTTTTCCTATGTTCCCCTGTCTTCTCTACGCGCACCGCCCCTCTCACCGCAGGACAGCGTGACATGTCGGGCGATTTCGCGTTCCAAACAGGGGAGATGTAAGGCCGAAAGGGCTGAATTGGTTCAATCTAAAGAGCACATGACCCAATTTGATCAAAATCATAGTTAAAAGGGTTCAGGAACCTATTTTGGCATTCCCTAAAGTATATACCTTGCTTTACGGGCTTGTCTCGGCTCGACCCAATTAGATGTGCTAAGACTTTATGTCATCCATTTATCTTTCAAAAATCTTTAAAACCACCCCAAAAAAAATACTCAAGACGCGATTCTCCAAGCCCAAATCCACGGCTCGACTTGGCCTAATTAGATCCGTCGAGCGTATCTCCAGCATCGAATCCCTCGTATCCTTTTCAACGCGCGAAACACATCACAATCATCGGTTCCTCATTGTTTTAATCTCCCAACGTGGTGGGGGAAGGCAAAAATCCACATTTGAACCAGCACAACAAAGAAGGCAAGAAGGGCAAAGACCCACCAGCAAAGATCCCCCCTTTACCCTTCTTTCCCCGATTTGGCGAACAAACGAAACCTACACTCCCACCTGCAATCGCGACTTAGATGTTCATGGAGTGAAAACATAACGCACAGGAAAGCCCCTCTCCCAAGAACGCCCCCTTCGTCGTCAACTCATCACCATCATCATCATCATTTAAAAGGGGGAGCCAACTGCCAAAGAGGCAACGATCAAGGCGGTCCTTCCCGTGCTCCCTCCTCTTGTTTTCTCCGCCCCGCTTTACCGTCCCTCCTCCTTCCCCTTCTTCTCCTATATTAAAACCGACCCTCTTCCCCCTCTTCATTTCTTGCGAATTCGATCCGACCGCATTTTGCTCTCTCTTCCTTCCTTCCCCGCCTCCTCTCGTCGCCACCATGTCCGCCGCTTCCCTCTCTTCTGCCATCAACGCGATCCGCTCCGCCTCCTTCGCCCATGACAGGTCCGCCCTCGCCTCGAACGCCAGCCATCCCTCCTCCTCCTCTGTTTTCCTCGGATCCACCGCCAGGCTCCGCTTCAACCCCATCTCGAGTTCCGCCGGCCGCCCCCGGTCCTCCTCCGCCGTCGCCGCCGTCGCCGCATCCAATGTCGTCAAGGAGAAGCAGCCCAAGTCCTCTGCCTCCGGCTCCAATCTGGTAAAGATTCGATCTTGGGGCATGGCCGGTATTGGGTAGCTTGCGTCTGGAGTGTGTGCGTTCGAGAAAGAGAGTTCTTTTGTGGTTAATGGGAGGTTAGAATTCGTGGGTATGTTCTTGATTTGCTTTTTTTTTTTGTCGTCTGGCAGCTGATCACGAAGGAGGAGGGATTGGAGCTCTACGAAGACATGGTTTTGGGGAGGGCGTTCGAAGACATGTGCGCTCAAATGTACTACAGGGGCAAGATGTTCGGCTTCGTCCATCTCTACAACGGGCAGGAAGCTGTCTCGACGGGCTTCATCAAGCTCTTGAAACAGGAGGATTCCGTGGTCAGCACCTATAGGGACCACGTCCACGCGCTCAGCAAGGGCGTGCCGGCTCGCCAGGTGATGAGCGAGCTGTTCGGCAAGGAGACGGGCTGCTGCCGAGGCCAGGGAGGCTCCATGCACATGTTCTCGAAGGAGCATAATTTGATCGGTGGATTCGCTTTCATCGGCGAGGGGATTCCCATCGCCACCGGCGCGGCGTTCACGTCCAAGTACAAGAGGGAGGTCTTGAAGGAAGAGGGCTGTGATCATGTGACCGTGGCCTTCTTCGGGGATGGGACTTGTAACAATGGACAATTCTTTGAGTGCCTGAACATGGCTCAGCTGTGGAAGTTGCCTATCATCTTTGTTGTGGAGAATAACCTGTGGGCAATTGGTATGTCCCATTTGAGAGCTACTTCTGATCCTCAGATTTGGAAGAAGGGTCCTGCATTCGGGATGCCCGGAGTGCATGTGGATGGGATGGATGTGTTGAAGGTGAGGGAGGTGGCAAAGGAGGCCGTCGGAAGAGCGAGGAGAGGAGAGGGACCTACCCTGGTCGAGTGCGAAACTTACAGGTTTAGAGGGCACTCTTTGGCTGATCCCGATGAGCTTCGTGAGCCTGGTGAGCATTTTTAGACAAACTCGGAGTGTCATTCTTGATTGGTTTTTGCTCAATCTTTCTTTTAATCACTGGCTTTGTTGGTGGATATAATCTCCTTTTTAGGTGCATGTCTCTTAGATATTCCTATTAATTTTAGGCCTTTCAATCTTACGCACTAATTATAGTAGCCTCTCTTAACAAAGATGAGTGCTTTTGGAGTTATCTAGATTGTGATGCGGGGACTTTGGTAGAGATTTGCTTGATTCTTTGAGACATATAGAGCATTGATTGTAAGCATAGATATTCTTTTAACCTCGGCAGCTGAAATATTGGTTATCTGAACTAGCATGAAGAAACTATGAATCGGAAGAAAGAGTTACACTTTAACCCCATAGATAACTTTGTAATGTGGTAGTTATCCCCGTACTATCTTTGGATGCATAGGTTTGGCTTGGGGAGTCTGAATGCAGGGCAAATGGTGTGGGTTCTTGCCCTGTAGAGAGTTCATAAAATCGAATAGACTATTGGAATAACCATTTAAGGGTCCTGAAGTGTAAAGGAGGTACTTCTCTCGAAAGCATCGAAAGCAAGTTGACTGTGCTCTGTTACTTGACATCATGGTGTCATTAAATAAGCTAATAGGATAGTTTCACAATTGGCAAGGGCTTTTCTAGAGAGTGGGAAAACAGGAACAGTATTTACAGCCTGACATTTATTAGAATCTTGGAGGATTGAGATCCAAGATGAGACATAGACCGTGCTTAGTTCAGCAGATCAAGAAATTCAGGTTACACTGGGGAGTATAAAAATTAGGTATGCACGTGTTAGTAGGTCTAGGACTTTGGGGCTAAAAAATACTACACGAAGGATGAAAAAGGGAAAAGGTGAATGGGCCTATGGGTGCCTGTAGGTTACTGGAATTGATTGGAAGGTCAGATAGAAGAATATATGGATGGATTGGCGGGATTGTGATGGTATCCTGGTTGTAACTCAGCCTTGCACAATGAATTGTGTTTTTAAGAGTTGTGCATGTTACTGATCTGTTTCTTCTTTATCAAAGTTTGTAGCTTTTCTCATAAGATGCATATTTAATGAGCATGTTTAAGTAGGAAGTACTGATTCTGTTAATTGGTGAAGCAACCCATTAGGCTTGCCACCCATCACAGGATCCTGGTTTAACAACAATATTGATACGGATTATGATTAAGGACTAGACACATCAATTGCCTACAGTTTTTACTACTCATCATCTCTTCCTCACTTACTGGTGGTGCTACAACTGTTTGAGGCCTTTGAATCATGTTTTCTAGTTGACCTCCAAAGCATCACATTTGCTGGAAAATGAAGCTTGTTGGTTTTGATAAGTGGGAAAACTTCGTAGAGCAGTTTTCGGGGCTGAGCATGATAAATAAGAGCTGATGAGTATGACCTTTATGGCTGTTACGGTAATTTCTTGATGCAGTTTCTGTTGCAAAAGGCGTGCTTGCTTCTTTTGACTGCTGTAGTGGTTTATGATGCCTGGTCCTTATTGTCTTAACTATCACAACTGATACGATTTTGTCAGAATAAAAAAAATGTTAACGCCGTTGTCCATTTTTAGAATGATATTCATATCTAAAGTTGCAGTTAAAGGGTTTCAGTACTCTTTTAAGCAACTTCTGATTCTGTTTTGGTTTCATATATGTGGCATCTACAAACTAATTTGGTCTCCTGCCAGTAAAATTGACTTTTGTGGGCTACCTAAGAAAAGGATGTGGTTGGCTTTCTAGAGAGGAGGTAAAAACAAGAAACTTTTACACATGAAGTGGAGAATGGAATAGCTTGTTAGTTGTGCTAGTCTAGGTGGTTAGGCATTGGGCATGTTGTTGATTTGAACTCTTATGTTGGCGATATGTTTCTTTAAAAGCTCCTCTCATAATGTGTGTATGATGTGCGCAATTGGATTCCTTACTAACTGCTGTTGAAACATTGAAATGATCTGTGTTTTGTCAGCTGAGAAGGCCAAGTATGCTGCAAGGGATCCCATAGCAGCTTTGAAGAAGTACATGATTGAAAGCAAGCTGGCTAGTGAAGCCGAACTCAAGGCAATCGACAAGAAAATTGACGAGTTAGTTGAAGATGCCGTGGAATTTGCAGATGCAAGCCCTCAGCCACCCAGAAGCCAGCTATTGGAGAATGTGTTTGCAGATCCTAAGGGATTTGGCATTGGCCCTGATGGAAGGTACAGATGCGAGGACCCCAACTTTACTGCAGGAACCGCCAAGGTTTAGTAGCCTCGTTGGGTTATGGCATGATATTTTTTCTACCATCACTGCTTCCTGTATTACTGCAATCTTTTGAATACTTTTAATTATTGCCAGAGATGTAAGAATAATTAAGTTATTGCAGTCGAAATCTTCTGCTTCTGCATTTCTCGTTTAGTAATTTTCTCGCTGCTATTTGCGAGGGATTTTTGATTTGCAAAGAAACACTTATTGTCACGTAGAAATTTTCTATTTCTAAGCTGATCTTTGGCTTTGTAGTGCATTTTTAGCTCTCTTTCAAGTTTTGTCTCTTCTGATCTCTGATTAGCTTTCTTTAGGTTGATTTTTTTTGCTAGCCAACTTTATTAATCAGCAAGAACTATCTAAGTAACTCAGAATATACAAGATGAATATAGACAAACTGGCCATACAGATAAGGCGAATGGGGGCTAAGACATTAGATCTAAAGATTGGATCTGAAGATTTAAGGTAGTATGACTTCTATAGGCAGGTCACATGAGACAATTTTTTGTCCACTGTCACCATTTGAGGCTTCCAGTCTTTCCATACGATAGGTCTAGCACAGGGAAAACGCTTTTCCTTAAGACCCTGTCGAGTCCGTGATGAAGTGAGTCGATTCCAAACGTGATAATGGTTGCGATTGCACCCAGAAATTGGGATCGGGTCCAAGCAAGAATCTCTCCTCGAGCATGCGGTTCGGCCTTTAATTTTTTCTAGAAATAAAAGCAAAGCATGATTGTCTGGTCATTTCCAGATAGCTTTATAAAGATTGGTTTTTCTATTGAGTTTCTAGGCAGAGTTTAACGAAAGAAGAGAAGAAGAAAGTGAGTTGATCAACTGGTTTTGTCAATCAACAGGGGAGGAAACTCTGTTAATGATCTTTAAAGTTTTCCAAGAACCTATGAGCAAAAAAAATTGGAGAGATATTCCCAAATTGCTATGTTTGTGAGCTTTTGAGTGGTGGATGAAGCGTCTCAGTTCTTTTAGACTTTCGGGTTGCCTGAAAAGCGCACTCACCAGCAAGTGCGGGTCTTGCAGCATCAAGATTCTTTTCATCACTTCATTCATTTATTATTATTATTATTATTTTTGTCATAATTTTCATTACTTTATTGAGTGGTGGGAAACCTGCTCCATCTCTCTCTCTCAGAGGCACTATTCTGCAGAACGGAGCATCACCACGTGGACAAGGATGGTCGGTAATGCCTTCAAATCACAGTCCCTGTGAAAAAGAAAAATTCAGAGTCTAGCCTTAGAAGGTGATACCTCAGTGTCGCATCAAACACCAATCTTGCTGTGATATTCAGCTCTTATGAGCACTTACTGATCAAAAGAAAAAAGCCATCTCCCTGCTTCTCTTTTTTGCGTCTAAAATAAACTGCAGAATCTGAAGTATTTCACGCAATAAATCAGACACGAGCGGCATCCGAGTTATTTGGATGAAGGCTATAGCAGCTGAGGGGTTTGGCAACGAGTGTTCGAGCTGCTTTCCTAAGGAATTCCCCTGAGACTGCAAATCTGATGCAAATTGTCGCTAGCCCATTTCTTGTGCTATGCCTAGGCTTTGACGACTCCGACTGGAAGTTGCTTAGATTAGATCGGTTGTCACAGTGACGCAGTCTTTCAAAGGAGATAATAATAGAAGCCATGTCCCGAGGGAACTGAGCGACTGCAACTGCAGCAACTTGGAGCAACTTCCTCTGAAAATAGATTGCCAGAACATTTTTTACATCGAATATGGTTTCATAACTATATCAGTGTTTTGAAGATCCGTTGGAACACGTCTAATGGCATTCGTGAGTATATCAGCATTCCAATGGGTAAAATAGGTGGAAGTACTTGTGAAGTGATCTTTACATGGAAATGAAATAATCCGAAGTAATTAATGGACAGAATATTGCAGAATCCAAAATGGCTCTAGTCTATGGTTAGATAAATTAACTCCACGATACAGAAGTGAGATCTAGATTCTGATATGCTTAGGTACACCATAAACCATGTTCCAACAGAGCGTTTCTTGAGATCTAATTGCAAGAGGAACAAGGACCGAAGCATTTGGAAACAGAACAGAGAGAGGTAAGGCGACCTGAGTATGTGCTTGCCAACTTAAGGTAACTGTAAAGTAATCACATTTTTGTTATTTAATACTGATGGTATATTACAGCAATACGATCTCTTTTGCCTCATCTGAATCTATCTAATGGATCAAAAAAGAGTCGGAAAAAATACGATAGATCCCCTTTATCTCTTAAAAGGAAGCACACCAGTTGGGCGGTTTCCTCCCTTAACTATAAACTGCACAAATACCAGCATCCTTGAGTCGAGTACAAGGAATTAAGCGCTGCTTCGATCACTATCTCCTTCTGGCGTTTCCAAACCTTCTAGCTACTCCGAATACGACGGCCTTGGTGAAAAGGCCCCGGTCGAGACTGCAGGCAAGAGCGATAGCCCCTCCCACTAACAGGAGCCTCGGCACCAAGGGCTTCCTAGGCTCATCACGGGCTTCATTCTCCGATGGATCTTCTTTACCAGAACTCTCTAGAGACTTGAGATGGTTTGGGTTGACTTTAGTATTGATCTGCGCCAGGAAAGCACAACGTGACCGCGGAGCCTCCAAGGCTCGTTCCTTCTGATACTTGCGTAGACCAGGATCAATCTTCTTCACAGCTCCCCACATGCCTTGGCGAACCCCAAGCTTCGCAAGTTCCCAAGGTATGCCCATATCCTCGTGATGGAACAGCAACACTTCACAGGCAGTTAGCTGGCCATCGCCTCTTCTAGATTCAACTGTAAAAATGCCCCAAAGCACACAACTTCCCTCAATCGCAAGCTCTAAACTAATGCCCAGATGCATTGTGAAAGAAATTTGAATATAAAGCACACGGTAGAAGCCAAGCAAAACAACCAAGCAGTATGTTCAGGAAATAATCCAACAGTACCTGCACGGATGCACCAACTTGAGTAGTATAGGTCCACACGTCTTGGTTTATTTCGCCTAGGAACAGAGGAGCAAGGCACTCCCTGAAAAATGCAGAAATAATTAATTGTTGACAAGGAAATCCAGATGTCAACAAGTATACATAACCAAGACAAATCAAAGGGGACGACGATTCAATTTATTCCATAGGAACAAAAAGGCAAAAGCAGTGCTGACATTTTTACAAAAATGGTTGATCTAGTGTGGACAATTTCCAGCTCTGTTAGCAGTTTAACTAGAGCTCACATTCTCAGCATCCACGTGAAATTTGACTCTTCTAGGGAGAAAAAAAAAAGAAAGAAAATTACTAGGCAGCTTAGCTAAGGAGTTTGTCAAGTTTCTGCTCTCCAAGGGATCGCCCAATCCACCCCTAACCAATTTACTATAAGCAACACTCTGCTAAATGCTCATGCATGATGTCAGTCCTTTTCCTTGTTGAAGGACTTGCCTACTATCAAATTTCTCATTTTAAATCCAAAACCAAGAGGGTTGTATTCACAAGAAAACAACGCAATATGATCCAAAAGTTATGTTGGCAATGGTGTTGTCTGCGCTTACAAGAAACGAATATGACGAAAATGATTGGGCAAAAGACAGTTCTCATACCTTTGTAACACAATAGTACGATCGTCCTGATTCCCAAATCCGTCGGCCTATGATATATTCTCTGTCACTACAGAAGAATGGAAACTGCGCCAAAACACAAAACGGAAAGGAACGGATTAGCAGATGCTACCAAAATCTGCACAGCCTAAGACACAAGCCAAAACAGGGGAAAATGAAAGTGAAAGCAAACGTAAATTTCTTTCGGTCCTAACCTTACGGACCCATTGCACCACCATGGTTCCAGTAGTAGGGCACTCCTCCAAAATCGAAGCTTTAACAAGCATATCGTCCCACTTCAACCGGGACTCATCATCCCAGAAGAAGTCCCTCACCATTTCAGGTGTCGCGTCCTCGAAAACAGTCCTACTCCGGTATTGGGGAGGCCCAGTCTGAAACAGAAACCATCGAAACACGAACACTCTCAACCGTCTAATTCGAATGCTAATTCAACCAAAGATTTTACCTATATATCTTGTAATACTCAACGAAGTGCAATTGAGAGTTTGTAATTTTGTAACTAGATCAGATGTCCAATTACTTGGCAGTTCAAGAAAAGCGAGGATTATACCTCAGGATCTCTTCGCCAAGCTTCATAGCTCATGGTGGGCACCGACTTCTCCATCATCTGAATCCAAGCAGGCCCTCCATCTTTCACCTCCACGAGCCGGCACAGATGCTCCAAATCATCACCGTTCACAAGGCTCGATTGCTCTCTCCCGCCCCGTGACGGACTGCAAGATTGTGCAACGCGAATAAATTAGAATCTTGAAATGAACAAACACCATTAACCAAATTGCCAGCACCTAAATTCATAGCCCGATGAACGCAAGAAATTCCCAACACGAACCTGGAGTCAGAAATGGCGGTTGGAGGGTCAGCGAAAGTCGGCGCTCCGGATTTGTCCTCCGCAGATCGAGAAACCCACCTGGGTCTCCACGACCATCCGACTAGAACTCCAAGAATCACCGAAATCCCCACACAAGCCACCAGCACCAAGGCCTCACCCAAGAACGCCCCGCTCGCAGCTCCTCTCAGAATCTCCAGAACAACAGCCATAACAGACCCCACCCAAGAAAGTGGAAAAAGAAACGAGCCCAAGAAGAAGGAAAGGACCCCGGATAAACAGAAACAGAACTATTCGATTTGGTAAAAGAGAGAAAGTGGGTCAAGAAGAATTTTCGAGAGCAACCCACGACAGAACTCAGCGAGAAGAACGCCCCCGGGAAGAAAAAATCGAACTTGGTGTTGCAGAAGCAGCACAAGAGCGGAGGAGGAGGGAGGGAGGAAGTATTTCAATCCTCCAAGAAACGATAACAGGATAAGGATTCTGCGGTCCAGTTTCGTTTCGGCGGCTGCTGCTGCTTCGCAAGTTTCCTTTTCTTTTTTCTCGCTCACAGGTTCTCCCCGTCGCTTGCTTCGCCTATAACAGTTCCAACATCTGGCAAGCTGTGTGCACATATATATATCGCTTATCGCCAACCGAGAAGAAGAAAAAAATAAATAAATCCCGAATTGACAGAAGAATTTGGAAAAGCGTGCAGCGCACATAAAAAAATGGGGCTTTCACGACGGATCAGAGAAGTTTCTGCCCAACACTACCCGACTGTCTGCGTCACTGCGTAAACTCGGGTCGGTGGGAACGCGGGGAAGGCGCCCGTGGTCCGTCCACCCGAGAGGCCCAGTCGTACTTTCACGATTCAACGAAAAGCCAAAGGCGCCAAAGCAAGATCTGGTCGTGGTGGTGGTGGTGGTGGTGGTGGTGGTGGGGGAGGCAGTGTGATGTCGCGCCACTCTGTCCTATGATTTAAGAATTGACATCAAACCGAAGACGACGCGGTCTCTCGTTTATCACGTTCGTTTGACTCGTGGAATTTGGGCATTGTGGCCGGTTCTCGTGATTGTCGTTCCCTTTTTAACCTTTGTTCGGCAGCCGGGAAATGGAGGGGGAGGTGAAATTTCTTTTACCACTAAGGGTTATTTTGAAAAAGCTCTGTGCTATGCAGTTTTAATCAATGATAGAAGAGACATCTCGACATCTTGTCGAACCTTTTAAAGCTATGAAAGAAATTTTGTCCAGTGAAGTTGCCCGCAAAGATGTGCTCAAAAAAAAAAAAAAAAAGTTGCCCGCAAAGATCAAAGTACGTGTTTTGATTGAATTTATTCTAGAAATTGCTTGCTTTCTTTCTCCTCCCTTCCCAAACCCCTTGGCCCCTGTCACGAATCCAATTGTGTCATCGCCAACGCCCCCACACCGTTGCCCTTGGCCACCGTTGTGGTGGGCAGAGGCCCTGCTGTTTTGGTTCCTTGGGGGGAGCGGGTGAGATTGACGATCGAGCCTTGGATCCGAGATCGATCGTGTTGGATATTACTCGATTCGACCCGATGAATTTAGAGAGATTATATGAGATAGAGAGAGGTCAAGGTTTGCTAATAGGTTTGGGCATGGGTGGCAAAGCATGCGGTAGCTTGTGCTAGGGTCGGTGATGACGACTAAGTAGTCAGGAGGTGGGTAACACCTAATTGAGAATTTGAATTCCTAATGACCCCTTTGAAATTCACATTCCATTAAGTTAATTTCTTCTTATTTTATAAGAAAAAGCCGAGATTTTCACAAATAAATCAAATCGTTCATTTCGAAATTATAAAAAAATTTGTTGGCCCTTTTTTATTGTGTACGTGCTCTTCTACTAATATTCACAAAAAAAAAAAGAAAAAAAAAGAGAGATTAGGTGAGAAGCAAAAGGTTACATGATGAGAAAGGAAAAACGATGAAATTATCCTCCAAGTATTTCTTACTTCCTAGTATGGAAATATATTTGTGTACCCGTCATTCTGCCTTACAAAAAGGTTAGATGATGAGAAAGGAAAAACGATGAAATTAGCCTCCAAGTCTTTCTTACTTCATAGTATGGAAACATATGTGTACCCATTATTCTGACTTACAAAAAGGTTAGATGATGAGAAAGGAAAAACGATGAAATTAGCCTCCAAGTCTTTCTTACTTCCTAGTATGGAAACATATTTATGTTCCCGTCATTCTGCCTTATAAATAGGTTAGATGATGAGAAAGGAAAAACGATGAAATTAGCCCCCACGTCTTTCTTACTTCCTAGCATGGATACATATTTGTGCACTCGTGATTCTGCCTTACAATGAAAGAAACGTGCCCAGCAAGTCTGGCTACAATAATGCCACGTGGTAAGTTATGACAAAGCACTCGAGACGTGTTTTTCCCTGCTAAAATCATATGTTACCTCTTCATCTCGTGGGCAGATTCACATGCTAAAATTGCCATTGCATCAGTGCATGTGGAGATGAGGAAGAGGACAAGAGTTGGATGATCTTGCGAAATTGGAGTCGAAATGATTACAATATGGCACGGTTTGCATCCTAAATTCGACCTCACTTGCTCCTATAGGTCCAGATTAAATTTGAAATTGTCTTAGTAACTGCAAGTTTCAAATTATCACTGGATTTTGATAATATATTTGCCTATGCAATCATACGAACATTACAATTTTAACCATTTAAAAACGCTTGTCACGTGTTACTTAATCAAAATATTCTCGAATATAGACTTTTCTTAATTCAAATACTTAAAAATATTCCAATTCCCATATGAACTCGAAAGAAAAGGGATACTGATGACTCGTTAGAAACCCGATGATGTGTTTGGGCCAGCAAACATTGTCGCAAACCTCGTGCTAATCTCAATCTCAACAAGTTGTAGCAGCTATTCAACTAGCTTATCGTTGGATTTCGAAATCTAAGGAAAAGTATAGGATGTGGGAAGTAAAGTTAAGGATAGTTTTCTTGGTATTCTCGAGATTAACAAGAGGGTTTACAATGCAAAAAAATTGGATTAATTAAAGACCGCGAGGACTCTCGCTATCGCAAGGTCTTTCGCATTGGGTGTACAAGCTTAGTTCAAAAGTTTGACCTAGGACACGCTTGGCCAGACTCTTCTCCCGGGTCAAAACTGCCACCGACAGCGTTGAAAGGAGAAATTTGAAATTCGCACTACAAAATTCTTCCGAAAAAATCGAAAAGAAAAGGAAAAAGAAGAAATTAGGCAGACACTTTTGACATTCTGTCGGGGACTACCCAGGTATACACTAGCTTAGATTAACCCTAAAATTTTGACAAAAATTCATTGTGCACCCCTCATTATCTTAGGCCTGAAATGCTACAATAACTATTTATCCAGCGATAATCAAGACCAAAGTCCTATGTGAAGTTTATCTTCACCACCAAAGAGCTTCATAATTTACGGTCATTCCTTTTATTCTAGATTAAAAGGGATTATAGGAGTGACATTGCGGGATCTCCCACCCCTAAGTGGATCTCTTATTTGTTTCTCCCCCTTAAGCGTTTTAATGATTTTCTTAGGTCCAAAATCCCAGCTTAGATTAACCCTAAAATTCCGACAAAAATTCATTAGTAGAGGCTATAGAATAAATTTGGCTACCTGTATTGACTTTTGGAAGAGCGTGAAATCTCATGTTCGATTTCAATTTGGTCCCTTGGAAGTTGAGAAAAATATATAAGTTACTTCTATTTGAATTCACAAATGATTGACGCGTTTTTGATTGAATTGGAAGTTTTCCTCTACTTGAACACGAATTCACCTGCAACAAGTACACGACCAAAAAATAAATATTGACTTCGCCTAAGTCATTCTAATAAAAGCCCCTTTGACCGAGAATGAAGATTGAATATTTCCGAAGGGTGACCGTGGACATCGGACGTCCAGGGTTGCTTAAATCATAATGTTAAGCGCGATGCCAATTATCAAAATTTAGCACCAAGAAAAAACTCAGTACAAGCACTATGGAATTTCTTGGAATTTAGAAAAAATTGGGTTGCCTATATCGACTTTCGAAAAGCATGAAATCTCATGTTTAATTTCAATTTGATCCCTTGGAGGTTGGGAAAAATATATGAGGTACTTCTATTCAAATTCACAAATGACTGACGTGTTTTCGATTGAATTGAAAATTTCCGTTTACTTGAACACGAATTCATGTGCAATAAGTACACTACCAAAAATTAAATATTGACTTCAACTAAGTCATCCTAATAAAAGCCCTTTTGACCGAATGAAGATTGAATTTGTCCAAAGGGGTGACCGTGGACATCTGGCATTCGAGGTTGCTTGAATCATAATGTAGTGCGCGATGCCGACTAGCAAAGCTTAGCACTAAGAATACACTCGGCACAAGAGATATGGAATTTCTTATAATTTTGAGAACAATTTTAAAGGAGGAAGGAGGGAAGATCAATTGGGATTCACTAATCATCGTAGAAATCATGATTATGCACTGGATTAAGATCATATAAACATACCAAGTCCTCTTCTTTTTTTCCTCCTCTCTCCTCTATGCGTTTTATGTAATTGATCACAAGAAGTCACTTTGTCAAAAGTCTAGCCCACCATTCACTCGTTCACATCTTCTTTGCTGTCGTCTGGGGTTTAAATAAAAAGAGATTTTCTTAATAAGTGTTCTCAAGGTGTTTGTTAAACATCTAATTTAAGAAATTTTGTATTTTTTGATACACCAACCATTCTTGTGTCATGTGATGTGTAATCACTATTTTGGAAAGTGCAACGCTAAAAAGTAAGCGCCTTTTTGTTTGGACTTAAAGCACTTTCCGCTTCTTTCGCCAAAATTTAAGGTATTGTGTAAAATTTATACGTCAAGTGTTATGAAAGTTATGGGTCGATTTAAGGAAAGGTAAAGTGTGTAGGGGCCCAGATTTGGATTAAGCATAAATCAAAAGGTAAATTGCAGAAGTCCATTCATGCAAACCTTGCAGACTTTGATGCATAGGGGGACTTCATTTAATTTTGTCTGTTTTCATAGACGAAAGGTCGCACTTGAATATTTTTTTTCCATCATTTTTTAATTTTGCATAGTTGTTTTTTTTTTTGGAGCAATTTTGCATAGTTGTTTACTTGGAAATGGAACTTCCTTAAATACAAAACGGCATCATTTGACCTTGTCATGTTAGAAAAAAATTTGAATATTTTAGAAATACTAAAATTAAGAAATACAAATATGAAAAACAAAAAAAAAAAATCGAGAGAGGGAGATGACAAGTAAGTAATGAGGCGTGTACACGTGGGGGGCAGCATCGACTCTCCCCTTCATTAACAAGGGCCAACAATCCTTGCTAGGGCAGTGGCAAGAGCAATTGGCCCTCATTGATGACCTATTGAGGGTCGGTTGGCCTCACCATAATCCTAGCGAGGGTAGCAGACCCTTGCCTGCGAAGAGTTTGCAGCTCTCGTGCCACTCGAAAACATATTGACATCCTTATGTCTCATTTCGCGTTCTTTTAATATAAAGTTTGGTTTTTTTTTTTCAAAGGTGCTTCCATTCAAGCCACAATATGCCACGTGTTTACTAAAGAAAGGGAAAGTGATAAAAAAAGAAGAAGAAGATGCCACTTGCAGTTTTTGTCTTCTTAATAATGTGGCAAACAAAATTACTCAAGTGTTGACTCGGGAGCAACTTCTAGGATCATACTCCACGAAAAAACTGTTTCAAAACTCTAGTGGTGAAGCGATACCAAACCCACCTTATTTCATAATGTATTTTAATTAAAAGTACGTTAAGTGACCAGTAAGGGAAACTATACAGTTTTTAAGGTACCATCTTTTTGGTTTCACGCGGCATATTGAAAATCCAGACATTTATCTATTCGTAATGGTTCTTAGCAAAACCCGCACTCAACTCTACTAAGAAAAAGATTGTGAACATCGTGGTTCGAATTGAATAAAGAAAAGCATAGCAAGTGTCATAACAACAAAAGTCACCAAGGCCAAACAGATAAATCAACATGTATACATAAATACAATTTCGTGATTTGGTTTGGTTCCAAAAAATCAAATTGTACTAATAACATATAATAAGGTTCAATTTTTGGATTGTACACGAATTGTGCATCTACCTGAGAAGAAGTTGTTTTGACTTGACTCAACCCAATTCGTGTGAGCTGGGTTCTGTAAAAAGAATATTTTGAATGATCACCCAAGGTGATAGTTATTAGAAGGTTTTCTTGCTCGTGATACGATTTAAAGGTCTTGCTTATAAGACATGAGGCATGGTTTAAATAGTTAGGATGTTCAAAGTCAGCGATGGTTGGACCCGAGCAAGTCTTTACAAAGCTCAAGTAGGCTCTTGTCGAGGCAAGATCCACTAATGGGTGGGACTCCCTACAACAATACTTTGTATTCCCTCCTATCTAGAAAGAAAAAAGATAGGATGGGATTTGGGGAGTCTGTTGGTTGTGAAGGTAGGCATTAGGGGTGATGTAGTTCAAAATTCCATACAAGTTCCATTTGGAAATTGGAACTTACATGTTAAAACAAGTTCCTTATTTTTGGAACTTGGAATTTACCTTGCATACTGTATAATTTGGAATCTATCTTATCACAAGTTCTAAAATCAATTCAAAGGTCTACCTAGATTTCATCTATATTATTAATTGAACGATTTCAGTGAATTAAAATCTTTAAGCTACAATTTATTGACCATAAATCTCTAGGAACTCTCTACTATAATGAGGGGACTTATGCTTAGAACCAGGGAAAATGAAGTCATTGCTGCATGTATGCTTTTTTATAGTGGGTGAACCTCTTACTCAAGCCTTTTAGGAACAACCTTTTAGCAATAGATTATCTAGAGATTTAGTTTAGAGCATAGAGTTACCAAAATGATAACATTTCCAACTAATTGAGCTACATGACTTATAGGATTCTACTAGGGCTGGAGAAAAAGAGGCGTTTAGAGAGACATTGAGAATTCTCACAAACACACACTTTACTTTAAGAAACTTTGCCTAAAACATTAAATCATCTTCACCTTTACAATTAACACTCTAATAGTGTTTTTGATGCAACCTGCATTGAAGACTAGCTCTCTCAACCAAGAAGATTGGCTCACATTCAAGCTCAACGAAATCGAGAAGTCGTATCGACATCTTGAGTCCATCCTGGAAGCTTGAATTTCTATGCTATTTACTATTATCCTAGTTTTAACGCTTTGTCTTTATTTCTTTGACGATATAAGCCATCCAATTTATTGTAGAAGACAGACGACTTTTGATGAATGAAAAACTTTGCTTTGAAGTAAGTATCATGAATCTTATAGAGTTCATATTCTTGAAAACCTAGAAGAGTTTTCACTCCGTTCTTGAAGAGTTAGAACTTTCGAAATATGCATCCTTGAAAAGTCGCAGTCATCGATCTAGAAGAATCGGTGCCCCCCTCAACTTCCTTCGAGGCCTAGAAGAGCAACTAACGGAGTTTCTATATTTTCTTGTTTTGTTCGTTATTTCTAACCCAAATTTGACCATCCTATAATGCTTATTTCATAAAACCCAAAACAGAGAAATTGTAGATCTAGAAATCTTCGTTCATTTGACTTTGGAATCGAGTTGATCCGATCTGTATCGACAAAGATACGACTATTCTCCTGAGTTTGCATAATGCTGAAATTTATGTTCGTCCTGTTTTCCTATTTGTAAGTCACTCTCCTAATCCTACTGTTTGAGAAAGCCTACCCTTGGCTTGCATTAGTTTTTCTCACAATAAATCTTCACAATTGTTACAAAACACATCATCTCCTGAAAAATTCTTAAGAACTCTTGCATTTATCACGTTGTTGAAGACTTTATGATCTCTTTTGAGTATTTTTTGATACTCTTTAAATCTCCAATCAATCCTTCTATTTGTAGTGGTAGATCTCCATCCAAATTAGAAATCACACCTAAACCTAATCACCTCCCAATTAGAAACTTTTTTAATTTATTGAATTTCTCTAATTTTGGCAATCACCAGAATTATATCCTGATATTCTTCCTAAATAAGACTAATTCTTATCTAGATTTATTCCTTTTCAGCATACTAACATAATAAGACTCATTTCCTATTATGTAATATTGATAAGTAATATCCGAGTTATTCCAAATTAACTCCTGAATATGATGGGCTACTCCCGAAAAAGTATAATAGCTCTCCACACTTGGAGTGAGGCTGAGCGGCTTCAAAATTCGCTCAAGTCTTTCAACCTAGTCGGATATTACTTATAGTTGGAGTGAGGCCGATTGTAGTCTTTCAATCGACTGCTGGCACTATACCTCGGTTGAAAGACTCGAGCTGAACAAAGAAGTGAGAGATGGTTTAAATAGTTGGGATGCTCAAAGATAGCGACGGCAATAACTACAGAAGAAACGCAGAAGAAAGGAATGGCTTTTTCCTAGATCTGCGCTGCGCTGTAGAACTACTGTTGACCCTTCCCAGGTGCTCGATCCAGTTACATCCGAAATGACCGTCTTTTCTGTTCCTCTACAGCGTCACTCATTACAGCCACCTCGTTTGACTTTTCGTTCCTCCCTCGTTCTAATCCCTCGACATCCTCAACCCACCTTCCTTTCGCGTCCATAAAATTCAAACTCTCACTTTATATATATTTATCATCACAATATTCATTCAGGGATCTCATTGACAGCATTTGAATTTCTCCTTTAAAAATGACTCGTGATTCCTACTCAATAGTGTTTCTTTTCATTTTCAGTACATTGATCACGCATGATACAAGAAAATCATCACTTTGGAGTCAACCGTTTTTTGCATCTGCATATATAGTAAGTGCGCGAGGCCTGTTACTGAAATCCTGTATTCATAACCCGCTGGTTGTCTCTTTTTCTTCTTCGTTTTTTTATTGCTTTTTTTTGCTGGGTGCCACTTGCTGTTCAAAATACGCCCTGCTCATTCTCGACCGTTCTCGTGCTGCTCCCCAAAGGCCCCGCCATGCAAAGAGACGAGACTGAACAGGATGATAGATTAGGACATGCGAACCGAAAATGGAAGCAATCATGCAATTCATACATACACGCAGATTCTGATCATGCAAAAAGCCGTGTCATGTCGAGTCAAGAAATACCCTTTTTTTTTTTTTTTGCTCTTGATTCGCAGAGCTTCAATTGTACTCTGGCATTCGAACGTCAGAGGAAGCTCCCACGGAGCGAGCAATGAATCTTACTCATTTATTTATCCTCTTGTATGCTTCCCTCGTCGGAATATTTAATGCTGTCATAATTGTGGCGACCATATAATAATGCAGGGGAGACCCGATACGTTGCCAGCTTAAATGTGTGCGAGCAAGCACGACTCTTTCTGTGACTACCCTCTTGACCCCTTCGATCGTTCCCCTGATCCTGATCCAGATTCGACCGTAAAGATGTGATCTTTCCTTCTTTCTCCGAGGTGGATTTCTCGCGCCGGAGTCGGTGGTGCTTCGACAAGAGAGAGATCGGAAATGGGGAGGCGCGGATTCGTCGGCGGGAGAGATAGGGACGGGCTCGCATTGGTTTCGGAGAGGCTGATAGAGGCGGCGCTGAATGGCGATGCTGGGACGGTGAGCGAGTGCTTGGAGAGCGGGGCTGTGGACGTGAATTACATAGGGACGGTGAGGCTGAGGGTGAGGTGCACCGAGAGCTTGCTGAGGGAAGAGGAGGCGGATGAGGTGGAGATCGAGGTCAGGGACTTCGTGACCGATGTCACGCCCCTGTTTGCGGCTGCGCACTCTGGTCATCTGGATATCGCGAGGAAGCTCCTGGTAAGATTTCCGGACTCTGTTCTTGCCTTGCTCCGTTTCTATGTCTTAGTTTTCCTGTTAGTGGGGTACGTGCTTGTGGTTCTATTGAGATTTTCTTCTTCCTGGCGTTCGTCATAATGTTCCTCAATTTCAAAGTGATAGCCATGGATATGGGAAAGGTAGCTATCACGACAGAACCGTAGAGAAGTTCTTGCCTTTCGCTGACTTTGAAAGTGAACATCTGATTAAGGATGAAGTTGGACAAAGTGAGGTCCCCACTCGAAGATTATGCAACTTTCGTTTTTGTTTGCCAATTCGGGCTTTCGAGGATTTTTCTTTTTGAGCTTATTTTCCTTGTTAATATCCAATGAGAGAGAATTTGAGCTAGCAAAGCTTTCGTTTTCATTTGCTGATTCGGGTTTTTGATGAATTACTACTAGCTTGCTTCATTGAAAGGGAAAATCCGTTGTCTCTCTAAGAAACATTTGGATACTGAACGTCTACTGAGTGTTCTATAGGTGGAGATGCTGGTCGGTTTTTCAATTTGGCAGAATTTTCTGATCACTAAACATAGAGAAATGAAAATTTGGTGAAGTGATGAGCAAAAATCTTCATTATTGCTTTGTGACTGCCTCGTTTCACAGGGAGAGAATTTGTGTCATGTAGAGATTCTTCTCGAGCCGTTTGGTAATCCATCTTTTTGTTGTAGTCAGCTGGAGCTGATGTTAATGTGGAACTTTTTCGAGGCTATGCAACCACTGCCGCTGCTCGAGAAGGCCATTGTGCCATCCTTGACATGCTCGTCAAGGCAGGGGCATCTAAATTGGCATGTGAACGTGCGTTGATGGAAGCTTGCCTATCTGGTCAGGCCGAAGCTGCTGAGCTGCTAATATGCTCCGAGATGATTGGACCTGCTGTGGCTCAACATGCGATTGTATCTGCAAGCTGCAAAGGCTTTGTTGATGTTGTTTCAAAATTAGTCAAGGTATGCATTAATCTACTCTTACTAGTCATTTGGCTTCTCTATGACATGTTACTGACGAATTGATGATCTTGCTCCTACAGTGTGGGGTCAACATTGATTGCACCGATAGGGTTCTCTTGCGCTCCCTGAAGCCTTCATTGCATGCTAACGTAGACTGTTCGCCATTAGTGGCTGCAATTGTTAGCCGGCAAGTGGCTATGGTTCAATATCTGTTAGAGGTAATGTTGTACTTAATTCGCAGTACGTTTCTCATTAGTGGTTTCTCTAGACATGGTGGTAATATATGTTGCCTTGGTACGCTGTCACTGTTGGTCTTCATTTGCGTTAACTTATCTTTTGTTGCTCGTCATTGCTTACGTGTGCTTAATTAAAAAATGTAAGCCACCAATCGCACATGGAGCATGCTCCTTCCCATGTTTAGTAGCATTTTCATCACCCCATTTGGCTTATTTTTCGAGTTTAAAGGTCTTAATTTTGCATTTCCGTGCTGATGAGAAAGCTCTGTCTTCTAACGGCTAATCATCATGTTTGCAACTTTTAGGCAGGTGCAAAAACCGGTCGACACGTTAGGCTCAGTGCTTGGTCTTGGGACATCTTCTCTGGTGAGGAACTGAGAGTCGGTGCATGCTTGGGGGAGCCCTACAACGAAGCATGGTGTGCAGTTGAGTACTATGAAGCAACCGGCCAAATCCTACAGCTCCTGCTTCATCACCATAACTCGTTCCTCACAAGCCAACTACAAGGAAGAACCCTTCTTTCCTATGCCATCCTCTGTCAAAACCAAGAGGCGGTTTCCTTGCTACTTAAGGCAGGAGCTGACGCCGAGTTCCCAATAAAGACCGAGAAGGGACGCGAATCTCGTCCAATTCACTTGGCTGCTAGAGTTGGTTGCCCTTCCATTTTAAAACAATTGGTTGAGCATGGATGTGATGTTGACTCAAGGACTGAATCTGGGAACACAGCATTGATGATCGCTGCCCTATTTGATCAACTGGAATGCTTCGTTGAACTAATTACTGCCGGTGCTGATCTGGGCCTAGTCAATAATACCGGAGAAAGCGCTGTATCTTTGGCAAAGAGAAGTGCTTTTGCTTCCTCTTTGTCCAATATTTTCGGGCAAGCAATCACTGCTCGAGAAAAAATCTACTCCAGCAGCCTGGAGGTCTTCTCCCCGCTCCATTTTGCCTCGGGATATGGAAATGTGGAAATTCTGCAGAAAATCCTTCGAAGTTCAATGGACAGTATAGATAAGCACGACAATTCAGGTTTGACACCAATCCAGGCAGCTGCAAAAGTCGGCCACACTGAGGTATTTTGCCACCTCATTGAGTCGGGTGCTGACATCAGTGTCAAGAGCCGGGATGGACAGACGGTCGCATCAATCCTTCAACATCACACCTATGCCAGTTTGAGGATACGGTTTGAAGAGATATTGCTTGATGCAGTCTTGTCACAAACTTTGAAGGGCTACTCAGAGTTCCGAGCCCTTCACTTTGCTGCACGTACTGGAAACTTGCCCGCGGTAGGCCAGCTCTTGAAGATGGGTTATCCTGTGAACTCTTTGGAAGAGAGCGGGCATTCACCTTTAATGCTCGCGGCAAAGGAAGGGAATGCCGAAGCTTGCAAGCTGTTACTACTACACGGGGCTGACTGTGGAATCCTGAACCATAGAGGTGAGACAGCCCTCCAACTTGCTAGGAAAAGCAGTAAAAGCAAGGCGGCAGAGGAAGTGATTTTCGACCATTTGGCTCAATCTCACGTGCTTCTGGGCGAGGAGCTACTCAAGCATACTAGAGAAGGAAGGGGCTCACCACATTTAAAGGGTGTTAGGATGCTGAAAACGGCTCTGTTAACGTGGGGGACGTCTAGCAAGAGAAATGTGGCGTGTAAGGAGGCCATGGCAGGGCCTAGTGGGAGCTTCCTGAAGAACCGGAGGAAGAAGATCGCTAACGAGAACGATACGCTTTTTAGGGTGGTGACTGAGACTGGGAGAGAGGTTCACTTTGAGGCAAGGTCTTCTACAAATATGGCACTGTGGGTGCGGGGTGTCAATCTTGTGTCAAAGGAGGCATCTTCTGGTGACTGGCCATCGAATTCATCTGCCAAGTATGCAATGAGATAGAAACGGGGGATCAGGACAGCAATGAGGCAGCCTGTTGGTCTTCCAGTATGTAAAATTTGTACTAATTACTGTATAATGCCGAGCTGTTTCTGAAGCTGCTATAGAAAAATCTTCGGATGGTCGATCAAATGGAGCTGCATTTACAAGCGTGATACTAAAATATTTTACCCCCCCCCCCTCCTCTCTCTCTCTCTCTCTCTCTCTCTCTCTCGTATTAAAGCTGTTCAGCACTGTTCTCAACAGTTCTTATTGAGCTCAAATGCCGTAAAGGGGTTGATTCTGGATAAAAATGGTGAGGTTTGAAAGTCATTTTAGCTCAAGCTTTCTGGTTGAGAAGTCAGTGTTCAGTTTCTAACAATCTTTATGGATCAATTATTATAGACTTAAGGCGCATTTAGTGACCATTTTGCTCATGAGAACAATTTTTAATTAAAAATAATTATTTTTTATTCTACTTCCAAAACAATCTCTAAGCATTTTAAGGAGTTTAATAACTGTTCAAAATTTATATTACCTGAAATAAAATTGGGTTTGACATCATTCTCAAAATTTTTATTCCAAACCATTTTCTTTTAATTTTTTAAATAATTTTATCATTTTTTTCCTTTTTTTTTTCTTTTCTTTCCGTTCTTCTTCTTCAACCTTTGGCCAGTCGTTGGCCTTGAGATGATCAGCAACCGACTAGACAAGGGCCGGCGACCTCTCTTGATGAGGCAACGCCTTGTCGGCCGAGCCTTGTTGGCAACTAGGTGAGGCTCGCCAATGGATGGGTGAGCCTTCGATGAGCTCGCTGGACATTGCCCTAGCTTGGCAAGCCTCCAATGAGGTTGCCGGACCTTGTTCAACTGGTCATCGGCAATCGACAGCAATGGGCAAAGGGCGGCAACGGTGGTGGAAGAAGAAGAGAGAAGGAAAAAGAACAAGAAGAAAAGAAGAGAAAAGAGAAAAAATTGGTTGGCTTGATTCTAATTGTTTTCAAGAACAAAAAATCAAATTTTTTTTTACTTCTCAATTTTACTCTAAATCTATTCTTGCAACAAATTTATTTTTGAGAATAAAAAATTTATCAAATTGATTTCTATTTCAAATCTACCACCGGAAATAAAAGAACATAAATTTTCAATGTTTAACAAGTTGTCAAATGGATCCTTGCATTGATGCAAGATGAAAGCAGGGGTCTAGGCTGCTAGATGTGCGAGGGAATCACCTGAAGGAATTCTTGTTACGACAACAGGGCAATATACACTGTTTTGACCACTTAAATTGCTCTATCTACTAAATGAGCAAGTTGCAAACGTTAAGGAAACTTCTTATGCTAGATCTTACCAAATTAAGACAAACATATTGAAGTTTTTGGTTTGGAGGTCTGGGCCCCCTGCAAACCCTCCGTGGATCTTCCCCCAGTGCATCATTAGGAGATCCTAGATGAATTACTCGCTCCTTGTGGCTAAACCTTGTGGCTAAGCACGATGTTTTGTGTACGTTTCTTTTTACCTGCTATCTTTTTTGGAGGAGTATGCTTCTCATATCTGTTTCTGTGAACCAAAAATAATTTTATTATGCTTTTTGGGATGTATGTTGAAGAATATAAGCTGCTCTCATCAAAAAACAGTCATGAAATCTCTATATTCCGGATCGCTGTCTGAACCCTGCCAGTGGAATTGATATCTTGAAGAACAGAGACTAATAAAGCCTCATACATATAACTCTGGATGCATGACAGTGTTTTGAAAATTCAATTGTTTAACCATCTCGACTGTGCAGGTGAACAGTGGAATTCCAGGCGATTATTCGGTCTGGTATTGCACGATCCGCAAAAGTTAAATTATATGGACTCGTTTATAGGCGTGGTAGATCGATGGTGCCAATCAAGTGCAAGGGACACGTAGGAAATAGGGTTAGTTTCACCCACTTTTTTATAAGCTATTCATCTTCATATTCTTCAAGGTGACTACTGTCTGAGGAGAAATACTCTTTTACACATAAAGGGATAATGAAAGTCTGTGGTCTGGCCTTCACTCCTCATTCTTGAAGCCAAGAAAACCCCCGTTAGCGTCACCTTTTAAGGTAAGTGACCCTTTAAACATTAGGGGATAAGTGACCCTTTAAACTTTAGGGGACCTTTAAACTTGGAGGCCCTTGTATACTCTGTTTTTACTGCATATTATTTCCTATGTTCGTGCCCTTTATTGTTGTTTACTCAGTGGGATCTTGAACAAGAACCACCCCTTCAAATTGTGGTCTTGATCACAAAGCAACATGTTCAAATGAGGAGCGAGGTCATTATCTGGTTTGACCTTACTTGATTTCCACATCTTTTGAATTCTTGGTGTGGATTGCACTGCTTTTGTGCCTGACCTTGCAAGCTCCCCTTCAAGGATACTTAAAAGTGGGCATTGTCGTTCTCCATCGCATTGAGTTTCTATATTGGGTAGTTGCTAAAGCAGCAAGCGATCGATCTCACGACCCTGATATTCACTTCATCACTTTGTCAAAATCACAAAACATCAGCAACACACCACGATGAGAAACTTGGCAACTTTGCTGGTGGTCGCATGTTTTCTTCTTGGGCAATGGGGCATTACCAGAACGGTGAAGGCAAAGAGCAATGTGTGTGAATCTCATGCCTTTAACGTGTTTCTCTGTGATTCTGTTTTCTCTTAGAAAGGAAGCAATCCTGGCAAATTTATGGGCAGGTTTATATCGTGTACTTTGGAGCGAGGAAGCAAGGCGATCCCACAGTGGAGACCGATTCGCATCATGACATGCTTGCATCAGTACTTGGGAGGTAAAAGGAGTTTCGAAACTTTCGAAAAGAACAACAAAAGCAGGTGTTTTGATTCAGTTCCTAATGGCGTGGTCCGGTGACCATCTGCTTTTTTCTCTGTTCTCTGGAACGTGTTAATTCTGCTTCAGCAAGGAAGCGGCCGCCAAATCGATCTTGTACAGCTATAGGCATGGCTTCTCTGGTTTTGCTGCGAAGCTTACTGAGTCTCAGGCACAAGAACTCGCCGGTATGTCGGTGTATAATTAATTTGCATTCTTTTGCTAGACCTGCAGATCATTTCGTGCGCTTGCACTTCAGCATTTGCTCATGTTTCAGGATTCCCTGCGGTCATCCGCGTTATGCCTAATACCCTTTTCCGCCTGCAAACTACTCGGAGCTGGGATTTCCTTGGTCTGTCTCCCTCTCATTCACCCACCAGTCTCCTTTACAAAAGCAGGATGGGTGATGGAGTTATAGTAGGCATGATAGATACAGGTCGATTTTGTCTCTACATCTTTGCCCTCTTTCTCTGTTTCTAGATTAAACCATGTCACTAGCTTTATGTTTCACACAATGTAGCAGGAATTTGGCCGGAGTCGAAGTCTTTTAGTGATGAAGGCCTTGGACCGATCCCGTCACGCTGGAAAGGTGGTTGCGAACCGGCGGAGCAATTTGATCCAGCCAAACACTGCAACAGAAAGATAATAGGGGCTCGCTGGTTCGTGGATGGATTCCTTGCAGAGTATGGAAAACCATTGAATGCCTCGGGGGACCTGGAGTTCTTGTCGCCGAGAGACGCGAATGGACATGGGACTCACACGTCCAGCACTGCCGTGGGTTCTTTTGTGAGCAATGTCAGTTACAGAGGAATTGGGTGTGGAACGGCAAGAGGTGGTGCTCCCCGTGCCCGGCTAGCGGTGTACAAGGTGTGCTGGAATGTGCTCAGAGGACAGTGCTCGTCTGCAGACATATTGAAAGCATTTGACGAGGCAATTCATGACGGAGTGGACGTGCTGTCTGTGTCTATTGGGACTGCGATTCCTCTCTTCTCTGATGTGGATGACCGAGATGGCATTGCTACCGGTGCGTTCCATGCTGTGGCACAAGGAATAACTGTAGTTTGTGGAGCCGGCAATGATGGACCAGCGGCTCAAACAGTGCAAAACACAGCGCCGTGGATACTAACTGTTGGAGCAACTTCCATTGACCGAGCCTTCCGTACTATCATAACCCTCGGAAACAACGAAACGTTAGTGGTATGTGTTGCTATTTGAGGTTTAGCAGATGAAAGTATCCTAGAAATTTTGCACCAAATGTGTGATGAGTTGCTTATTGCTCTCCAAGGGCCAAGCCATATACACAGGAAAGGAAATCGGTTTTACGACTTTGCTATATCCAGAAGGCACAACCCTAGAAGCTATTTCGTCAGGGTTAGACCATCTGCTCATCTGATGATTCTGTTATCGTTAATTGCGGACAGAGAAAGCTAAAGCTGCTACTCTTCTCTTGAATTGATCACAGGGTATGTGAACGTCTCTCCCCTAATGCAACATTGATGGCTGGGAAAGTGGTCCTGTGCTTCACCTCCACAGCAAGTAGGCTCACAGTAACACTCGCCTCAGCGGCTGTGAAGGCATCTAGGGGTGTTGGCGTGATTGTTGCCAAGAACCCCAGTGACGGGTTGGCTCCGTGCAGCGGTGACTTCCCATGTGTCGAGGTGGATTATGAGATTGGAACCCGAATTCTGTTCTACTTCCGCTCGGTAAGGTATGTCATGACATTCTTTGTCATGTTGTTGTTTGTTTGAACCTAAAACTAATCACTCACACAGAAATGAATGGCGGTTTTCATGGATCCTGCACAGATTCCCTACAGTAAAGTTGAGCCGGACAATAACTGCTGTTGGCAAAGCAGTCCCGACAAAGGTCGCCTTCTTCTCTTCCAGAGGGCCGAGCTCTATTTCCCCAGCTGTTCTCAAGGTACATCTGGTTCATAACTGAGTCCTTCGGCCCTCGGCCGTCCAGTTTGTAGTTCTCTGGGTACATCCGACTCTCGGGAGTTCCACGAAAGTGGTTCAAGACTCTCGGAAACATACCCTCATCTGCTATTTACCGTCTTTACCGCTGTTCAACTTGTGTGAATTTTTCAAATTTTCACAAAACTAGGAGCATGTGCTGATTCTAGCTCGTTTGAAGTTTCATGGAGTATCAAAAGATCATAAACTATTCTCTTCTGCACAATCAAAAAGACATAGAAACATCTGCTTTGATGTTGTTCTGTGACACAGCCAGATGTAGCAGCACCCGGGGTGAACATACTGGCTGCCACTTCGCCCTTCAGTCCGTCGGAGGACAATGGATACAGGATACTCTCGGGAACTTCTATGTCGACCCCTCATGTTGCGGGCATCGTGGCACTCCTCAAAGCGCTTCACCCGGATTGGTCGCCGGCAGCATTTAGATCAGCCCTTGTGACTACTGGTATTTCTCCAACTCAATTGAATCACGAAACAGTTCTTTAAGATCGACTTCTTGCCTTTTTGGTCCGCGGAGTGACCGGCGAACATATTGCATCAGCTAATACGTTCGGAGACATTAACACTAGATGATGTTCCATCAATCAGAACACCGCTCAAGTGATTAAGCATTGCTGATATTAAAAGCCTTTTTTGCAGCCTGGAGGAGCAACCCGCCGGGTTTTCCCATATTTGCCTCAGGATTGCCTCCGAAACTGGCCGACCCGTTCGACATGGGAGGTGGCAATGTGAACCCGAACTCAGCGGCCGAACCAGGCCTAATCTATGACGTGGGCACGCCTGACTACATCCTCTACCTATGTGCCATGGGCTACAATGACACCGAGATCTCTCATCTGACCGGAAAGCCCGCTCCTTGCCCTGCTAGAAGACCCTCTGTTTCCGATGTGAACCTCCCCTCCATAACCATCCCGAGGCTCACGAGCACTGTCACCATGACCAGGACCGTCACAAACACCGGAAACCCTGAGTCGAGATACTGGGCCGTGATCGAGCCGCCCTCCGGCACCACGGTGACGGTGAGGCCTCACGTCCTGGTGTTTGATCGGGAAACCAAGAAGGCCGCCTTCAGCATCACGGTCTGTGCCACTGCACCGGTGAACACGGGGTACTACTTCGGAAGCTTGGTTTGGACCGATGGAGTGCACGCCGTGAGGAGTCCCCTGGCCGTCAGGATAGTGAATCAAACTCCATTCTACTCAGCTGAATAGTTAGGCTCAAGTGGCATCGTTCGCGCATTGTAATCCTAACGAAGCAAATAAAAAAATCGCGTTCACTTTCGATTGACATGGCGGCCGCATCCGCGAGCTATTTCTAGAGCCGCACGTATTTTCCGATTACGATGAAATGTCAGGCCATCCGTCGAGCCAACTCGAGTAATTAAAATGCCTTAAAGTTCAAAACGGCCATTGCAGCTTCAATCGACGGTCGACAGCTAACATCGGGATGAGCACACCAAAGCCCCGCGATCATCAAGGCCTTCGCCTGTTTCTTGTCGAAATCTGTGTTTGACTGCGTGCTTTAAGTGTGGTGTCTAGATTAGTTCGTGTTGAATTCATAGTTCTACATCGATGTTGCAGTGGAAACTGATATGCAAGCTGGAGCAAATCATGTATACGAGGTAACCCAAAAGAACACCGATACACAAAGTATATAAGTTCATACTTCTACAAGTATATAATGTATCCATATATCTCTGTGCCAAGATTTATAATTTATTGGATCATATGGTCAGCTTCTGTGGGTTATACTCGTTGGAATGATATTTGCTCTCATCATCCAATCGCTGGCTGCTAATCTCGGAGTGACCACTGGTAATCATTCCGTTAAAGAAATTTAAGGAGGAATTTATGACTATTTTACCGGCTCTCGAACACTCTTGCAATTACTTGAATGTGATTATTGACTTGTCTTTTATGAATATTTCGGAATTCCAGGCAAACACCTGGCTGAGCTATGCAAGGTCGAGTATCCACCGTTGGTGAAGTATTGTCTTTGGCTTCTGGCTGAAGTGGCCGTCATAGCCGCCGATATACCCGAAGGCATCTCTCTCTCTCTCTCTCTCATTATCTTGCCCTTCATCATATCAGGTCGTAGAACTTATGTTCGGTGTCTCATATTTCCTTTTACGAACTATTCTTCAGTTGTCACAGATATTTATTGACTTTTTCATCAAATGGAGCTGCATTTACAAGCGTGATACTGCAAAATCTTTTACCCTCCTCCCCCCCCTCCTTCTCTCTCTCTCGTATTAAAGCTGTTCAGCACTGTTCTCAACAGTCCTTATTGAGCTCAAATGCCGTAAAGGGGTTGATCCTGGAAAAATGAGGTTTGAAAGTCATTTTAGCTCAAGCTTTCTGGTTGAGAAGTCAGTGTTCAGTTTCTAACAATCTTTCTGGATCAATTATTATAGACTTAGGGACCCAGCCCGTTGGTGGCAGGGATGGTGGAGTTGCACATTGGCCACCCGCAAGGCCAGAGTTCAACTCCCCACCTCGTCATTTACACGACTTATCTACGGCACGTAGGAGGTGGGTTCCTGCGGGTCATCCTGGTTTAGCTGCCGGTTGTATGGCACTTCTTGGGTCACCAAAAAAAAAAAATTTATTATAGACTTAGGGCGTTATTATAGACTTATTCAAAATTTATATTCGAATTTGATAACCATATTCAAAATTTCTACTCCAAACTATTTTCTTTAAAATTTTTAATAATTTTATCATTTTTATCATTTTTTTTCTTTTCTTTCCCTTCTTCTTCTTCAACTTTTGGCTGGTCACTAACCTTGGGATGATCAACAACCGACTAGACGAGGGTCGGCGACTTTGCCGAGGCATCATCGGCCCTTGGTGAGGCCACGCCTTGTCAGCCAAGTCTCGTCACTGGCAAGCCTCCAATGAGCTCACAGGACCTTGGGCTAGCTTGGTGAGCCTCCGGTGAGGTTGTTGGACCTTGTTCAATTGGTCCCCGACGACCTGCGATAGTGGGCGGAGGGTGGCAGCGGAAGAAGAAGAGGAAGAAGAAGAGAGAAGGAAGAAGAACTAGAAGAAAAGAAGAGAAAAGAGAAAAAAGTGTGTTGGCTTGATTTTGGAATTGTTCTCGAGAGCAAAAAATCAATCTTTTTTTACTTTCCAATTTTACTCTAAATCTATTCTTGTGAACAAATTTATTTTCTAGAATAAAAAATTTACCAAATGAATTTCTATTCCAAATCCACTCTGGTAATATACACTGTTTTGACCACTTAAATTACTCTATCTACTAAATGAACAAGTTGCAAACGTTAAGAAAACTTCTATGCTAGATCTTACTAAATTAAGACAAACATATTGAAGTTTTTGGTTTGGAGGTCTGGGCCCCCTGCAAACCCTTCGTGGATCTTCCCCCAGTGCATCATTAGGAGATTCTAGATGAATTACTCGCTCCTTGTGGCTAAACCTTGTGGTTAAGCATGATGTTTATTGTATGTTTCTTTCTACCTGCTATCTTTTTTGGAGGAGTATGCTTCTCATATCTGTTTCTGTGAACAAAAAATAATTTTATTATGCTTTTTGGAACGTATGTTGAAGAATATAAGCAGCTCTCAGAAAAAACAGTCATGAAATCTCAATATTCCGGATCACTGTCTGAACCCTGCCAGTGGAATTGATACCTTGAAGAACAGAGAAATAAAGCCTCATACATATGACTCTGGATGCATGACAGTGTTTTGAAAATTCAATTGATTAACCATCTCGACTGTGCGTGTGAACAGTGGAATTCCAGGCAAGTATTCAGTCTAGTATTGCACGATCCGCAAAAGTTAAATTAGATAGACTCGTTTATAGACGTGGAAGATCGATGGTGCCAATCAAGTGCAAGGGACACGTAGGAAATGGGTTAGTTTCACCCACTTTTTTTATAAGCTATTCATCTTCATATTCTTCAAGGTGACTACCGTCCGAGGAGAAATACTCCTTTTACGCATAAAGGGATAATGAAAGTCTGTGGTCTGGCCTTCACTCCTCATTCTTGAAGCCAAGAAAACCCCCGTTAGCGTCACCTTTTAAGATAAGTGACCCTTTAAACTTTAGGGGACGTTTAAACTGGGAGGCCCTTGTACGACCAAACTCTGTTTTTACTGCATATTATTTCCTATGTTCGTGCCCTTTATTGTTGTTTACTCAGTGGGATCTTGAGCAAGAACCACCCCTTCAAATTATGGCCTTGATCACAAAGCAACATGTTCAAATCAGGAGCGGGGTCATTATCTGGTTTGACCTTACTTGATTTCCACATCTTTTGAATTCTTGGTGTGGATTGCACTGCTTTTGTGCCTGACCTTGCAAGCTCCCCTTCAAGGATACTTAAAGTGGGCATTGTCGCTCTCTATCGCATTGAGTTTCTATATTAAGAAGTTGCTAAAGCAGCAAGCGATCGATCTCACGATCCTGATATTCACTTCATCTCTTTGTCAAAATCACGAAACATTGGCAACACACCACGATGAGAAACTTGGCAACTTTGCTGGTGGTCGCATGTTTTCTTCTTGGGCAATGGGGCATTACCAGGACAGTGAAGGCAAAGAGCAATGTGTGTGAATCTCATGCCTTTAACGTGTTTCTCTGTGATTCTGTTTTCTCTTAGAAAGGAAGCAATCCTGGCAAATTTATGGGCAGGTTTATATCGTGTACTTTGGAGCGAGGAAGCAAGGCGATCCCACAGTGGAGACCGATTCGCATCATGACATGCTTGCATCAGTACTTGGGAGGTAAAAGGAGTTTCGAAACTTTCGAAAAGAACAACAAAAGCAGGTGTTTTGATTCAGTTCCTAATGGCGTGGTCCGGTGACCATCTGCTTTTTCTCTGTTCTCTGGAACGTGTTAATTCTGCTTCAGCAAGGAAGCGGCCGCCAAATCGATCTTGTACAGCTATAGGCATGGCTTCTCTGGTTTTGCTGCGAAGCTTACTGAGTCTCAGGCGCAAGAACTCGCCGGTATGTCGGTGTATAATTAATTTGCATTCTTTTCCTAGACCTGCAGATCATTTCGTGCGCTTGCACTTCAGCATTTGCTCATGTTTCAGGATTCCCTGGGGTCGTCCGCGTTATGCCTAATACCCTTTTCCGCCTGCAAACTACTCGGAGCTGGGATTTCCTTGGTCTGTCTCCCTCTCATTCACCCACCAGTCTCCTTTACAAAAGCAGGATGGGTGATGGAGTTATAGTAGGCATGATAGATACAGGTCGATTTTGTCTCTACATCTTTGCCCTCTTTCTCCGTTTCTAGATTAAACCATGTCACTAGCTTTATGTTTCACACAATGTAGCAGGAATTTGGCCGGAGTCAAAGTCATTCAGTGATGATGGCCTTGGACCGATCCCGTCGCGCTGGAAAGGTGGTTGCGAACCAGCAGAGCAATTTGATCCAGCCAAACACTGCAACAGAAAGATAATAGGGGCTCGTTGGTTCGTGGATGGATTCCTCGCAGAGTATGGAAAACCATTGAATGCCTCGGGGGACCTGGAGTTCTTGTCGCCGAGAGACGTGAATGGACATGGGACTCACACGTCCAGCACTGCCGTGGGTTCTTTTGTGAGCAATGTCAGTTACAGAGGAATTGGGTATGGAACGGCGAGAGGTGGTGCTCCCCGTGCCCGGCTAGCGGTGTACAAGGTGTGCTGGAATGTGCTCAACGTACAGTGCTCATCTGCAGACATATTGAAAGCATTTGACGAGGCAATTCATGATGGAGTGGACGTGCTGTCTCTGTCTATTGGGAGTGCGATTCCTCTCTTCTCTGATGTGGATGACCGAAATGGCATTGCTACTGGTGCGTTCCATGCTGTGGCACAAGGAATAACTGTAGTTTGTGGAGCTGGCAATGATGGACCAGCGGCTCAAACAGTGCAGAACACAGCGCCGTGGATACTAACTGTCGGAGCAACTTCCATCGACCGAGCCTTCCGTACTATCATAACCCTCGGAAACAACGAAACGTTAGTGGTATGTGTTGCTATTTGAGGTTTAGCAGATGAAAGTATCCTAGGAATTTTGCACCAAATGTGTGATGAGTTGCTTATTGCTCTCCAAGGGCCAAGCCATATACACAGGAAAGGAAATCGGTTTTACGACTTTGCTATATCCAGAAGGCACAACCCTTGACCCTACTTCAGCAGGGTTAGACCATCTGCTCATCTGATGATTCTGTTATCGTTAATTGCGGACAGAGAAAGCTAAAGCTGCTAATCTTCTCTTGAATTGATCACAGGGTATGTGAACGTCTCTCCCCTAATGCAACATTGATGGCTGGGAAAGTGGTCCTGTGCTTCACCTCCATAGCACGTAGGTTCGAGGTAGTACCACTCGCCTCAGCAGCTGTGAAGGCGTCTAGGGGCATTGGCGTGATTGTTGCCAAGAACCCCAGTGACGGGTTAGCTCCGTGCAGCGGCGACTTCCCATGTGTCGAGGTGGATTACGAGATTGGAACCCGAATTCTATTCTACTTCCGCTCGGCAAGGTATGTCATGACAGTCTTCATCATGTTGCGGTTTGTCGAAACCTAAAGCTAATCACTCACACAGAATTGAATGACCGTCTTCATGGATCCTGCACAGATTCCCTAAGGTAAAGTTAAGCCGGACAATAACTGCTGTCGGCAAAGCAGTCCAGGCAAAGGCCGCTTTCTTCTCTTCCAGAGGGCCGAGCTCTATTTCTCCAGCTGTTCTCAAGGTACATCTGGTTCTTAACTGAGTCCTTTGGCCATTGGCCGTCCAGTTTGTAGTTCTCCGGGTACATTCGACTCACGGGAGTTCCACGCAAGTGGTTCGAGACTCTCGGAAACATACCCTCATCTGCTATTTACCGTCTTTACGGCTGTTCAACTTGTGTGAAAACTTTTCAAATTTTCACAAAACTAGAAGCATGTGCTGATTCTAGCTCGTTTGGAGTTTCATGGAGTATCAAAAGATCATCAACTAGTCTCTTCTGCACAATCAAAAAGAGATAGAAACATCTGCTTTGATGTTGTTCTGTGACACAGCCAGATGTAGCAGCACCCGGGGTGAACATACTGGCCGCCACTTCGCCCTTCAGTCCGTTGGAGGACAATGGATACAGGATACTCTCGGGAACTTCTATGTCAACCCCTCACGTTGCGGGCATCGTGGCGCTCCTCAAAGCACTTCACCCAGATTGGTCGCCGGCGGCATTTAGATCAGCCCTTGTGACTACCGGTATTTCTCCAACTCAACTGAATCGCGAAACAGTTCTTTAAGATCGACTTCTTGCCCTTTTGGTCTGCGGAGTGACCGGCGAACATATTGCATCAGCTAATACGTTCACAGACATTAAACATTAGATGATGTTCCATCAATCAGAATACCGCTTAAGTGATTAAGCATTGCTGATATTAAAAGCCTTTTTGCAGCCTGGAGGAGCAACCCGCCTGGTTTTCCCATATTCGCCTCAGGATCGCCTCCGAAACTGGCTGACCCGTTTGACATGGGAGGCGGCATTGTGAACCCGAACTCCGCAGCCGAACCAGGCCTAATCTATGACGTGGGCACGCCTGACTACATCCTCTACCTATGTGCCATGGGCTACAATGACACCGAGATCTCTCATCTGACCGGAAAGCCCGCTCCTTGCCCCGCTAGAAGACCCTCTGTCTCCGATGTGAACCTCCCCTCCATAACCATCCCGAGGCTCACGAGCACTGTCACCGTGACCAGGACCGTCACGAACACCGGAAACCCTGAGTCGATATACTGGGCCGTGATCGAGCAGCCCTCTGGTACCACGGTTACAGTGAGGCCTCACGTCCTGGCGTTCAATCGGGAAACCAAGAAGGCCGCCTTCAGTGTCACGGTCTGTGCCGTGGCGCCGGTGAACACAGGGTTCTACTTCGGAAGCTTGGTTTGGACCGATGGAGTGCACGCCGTGAGGAGTCCCCTGGCCGTCAGGATAGTGAATCAAACTCCATTCCACTCGGCTGAATAGTAAGGCTCAAGTGGCATCATCGTTCGCGCATTGTAATCCTGACGAAGCAAATAAAACAATCGCATTCCCTTTCGATTGACATGGCGGCCGCATCCGCGAGCTATTTCCAGACCTGTGCGTATTTTCTGATTACGACGAAATGTCAGGCCATCCATCGAGCCGACTCGAGTAATTAAAATGCACGTTATGTGAAGTTTGAAGTGGATAGGACCTGAGCAAGTCCTTAAAAGGCTTACGGAAGAAATAGGTGGGAGAACCACCGTAAGGTAAGAGACTTCGCGCTGTCCTCCTATTCCTTCTCTGTTGAGGAGGCAAAGATAGATAGGAAATTAAAGAGTATCACAGTGGTGAAGATAGATATCACGTCGAAACTTTAGTTCTGGCTACTACCGGCTAGGCAGGTGCTGGAATAATCGATGAGTTTGAAGTTTGAAGTGGATTGCAAGCTTAATCGATGAGTTGATAGTGTTATCGAGAGATTCGTGGTGCGCACGAGTGCAGAAGCTCAACTAAGGTCAGTGCCATTGCAAACTTCATACTAAACCGCAAGACATGAAATTTGTTTGTTTTTACCCACAAAAACTACCAGTTCAATTATAAAAATTGAGGTTGGGCAAAAAAAAAAAATGATTAATATTATGAAAAACTCTAAATTGATGCACTCACGATAAATTTTCTTCAAACTAATTATCGAATCGAATTAATATATTTGTGACAAATTTATCCTCTATTAATTTCCATTAAATTTTGTATTAAATTATTGAATTGAATAATACGTGACAATTTGTGATTTTTCATACTAATGGAATATAAATTTGTCACGTCAATTTATGGGTTTTTGATGGTTAAAAAATTAATTTGTAATAAATTTATTACAAATATACTAATTTTAGGACTTTTGGTGGTAAAAAAATTAATTTGAGGGAAGCTTGTGGTATGTGTATCGGTTTAGGATGTTTGTGATATTAACACAAAAAAATATTAAAATCAAGGGTAAATTATCCACTGACCATGACTTAAGTTATTGATTATAATCGACATTGTTTTATCATTAGAAAAAAATGAATTTTTCTCTAAGATTCGTGTTTCGTTTTTTCCATAAATTTTCGAAATTTAAATGATGACATTTTATTTTCTCAAATTTTGGACGGAAAATAAGTGGAAATTACGTGCTTCTTTTTTGTCCGCTAGTAGTGGCCCGTGCCAGTCACCCCACTTGGCGAGGAGGGCATCATTAGCTTCACGACTCCATCGGGAACCGTTGGATAGCGTCGACGAACGCCCACGATGAACCCTTCCTCGAGCACGCGGATCGACTTCCCTCGCCGTCGATTACCAGAGAGCATCCAACGGTCCAGATTTCCCCCCCGCCTCTCCGCGCAATAGAAGACCTCCAAAAGGCCAAAAAATAAGCGCCAAAATCGAAAAGCATTCAAATCTCTTCCCACCATATATACACGCACATCTCCTTCGCCATCTCCATCTGCATCTCCATTTCCGAAGCTCATCGGCGTCGCAGAGCTCCCCGTTCGGCAAGGCGAGGAAGGAGGAAGCTCTCCGCGAGAGGAAGAAGATGTCGGGAAGAGGGAAGGGAGGGAAGGGGCTGGGGAAGGGAGGCGCGAAGCGGCACCGGAAGGTGCTGCGGGACAACATCCAGGGCATCACCAAGCCGGCCATCCGGCGGCTGGCCCGCCGGGGCGGGGTCAAGCGCATCAGCGGCCTCATCTACGAGGAGACCCGCGGGGTGCTCAAGATCTTCCTGGAGAACGTGATCCGCGACGCCGTCACCTACACCGAGCACGCCCGGCGGAAGACCGTGACGGCCATGGACGTGGTGTACGCGCTCAAGCGGCAGGGCCGGACCCTGTACGGGTTCGGAGGCTGACGAGGCTCGGCGTTGGGTTTCTGCTATGTATTTGTTGTTGCTAGTGTTCTGTTGAATCAAATGCAGTGATTTTAGGGTTTGCTGTCGATGGTGGTGTTGATGTTCTTCCAATGTTAGTGCTGTTGATATGCCGTTACTGCGATTCGTTCACCGCGAGTTGATTTTTCTGTCGTCTTTACTCTCAAGTTGGGATCTTTCTAAGTGGGGACGGACTACGACATTGCGTGCGCCAACCGTTTGACAAAATGCTTAAACGAGCAGGCGTTCCCACTAAGCTTGACCGACTGCTCCTTCCCCTCCTTGCGGGCAAAATTTGTTAAAGGCTTCGTGCTCTTGAAAAACGTGGACGAGTTTTGCGAGAAGGCCCCAGCGTCGCCAGGCCCGATCGCACACGACCACGAGCAGATTCACGCTTTCCTCTATACAATTTATGCGCACGGGCTGGTGCGGGGGCGTGGGCTAACGACAAGAAGCGCTAGCTCTCTATCCACGGGGCGCGTTCTTCGGCACGCACGTGGGTCGTCGGCCGGCGCGCCGCTCTCCTCCCGTCACCTTGGCAACGTCCGTTTCAGCGTGGCGGACGTGGGCACTAGGCGTATCCCAAGGATATTAAAAAAAAATCACTTCATCCAGAAAATGAGAGGAGGAACGCTGCTCCTCCGCGGATCTCAACTCCGTCGGAAAAAAAAAAAAAAAAAAAACAAAAGATATTAAAGTAATCAGCGTGGAAGGCATGCTTCTGGACTGTCGATCCCGCACGGTCTCTCGACCCACTTAAAAATAGGAAGTCGTTCCAAGATTTTCTTCCCCGGGTCCGTCGACGGATTTCTCGGGATGCCATTGGCGGGATTGCCTCGGGCACGAAGCACGACGTGCGCTGAATTTCCACGAGACCCAGAAGCGACAACTCATGGTCGGCAATTAAGGACGTAACATGGGGATTGGAGTGCAGTGAGAGGATCGAATGAGATTTCTTTCCAGAAACCCCACCGCATCGCCGGCCACCTGGCACGATCTGTTTGGGAAACTCTGACGCTGACAACGTGAGAGGAAAGAAGACATTATAAAAAAATAACTAAATTTATTATAATTATATTAATTCAATTATAAATTATTATTATTATTATTGAGTCTTAAATTTATTGTATTCATATTTGGCCAATTTTGATTGTAATTTGCTGATACAAATATTGACCATATCCTATGTGTTGTCGTTGTTCATTGGCCAATTTTATAATAATCATTTTCTTTCCCTTTTTCCTCTAACCGGTTGTCGGATCTTAGCGACCGATCAGAGGCAAGGGTTAGTAAGGCCACCGTCTTGGCTCTAGTGAGGGTAGATCAATGTATGGCCACCCTCGCCACAAGTTGGGCAAGGCATGACCTCGCCGGCTCTTGCCTAAGTTGGTTGTTGAGGTTCGACAATCGGCTAGAGGAAAAAAGAAGGGAAGGAAGAAAAAAAAAAAAAGAGAAAAAAAAAAAGAAAAGAAAGAAAAGGAAAGAAAAACAAACAATTATAATATTATAAAAATTTTTCCACGTCAACACTAGTGGTATTGTGTAGGACAACTAGTGTTCACATTAGTGATTTTTTAGTCAAAATTGATCGGATGAACTTAATTAATACTAAAACAAAGTATTTATAACTTAATTGGTAACAAAAAAATGTTTATAATTGAATCGGCACAATTATAATATGTTTAAGACTTTTTCAATAATTCTCTACAATCTAGGAGGTAACTTACCATTTGTGATGTGAATCTTCGATGGAAACAACTTTGCATGTATTGTGGGATTGTCTAGTTGTTCGGAACATATGGATTGTATTTGTCCCCCAATAGTCTTGAATAGTTCCTCAATGAATTTACCTCAATTGTTGAAATCCAATATGGGGGATAATCAACTCCCGTTATGATTGGAGTACTATTTTTGGTGTGAATATAGGACATTTTTGGTAATGGTAAAACAAGTCATTTTTCTAAGAGCTTTATTTTTCCTTTCAACCTTGTACAAGTAATCTAGTCACATATGAAGGGAAATTGGAGCTTTGCCATGATCAACTTGCCTAAAAGTGGATCATGTACTTCTCTCATTACGGTTGTTTGACTTCCTCCACCTTTGATGTAGATTAAATTGATTAAACATAGAGGTTACGTTTGGTTGTCCGGATTTCTAACTAGGATACGATTGGATATGATATGATATGAAATCCTGAGATTTTTCTATATCCTATCAACTATTTGGTGAATTACGGTATTAAAGTTGGATATATTTATATCATATCATGCATATTTTTTTTTAAATATAAACGTCATATCATTATAAATGAACTCAAAAGTTCATAAATAGAGGTGATGAAAATCTCTTGTAACATTATTTCTTAATTTATTTTTATGTTCTTTTTATTTTATTTTTCCTCTTTTTAAAATTATTTTCTTTATTATTTCTTTTTTCTGTTCCATCATTCTTTAATAAAATTTTATCAAATAGTAAACTATACTAACATACCTAAAATATACAAATACCTAAAATATATAATAAATATAAATATATAATTTATAGATTGAATGTTTATTATAATATAGAATTAAATTTGAATATATAAATTAAATTAAATTAAATTAAATTAAAAAATAAATTTTAATTTTAATTTTTTTAATTTCTTAAATTATAATTCAAATATTATTTATATTGAAATATAATTTTAATCTTGTTAATTTAATAAGTTTGTTATTTGAGAAAAATAACTTTTCTATTATGGATAATATAAATTCTATTCACCTTTATTCCACCTCTCTCTCATGGAATAATTTTATTTGGCATATATCCCTATTATATTCGACTTTATCCTATTCTAATCAAGCACTAAACGCATGATATGATAAATTATATCCTATCCCGAATTTTATCTAGACTCGCTAAATGCAACTAGTGTCTAAAGGTAATACTTGACTTGTAAGAGTTGGAGGATGATTCCAAAACGAAGGGGATAACTGGTTTGATGGGTTTACCTCGTTTGTTGGAATATGGTTGTTTTTACAAGTAGAAATATGGGTGCTATGATTAGGACTTACCATTGCAAAGCAACATGATTTTTATAAATTCATTATCAATATGGACTCCAAAATTATCGCTGAATATTTTAACTAAGAGAATATTGCGGATAACACTGAATCGGCTACTTAAAGATATCAAAAGACCACTCAACTTTTATTTTTGAGTTTATAATATTTAATATTTTTCAGGAAGGTAATTAGCATGTAGATGTGCTTGCTAATATTGGTACAATGAACGAATTGGGTACCACATCCTACTTGTGGTCTTTCGGAGACTTCAAATTTCCTAGGAATCTCTCTCTATAAGGACAAACCAAGCCATCAGGATCATGCATGCCCCCCACACTGACAAATTCTGCAGCCGTGCGAGGCTTGCGTTGTTAGTCGCAAGCACCAAGTAACGGAGCCATCCAAATCCCAAGGAGCTCCTGCCATGTGAACGCTGCAGCATTGCCGGACTGTACGGTTGCGTAACTCGCGAGGACAGAACTGATCGACTCGCCATTGAGGAACTGATAAGAGCAATAAAGGCCGCCCCGGCTGAAGCCCCGGCTGAGGCCCCCACGACGTGGAGGTGATTTCCTCCTCTCTTGACAGCCAACGGCGTACGTGTTTTTTCCGAAAGGGTGAATTGCAAAGAGTGGGATGGGGGGCCGCTCTAGAACACGAAGACAATCGTATGACGTCTAATAATTGATTTTCAGAATTGAGATAGCAATTTACACACCTGTTAAGATCCAAATTAAGTAGTTTGTTTTCACCAAAGTAGGATTATATTCTTTGAAAGCGCGGCGTTATTGTCCTATCTTGGGAGGTAAAAATCTTCTTGAACAATTTGTAGGGTAATGCAAATCTCTAAATGATGATTCTTTTGTGTAGCTTTTCTAAGTAAACGATCATTTCATTTAATTTTTTTGAGTATATTTTTTGGGGGGCTTAGCTCATGTGAGACAGACTGAGTGGTTAGATTAAGAGTTTTATGAATTAATTTTAATACATCCCATTTTCCTTTTACAGAAAAAAGGTGTGCAAATTCAATTATCTAAGTGGTCCTGTTAAGTTGACTACAAGAAGAAAAATACTTTTCAAATTGCCATTAAAATGACATAATTATGCATTTTATAAATAGTAAGTTTTAAATGCCTAAGATATACATTATTATAACAATAATAATAAGGCTTAATAGATGTCCCTATAGCTAAGGCAGCTGGTGCAGAGCAAACGACTGGATGCACCGTGTAAAAGGCACGGGTGTGCCAATTCGCAATATAAAAATTAATTTATAATAAATTTGATAAGAGTATTAATTTAGAATCTTTGTGATGTGAAAATTGATTTGGATTATACGAGACACGAAGTACTAATTTTAAATTTTTTTGTGATATTAACTTAAAAAAAATATTTTTGCCGTCAAGAGCCGGTTCAAGAAACATATAAACTACTCTTTGTAGCTCTTCATCTTTTCCACATTAGTCTCTCCGTCTCTCTCTCTCATATGGAGTTTCGTGGAACCGCCATGAATGTCCTGTGCCAACTCAAGCTCGCGCTCGTCACAGCCCTCGCTCATCTGGGCCTTCTCAAACCGCATGATCGAGAGGAACGAGAAGAAGAAGAAGGAGAAGAAGGAGAGGAAGGAGAAGTTATCCCCGATCCCATCATGATAATGAACGGCTCATCGCCGTCGTTCGTCCAAGTCCCGGTCCAGACCCTGATGGCCATGATCAAGAGCCGAGTCCCCGTCGTCGAGTACGCGACGTTCCAAGAGAGGCGTGGCCGTGAAGGAGAGGGCGACGGCGGTGGCAGAGGAGGGTGTGCGGTGTGCCTGAGCAGCATCGAGGGGAGGGACGAGATCAGGGAGCTGAGCAGCTGCTCGCACGCGTTCCACAGGGAGTGCTTGGATCGCTGGGTGGACTACAAGCAGGTGACTTGTCCCGTCTGTCGGTCTCTGCTCTTGCCTTCAAAATGGGAGAGAACAGTGATTTCTTGTTTTCCCGGGGATGAAGATGATGGAATTTGAGCGCTTTTCTTTCCTGTTCTTTTCCCTGGTGTTTTCTCTGTCATACGTGGTTCCACCAAACGGGGAGTGTCATTTATCTACGCATCTGTTTTCAGCTTTACCCGAGGCTGTCGGCTGCAAGCCGGTTCCTCCAATACCAAAAAAAAAAAAAAAAAAAAAAAAGAACGAGAAAGAAAGGGAGAAACGACGATTACGAACTAGACTCAAGAAGGTCTTAATAAACTTTGAATTAAATGGATCTCGATATAGCACGGCCTTAGAATTAGAACCGGTTAATGAGCGAGCTTGAGTCGAACAGTTCGACCTCGGCGGCAGGATTGAATCGCCTGTGGCGTAGCACACTCGCAATTTGAGAGGAAAGACTAAAAATATTGTAATTTTGCTAATTCAATCCTAAATATTTTTTAATTGAGTTTTAAATTTATTACATTTGCGTCGATTCACTCTATCCAACCAATTTTAATTAAAGTTTGCTCACATGGACACGACCACATCCTACGTGATGCCAACAGCATTGACGTAAATAACTTTTATTATTTTATAATAACTTTTTTTTTCTAGCTGGTCATCGAACCTTAGTGATTGGCCAAAGACGAGGGTTGGCAAGGTTGCCCTCGTTGCCTCTAGTGAAGGTAGATCAATGTGAGGCCATCCTTGCCACGAGCTAGGCAAGGCATGACTTCACCGGCCCCCACCTTTCTTGGTTGTGGAGATTCATGCCCTATTTGGTAACCATCAAAACAGTGCCCGATTTTGATTTTTTGTCTTGGGAACAGTTTGAGAACAGAATCGCATTTGGTAAAATTTTTGTTCTTGGAGTTAGATTTGGAATAGAATAAAAAAAAAAAAGTTGATTCTTATTCTGGAAACAAATCTAAGAATCAAAATCATATTTCTCTTCTTCTACCATTTTCTCTTCTTCTTCATCTACCGCCATCTTGCGGTTGCCGTCTGTCACTGTTCGTTGCCATTTGTCAGGGTCTGCTGCCGGTCAATGCCGTTCGCCGCTAGTCACTGGCAACCGATTTGGCGAGCTCGCTGAAGGCAAGTGTAGCCACTGATGAGGCTCGCCCAGCCCCATCGAGGCCCGCCTGGCCACTGGTGAGGTCGGCCTGGCCACCGGCGAGGTCGGCTTGGCCACTGGCGAGGCTTGACCTCGTTAGATCTGGTGAGGTCGAGCCTCGGTAGGGCTGGGCGAGCCTTGCCGGTGGCCAAGCAAGCCTCGCCCAGCCCCGTTGAAGCCAGCTTGGCCACCGGTGAGGCTTAGCCAACGAGGGCTGGCCTTGCCGAGGGTCGGCGACCAATGCTCTGTGAGGTCGCCGGCCCTCATTTGGCTAGTTGCTAAATCGGCGACCAGCGACTGGAAGAAGAAGAATAGGAGAGACAAAGGAAAAAAAAGAAAAGGAAAAAAAAGGAAAAAAGAAAAAATTATTTAAAAATTAAAAGAAATTGATTGGAACATAATCAATGAGCACGATACCAAAAGCAATTTTATTCCAGAATTAGAAATTTTGGACAATTATCAAACGGCTTAAAATGCTTAGAAATTATTCCCGAGAACGAGAATAAAAAAAAGAATCATTTCGATCGAATATGTTTCCGGAACGGAATTGTTACCAAATGTGCCCGCATGTAACCAACTAGAGAAGAAAGAAGGAAAGGAGAAAGAAAAGAAAAAAATGGAAAAATAAAATGAAAGAATAAATAAATAATTAAAATATTATTAAAATTTTCCACGTCAACGCCAATGATGCTATGTAGAATGGTTGGTATTTATATAAATGATTTTCTAGCCAAAATTGTTTGGAAAAAAATGAATTGGTAGAAATAAAAAAATTAATGACTCAATTGGCAGTAAAAAATGTTTATGATTGAGTCAGCACAATTGTATTTGATTTAGGACTTTTTTAGTAATTTTCCACAATCTGAGAGGTAACCCTTACTATCTGTGAAGTGAATCTTTAGTGGAAACAACTTTGCATGTTTTGTGGGATTGTCAAGTTGGAACATAGATTGTACTCGTTCCACAATATTGTCTTGAAGAGTTCTTTAATGAATTTATCTCAATAGTTGAAATCCAACTTGGTTGACAATGGGAGAATCAACTTCCTCTATAATTAGAATACTATTTTTGGTGTGAATATATGGCATTTTTGGCAATGGCAAAATAAGTCACTTTTTCCACGAAAGCTTTATTTTTCCTTCCAACCTTGTACAAGTAATCCACTCACATACGAAGGGAAATCAGAGGTTTGCTTATGATCAACTTACCTAAAAGCAGATCCTGTACTTCTCCCATTACGGTTGCTTGAGTTCCTCCACCTTTGGTTTGGATTAAACCGAATATAAAGGTAATCCATGACTTGTAGGAGTTGGATGATGATTCTAAAATGAAGGGTGTGATTGGCTTGACGATTTTACCTCATATGATGGAATATGTTCATATTTACAAACAAAACTATGGACACTATAATTGAGACTTACCATTGCAAAGTAGCACGGTTTTCATAAACTCATCTTCGAGACGGACTCCAAAATTATCGCCGAATTTTTCAACCAAGAGAGTATAGAGAATAACATTGGACAGACTACTTAAAAGATATCAAAAAACTACCGGGCTTTTATTTTGAGGTCAAAATACTTGATACTTTTCAGGATGGCAATTGGCCTACCGATGTGCTTGCTAATATTGGCACAAAGAAGTTGTGACATCCAGAATATTTTCACCCACTAAATTAGTGAGAATTCAAGAAAGGCTTAAGGTTAACGAGGTGGAAATATCAATATCTCGAGACACCTTTGAAAGATTTGTTTGACTTATTTGAGTTCAAGAATATAGGAGAGCTCATTGGATAATTTCAGTATTCTTGCATTAAATTAGAATATTATGATCAATTGAATTAATATGGCCATTATACCCTAAAATATACTTTATACTATATAATGGATGATTAAATTACGGTAAGATAAGTGGATGCTAAGCTTAATCACCCTATGGCCGGACATCTATTGCCTAATCTTAGCCTCCGAAATTTTATTTTTGCCCTTGGATGATTAAATGCATGTAATCATGGCTGAATAGTACCCAAGCCAATAGATTTTCATGCATGAAATGTGTTCAACGAGCCAAGTAAATACCCATCTTGTTATTAAGCATGACCAACGCCTTTCTCTCTTTTCCTCTCCCTCATTTTCTTCATTTTGGCCAAGAGTTCTCTTCATTTCTCTCCTCCTCTCTCTTGGCCGCTCCATCATCGAACCCTCTCTTCTCCATTTTCTTCTCCTATCTTGCCGTTTCTTGCTCAAATCCTCATCACAAGTGAAGTTTAATCTCAAGGCAAGGAGATAGGACTTATTCCTAAGCCTCTTGATCTCTCTTTCTCTTGGTTTTGCTAGCTTAGATCATGGTAGATGATGTTGTGGGTCTTGAAGTGTTGTTGTTCGGATTTGTTGTTTTTCTTTGTGTTTGATCAACCAAGCCGATGATCTGACGATGAACGATCTTGGTCGAGGCTTATAAGAGAGACTTGAGTCATTTTTATGGGTTGCATGTTGATTTCTAGTGATCTTTGGCTCTTGCATGTGGATGATTCGGCCATGGGTGGTTGAGGAGGTAAGCTAGATGCTAAGATTGTGCTTTGCATGTGTTTTCTGTGGCTTATGGTAGTGAAATGAACCTCAGATGACGTCTTGAATGACTGTTTTAGCTTGTTGTATGTTGTTTTGGTGAGTGGATGTTGATAAGGTGACAAAAGAATAGAATTCGTGTACTTGGGGTTAAGCGCCGAAAATCGCGTGCATGCGGTACCTTTCGGTTCATTATTTTTGCTGCAACTTTTCTATACCAGATCTCAAGAAGCTTCATTCTTCAAAGTTGTTTCTAATATCCTAAAGTTTAGCATAGTTACATTTCAAATTTTTCGGAGTCAATTTGGTTGGCCAAATAGTTGTATTTTTCTTCATTTTCCTACCGTCCAGTACTATTGAAATGATGACCTTTACCATTTCCTGATTTTATATGGATTTTTCTAGTCAGAATCTTGATGAATTTTCTTCATAAAAGTCGTTCTAAATTCTTTATTCTACAAAATACCCAAAAATGAGAATTTTTAAAGGTGATTTGAGTTCTGTGGAAACCATTTCCGAAGATCTACCTATTTTGTTTTGCTCCTCTGTTTTGCCTCAAGTTCAAAGAAAGATAAGCTTGCATGTCGATTTTGACCTGATGTTTTTCATGAGAAATCTTTGTCAAGGTCTTTTTTGCGACATATCCAAAAATTAAAATTTTTGAAGTCATTTACTATTTTAATCAAAGTGGTTTCCAAAATCGAGAAAACTGCCGTTTTCTAATCGATTTTAAAGATGGAGCTTTTATGAGGGGAAAACGAGGAAATCTTGGAATGATGTCTTCTGAAGAATCAACCAGCACACTTTAAGCTTTCCAACAAGATATGATTCACTGTGATGTGATGTCATTTGGTGATATTTTCAAATTATTAAATGTAGTGGCAGAATCTGTAATTTTTGGCTATTGAGTGTGCATGAGGTATTAAGTGTTGCAATAGTTGCATGTTATAGCCTATGAACGAAATTGATGGAATGCAATGCCACATCATGTGTATGCCGAGCGTGTGATGATGGATATATATGAGGTTACATATGGCAACCCGGGGTGATGTGATTGGGCTACTGGGGGTAATAGGGTTTTGCAGCACCTGAATGTCTGAGGGATAACATGGTACCCTAGAAGTTCCTCCATGATGGCTTGGGATGGATGTTCTAAGAGTTTTGTAGGATTCCGTGTGTTCCCTAGATGTCCTGGAGTGGGAAGTCTAGGGGGCAACAAGGTTCCCCGAAAATCCGGTTGTGTGTGATAGGTCGGAAGTGATCCGCACAGTACCGACTTCCCATTGGTTGAACCGTGAGATAGAGGTGGACCAAATGACATGGTATGCGTAAAATGAAACTTGTGCTGAAAGTGTGTGCTGCATGTACTTGTGAATGCATCATAGATACTGATTGTTTGCTAGTTGCATTATAGGATCGCGGTAGGTGAGTCTTAGGAATCAAGAGTGCGTTGGATTGATTGATTTATGAATCTGTCTTATCTTTCGCTAAGCTTTGGCTTACTCCTGTTGTATTACAAATTTTCAGATAATTAAGAACAATGAACGTACCTCCTTTGGCTCAATATGGACAGCCATGTTATTTTGAATGTATATCGAAGACATTACTTTTCCGGAGTCCGAACGGGTGCGTGTTTGTTAGATGTCTACTGTTTGGGTAGATATAGGCTACACTCAGTTCATACCATACCGTTTTATTGGGAGGGCAATGAGCTGAAGGGACCTCTTAGGTTCTGAAGTAATAGCGATAGCAGCAACTCTGAGGATGATAGCAGCATCAATGGACCATCTGAGTACTGCGACCTAGATGAGGAGTGGGATAGTGATGGTTGGGAATGGAGTGTGATGTAGTGGGCTAGGCGAGTTAGTTTTCAAGCCGACGATGTTCGCGATAGCCACTTTTTGAGTTTTCATCACATGATGGGCATGTTGTGGTACGTGCGGGTGTCACTGATGGAGTGTAGATATCTTTTTGTTACCTTAGGTCTAGGATCGGAGGTTGTTTTGTTGTGTGCCACCTATGTAACTAAATAACTAAACCAACGAATGGAAACTGACTTCAACCTATTATGCTTCTGACTGTCCATATTTGCATAAGTCATGTTATACAGGCCTCCGCACTAAAGAAGAATTAACGATTATTAGGATGACGTAAATGAGGGTGGCATACCTGAGGTGTCACATAAGTGATTGGATACTGTATTCTGCTTGTGGGCCTCATGGAGATTTATTACATGTTCCGTTCAACGATTAAGGGTGCGTTTGGCACCAGCTTTGCCAAGTACCTTTGGGTACTCAAAGCCCATTTGCCCAAATATTGGGTGTTTGGGAAAAAAATTTAAACCTGCCTTGAAGAAATGCTGACCTCCCCAAGGCTGAAAGCCCAAGGCAGGTCCTAGGCTGCCTTGGGCTTTCGGCATTTTCGGAAGGCATCGTGCACTGTTCATCATCCTCTTCGTCGAATTCTTGGATGTCAGCAGGCGAGGTGGCGACTTGGCCGGTGAGGTGGCGATGGGTCGGTGACGGGTTGGAGAGAGGTCGGCAACCGTCGCCGCACCTCGGCGACCGTCGCCGACCAGTTGCGCGACCCAGATCTGGGTCGCGTCGATTGCCTAGGTCACGGCGAGGTCGGTTGCCGCGACCTCCGGCGACCTCCGCAACCCAGATCTGGGTCGCGCGAGGTCTGTCGCCGCGACCTCCGGCGACCCGCGACCTCGCCGCGACCCAGATCTGGGTAGCGCGAGGTCTGTCGCCGCGACCTCCGGCGACCCGCGACCTCGCCGCGACCTAGATCTGGGTCGCGGAGGTTGCCGGAGGTCGTAGCGACCCAGGCGACCCAGATCTGGGTCGCGGAGGTCGCCGGAGGTCGCGGCGACCGAGGCGACCGAGGACCTCGCCGCGACCCAGATCCTCCGCGACCTCGTGGTGACCTTCGCGGCGCGGTGGGTTGCGCGACGGCGCGGTGAGGGTCGCGGCAACCCTCGCCGAATCGCCTACCCTTCGCCGGCGCGAAGCCTGGCCGGCGGTAACCGGCCAAGGCTTCGCCGGCGACCGCCGGCCAAGCTTCGCCGGCGACCCAGCCAACTTTCCTTTTTTTTAATACTAAAAGTATTTTACAAATTTAATTTACCCAAACACTATTTTGCACAAGTATACTTCGCAATGGACTTTCACAAATAAATTTACCAAACACACTTTGCATTTTGAAAAACACCCTTGACTCAAAGGTCTTTGCATTTTCTTAAGGACTTTCCCCAAAAGTCTTTCCAAATCGGATTCGCAAACTTCAAAGTTATATGGTTTTGTACCAAGACTCTCCGTCACTCGCATCCAGTTTCTCCCCATAAGGACAAACCGAGCCATCAGGATCAAGCCTGTCCCCACATTTGACAAAGTCTGCGGCAGTGCTAGGCTTGCGTCGGCAGTCGCAGCAGCACGAAGAACCGAGCCATCGAGGTCCAGAGTAACTCGCGCATCGTGTCAACGCTACGGCAGTGCTGGACTGCGGGTTTGCGTAACTTGCGGGGACAGAATCGATTGGCCCGCCGTTGAGGAACTGACGAGAGCAATAAAGGCCGCGCCGGCTGAGGCCCCCACGACATGACGGAATTTCCTCCTTTCCCGACAGCGGACAGCGTACGTATTTTGTCCGAAAGGGTGAATTGCAAAGGTGAGATGGGCGGTTGCTCTGGAACATGAAGACAGTCGTGTGACATCTAATACTTGATTTTCAGAATTAAGACAGCAATTTACAGAACGGTTGAGATCTAAATTAAGCAGTTCATTCTCGCCAAACTAGGGTTATATTATTCGAAATCGCGACATTGTTGTCCCACCTCAATTGATACAAATCTTATTGAGGGAATTACAAAGTAATGCCGATCTCTAAACAGCGATCTTTTTGTGTAGCTTTTCTAAATAAATAATCATCTCAATTAATTTTTTCGAGTGCATTTTTTCGGGGGTTAGCTCATATGAGATGGACTAGATGGTTAGATTAAGGATTTTATGAATTAATATCAATACATCTCATTTTCCTTTTATAGAAAAAGGTATGCAAATTCAATTATCTAAATGGTTCTGTTAAGTTGATCACAAGAGAAAATAATACTTTTCAAATTACTTTTAAAATGACATTATTATGCATTTTATTAAAGTCATCGATTTAAATAGTAAGTTTTAGATGCCTTATATATATTATGTAAGGCTTAACAGATGTCCCTATAGCTAAGGCAGTTTCTGTAAAGCAAATAATTGGATGCACCTTGTAAAAGGCATGGTAATACAAATTCGCAATATAAGAATTAATTTGTAATAAATTTGCTAAGAGTATTAATTTATTCGAAAATTAGTTTGGATTATACAAGATATAAACTACTAATTGTAGACTTTTTTTATGGTATAACATTAAAGAAACTATTTTTGCCGTCAACAACCGTTTCAAGAAACATACAAACTACTTTTTGCACCTGTTCCTCTTTTCCATATTGGTGTGCGTCTCTTTCTCTCTCTCTCTCTCTCTCTCTCTCTCTCATGGAGTTTCGTGGAACCGCCATGGATGTCCTGTGCCAACTCAAGCTGGCGCTTGTCACAGCCCTCGCTCATCTGGGCCTGCTCAAACCGCATAATCAAGAGGACCAAGAAGAACAAGAAGGAGAAGAAGGAGAGGAAGGAGAAGTTATCCCCGACCCCATTATCATCATGGACGGCTTGTCGCCGTCGTTTGTCCAAGTCCCGGTCCAGACCCTGACGGCCATGATCAAGAGCCGAGTCCCCGTCGTCGAGTACGCTAGGTTCCTGGAGAGGCGTGGCTGCGGAGGAGAGGGCGACGGCGGCGGCGGAGGAGCGTGCTCGGTGTGCCTGAGCAGCATTGAGGGGAGGGACGAGGTCAGGGAGCTGAGCAGCTGCTCGCACGCGTTCCACAGGGAGTGCTTGGATCGCTGGGTGGACCATAATCAGGTGAATTGTCCCGTCTGTCGGTCTCTGCTCTTGCCTTCTAACTGGGAGAGAACAGTAACTTCTTGTTTTCCCGGGGAAGAAGATGGTGGAATTTAAGCTCTTTTCTTTTCTTTTCCCTGGTGTTTTTACTGTCGTGTGTAGTTCCGCCAAATCTGGAGTCATTTATCTACGCATCCGTCAATCTTACCTAAGAAAGGAACCAAGAAAAGAACGAAAAAGAAAGGAAGAAACGGGCGATTTCTCTTTGAATTGAATGGATCTCCATATAGCGCGGCCTTAGAATTAGACCTGGTCAACGAGCGAGCTCGAGTCAAACAGCTCGACCCCAACTTCGGCGGTGGGATTTGATCGCCGGAGAGGCGTTTCTGTACTCTTGGAGCTGGCAACTTCGAACGATAAATATCAAGGACATAGTAGAAACTAGAATGGGGCGGCCTGACATTTAACTAAGTGCGAGTCGCTTTCGCGATCGCAATTTACATAGCCGAGGCGTGGGGGATGCGTAAGAGCACATCGAGAAATTATCTCTAGGGAGTCCGATTCTAGTTACCTACTTTTTCCAGCTTACGGAAAGAGATATCCCGCAGGCATTCGTTCGTCCTTGCGTCGTGGCTACGTCATAGGTTAAGCAAAGCTGACCAGGCTTATCCGATCCTTTTCCCCCGCCACGGCGCAAAGTCCAGTTGAGCCTGGAGGCCACTTTTCTGGACTTTCTATCGTTTCTACGTCAGCAGCACCCGCCAAGGATCATCTCAGTGCAAACCTCACGCGCACCGGATTTCCACAAGACCCAGACCATCATCATCAGTGAACTTCCCTCGAGATTGACAACTCGTCGTCGTTGGCAAAAGTCTGTCCATTCGTATACCGACCGACCGATCGATCGGGGGAGGCGTTCGTGGAACTGGAAAGTTGCCTCGGACAGCAAATTCGGTTGCACGTCTGGGGAAATTCTAACGTTGTTAAAGAACAAGAACCTCGTGCGTTATTTCGACATTACAGCTTACTTGATTTCGTTCACGTTGCCAATCACGCGTGGCTCTAGGCTATATGGTTGCACGAGACAGATTGAGACATCAATCGGGAACGCCATGGAAGTTGAGAAGGGCAGAAGGAATTGAGCAGAACCCCCCATAAATTCATGTGACTTCCCCGACACCAAAGCGGATATAGATTTGTCTAGTTTGGCTTTATAATTAAAGGTTACGTTTGATCGTTTGGATTTCTAATTAAGATAGGACTAGATTCTTGAATATAAAATTTAGGGGATTTTGTTATATTCTATTAACTGTTTAGTAATTATAATAATAAAGCTTAATATATTTACATAATATTATATATATAGCTTGGTATAAATGCCTATATGAATTGTAAATTTTACAAACAGTGATGGTAAAAATTTCTTGCGACACTCTTATTTACTTTACTTTTATTTTCCTCTTTTTTAATTAATTTCTTTTTATTTCTTTCTTGCCCTTCCATCTTCTCTAATAAAATTTTATTAAATGGAAAATTGTACTGAGATACCTAAAATACTAAAACACCTAAAATATGTAATAAATATATATTTAGATATTGAATATTATAAGGTAGAGTTAAATTTGAATATACAAATAAAAATAAGATTAAATTAAAAAAATTATTATTTTTTGTTATTTTGAATTTCTTATATTAGAATTCAAATATTATTTATATTGAAATAATTTTAAAGAAGAAGGCCATAGCCTAATTTATCAAATTGTGAAAGAACCAAACTTGAAACTAAAAGAAAAAGTTCAAAATGTTTGGTGGGCAAGTAACTTCTTGCATGCAAGTTATCATCACTTAAGCTTTAGCCATTGAACACATATGCAGGAAGAAACCCTATTGAGTAATTCATATATTAACACCCACTCTCAAATGATCGTTACCTTGTGTAGTTGCTCAGATTATTCCTATTAAAGTCTTGACTCACATAAAATAGATTAGGTCATTACATATAGCATAAAGGCAAAAACTCCTCCAATTAATAATAGGATTCTATTGACACTTAAATTTTACCATTTTATTTAAGATTTAATCACGTAAAAAATTAGGGATCAAATTTTAAACCTTAGCAAAAATAATTTGCATTAAATTGCATAGCATATAGACATTAGGAGTATTTGCATTAGTAGTAATAGAGTCATCTTGTTAAAATGAAATAGAAAGTTAATTACGAGAACTATTATTAAAAAAAAAGACCAAAAAAAGAAGAGAAAAAAAAAAAAGCGAGGCCGGGCCAGCTTCCTTTCCTTTTCTCTTTATCCGTTTCCATTGGCTTGGGCCTGGCCCAACCTCTTTCATTTTCCCTTTCCTTCACCGGCCCAATCTTCTTTTCCTCTTCCTCTGCCTCCCCCTCACGCTGTCTGCAGAGAGAAGGAAAAGCAAAGTTCGAGCCAGAGGAGACAGAGGATCGTGAGGGAGCAGGGGGTTAGCGGATCGCGCAACATGATCTCAAGGTCGGAGCTAGATCGGCAAGGCAGCTGGCGGTGGCAAGAGCCATGCGTGCTTGCTGGCCGAGCTTAAAAACTATAGAGATATTCTTGGGGGAGGCCTTTTCTTGTTCGGCTGTGAGAGAGCAAACCCGAGAGAGTGATAAGCCGTCGTCGGAGGCCTGTCCAGCAATCGCCATCCATCGCTACACCTCATCCGAACCACGTAGCCCCCCGAGCCGCTAGTCCCCTGTTTTTCGGAAGCGTTGGACCGGTGCTTGCGGCCGACCAGTTCGCGCGAGCTCCGGTCCCGTTGGTCCTTCATTAATGCTACTGCGTGTTCTGATACGCTGTGTCAGGAACCTGGGCCCGTTTTTAGTCTCGGTTGAGTCGGAGAACCCTTCCCAAGCAATGCATGCCTGTTTGTTATAATGCGTGAATGAGATCTGAGTTCCATCGGTTTGTTTGGGTCGAAACTGAGGTTCTGGAACGTATCAACGATTTTGTGAAAATCCTGACAATGTGAGAGTGATCCGTCGTAAGTAGTGGTGACGTGAGCGCCCATGTGTTGTCCTTAGACCGAGAATCGCTGGGGAAGTGGATCAGAAAATCGCTGTTAAAATGGCATGTTACGTGTTCGATAAAATGCCAAAGTGACATTCCGAAGCGGTTCATCCTTAGCCCATTTCTCTAACGTTGCCCTAGTCTGAGTTTGCTTCTTTTAATCGATGTTTCTTGTTTCTGTTGTTGTTGTTGTTGCCCTCTCTGTATTGCTGAAAATGTACTCATTGGGAGTCGTAGGTTTGGTGAACTCATTTTTTAGCTAGAGAGGGCGACCGGTGGTTCAAACGGTCGCTGGAGTAGGTGGCCGGCGGAGGTTGGCGCCAGTCAGGACGGAGAGCCATTGGACAGTGGTGGTCCAGTTGTGGTTCAAGAGAGCTGGAGGGGTGTGTTCGGTGAGTAGAGGAGTCGTCTATTAAGATATGAAATTTTTTTTGATATTATTTTTTGAATATGAAATTTTTTTTGATATCTTTTTGAATTTCATATTAGCATACCAACCGTGGATGAGTTGGCATTCCATGATTTTTGCTTTGTCAAAGATTGTATTTTTCCTTCTCTTTATAAGCGTGTATAATCTAAAATTAAGTGTTATGAAAAATTATTCACAAATTGTGTGCTTTTTCATGGTATCGGAGCAATTTTGCTCCTAAGAGCTTTTTGTATTCTGCATTTTTTTTGGCAACCTTCTGCACCCTCTAGCCATGGAAGTCACTTCACTCTAGATCTAACCAGCATCGTGGACCTTCTCATAGGAGATATTCTGATCGGGACAACAGAGAGCCTCGTCCGACATGTCAGTTTTGCGATCAATATGGACACTCGGCCAAATCTTGTTTTCGCATTCGAAATAGTCTCCGCAAACCTACTACTCATATTGCCACAGCTCCACGTCAAGAAAATGGTTGGCTACTAGACTTAGGAGCATCACATCACTTCACAAGCAATCTCAACAACCTCACCACTCGCTCAGAGTACGAAGGGCCCGACGAGATCGTCATAGGTGATGGCACAGGTTTGTGTATCAGTCACACGTTGGTTCTACTAATTTATCCTATCCAAACCAATCCTCTAAATTAACCAATGTTTTATGTGCACTTGATAGTACAAAAGACCTGATTTCCATCTCACAATTTTGTCGCAATAACCACTAATCTATCGAATTTTTTGCCAATTATTTTTTGGTGAAGGACCTTCGCATGGGGGCGACGTTGCTTCGAGGAGTGCTTAGCACTGGTGTGTATCGGATGCCTCTCACAAACACTCATCCAAAATTCACAGCCTTTGTTAATGAGCGGACAAAACCGATGGTTTGGCACAATAGACTAGGTCACCCTTCATTTCGTATTCTAAGTCATGTTCTTAATAATTTTCCAACTCGTTTGTCTTCTGAGTCAATTGTAAGCTCTAAGTTATCCTATGATGCGTGTCAGTGCAATAAGAGTCATAAACTTCCATTTAGGATATCAACTTTTGTGAGTCATTTTCCGCTTGATATTATTTTTTCCGATGTTTGGGGTCCTGTGTCGACTGCTTCAATTGATGGTTCTGTTATTATCTTATATTTGTTGACCACTATACAAAGTACACTTGGCTTTATCTTATAAGAAAAAAATCGGATGTTACCCAAATTTTTGAAAAGTTCAAAAGCTTGGTTGAAAAATAATTTTCTGTCTCTATTTGAAATTTATATTCGGATGGTGGTGGAGAATTTCAAAACTTGAAACCTTTTCTTGCAAAACATGGAATTTCCCATCTAACTACACCACCACACACATCGGAACACAATGGAACTGCGGAAAGAAAACATTGACACATAGTTGAAACCGGACTCGCCCTATTACACAAAGCAAATCTACCACATTCTTTTCGGTCATGTGCTTTTCAAACTGCTACATACCTCATTAATCATTTGCCAGCACTTGTTCTAAATATGCATTCACCATTTCAAACATTATTCCAAATAGCTCCCAATGATAAAAAACTTTGCACATTTGGTTGTCTTTGCTATTTGTGGTTACGTCCATACAACACAAATAAACTTATGTCCCGCTCTTGACAATGTATATTTTTAGGGTATCCATTGTCACAAAGTGCTTATAAATGTTTTGATCCACAAAATAATCGTCTTTATATCTCATGTCATGTTGTGTTCGAAGAAAACATATTTCCATACCAAACACTTCTCAATACTAAAAGTGTCTTGTCAACCCCTCAAAGTTCATCTCCTCCATCTACTATTTCACTTACGGTTTTAGTGCCAAACATTGGACCATCTGCACAGGTGCCCCCTCGAAGCAACATTCCATCCCGTGCTGCATCCTCATCGACTTCCAACCTTCAAATCAATCCTAACAAATGCCACCTCTTGAGAACCCAATTGCCACTATCAATAATGACCAACCATCAACACCCAAAAATCCACCTATAAGAACTCACAAAATGACCACTAGATCCCAAAGTAATATTTTCAAGCCCTAACAAATCAACCACATCATCACCAAACATCTACTTCCACCAACTATAGAACCAACGGGAATTGTACAAGCTATGTGCGATCCTCAATGGCATGAACCAATGTTGACTGAGATCAATGCCCTTATTCGTAACGGGACTTGGGAACTAATACCTTTTGATCCATCTTTGAATGTTGTAGGTTGCAAATGTGTTTATCGGATAAAAAGACGTGTGGATGGCTGTATTGAGAGGTACAAGGCACATCTTGTGGCCAAAGGTTTTCACCAACGACCGGGCCTTGATTACACCGATACATTTAGCTCGGTCATCAAACCAAATACTATTCGGGTGGTTTTATCATTGGCTTTAATGCGTGGATGGACATTGAGACAAATAGACGTCAACAATGCCTTCCTCCAAGGAACTCTTCAGGATGAGGTTTACATGTCGCAATCGCCTGGATTTAAAGACCCAAAAAAACCAACACACATTTGCAAACTTCGCAAAGCCATATATGGGTTAAAGTAGGCTCCGCTGGTTTGGTATAATGAGCTAAGTTCATTCATTCTCGTAAATTTATTTGTTAATTCAAAAAATGATAGTTCACTGTTCATTTACTCTCATGGTGGTGTTCAAGCCTATTTTTTGGTCTACATGGATGATCTCATTATCACAGGAAGTGACCAAAAGTTTGTTTGGGACTTCATCACCGCTCTCTTTAATCGGTTCTCAACTAAAGACTTAGGGCCACTTAATTTCTTTTTGGGAATTGAAGTCATTCCTACAAAGACTAGCTTACTTCTCTCTCAACATAAATGCATAAGAGAGCTACTTGAACGCTTCAAAATGGGAGAAGCAAAAGAGGTAGCGACACCATTAGTCATGAGTCAATCTCTTTCGGTTCATGACAAACAATCACCAGCCAATGCTATAGAATTTTGAAGCCTCATTGGCGCACTTCAATACATCAACATCACTCGCCCGGATCTTGGTTTTGCAGTAAACAAGCTATTTCAATTCATGCATAAGCTGACCACAACCCATTGGACAGCTGCAAAACGGCTTTTACGCTATCTTAAAGGAACATTATTCCATGGGTTGCACTTGAGACGCGACACATAACTTGTGCTTCATGCCTACATCGATGCAGATTGGGCACGAAACATTGATAATCGCACATCTACTGCGGGTTTTGTGATTTACATAGGGGCCAATCCTATCTCTTGGAGTTCTCAAAAGCAATGATCGGTTGCACGGTCGTCTACTGAAACAGAATATCGAGCCATTGCCACGGCCTCGGCGGAACTCATTTGGGTAAAATCTTTCCTTCAAAACCTTGGCATTCACATGGACACGGCACCAAACTTGTATTGCGACAACATAGGTGCTACTTATGTTTGTGCAAATCCCGTCTTCCATTCCCAAATGAAACACATTGAGATAGATTACCATTTCGTTTGGGGACTTGTTAAAGCCGGCAAGATGCGAGTCTCTCATATTTCCACTTGTGATCAACTTACCGACATTCTCACGAAACTGTTATCAAGGCTGCGAACAATACAATTACGAGACAAGATGGGCGTTTCTGATGGAACTTCCATCTTGCGGGGTTGTGTTAAGATATGAAATCCTTTTTGATATTATTTTTTGAATATGAAATCTTTTTGATATCTTTTTGAATTTTAAATTAGCATACCAACTGTAGATGAGTTAGCATTCCATGATTCTTGCTCTGTCAAAGATTGTATTTTCCCTTCTCTTTATAAGCATGTACAATCTGTAAATTAAGTGATATGAAAAATTATTCACAAATTGTGAGCTTTTTCATTGTCGAGGAAGAAGATGGGCGTAGAGAAGAATTAAAAAAAGAAAAAGAAAAAGAAAAAGAAAAAAGTGCTGAAAAAAATGAACGATAGAGGAAAAGAAAACAAAAGTTGGCTTCGGGAAGGAGGAGTCATAGAGAAGAGGTATAGTAGAAAAGACGAAATGGGGAAAAGACAAAAAATTAATTAAAATATTAACATTAATATAAATATGAAAATGAAAAAAAAAGGTTTTCAGAAATAGGTTTTGTCTATTTTAGGTTTAATCCGGGTTTGGGTCGGGTCAACGGGCTGGATCGGGTTTACCGGACCAACCCTTTTTCTGAATATAATAATATTAAATATTAAATATATATTAACAAATTTCAAAATTCAAAATTTTTTGAAAAATTAAAAAATAAAAAATAAAAACCTTTTATTTTTTATTTTTTGGGTTGAAATAATAAAAAACTTTTCGAAAATTCAAAAACCTCTAGAAAATATTAAAAATTCGATTTTTTTAAAATTAAAATATCAAAAAATAAGAAAAATTAAAAAACTTTCAAGAAATTCCAAAATTTGGAAAATGTTTAAAAATTTCAGTAGTAATTAGAAAAATAATTAAAAAGGAAAAAATTGAAAAATATTAAAAAAATCCAGATTTTTTTTGGAAAATTTGAAAATTCAATTTTCCCAAAAAATCCTTAAAAATTACAAAAAATTATTAAAAATTCAAAATTTAAAAAAATCCTTAAAAATGTTATTAATATTTTAGGTTATTTCCTGTTGAAAAGTGGAAGCCTTTCAATTTAAAATTATGCACAAGATTGACCAAGCCCTTAAGACTATTTTAGGGTTTTAATTGTCCTTAGAGACAGATGCTCTTAATTGTACACTTTCTTTATGTTGATTGTGGCCTTCCATTAGCTTAGTTAGAGATGGCATCCTCCTTATTTGATAATGTTAAATCTTTGCTCTTCCATGCAATTTATTTAATACTTTCCTTGGCTGCTGATTGTTATTTTTGTGATTGCGCACTCTTATGATTACCTTGATTTAAAATTAATCCAAATTGTTTGACCAATTTTCTTTAATGAATAGGATTAGATACTAAAATGGCACTAATTGATTAGTTAGTGTAATCAAGTGCTCGGCCTTAAATTCTCTGGTTACATAGGAAGTGAGGTACATTCCCATGCTGTAATTGGTTTCTAGCTAATCCCAACAGGCTAGTGGCAACTCCTTACTGCAAAATTCTTATTAACACTCTGACGTCACATGAGGTATATGTTTGGGAGAGCTAGTGCCTTCATGTGCTATAGGCCCGTCCTTTGGGTAATACTCCTAAACTTATTCCCTCCCTCGAGGGGTAGGTCGCGACAGATTTGTAGACAAACTAGGCCTATATCCAATCCAATAAGGGCGGGAAGGATTGACAATATAAAAGTGTTTGGAAAAGATATAGCAAGTTTCTACGATAACAGAGGGACTACAAATAGGTTGAGCTACATAGTGAACATGGGAGTATTGCTGGTGATATAGATCAATACTGATGAGAACGTCAGTTCTTTTCTTTTTCGTTTAATTATAAGAAGGAAGTTTTGGCCTAATTTACTAAATCATAACTTTCTAATGTACAAAAGAGTCAAATTTAATCCCCTAAAAGAAAAGGTACCAATTGTATAGGTGGGCATAGCCCAAACACCCGACTCTCTAAATCTTATGCAAAATTAGCCAAAAATATTAGCACGTTTGTTGCCCTCCCCAAAGGCATAAGCTATCTGAATTGTCGGATAGTTGTCCAAGATTGGACAAGTTTCCTCCGACAGATCATCCCACAATACTAGTGCTCATATGCCCTGGGCGAATTGAAGACAAAATTACTTGAGAATAAATTTCCAACTGTGTTTTTTTGTCTAACCGTAATAAAATAGCCAATTTGAGGCTCCATAAACTTCCTAATTCTGCCGACCAAAAAAAAGAAAAGAGAGAACTCCCTAATTGTAATCATGCACCATGATTTGAATCCACCAAACCAGTTGCCAACTTTCGTCGCAAGTGAGTTCACCACCAGCTCCTAAGCCCAGGTTGCCTCTAGAGGTCTCGTCGGTGTTGAGCTTCGCGTGGTTCGATGGCGGGAGGACTTCATCTGACAAAAACATCCTGCTTTTCTGAATTTACAGCAAACCATCTCTCAACTAATGTCGCATGTACCATCACGTAACCATCGGAAGGCTCGGAGCTCCAACATTAGCTGGAAGAGTACTCTCATTTCTCCCTTATCACAGGAAACAGCTACTTACCCCCAATTATTACCGGCCGAAGCGAAACTTCTGAGAGTGATTGTGCTGAAGATTTAGCACACCTTCTGGTACCAGGGATCATCATAGCGTTTGCGCAAATCTCTAAGCACGTGTAAAGCCGAATCATCAGTTTAAGGGCATAAACACGACCGTGAGGATCACTTGCTATCCTGCGTTTAGTATGGTCCTCGGCACTAAGTGGTCTTTCATTAGCCACTAACCAAAGAACGCTTGGACAAAGAGGGGGCTCGGACAAAGTGTGGCTCTCGGCAATCTTCTAAAATGGCAGGAGAGGGGGTAGGAAAGGATTGACCCACATATTGAATGGGGGAATATCACTAGGTGATATGGGCACATTTTGATGAGAATTTCAGCTCTATAAAAACAATATTCGTGACATCCTAAGTTCCGAGTAGTCATATTGAGTGATTTATAAGTTAATACTTACTCTTAAATTATCACAATTTTGTGCAGTTATTCGGAGTACTCCTTTTAAATGCTTGATTTATGTGGAATGAGTTAAATTATCTACATATGATATTATTATTATTTTTCTTTATGAAGAAGGTACGTAGATTTAATAAACTAATGAGCCTAGTCTTGCTAACTAGTACGCAGCTCTTTGCTCCTCTTCATCCTCTCTCTCTCTCTCTCTCTCTCTCTCTCTCTGTCACTGTTGTGGAGTTTTGTGGAGCCGCCATGGACGTCCTGTGCATGCTTAAGCTCATGTTCGTCACAGCTCTCGCTCAACTGGGTCTGGTCAAACCACACGATCAAGAAGAAGAAGAAATCCCCAGCCCCATTCTCATCACGGACGGCTCATCAGCTTTCCTCTCGTTTTCGCGAAAAAACGAGAGGAAAGCTGATTCTATACGGATCTCAATTCCTTAAAAATAAAGTGATCAGTTTTCCTCTCGGTTTGAACGAGACAAAAGCTGATCACTTTATTTAAGGAAAACGAGAGGAAAGCTTCAACGTGCGCCAGATTTCCACAAGACCCAGAAACGTAAACTCGTGGTTGGCGAAAGTCGTCAAATTTCTATATTCGATCCGTGGGTCGATTGGGTCCGCATGCTCGTAACATGGGGAGTGAAGGTGAGAGAATCCAACTAGATTTCCTTTCTAGAGACCCCATCGCATCGCCTGCACTATCTGTTTGAGAAAATGCTAACATTGACAAAGAAAGAACAAGAATTTCTGGCTCTCGCTCGCATCCAATTTCTCTCTCTGAGGACAAACCGAGCCATCAAGATCAAACGTGCCCCCACGTTGACAATTCCGCAGAACCCAAGAACCGGTTCTTGGATCCAAACTTCCTTGTGTGCGCATAGTTTCTATGAGATTTTGTAGACTGCACTATTTAAAAAGGTTAAATGAAAAAATAATCAGAGAGGTTAAAGAAGCCTAAAAAGATGTGGGATTATTGCCAATCGTTTTAAAAGTTTAAATTGTTATATTAAGGCGTAATTTATTATTAAAATATTCTAATAGTTTTAACATGTTTCGTCTGTTCCATCGGCCGCACACTGCTCTAGGCTGTGCGGTTACGTGACTCCTAGGGACAGATCGACAAATCAATCAACTGCCGTTGAAATTGATAAAGAGGAAAAGGAATTCAGCCGAGCCTTGTAACATTACATGGGACTATCCCAATGCCAACGTATGCGATTCTGTCCGAAAGGCCCGATTGGCCTCCTCTTTTGGCTTATTGTCAAGAGGACACTGGTCGAATCGTGAGGGTGAGATGGGGCTACTCTAGAATGAAGACAATGTCATGACATCTAATCTTTGATTTTTAGAATTGAGATAGTGAAAAAACAGAATGATTAAGATCTAGATTGAGCTGTCCATTTTAACGAAAGCAGGATTATATTATTCCAAAGTTTGACATTCTAGTCCCATGTCAGTTGATAGAATCATGTTGAGTGATTCGTAAGTTATTACCAATCTTGATCTTGTGTAGCTTTTCCAAACAGGCAATCATTTCATGTAGCTTTTCTGAGTACTTTCTTTGTTTTGTTTTTTTGTTTTCGGCTTAACTTGAGTGGAATGGATTGGAGTGTTAGATTAAGGATTGTATAGATTAATATTAATATATTTGATTTTTTTAAGAATAAGGTGTGCAAAATCAATTATTGAACTGTTCTTGTTAAGTTAACTAAAAGAGAAAATAATACTTTTCAAATTACTTTTAAAACGAAAGAATTACGCTTTTTATTAGATAAGGTTTAAATTTCTAAGATATATATATCTATATAATAAGGCTTAGAAAATGTCCCAATAGCCAAGCTAGTGTTGAACAAATAGTTGGATGCTTGTGTAAAACAAGTTATAAATTCTTAAATTAATATTATAAAATATATAAATTGATACATTTATGGTAAATTTACTTAAAAATAATTTTCACGTCATAAAAAAATTCCCAACTTGTATGCCCATGCTGCATGAACCCACTAATTCGTTTTATCAATTTGTGATTTTTTGTGGCACATAAATTAGTTTGTGATAAATTTAACATATGATGTATTAATTTGAAATTTTATTGTAATTTGAAAATTAATTTGGATTAAGTGTGTTATAAATATACAAGTGTTATTTTTTTGGCATAAACCTAAATTATCGTTATCGCCAGGTGTCAACGTTTCGGTTAAAGAAACATATAAAATACTATTTTTCTTCTCGAAAAGCTTCTAGATGCCGAAACACCCCTTTTAAATATTACGGTGGGCTCGTAGCTCCTCGCTCCTCTTCGTCCTTTCACATTACTCTCTCTCTCTATCTCTCTCTCTAACTGTTATGGAGTTTCGTGGAGCCGCCATGGACGTCCTGTGCCAACTCAAGCTCGTGCTCATCACAGCCCTCGCCCATCTGGGTCTGCTCCGAACGCATGGTCGAGAGGAAGAAGCAGAAGAAGAAGCAGAAGGAGAAGAGATCCCCAGCCCCATACTGATCATGGACGGCTCGTCGCTGTCGCTCGTCCAAGTCCCGGTCCGAACCCTGATGGCCATGATCAAGAGCCAAGTCCCCGTCGTCGAGTACGTGAGGTTCCTGGAGAGACGTGGACACGGACGTGGAGGGGGCGAGGGAGAGGGCTACGATGGAGGGTGCGCGGTGTGCTTGAGCAGCATTGAGGAGAGGGACGAGGTGAGGGAGCTGAGCAACTGCTCCCACGCGTTCCACAGGGAGTGCTTGGATCGCTGGGTGGACCACAATCGAGTGACTTGTCCCCTCTGTCGGTGTCTGCTGTTCCCTTCCGAACGGGCAAGAAGTTCTTGTTTTCAAGGGGAAGAAGATAATGAAACATGAGCTCTTTTCTTCTCTTTTCTTTCTTTTTCGTTCCACCATATCTGTGGTCAATTATCTACGCATTTGGCTATTTTCGGCTTACCCAAGAAAAGGAAAAAAAGAAAGAAAGGGAAAAACGGCGATTTTGAACTATGGTCTCAAGAAGGTCAATACACTTTGAATTAATGGATCTCCATGTAGCGTGGCCTTAGAGTTCGACCTGGTCGATAAGCGAGCTTTAGTCGAACAGCTCGACCCTGGTTTTGTCGGCTGGATTTGATCGCCGGTAGCACATAGGAGGAGGTGATCCTGTACTTTGGGAGCTGGCAGCCCCGAAAGATAAATATCAAGGACATATGATGTTCAAGGAATAGGAAACCGACATAAGTCGGTAATGGAATCGAATATGTACACCATTCTCGTCCATTTCGCGCCTCTCCCTTTTGTTTTTCCAATCCTCCTGCACGATATTCTCGTCTTCCGAATGAGTCTCTGGTTCTTAATTTTAGAAGAGTAGTCTGTCCGACGATAATAAATTCTCGGACCAAACCGGAAAAAAACTATACCAAGAGGTCAACTTGTCCAAGTAGTAGAAAGGGCAGCCTAACACTAAACCAAGTGCGAGTCGCACTCGTGATCGCAATTACATCACCGGAACAAGTGAATGTGTAAGAGCACATCGAGACATATATCTAGCTAGTCCAATTCGAGCTTTTATTTTTTCCGGCTTATGGAAAAAGATGGTCCGTCAACACAGTTGAATATAGGGGCTAGTGCGTTCTTTCGAAAGGAATTTAGTTGCACGTTGTGGTGACTACGTAGTAGGTCACGGAAAGTTTGGTTTTCATCAATTACCGACTAGAATTGAAGTTTCCAAAGAGGATGCGCAACAGCAATAATGATCTGATGGAAAGGCCACAGCGGTTGACTAGGAATATTTGATCCTGTCCCTGCCATGGCACAAAGTCCAGCTGAGCCTGGAAGGCATGTTCCTAGACTTTCCATCGTTTCTGCATTGGCAGCACACGGTAAGGATCATCGCAGTGCAAACTATGCGCGCACAGGATTCCCGCAAGATCCAGACCATCATCCATGAACTTCCTTTGTGATGAACAACTCGTGGTCGGCGAAGTCATCGATTGCTATATACTTGATCATCCGGGAGGCTTTTATGGAACTGGAAACTTGCCTCGGACAGCGATTCGGTTGCACGTTCGTAACATGGGGAGGGAAACGAGAGTCAAATGACCTTTTCTAGAAACCGAGCCACCAAAGAACAAGAATCTCCCTCCCTCCCTAGTCCCTCCCTCCCTCTCTCGCGTCAGTCCAGTTTCTCTCGCTAAGGACAAGCCGTCAAGATCAGCATGCCCCACATGGACTATTACAAAGCTGTGGCTGAAGTTGCGTCGGGAATCGCCGAACTAAAGAACCGCAAATTCCGGTATTAAAGCTCCATCGTGCGTCGTTTCAACGTTGCTGCCGCTCGATCTTGGCCGCTTCGCCAATCGCCACGTTTCTCTAGGCAGTAAAGTCGCACGACTTGCGGGGACAGATGGAGACATCGATCGATCGACTGCCATGAAAACTGAGAAGAGCAGAAGGAATTCAGCTGACCGCCATAAATTCATGCGACTTCCCCGGCACCGATGTGTATGAATTTGTCCAGTTTGGCTTTGGAGCCGAGAGGTTGGTAGGGCTGGATTGTAAGGGCGAGATGGGGTTAGGTTCAGCAGGAAGACAGTGTCAGACGTATGGAGATGGATTTTTTAAAAATTAGAGTTAATATCACCAATAAATTAGGGTCAAGAACATATCCAAAGTTTGATTTTCAACAACGATGAACTTAATTACAGTCTCCAAAGAGCACAGGCAACAGGAAAAAATTGATGAATTGATCGGCAAGCCCTCCGATTTTCTCATTTCAATATGAATTTGAGAAGAACATTTGATTTTATGGCTAGGAGGATTCACGAATAAAATAAAACTTATGCGCACTCTATTTTAATGACCTTTCGAGTAGAAAATGATTGCTTTCCAATTGTCTCTCTCGATATCAATTTCAACGGGATCAACACCATTGCCCGTGCTAAGTTTTCTATTTGGTTTAATCTTAGCTTCTGACTAATTTAATTCGAATAATTATACATTTACCCTATCACTAACCATATACTGGTGCACGCACACTCACACACAGGCATACACATATAATATGTGCAAGTTATCATCACTTAAAACTTCAGTCGTTGAACACATAATTAGGGAGAGACTCCGTTGAGTAATTCATGAGTTAATCCTTACTCTCAAATGGTCATCATCTTGTACAGTTGCTCAAAGTGCTCTTATTAAGGTCTTGACTCATGTGAAATAGGTTGGATAATTAGATATAGTGTCAAGGCAGAGACCCTCCACTATATGATGTGGTTTGTAGATAAACTATGCATATACTCAATCCAATAGGGGTGGGAGTGATTGGCGGAGTAAGAGGGTTCGGAAAACGTACGGTTCTTGACGAGTTTCTAGGGAGGGAGCATGAATAAATTGAGCTACACATTGAATAGGAGGAATATTGTTGGTAAGATGGATAAATATTGATGAAGATGTCGGTTCTTTTCTTTTAATAATAAGAAGGAAGTCTCAAGCTAAGTTACTAAATCATAACTTTTCAATGCACAAAAGAGTCAAATTTGGTCCCTAAAGAAGAGGTACCGATTGTTTTGGTGGGCATAAACCAATTGCCCGACTCTCTCTAAATCTTAAGCAAAATTTGCCAAAAAATCAGCACATTTGTTGCCCTCCCTAAGCACATAAGCTATCTAAATTGTCGGATCGTTGTCCAGAATTTGACAAGTTTCCCCCAGCAGATTACCCCACAACACTATTGCTGATATGTCCTGGTTGAATTGAGGACAAAATCAGTGGAGAATCAATTTCCAACTTTTTTTTTTTTTTTTTATATCAAAGCCTAATGAAATAGCCAATTCGATGCTCAAATAAACTCCCTAATTCTAATCATGCATGTAGCGCAGAGCAGAACTCCGCGATCCGAGTACACCTAGCCAGTTCCCAACTTTTGTCGCGAATGAGTCCACCTCCAGTTGCCAAGCCTGGGTTGCTTTCAGTGGCCTCGTCGGTGTCGAGCTTCTCGTGGTGTTATGGCGGGAGGACTTCATCCGACAAAAACATGTTTGCTTCCACAAATCAACAGAAACCTATGTCTCAACTAACCTCGCCTGCACGATCACGTAACAATCGGAAAGCTCGGATCTTCGACATTGGCTGGAAAAGTACTCTCATTTCTCCATTGTCAAAGGAAACAGCTACCTACCCCCGAAGAATTACCGGCCAAATCGAAACTTCCTGAGAGTGATTGTGTTAAGATATAGCACACCTTCTAGTACCAGGGACCATGTTGGACCATCTGGTCATAGCATATGCACAAATCTGTAAGCACATGAAAAGCCGAATCAGTGTGGATCACCTGATATCCTGCGTTTACTATGATCCTTAGTACTAAGTAGTCTTTCATTAGTCACTAACCACAAAGAAAGCTTCGCATTCTTTGAGGACCTTTACTCTAATTTTCTCCAAAGCATCTTTAACAGTACAATAGACGACCAACAATGTAAGAAGGATGGACGTTGTTTCTTTAAACTGGGGGAGCTTATAACATGCTAAGTCTCATTTGGTTGGGGAGGCCATGCTGAGCAATTCATAAGTCATGAATGGGCTAGGTCCATGCTCGATCCAATGAGGACGATGAGTGATCGCTGAGGCAAGAGAGCTTGGACAAACTACGATTCTTGACAATCTTCTAGGATGACAGAGGGGTGGGGGTGGGAAAGGATCGGGACACATATTGAATGGGAGAATATCATGACAGATATGGGCTCACTTTGATGAGGATGTTAGTTCTACAATACAAGATTTTTGTGACATCTTAAGATCTAAAAAGCCATTTTAAGTGATTTATAAATTAACACCTACTCCTAAATAATTACCATCTTGTGTAGTTATTCGGACCAATCTTTTTAGAGGCTTGACCCGTGAAATTAGTTAGATCATTACAACAATGATATATATATTATTTATTTATTTTAAAGAAAAAGATATGTTGATTCAATAAACTAACGAATCGAGTCTTGCTAACTAGTTAAGTCAACTAAAAGAGTAACTAATATTTTTTGAGACTCTTTGAAAATGATGGAGTCACTCATTTTAATGAAGTCGCTTACTTCAAGCAATATATTTTGAACTATATATTTTGAACTTTCAAAACACAATTATTATGATATAACAAGTATCTAGATGGCACTCTTTTTCCACATTTTCCTCCGCTAATTAATGGGACTTGGATAGAAGAAAAAGTTAAATGCACCATGCAAGAGTCATTGAGATATCTTTCACGTGTCAGCTGAATTACACATACAAACTATCCTGTTCTTTTGGAAATGCTTCTAGAAGCTGAAGCGCCCCTTTAAAGGATTTCGTAGCTCTTTGCTCCTCTTCATTCTTTCATCTCTCTCTCTCTCTCTCTCTCTCTCTCTCTCTCTCTTTCTCTCTCTGTTATGGAATTCCGTGGAGCTGCCATGGACGTCTTGTGCCGGCTCAAGCTCGTGCTCATCGCAGCTCTCGCTGAATTGGGTCTGGTCAAACCACATGATCGAGAAGAGCAAGAAGAAGAAGAAATCCCCAGCCGTGTACTCTGTAAATGCTAGTATGAGCACCTAGAGAGGGGGTGAATAGGTGTAAAAACAGATTCTGCAAAATACAGTGAAAACCTTTACTATTAACTTGAATCTAAAGAGCAGCGGACTTTGAGTGAGATCAGACTTTAGCAGTTAAATAAAATTACGAACAAAATAAAAGAGTTTAGAGAAGAGAATAAGAACACAGAGTTTATAGTGGTTCAGCTTAATCCAAGCCTACGTCCACTCTCCTGCACTGATAGCCCACCGGTTGGATTTCACTATGAATCAAAAGAGTCGTTATAGTATCACGTCCTTGATTCCACAGTGTAGAGACTTTACTACACTTTCTCAATGCCTCACAAATGTATAAGCTCTCTTTTGAATATAAGTTTACGCTCAACAATTGAATCAACAAAGAACAAGGAGTTTTAGACTTTGAAATTTATCTATCGTGCACACACTCGAATAACTAGAACGTCTTCCTTATATACTCCTCCATGCTTTCACAACCGTTGGCACTTTTTAAAGGAGTTCTTCCAATCTACCCGTTGGACAGAATCAATTAGAAAGATCTCGAGTTATTTAAGGAATATGACAATAGCTCACCAATTCTGCTCGCCCATACAATCAGGATTTAGGTTTCCACAAGTAGAACCTTCCAAATATGCTTCGCCATTCAACGGATCCAAATTATCCGAATTAATTTCAAGATGAATAATAGATTCCAAGATGCTATATCCAGCCGCGAGATCTTCTTTACTAGATTGAATCAAATCCTCAAGGAATCTGGATAAGTATTCTTCGACGGTTTAGTAATTGTTAATGTAGGTTGACTTTGAATCTTGAGTCTGGCGGTCCGGCGGTCTTCAGACTTTGATGAAAGAGTCTGCAAGTCTTCAGACTAGACTAATGGAAATGTTTTGTCAGCTTCAAAACAAATAAGGAAGTTTTCTCCAACAATCTCCCTATTTTTTATGGTGACAAAACTTTTCTGCAAATTTGGATATTTTTTGACCTGCAAGACAATACTCAAGCAAACAAGGATATCTCACAAAAGATAAATGGATTAGTAAAGATAGTATTGAATTTGCATCCACAGGAGATAAGTTAGTCCTGTAACAACTATCTTTGCCGTGAATTCCAACAATGCTTAAGATACTGCAAGCATTAAACGATCAAACAATCTAAATCCAAACCAGTCACAACCAAATAACCAAACAAAAGTAAAGTCAATCAAAAGTCAAAAAGTCAAATCAAATAAAAGTCAAATCTCAAATTTGCACCATCTCCCCATTTTTGTTAGCATTAAAAAGGTAGGGATAAAAAGAGAATAGAATTATGATTGCTTTGGAACGCGAACAAGCTGGAAATCTCCCATTGACTGGACAGTCTTTTCCAGCCTTTTCAAATCCTCATTCAATTGCGCCACTTCTCAACCCTTGGCATTTGTTTGGACTTAAAGAGCAAGGGCTTGAATTTGATCATGCAAGGAAACTGAAGAGGCTTGATTGGCATTCTGTAAATTATGAACTTCGCATCCCAGGGCATAAATCTGGCCTCGCATCTCCATTAGAACATCAAGCAATCTTCGAAAGTCTGCTGAGTTATTAGTCTGAGTACTTGCTTCTGCATGATCAATAGGAGTATTGGCAGATGATGGCATTTCAGCATGAGCACCCAGATTTAGAGATGAAATCTCATGACCTTCCTCAAGGAATTGAGAAGTATACACATCTTCTAATTCTGCAAGAGAACGGCTAACATCTTCACTAGTAAAAGCAATGGAAGAGGTACCTCTTTTCTCATTAGCTCCCCCTGTCTCAGTGCCTTCAGGCGGAGAGAAGTACTCTTCATGCTCTATCTCTTCTTGTTCTCCTCTGCCCTCTTCTTCTATAGTTCTTTCTTCCTTTGCTTATCTTTTCCCATCGATTCCCTCTTTTCACTCCTGTGCTTTGTTTCTTCTCTGTCTTGATCTTCTCTCTCCTCCGTCTCTGGAATAAAACGTTGTAAATTTCTTAATGCAAGAGCGGAAATGGTGACATCTTCCTCATCTTCTTCATCCTCCGAGATGAGTGCTCTTCTTTTCTTGGATGAAGCTGTCATGGGCTCCTTTCCTTTTTGTTTTGCACCCATAAAGACTTGGTGAGTCTTGACAGGGGTTTTCTCCTTAAATCGCTCCAAAGCTTTGTTCAGCTCATTCAGACGCATTTTGGAAACCATTTTCAGTCCCACAACCATTTGATTACAGGTTCGAACACACAGAATCTTGGGAGGTTGAATATTCAAATGTCTGAATAGCTTAGTAACAAGTGTTGAGTAAGGAAGTTGGTCCTTGTTCTTCACCATCGATCTATACATGTGAAACATGATAGTGTGAGGCAGATAGAACTTTTTGCCAGCATTGATAGCATACATCAGCTTTGCTTCTGAGTTGGAGACGTTAGTCTTCGAAGTCGATTTGGGTCTAAGGCAGTTAATCACAATCTTGTGAAGCAAAATATTTGAGGCATTCATCCTTAAGTACAAAATTCGTCCTTCCGCCATTCCATCCCGAACAAGCTCTATCGTCGTACGACCAATAGACACATTAATTTATTGGAATACCCCTCTCTCTACTCCAATCACGTCAGCTAATGTGTCCATATCAACTACATAGCCCTGGTCTCTAACACTGAAAGAGAATCTATTCGTATCCAAGAAGCTTAGATTTGAATAGAAATACACAGAAAGTTCTGGATGAGCCACCGTTGTTTCAGAGCAAAATTGTTCAAGTTGAAGTAACGTGAATTTCTCTCGTATTTTCGCATTCAGAGAATCAAGAAAATCAAAGTTCACACTTCTAGGGTTCATCACCCTTCTCTTCAGCAACTTAGAGTAAAGTCGCTTATGTTCCTAGAACGAAACAAATCCGTCGTTTTGCTTCAAATATTCGCTGCAACACCCATTTTAGGCTTAAAGTTAGTGAACATCTTTTCATCATCATTTCCATTAGATTGACTATGTCCTCCAACACGTGGATCACTGGGAATATTCGCAAAGGCCCTTTCTGCTGAGCCCGCATGAGCAATTCCCAAACGTTCCATCGTTCGCAAAAAGTGGGCTTCATTTTGATACCCCTTTTCTTTCAAAAATTCATTAATAAAGTTCAAGGCAGAGCCTCCATCCTTTAAGGCAGAGTAAAATTTGAAGGTAAAGGTGGGCTTAAGGGTTCTTACAGGTTTTGTATCCTCGATAATTTCTTCATCCTCTTGTTGATGAACATCCTGTGGTCTAGCATGAGGAGAATGACGCGGTTGAGAATGTTGAGGACTTTGTTGCTGTCTTGGAGATTTCTTCCTCTGTGAGGTCAAAATGCGTAGGACCCTCACGCATGTGTTGTGGTCCCCTGTTTGTGATCCTTGAAGACTTTCTTTGGGAAGCCATTCTCACAGTCTTTGAGAGATTCCAAACTCGATTCACGAGAAAGATGAGAACTTTGAAGATTAAACTAGAGAGTAAAAGTAAGAAAGTGATGTTCTGTGCTTTTAGGGTTTGTGAAGAAGACGATTGTATATAAGGCAATCAAAACGGGGTATACGGATCGTCGTCAAAAGAAATAGAAAATTCCTTTTCAAAAATAACTTCCCTTTTTGAAAATAGATAATTGTCATTTTAAAAGATAACTTCTTTTCGAAAAGGAATGGTTGCAATAATTACGAAAAACTGGGGAAGATAACATCAATCAATTACGGATTAATAGACAAACGTACATTTTCAAGTTTTAATCCGAAAGATAAATTTGTAAAATAGAAATAACTTACGTCGAGATTATTGATCTTGAGTTTGAGGGTGTGTTTGTTTCACTTTGAAAGTATTTTACCGGAAAGTGTTTTCCGGATTTTCAGCCGTTTGGTTCTCTAAAAATGATTTGGTCAATGGAAATGACTTTCTGGTCAACACAAATATCATGTGTTATTTTAGGAAAACGAATTCCTCCGCCTTAAAAGGTGAAAACACTTTCCCTTTTCAATTTTTTCCTTCTAACCTTTCACTTTTCCTTTCCATACGCCGCTCTCTCCCTTCACTTCTTTCGCTCGTCTTTCTTCTTCAGCTCTTCTTCAATGACATGCATCTTCTTCGTCATTGAAGGTCTAGATATTCTTCGCCATTGAAGGTCTGGCTTTTCTTCAATGACGCTCAACACGGTTCCAAGTTCTCTCTCCTCTTCGATTTGAGAATAATCTTATAATTTTTTTGATCGATGCTTTACGTCGTTGAGTTGATGTTGATTCTCTGCGTTTTGGTTGTTTGATTCACATTTCCGTTCATCTTCTTCAAGCAATTGAAGTGAAACGCCCCTCAAAGCCTCTCTCTCAATCCTCTACGTATTCCAGAAGCTTCTGCCCTGCTGATTGGCGCCAAAATTTGCCGCTCACCTTGCCACATCTAGTGCTCTTCGGATCGTGATGTTCTCGCGCGCTTGAGCTTCGAATCCGTGTGCTCCATCAATGGACTCAAGTATATTGACTGACAAATTTCAGATGGCTTTCGGCAGCTGCTTCTAATTGCTATCTTGCTTTCAAATCGAATGTTGAGCATGGAAGGACTGAGAGTTTTAAGAACTTTTCAGGGGGCTTAATGACTCTGTTAGTTGTGTTAGGTTATCTGCATCTTATAGGGAAGCTAGAGTTAATAAAAGTATTTTGTCAGTGTATGCACTCATTATTCTCCTCGAGAGCTCGTTTGAGTCATTTCTAAGGTGTTGATGATTTGCGTGATTTGGATTTTTGCACAAGTTCGGGGGTACCTGCATAGGGTGGAATTGTGTCATGCAGATGCTTGAGTTCTTTTCCAGGGAAATGTGTCTGCATTTGGCATTTACTAGTTCTTTAATTGTTTCGAGGTGAGCTGACTAGTGTTATTTTATTTCGAGGTTGGACTCTTCTTGGGTGCACGTTTATGTGTTTATTTGCTCGCACATGTAGAGCGGTTTGGAGCCTCTGTGCCCTTTAATTAGCTGAATACTACTATATATTGTAGAGCAGCAATTTGGAGAACAAAACCCTTTGTGATGTCAATTGTATCCGGTGTTTTCAAGATGTTCTGCAGAGTCATAGCAGAGAGGCCTTGTTTTCAAGAAGTTGTGCAGAGTTTTTTTTTTTTTTTGGTTTTGATTGTGCAGAGTTAATAGTTTAGCATGTATAGATGTGCTTGTCATGAGTTTATAATCTCACTTGTTATTGTTGTTTTGTTTTCCTGCAAATTGCAGGACTACAACTTACATGCTACATAGTGCTTTTCTAGTTATTTACGACAGTCTTTGGCAACACTCCATGCCAAAAAAATCCTGTCGCTTAGGCTAGCCTTTCTAGTTATTTGTTAAGAGGGTGTAGTGGACTACATCTTGCATTTTACATTGTGTGTTTTTATTTGATTTTAGGGGGCACATTATATCTGATTATAATAATAACTCACAGGCTCCAAGTTTCTTAGATAGAAGGATTACAAAATGGGTTTTCCTTTTGTTCTAATGTTGATAAATCTCCTCTTATGAGATGCTATCCATTTATTTTTTTTTTTCTGCTCAACGTCTCCTTCAGTTTTGCCTTTTCTAGGTGAAAGCACGCCTCGTGACCGAGAATTTCTTATGTTGTCTTTAAGCAATGTGTTCTCCAGTCTTTCTACTGATTTGGTGTGGCTGTGAGTGCTGATTGATGCCTCTAGCTTATCGCTTTATGGGTGTTGAGAAGCAATTGAATGGTTGATGTCGATCAATGGGAGAGTTTCAATTTCACTGCCTATTTTCTTGTGGGGTTTTCAGAAATAGAAATCTTAAACGAGACCCATGTTTTCTGGGCGTCCCAAATCCCAAAATTCGGCCTTGATTTCGTGAATCAAAAGGGTTTAAAATTCATTTTTCGCTGTTGGGTTTTGGTTGAGAATGATGGGTAAGTATCTACTTTGCGGAGAAACTAGTGAGAGAGTCGATTTACTTTGTGGAAGAATAGCCATCTTCACATTTCTAGATGCAACGGTCAAGGCGCCTTCTTGCTAAGTTGTTAGCCATCCAGATCTTGTTATTTCACTGACCCGTCCTTTTGATTGATTGCTGAAATAATCGCGAATCGCATGTTTGTTGCAATTAATGAGATCATTTTGACTTACTCTTGTAACTGGAAATCATGTCCATTTTCAAGGAAAAAATACGTGTATAAATTTAGGTTTCCCGTTCATTTTGCAAGTTCAAATTCTAGATTTATTAAGCTAATTAAGAAAAATCCGTTTATAAAGTAATATGGACTCAACAAATTAATTTGGAAGTAAGAGCCACACTATTGTCAATTGTTAGGTCAATTGTCATTCAATCATATTTCAAATCCAAACATCGAGAAAATACTTTCAGTCACATATCACCAAACAAAGGAAAACCAACCATTTTCCTGGAAAACAGTTTCCTGGAAAACATTTTCCAAAAACATTATATTTTATGTGAAACAAACACACCTTGAGCATCTTTAGACTTTTTAGCTCTGAGTCTGAACTTCTTCAGACTTTAAGATATTAAGTCTGGATCGAAAAACTTTGAATTGACTTTTCTCCAGTGGTTTTGTAAAAATATCCACCAACTGATTCTTTGAGTCTATGAATTGAATCAAGACTTATCAATTTTGAACATGGTCTCTAATAAAATGATGTCGAATCTCTATATGCTTTGCTCTCGAATGGAGAATTGGATTCTTGATGAAATTAATCGCGCTGGTGTTGTCACATTTGATCTCAATGCATGAGTCTTCGATTCTAAAATCTCTTAGTTGTTGTTTTATCCACAAAATTTGAGAACAACAACTTTCAACAACCACATACTCTACTTCTACTATTGAAAGAGCTACAGTACTTTGCTTCATTAAAAACCAAGATACTACCATGTTACCAAGTAATTGACAAGTGCCCGAGGTGCTTTTTCTATCAACTCTGCATCCTGCTAGGTCTGCGTCTAAGTATCTAAGGAGAGTAAAGTCTCCTTCTTTAGAATACCAAAGACCCAAATTAGAGGTTGTTGCAACGTATTTGATGATGCGTTTTACAGAGCTTAAATGATATTCTTTGGGATCTGATTAAAATCTGGCACAAAGATAGATACTAAACAAAATGTCAGGTCTTGAAGTAGTAAGATAAAGAAGTAAACCAATGATACTCCTGTATAGCTTCTAATCAACTTTCTTTCCTCCTTCATCTTTGTCTAGCTTCGAGGAACTTAACATTGGTATATTAGTCTTTTTGCAATTCTCCAAGCCGAACTTCTTAACAAGTTCTTTAGCATATTTTTCTTAGTGAATGAAAGTTCCTTCCCTCAGTTGTTCCACTTGAGTTCAAGAAAGAATGATAGTTCACCCATCATGCTCATTTCAAATTCATCCTGCATAGACTTAAAGAATTTCTTGCATAGATTTTCGTTAGGTGATCCAAAAATAATGTCATCTACATAGATTTGAACAAGTAAAAAGTTTTTGCTTTCTCTTTTAATAAACAAGGTATTGTCTACTTTACCTTTAACAAAGCCATTTTGAATTAAAAACTTACTTAACCTGTCGTATCAAGCTCAAGGTGCTTGCTTTAAACTGTATAGTGCCTTTTTTAGTTTGTATACAGAGTATAGTTTCCTTGGGTCTTCAAAACTGGGAGGTTGTTCCACATAGACTTCTTCTTGGATAATTCGATTTAGGGAAGCGCTTTTGACATCCATTTGGAATAACCTGAAATTCTTATAACAAGCAAAAACAAGCAATAATCTAATTACTTCTAACCTTGCTACTGGTGCATACGTCTCATCAGAGTTTATCCATTCTTCTTGCGTATATCCTTTAGCCACGAGTCTTATTTTATTCCTTATGACTTTTTCTTTCTCGTTCATCTTGTTCTTGAAAACATATATAACTCCAATGACAGATTTACCTTTTGGTTTAGGAGTTAATTCACAGAAATCATTAATACTAAATTGCCTGAGTTCTTCTTGCATAACTTCAATCCAGCTTTCATCAGATAAAGCTTCCTCTATGCTTTTGGGTTCTTTCTTTTGAACAATTCATAGGGAGTTTTTTCTAGAATAGGCCTTAATAAGACTCTATTAATAATATAATATGCTGTAGAAATTGCTTCAGCCCAAAAAAGAGAATAAATGTTACTTTCAATTAAAAGATTTCTAGCTATTTCTTGCAACGATCTATTTTTTCTTTCCACAACTACATTCTGCCCATGAGTGTATGGAGAGGAGAACACATGCTGAAAGCCAGATTCATCATAGAATTTAGCAAAGTCTTGATTTTCAAACTCACCTCTATGGTCTGTTCGTATACTCGAAATAACATACCCTTTTTTTATTTTGAACTTTCTTAGCAAATTTTATAAAATAAGAAAATGTTTCAGACTTTCTTGCCGGGAAGTATACCTAAGTGAATTGTGAATATTCATCCACTATTATTAGGCAATATTTCTTACCTCCAATGCTCTGGGTTCTTGTTGGTCCAAAGAGATCCATATGCAAGAGCTGTAGTACACGATTAAAGGAAACTTGATTTATTGGTTTGAAGGAATTTCTAGCATGTTTACCCAACACGCATGGTGTACATAGATCAGATTTTTGGTATGTCAGGTTGGGTAGTCCGCGAATAAGTTTCTTTGCAGAGATCTTGGTTATTTGCTTTATGTTGATGTGGCCAAGTTTTCTATGCTAGAGATTAGCTTTTTCTTGAATTGAAATTAGACATTGGGATTTTTTTGGTTTGATGTCCAGAAGATAGATATTCCCATGTCTTCGCCCAGTAAAAGTCCGAGAGGAATCTTTACTGATTCCTGAACATATTCCTTCTTAAAAGTTGATTTTAAAACCTGTGTCGCACGGTTGGCTGATGCTCAGCAAGTTGTAATTGAGTCCTTCAACTAAGGAAACGTTGCGATTGTGAGACTTCTAATCTTTACGGTTCCATGTCCCACAATTCTGCCTTTGCTATTTCCACCAAAAGAAACTTTTCCACCATTAATTTGCATAAGCTTTATGAAACAATTGAGTCTCCCGTCACATTTCTTGAGCATCCACTATCAAAGTACCATTTAACCTTTTTCTTGATCGTGACCTGCATTTAAAACAAAAACTCATGTTTTCATTGGTACCCATCCTTTCTTGGTTCCAATGGAGTTAATGCAATATACGATCTTTGCCTAAACCTTCTTAACAGGTTTCCAAACGATAGGACATTCTTTCTTAAAATGATCTGAGCTGTTGCACTTAGAACATTTGAGAGAATAGCGGCCTAAAGGTTTTACAAAGACTTTTTGAAAATGATTTCTATAAAAATCTTTTGTAGGTCTTTGTTTAATTATTTCCTTTACTTTTGGAAAATCAATTAGAGGGATAGTTTCAGTAGTCATTCCCAAGCCTGATTTGTTAAAGTAAGGTCTTTGCGCTGAAAGAATCTTTTCTAATTTCTCAGATCCTATAGAAAATCTTCTTGAGATACTTGAAATATCATTTTTCAAAAGTGCATTTTCTTTTGAAAGAGAGTCTGCATTTTCTTTCAAGGTAACAACACTTTAATCTAAATTTTCGACTTTTTCTTTCCAAATGATCTCTTGTTGCTTCAATGCAGAATTTTCCCTTTTTAGTTCGGAAATCCTCTTAAGAGAGGTTTTGAGATTAAGACACAGTTCATCAATATATTTAGAGACTTTAGTAGGAATTTTTAAATTACTTACCTCGATTTCACTGTCTGAGTCTTTCTCAAAGTCTGAATCTGATTCTGATTCTGATTGTGTCATTAAACAAATATTAGCATAATCATCATCTCTCTTCACATTCGGTATTACTCCAAGTTTCTGCTTTGAGAGCCTTTCTGTATTTCTCAATTTTTCCTTTCTTTTTCTTCAATAAGGGACAATTGGGTCTGATGTGTCACTTTTTCTTGCATTCAAAACAAATCACATCTTTATTGGATTCATCGTCGTTTACTGATTTATTTTGAAACTGTTGAGAGCTTTGTTTCTTCCAATTGAATCTTCTTCTATTTTTATTCAGTTTTCTGAACCTTCTTATCATAAGATCAAGCTCTTCATCGTCCATATCATCTTCAGAATCTGTAACATCAGAATCATCATTAGATTTTAATGCAATAGATTTTTTACCTTTGGGATCTTCATCTTCTTTGATTTGCTTCACTTCATGAGACTAAAGAGTGCTTACCAATTCGTCAATAGAGAGTGGCATGATTCTTTGTGTCTCTATTATTGAGATCTTTACGTGATTCCAATATTTGGAAAGTCCACGTGGTAATTTATTAACCTCCATGGGTCCAGAGATTGGTTAACCTTGATACTCAAGACCATTCATGATTTCTGTAAAACGACTAAATATATCAGTGATAGATTCTCCTGGTTTCATCTTGAATGCTTCATTTTGATAGAGCAGAATATTGATTTTGGTCTCTTTCACTCGATCGGTTCCTTCATAGGTGATGTGCAGTCTATCCCAGACTTCTTTAACTGTTTCACAAGAAGATATTCCGTTATATTCAGTAAGAGATAATGCACAATATAAAGAATAAATTATTTTTGCATCAAGAGCTTGTCTCTTGGTTATCTCTTTTTGAGTCATCTCGCTAGACTCAACAATTTCATTTTCCCTTTCTGAGACTGTTGTAATTTTAGGAATGATTCCTTTGTCTACCACATCCCATTCAAGAGGGTCTTTCGATCTTAGGAAAGCCTTCATCTTGTTTTTCCATATACTGTATTCCTTCCCATCAAAGTAAGGCGGTCTAGTGTTGCTTTGCCCTTCAACTAAACCTGGAGCCGACATACTAGCCATGGATCGTTAACTCTGAAATAAAAACACTTCAATTTAAATGAGCACACAGGCTCTGATACCAATTGTAAATGCTAGTACGAGCACCTAAAGGGGAGGTGAATAGGTAAAAAAATAGATTCTGGAAAATGCAGTGAAAAGCTTTACTTTTAACCTGAGTCTGAAGAGCAGCGGACTTTGAGTGAGATCAGACTTTAGTAGTTAAATAAAATTACGAATAAAATAAAAGAGTTTAGGAAAGATAATAAGAATACAGAGTTTATAGTGGTTCGGCTTAATCCAAGCCTACGTCCACTCTCCCACACTGACAGCCCACCGGCTGGATTTCACTATGAATCAAAAGAGTCGTTACAGTATCACGTCATTGATTCCACAGTGTAGAGACTTTACTACACTTCCTCAATGCCTTACAAATGTATAAGCTCTCTTTTAATTACAAGTTTACGCTCAACAATTGAATCAACGAAGAACAAGGAGTTTTAGACTTTGGAATTTATCTATCGTACACACACTCGAATAACTAGAACGTCTTCCTTATATACTTCTCTATGCCTTCACAACCGTTGGCACTTTCTAAAGGAGTTCTTCCAATCTACCCTTTGGACAGAATCAATTAGGGAGATCTCGAGTTATTTAAAGAATATGACGATAGCCCACCAATCATGCTCGCCCATATAATTAGGATCTAGGTTTTTATAAGTAGAACCTTCCAAGTATGCTTCGCCATTCAACGGATCCAAATTACCCAAATTAATTTCTAGACGAATAATAGATTCCAATATGCTATATCCAGCCGTGAGATCTTCTTTACTCGATGGAATCAAATCCTCAAGGAATTTGGATAAGTCTTCTTTGACGGTTTAGTAACTGTCAATGTGGGCAGACTTTGAATCTTGAGTCTGGCGGTCCGGCGGTCTTCAAACTTTGACGAAAGAGTCTGAAAGTCTTTAGACTAGACTAATGGAAATATTTTGTCAGCTTCAAAACAAATAAGGAAGTTTTTTCCAACATACTCATCATGGACGGCTCGTCGTCGTCACTCGTCCAAATCCCAGTGCAAGCCCTGAGGGCCATGATCAAGAGCCAAGTTCCTGGAAAGACATGGACTTGGCGTTGACAAAGGAGCAAGCAACGGTGGAGGGTGCGCGGTGTGCTTGAGCAGCATTGAGGAGAGGGACGAGGTCAGAGAGCTGAGCAACTGCTCCGACGCGTTCCACAGGGAGTGCTTGGATCGTTGGGTCGACTACAATCAAGCGACCTGTCCACTCTGTCGGTCTCTGCTGTTCCCTTCCAAACGGGAGAGAACAAGAAAACCTTGTTTTTCTAAGGGAAGAAGAAAATAAAAATTGAGGCCTTTTCTTTTCTCCTATCTTCCCTTCCCCCGCATTTTCTCTATTCTATCTCCATTTATCTAGGCATTTGACTATTGTCAGTATACCCAAGAAACCAAGAAAAGAAAAGGAACGAAGACTTTCAAGTAGCCTGACGAATGTTGATGCGCTTTGAATTAATGGTTCTCCAGAGCTCAAACACTAACGTCAAGTGATTTTGTCAAAATTAATGGCAAGATTTGACCACCGGCATGGCTTGATGTCAAGAACATATCAAAACTTTGATTTTTTTTTTTTCAATGATGAACTTAATTACAGTCTCCCAAGAACAGGGGCAACATAAATAATTAGATGAATTCATCGGTGAGCTCTCCAATTTTCACATTTCAATATGAATTGGAGAAGAACGTTTAATTTTATGGCTAGGAGGATTATCGAATTAAAAAAAAAAAAAAACTTGTGCACACGCTATTGTAATGACCTTTTGAGTAGAAAATGATTACTTTCGGTTGGCTTTCAAAATCAATTTTCAACGTGATCAAAATCATTGCCCATGCTAAGTTTTCTACTCATTTTAGTCTTAGCTTCTAGTTAACCCAATTCGAATAATCAAACATTTGCCCCATCACTAACCATATACTGATATGTATCATACATAGAAACCAATTGCATGAGAGTTATCATTACTTAAACTTTTGCCGTTGAATAGATATTCAGGAAGAGACTCTGTTGAGTGATTCATAAATCAACATCTACTTCTAAATGATCATTACCTTGTACTCCTATTAAGGTCTTGACTCACGTGAAATGGGTTGAGTCGTTATATATATTGTTAAGGCAGAAACCTCTCCAACATATGATGTGGTTCGTAGATGATCTATGCCCATACCCGATCCAACAAGGGCGTGAGTGATTGGCAGAGTAAGAGGGTTTGGAAAAGGTACAGCTCTTGACAAGTTTTCAGGATAGTAGAGGGAGCATGAATAGATTAAGCCATACATTGAATCGGAGGAGTATTGCTAGCAACATTAATTAATATTGATGATGACGTTGATTCATTTTCTTTTTTATAAATGGAAGTTTCAACTTAATTTATTAAATCATAACTTTACGATGTCCAAAGGAATCAAACTTGATCCCCTAAAAGAAGAGATACCAATTGTTTTGGTGGGCATAAACCGAACTCTCGACTCTCTCTAAATCTTAAGCAAAATTTCCCAGAAAAATCAGCACATTTGTTTGCCCTCCGTAGGCACATAAGCTATCTGAACTGTCGGATAGTTGTCTAAAATTTCACAAGTTCGCCCCCAATAGATTAACCCACAATACCAATGCTGATATGTCCTCATTGAATTGAAGACAAAATCCCTGGAGAATCAATTTCCAACTCTCTTTTTGTCAAACCCTAATGAAAATAGGCAATTTGTGGCTCAAATTAAATCCCTAATTCAAATCATGCATGCAGCGCAGAGCAGAACCTCGCGATCGGAATCCACCTAGCCAGTTCCGAACTTTCGTTGCGAATGGGTCCACCACCAGCTGCCAAGCCCGAGTTGCCGTTAGAGGCCTCATCGGTGTCAAGCTTCACGTGCTCAACAGCGGGAGGACTTCATCCGACAAAAAACATGTTGCCTCCACGATTTGACAGAAACCCACATCTCAACTAACATAGTCTGTACAATCACGTGACTATCGGAAAACTCGGAGCTTCGACAATAGCTGGGAAATTACTCTCATTTCTTTATTGTCACAGGGAACGGCTACCTACCTCAAAGAATCACCGGCCACAGTGAAATTTCCCGAGAGCGATCGTGTTAGGGATTTAGCACACCTTCTAGTACCAGGGACCATGCTGGACCGTCTGGTCATAGCATATGCGCAAATCTCTAAGCACGTGTAAAGCCGAATCTCTAGTTTAAGGGCATAGACGATCGTGAGGATCACCTGTCATCCTGCATTGACGACGGTCCTCAGTACAAAAGTCTTTCATTAAACACTAATTAAAGAAAGCTTCGTATTCCTCTGAGGACCTTAACTGCAATTTGCTGAAAAGCATCTTTAACAGTTACATGATCCCTGCTTTGTCGAGCCACATACAATGTAATTCGCCATATCTGGGCATGATGGAGGTAACATAGACAATATACTATTGAAACAGTTTGTTATCATAAAAGATGGGTCTCATGGTTAAGAGAATATGTGATTCTTAATCAAAGAAGGCATGGCTCTTGGTTATGAAATGAAATAACTCTTCGTCCTAAAAGGAGGTTAGCGATAGTTATGAAAAAAAGTTATTCTTGAAAAAAAGAGTGGTAATAGTTGGGGATAAGGTACATATTTTTAAGAGATGTGTTAATTTATTGTCTATGAATGGAGACTAATTCACATATTATTTATAATAATCAAAATTGTTCGTAAATGCTATTACTTCATAACTCTCTCTTCTTCTCTTTTTATATACGCAACTTTAACATATTTAATGTGAAATTCTAAGAGAGAAAATTGAGCAAATGCTAAACTCATTTCTCTATGGCTTTGATATATATCTTAGAGGTATGTTTGTTTTAGACCCGGTAGCAACAATAGTGGAAGCAAACAATATCTTAAGGATAGTAATTGTTATCACGCATTAAAGTATCAATGATCTATTATTACTTCTCTATCTTCATTAGCAATCAAATTTCCCTAACATATATGACCAACAATGTAAGAAGGACAGGCGTTGTTTCTTTAAATAGGGGATTTTGATAACATGCAAAGTCGCATATCTGTTGGGAAGGCCCTGTTGAGCGATTCATAAGCCGTGGATGGGCTAGGTCCATACTCGATCCAATAGGGCGAAGAGAGATAGTCGAGGCAAGAGGGCTCGAACGAAGTATAGCTCTCAACAATCTTCTAGAAGGGGAGTAGGAAAGGATTGACCCACACATTGAATAGGGTCTTATCATTGGGGCATTAGTTCTACAAAAACAAATTTTGCGACATCCTAGGTTTCATATCAATTGTGAGAAGTCATGCCGAGTAATTTATAAGTTAACACCAACTTCCCAATGATCACCATTTTGTTTAGTTATTTGGAGTACTCTTTTTAGAGGCTTGACCCACATGGAATAAGTTAGATTATTATAATAAGGGTTTTGTAAATTAATACAAATGTGTGTGATTTTTTTTAAATGAATAAAGTATGCAAATTCAATAAATTAATGAGTTGAGTCTTGCCAACTGGTTAAGTTAACTGAACTAGTAAATTATATTTTTCTAAGACACTTTGAAAATGATGGAGTTACACATTTTAATAAAGTCGCCCCCTTCATATAATATAAACTTGAACTTTCAAACCAAATTTAATCAGATTTAATAAGCATCTTTCACATCTGATGATGACACTCTTTTCAACATTCTCCTCCGCTAATTAACGAAACTCGTACAGAAGAAAAAGTTAACACCATGTAATAAGGGTCATCATGATATGTTTCACGTGTCAGCTATATTAACATATAAACTATCATGTTCTTTTGGAAATGCATCTAGAAGCTCAAGCACCCCGTTTAAGATCTTGCAGCTCTTTGCTCCTCTCCATTCACGTCTCTCTCTCTCTCTCCCTCTCTCTCTCTCTCTCTCACTGTTTTGGAGTTTCGTGGAGCCGCCATGGACGTCCTGTGCCTGCTCAAGCTGATGTTCATCTCAGCTCTCGCTCAACTGGGTCTGGTCAAACCACACGATCAAGAAGAAGAAGGAGAAGAAGAAGGAGAAGAAATCCCCAGCCCCATACTCATCACGGACGGCCTATCGCTGTCGCTCGTCCAAGTCCCGGTCCAAGCCCTGACGGCCATGATCAAGACCCAAGTCCCGGTCGTCCAGTACGCAAGATTCCTGGAAAGACATGGGCATGTACGGGGAGCTCGCGAAGGAGGGGGCAACGATGGAGGGTGTGCAGTGTGCTTGAGCAGCATTGAGGAGAGGGACGAGGTCCGAGAGCTAAGCAACTGCTCCCACGCGTTCCACAGAGAGTGCTTGGATCGCTGGGTGGACCACAATCGAGTGACCTATGTTGGAAATTATATCCAGAGAATACACAAACTGTTTGTTGTAGTCAGAACATCAATATAAAGAAGATGGTAACAACTTTATAATATTCTTCTTTTTATATAACCTTACAACTCTTGGAGAATAATAAAATAAGATATCATTGAAAAATAACATAAAATTGGAGGTGAGGTACGGATAACCGAATCTCCTTAAGGCGATTAGTTCTTGCCAATGGTGCCCCGCAGATTCACAAACTATGCCTCCCAAGATACAACACCTCGAACCTGTTTGGATTAGCACTATGCAAACAGGACTTTGTCGAACCGTTCAATTGAACCAGCATACTCAGAAAAATCAGAATAGTAAAGCCTTTTGGAATCGAGTCAGAAAAACCAAAAATCAACACCCCTTATGAAGCTCTATGCTCCCATCTATTTATAGAGATTTTTAGTTCATGTACTAAAGAGATACATGAATTAAATAGACGCGTGTATCAACGAGATTCATGAATAAAGAGATACGTGAATCCAAGAGATTCATGTATCCAAAGATACGTGAATTCGAGAGATTTATGAACTCAATAAATACATGAACAAAAAGATACATGAATCTAGGAAATTCATGAATTCAATAGATACGTGATCATAAAACTATAGGAAATTCATGAATCCAAAAAGAGATACGTGAACAAAAAAAAACGTATCTCAATTATTGGCTTTCGTTGATCCATTAACCATAATTATAACCATAATTACAACAACCTATCCCCTCTGTCGGTCTCTGCTCTTCCCTCCCCAAACGGGAGAGAACAAGAAGTTCTTGTTTTCTCGCGGAAGAAGATAATGAAAGATGAAACTTTTCCTTTTTTCTCTTTCCTTTTCGTTCCTCTGTATTTTCTCTGTTGACTCCTTTGAAGTAGTTGGTCAGTATACTTGGAGTTATTGATTCTCTAGAGCTCTAACGCTAACATTAGCATAGGGTGACCTTAGAAATAGACCTGATCGATGAGTGAGCTTGAATCGAATGTCTCGACCTGATTTCAACCCCAAAATCATCCTCCAAACCTGTTATTATGTCAAAAAAGATACATAACTGATGGCGAGATTCGACTGTGCCGATCTGCATGTGATTTTGGACATCAGTTTTTCCTCTAGAGAGGAGAGGAAAATTCAGACTTCCAAGTCTCGTGGTAGTCGCCGTAGATCTTCTAACGGGAAAATTAAAAGTGACCGGCAGAGTATATATGTTCGGAGGGAATGATAGCTGAATTATACCTAAGACGATTGTACCTTAACAGCCAAAAAAAAGCTTATGGTAATCTAAGAGATAGTGATACCGAACTCACAGCCGATTGCAATCAACGAATAATTTCCGAGGATGTTGGTTAAATAATCATTTTCTATCACATTCAGTTTGATCGGTGGCTTTATTTGGACCGGTTTCCACGCTGCAACGAAAAAGAAATTGTTTGCCACAAGTCAGAGATATTTATAACATTTGAATAAAGGTTTTATTTATTTATTTACATTTTATTTTCTTGAAAACATGGTTGTCCGAATTTACACGAAAAGATATATTTATTCCATCAGAATCATAAAATAGAATTTTCTTTTGGGAATGAGAGCGCCCAAAAGACCATTTTCATTTCTATGATTTTAAATTAAGGAAATCGAAAGCGATTTCCAAAATAATTGGAAACGTGCTTGAGGGGTCATGAGGAAGAAATTCGGAAGAATCCACAAATAGGGCAAATCAAACCTATTTGATACAAATTATGAGTCTTTTTATATTCAATAATTAATTCGATAAGCAGAGTTTAAGATGGTATATTCGAATCTCAACACAACAAGCATAGTGTAAAAATGACTCCTTCTGGATTTAAATTTCTTTTTTTTGTTGTTTCATGTGATGGTCCAAAATTCAAATATGATAAGACTCATTAGGTATGATGTCAAAAAGTAAAAAATAAAATAAAAAAGAACTTATAGGTAGACAGAGATGATGAATTTGTTTTACTAAAATTTTCATGAAAAAAGAAAATATTTTTTAAGGAAAACGGTTGGTTTTCATTTATTTGGGAGTTTAAAGAAAGTAATTTCCTTCTTACCAGAAATGGAAGTCTCCCCCAATCTAAACTCGTTCTAGTCCATGAGAATTGCTTTCTATTGATCGATTAGTTTTTCGTTCAAATACTAGTGTTATGCTTGATCATCTAAATTTCTAATCAAGATAAGACCGAATATGATATGATATGAAATTCATGGAACTTTGCTATATCTTATCTACAGTTTGGTAATTATAATAATAAAGTTAGATATATTCACATAATATATATAATGTTTAGTAGAAACGCCTATATAAAGCACAAATTTTAAAAACATAGATGAGAAAAATCTCTCATGACACTCTTGTCTATCTTTTTTTTTCCCTCTATTTTTGAATTAATTTCTTTTTTATATCTTTCTTCCTCTTCCATCATTCTCTAATAAAATTTTATTAAATAGAAAATCATACTAATATACCTAAAATACTAAAACACCTAATATATTTAATAATTATATATTTATATATTGAATTTATATTATAAGATAGAATTTATAAATAGAATAAGATTAAATTAAGAAAAACTAAAATTTTACTTTTTTTGTTATTTTGAATTTTTTATATTATAATTTAAATATTATTTATATTGAAATATAATTTTAATTTGTTAATTTAAGGAATTTGTTTGGTTGAGAAAAAACTTTCTTATTACGGATATTAGAAATTATATCTGCCTTTATCTCACCTCTTCCATAGGATCATTTTATCATGTATATATCCCTTTTATATATAACTTTATCCTATCTTGAGCAACATCAAACGTAAGATATGATAAATTTTATTCTATTATGAATTTTGTTTTGACTACCAAACGCAACCTAAAAAGACATACTAAATCCCAAGAGCTTAAAGGGATGTATAACTCAATTAAGGGAAAGAATATTCAAACACTAGGCTTTAGCCACTCAATCTACAAACACTGGCCTTCTTAAGCCAGCTCAAAAACCCGAGGTTCTCTATGATTAGAACGTTTGCTTCTCCTTTGTTTTTGTTTTTTTTTTTTTTTGATTGGTACTTTGCTTCTCCTTTGTTGGAATCTTATGTTTAGGAACTCTTTTATCCAATAATACTAGTTTCTCCAACCCAAAAAAAAAAAAAAAAAAAAAAAAAAAAAAAACGCTAGAAAAAGTTGGGATGCAATGCAACTTCCTAGAACAATTTTCCTTCAAATAAACGGACCTTGCACGTAGATAAAGAGCATGCAAATCCCGTAGATAGGCGATGTGGCAATGCACAAGATGCCGAACGCCCGGAATGGTCCCTAATCCCTATCGAGAAGCATTCCTCTGCTTGCGTGCTCGTAGCTCGATTTTGCTTGAAGCAAGAGGCAACCAGGAGAGTGAAAAAGAAAGTGAAAGGTATTCGAGGCCCACGAGAGCGACAAATGGGTTGTGTTGGGAGCCAATTGGCATCGGGATTGCACGTGAGCACGGCCCTTAGGTCAGGCGTCGTTTTCTATTAGACCGCTCAACCGTTTCAATGCGGCGATTTTACTCGACCCGCCAGGGATCGCACGAAACTACGGTATTTTCCACGTACCCGTGAGGGAGCAATTATACAGAGGTTCATTCGCGGAGAACTTAGGCCCGATCTGTCTTGGGAATTGGCCCGAGCCATTGGGGCCTGGAGAAAAGTGATTTGGCTCGAGATTTCTTCGGATTACCTCCATCCCATTCGTGATGATAGTGTGGTTTGTAAAGGCTGTGTGTTTTTCTTTTTTGTTAAACATTAACAGCACATTTATGGATCGCAGAATATTTATAGAAACATATCGTGTAAATAATAAGAGTAAGGATTAATTATTGAGGAAAATTCCCTTATTAGATTTGAATATTGACAAAACTTCCTTAAATCGTTAATCGATTATGATGATAAGTTCTTTCAGATAAAAACTCTAATGTGTATCGTCAGATGTTACTCATTAGTCATTAGACTCAACGACATAATAAATATCCTATCTTTTATATTTAATCTCGGAATAAGGACAGTGATCGGATTTCATGCTAACTGCTAGAAGATTGGCATGGATTTCATACTAAATATACCTTGATTTTCCAAAAGGAATTTATGTAAATCAATCTTGGTGCATATGGAATGTTCAATCTATCAACTGAACAATCATATTGGAGGCAGAAATTTCTCCATAGGAAAGACCCAACTGATAGAAACCTAATATGCTATACGGGCGATAGATCTTACAAGGAACTTCTCTCTTATCAATCAAAAAGTGATTAGATCTTCCTAAAAATTCAAGTCCAACGGTTTGATTAAATGGCTGATTGAAGGTCCAACGATTAGCCTGGACACTAAGGAGTATAAAAAAAAAGTCATATTGCTGAAGGACACAAGTGAAGTCTTATTCCAAATACTTCTTTCTTACTTGAGCTGATTATTATAATCTGTTAGAGATTGTAAGTATGAGATTAGCAAATCTTTCACACGAGCTTGAGTAGCACTTACTCAGTCCTTGTAACCTATTGATTCATACTAGTAGAATCTAGTTGATAAATTGTTAGCGTGGGAGCGTGAACGTAAGTTTGTGAATATCGAATCACTATACTTCTACTGTATACAAATTTCTCCATCCCTAAAGTCCTGTTTACATTTCTATGAAAGTTTATTGTACACCAATAAGATCTAAAGACTGCATAGCTACTTGTCATATGTTGTCCTATTGCAATATTGTTTTAAGTTGTTTAAATTCCGCACTATCACTTATTCACCCTTCTTTAAGTGATTAATTTAGCCTAACAATAATGACACAAATGGTTCTTCAATTTTGATTCAATATGTAACGTGGTATATGAACTTTAGTCTACTGTGTAATATCATCCTTGAACTTTTAATTTATCTAATGCAACCCCTAGATTGTATGAAAAAATTCAATATTATCCCTAAACTTGAAATAATGGAAGATGAACATTTCACATAGTCTAGGGAATAAATTAAATATGTACTGAAAGTCCCGGAATCATATTGAACAAATTAGAAGTTTAAAGATGACGTTGCACATTGAACTAAACTTATGATATCATACCTAACAAAGTTAAAATTTAGGGATTACATTATACATTTAGTCAAATTTTACGATCATTTATGTTATCTACCTTGAGAATGATTGTGCCAAGCTTTGCTCCCCCAACGCTAAAAGAACTAGATATGACATGTCGAAGTTTTACCCTTAACTCTACTTAGAGTGCGTATGATAACCATTCTGTTTTTGTTCTAGAACAATTTTTTTGTTTTAATTTGTTTTTAGAACAGAAATCCATGGTGATGCAATTTCATTTTTTAAAACAAATTTTTAGTCTAAAAATAGGTTTGGAACATAAACGATAATTAAAAACTCTCTTTATTGCTTATCCTCTGTACTAGTTGGCTACCCATTTGTTGTTGCTACCCACCGTCCACTAGTCGACGGTCACATGTCACCACTGCCATCCGTTGGTTGCTAATTGTCGTTGTCGTTCATCGATTGTCGTCATTGCGCACCGATCACTGTCGCCGATTGCCTTCTGTTGCTGCTGCCACCATTTGTCGTCTCTCAAGAGAGAAAAAATTTGATGAAATTCCATTTTTGGAATAAAATCCATGGTGATGCCACCACATGTCACACGAATTTTTGCTTAAAATCTTATCGAGAAATAAAAATGATTTTTTTTTCATAAATCAATTTTTGAATAGAATTATTATCATTTGTGCCCTTACACAACCCTTGAATCATGGCTATTCATCATGAAACGGTTTGAGTCCTGGCTATACATCATGAAACGGTGGTCCCATAGGCCATACATGGGCCATTAGTGTTTTGTCGTTTCTTCCTATTTTGCCGTCCGCCCTCAATTATTATTATATTTTCCAGGTTGGCGGCTAATCTTTTTCATTTCAACTTTCAATTCCAACCGATTGGCATATTTCTCCTACCAGTCAAATCTTACTAAGTTTTATCGACCAAAAAAAAAAATCTTACTAAGTTTCCATCACATCGAAACTTTCATAATCCGCTCAATGGCTGATTTAATATCATAAAAAGATTCTAATTTATCCATTCATGATAAATTTACCTTACATTAATTTGTTGATCGACTTAAACTTTAAATTGATACAATCACAAAAAAATCTTAAATTGATATATATAAGACACGATTTATCATTTGTTAGTTCCTGTTAAATTGAATCAATAATACAAAAAAAAAAAAAAACCCCAACCTAATAAATATATGTGAGAGGTGGAGTTTCAAATTAATATATCCAATATTATTTAACTCATGTCTGATTATAAATTTTAACTGAAATTAATAAATGATAAATTTAGGAGAGCATATTAATTTACAATTTTTTATTATAAAAAAAGTTAGATTGAGATAAAATTTATCACAAATATAATTTTACTCACCCACAGGCAATGTAGTTGGTGTTTTCCCCTCATCGTCGATGTTGAGAGTTGAAACCCTTTCATTGCATTCCATAACTTAAGTGGGAGTTCCAGATGTGGATTACTGAGCCAACTCCGAGGTTTTATATCTAAATAGTGACTTGCGGCGAGTTCGACGATATTATTGAGCATCGAAAGGTCATGTGATTCTCGAAGTGGATCTCCGATGATTCCTCGGTTATTAAAAAAAAAAAAACGTGGGTGTCAGGCCTACACAACAACCCAACCCCACAAAAGCCAAATAAACAAAATGTGAAAGAAAATGTTTTTGTAGTCGTTGCGACCACCACAGGCAATGGCTGACAAAAAGCATTAGTACATGGACTTCGCCTGATAATCCGACTGCGCAGGATCCGCATGATACCAAACTTAAATTAAATTAAAAAAAAAGGAATTTCTAATTTTTTTGCTTTTTAACTTTCGGAAATTTCGCACGACGACAACGAGCTCCCCGCCAAACGTCGCTGATAAGTGGGAGAAGAGTCGAAGCTCGCGACGGAAGTTGATGGAGACGAGGGAGATCTAGTCGTAGCGCCGCCGCCGCCGCCCCGGGAAGCTCCGGTGACCGCGTCGATCTCTCCGTCTCCGGAGCAGCAAGGTCTCTTGTTTTTCTCCCATTCGCCTTGATTTCGTTGGTTTTCTTTCTTTCTTCTATTTTTCGCTCTTTTTGGGATTCGGATTCGTGGTTTGATGCTGTAATGTCGGTCGGTGTCGAATTCGGCTTGAGCTGGTGAATGGGTTTTGTTGGAGGGTGGTTCTTTTCTTTTTCTTGATGCGATTACGTAGGAATTCGAGGGTGGCTTTGAGCATTGACTTGATGGTGAGCTTTTTCAAGATATTGGATTCGATGCGGTGTGCGAGTGGAATTTTGCTGATTACGAGCCAGAGAGGCTGCTTTCAATGGCTTAGAGTCTGGTTGTATCTGGGTTGAGAGTTACGCTACTGGGAAGTTGATGGGTGGGACCTTTCTCGGCTTTGAAGAAGATGATGAGGTCCGTTTTGCTTGGATTGCAGCGGCCTAAATCTTGCAGGGGGTCACGGGGGCTCCTTGTTTTTAGCCTCTTTTAGAATTTTTCGGGTGCGGATGTTTAGGTGTGACCGTGTAATTCTATCTTTGGTTTGGGGATTCGGCTGTCCTTAGTTTTTTTTTTTTTTTTTTTTTATGAGAAAGATCTGTCATCCGTGCATGTTTGTAATGTTCTGTCATAAGTTGACTTGTATGGCAGATATCCTTCGTCCTGGGGACTTGTGTTTATCCTCTTTTTAGCTGACGGTATCATTAGTTGATTTCATCGACCCATTGCCGATATTTTTTCCAACGGTATCTTTGCTTATGAGAATTTTCTTCACCTATATGTCGTGAGTATTAGGCCAGTCATCTGGGTAATTGTACTGGAGCTGTGACTTAACTTTGTTGCTCGGTGCTGGTTTTAGATGTCCCTGGTCTTCAATGACCAACAAATTGATTGCTTCATACTTTTTTGTGGGAAGAATTTATTATTGACCTTAGTTATAAGCTCGTCATTCTCTATTCATTCGAAGGGTTTTGCAGTTAGACTTTGGAGCCACTAAAGTTAGAAGAAAGAGGAATGGGGGAAATATTCCGGCATGATGCAGAATGAATGAGCATGAGGGTTTGTGATAGAATGTGGCATAGGCGGCTGGGCTAGGTTTCTAGGATCTAATTATGGAATTTGGTTATGTTATTTTAGGATGTTGACACGTTTCGAGGACTTTATAGACTGTGATGCTGGATGCAGGCAAAGGAACTGTTGCATGCTAGAAAAGACCTTTTTAAGTATATAAGCTGGCGCTTCGAGTTGCTCTAGTATGTTGGAGGATTGTTGATGTCAACAACGTAATGAAGGGCAGATTCAAACCTATAAAAGGATTTTTTAAGTGCATACACTCTATATCAGTGTTGTCACTGTTAACATCCAACTTTTATAGCATGTCATATGGTTGTGGATGTGACGTATACTGCTCAGTGACCACATATAGGATCTAAGTGGATTTCCATAGGTATGTTAAGACAGATGATGTTGCTGAAGAATGTCGAGAAATACTCTCTCTCATATTGAGTTTGATAGCGCAGGGATCCATCATTGCATTTAAACCTTAGCAAAGAAAGTGTATTTCTCAGACCAGATAAATAAATTATGTCTGACTTATTTGCTGTGTCCTTTTCTAATTTAAGCGAACCCAAAACATTGATGTTAGTCTAGTCCATCTGCAACCAGTCCTAATCTACACCTCATACAACCTGTGGTGCCTCACCATCGGCGGAAAAGCTTGGCCAAAATGAAATAGGCAAACTAGGAATCAAAGTAGAATGGCAAATTTCATTTTTGGGCAAGCATTTTGGCCTATAATGTGGTGCCGTGAGTTGTTATGGCCTATGTGTGAGGATTAACTACATCAACATTATCAGTCCCTTAGAATGAAAAAAGACACAAAAACCAAGTGAAAAATACTCATTAATTCTGGTCTGACAGGGGGGATCATATCTTGGGTTGGACAAGGCCCAAGAGTGCCAGTGTAAATTAGGGGAATGCAATCGTCTCACTATGTCTGGCAAACTTCAATTTGTCATTTCTTTTTTCTTTTAGTGGAGCCATACAACTTTAGATGAGGAAATGAAATCAGCCATAAAGATTTCCTGGTATAGGCTTACTCTTATGCTGGTATCCTTCAGTGTACCTTTAGCTATGCAGCCATCACTTACTTAGGGTATTTGACTCACTTGGTTGTTTCTTTTGCTACAGATGAGCACGCATGATTCTGAACATGGACAGATCATTGAAGTGTGTGGGGATGTGCAAGCCATGGAAACAAGCCAGGTTGGTAGTAAGGTATGCGCAGAGGCACCTTGTGGTTTTTCAGACGCTAGAAATAGTTCGAAAGATGCAAGAGAGAGGTCAAACTCTATGAAGAAACTTTTGATTGCGGTGGTGCTTTGTATTATCTTCATGAGCATAGAAGTAGTTGGTGGTATTGAAGCCAACAGTCTTGCCATTCTCACAGATGCAGCGCATTTGCTGTCGGATGTTGCCTCATTTGCAATATCCTTATTCTCTATTTGGGCATCAGGTTGGGAGGCAACTCCACGCCAGTCTTATGGTTTCTTCCGAATTGAAATTCTTGGTGCACTTGTCTCCATCCAGATTATATGGCTACTTGCTGGGATTCTTGTGTATGAAGCAATAGAAAGACTAATCAATGGTACAACGGAAGTTCATGGCTTTCTCATGTTCATTATTGCTGCCTTTGGTCTTCTTGTGAATATTGCCATGGCACTGTTACTGGGTCATGATCACAGCCATGGTCATGGTCATGATCACAGCCATGGTCATGGTCATGACCATGGTCATGGACATAGTCATGGGCATCATGATGCACATGAACATAGTGATCATGCTCATAGCCATGAGGATCGTGGTGATTTGCATACTCATGGATTAACCGTCAAGAAACATGACCATCATCATCATGGAGAAGATTCTAAAGGACATGCTGATCAACATCATGACCATGAAGCAGGTCAAACTGAGCCGCTTTTGCAGACTTGCTCGGAAGCTGAAGGTAACTCAAAACCTGGAACCAAACAGAAGCAGCAACGTAATATTAACATACAAGGTGCTTATCTTCATGTACTTGGGGATTCCATTCAAAGTGTGGGTGTGATGATTGGCGGTGCAATTATATGGATTAAGCCCGAGTGGAAGATTGTCGACTTGATTTGCACCCTGATATTCTCAGTGATTGTGCTTGGGACAACAATAAGGATGCTCCGTAACATTCTGGAGGTTTTGATGGAGAGTACGCCTAGAGAGATTGATGCCACTAGGCTCGAGAGTGGACTTCGCGGGATGGATGAAGTGATTGCAGTCCATGAATTGCACATCTGGGCTATAACGGTTGGAAAGGTGCTATTAGCTTGCCATGTCAAAATAAAGCGTGACGCCAATGCTGATATGGTCCTGGACAAGGTCGTGGACTACATCAGAAGAGAGTACAAGATAAGTCACGTCACCATTCAAGTAGAAAGAGAGTAGACTTAGGAAGGTGAATGATTTAGTTATGGCATTGAATATGGATGGTAGCGTTGGGGTCACAATTTGGCTTCTAGTTTGTTTGGATATTGTCGTTTGGGCCTTTTTCTCGTAGGTGGCCTTTGAGGCCCTTCAGGAGTATGATGTAATGTTCGCTTTTCCTTTGTTGGAATCTTATATTTAAGAGCTCTTTTATTCAATAATACCAGTTTCTCCAACAAAAAGATAAATTAAAAAAAAAAACTGGAAAAGTCGGGAAACAACTTCTCAAGAACAATTTTCCTTCAAATAAATGGACCATATATGTAGATAAAGAGCCTGCAAATCCCGTAGACAGGCGACGTGGCAACGTAGGGGATGCCAAACACCCCGAAGGGTCCCTATCGAGAAGCCATTCCTCGCTTGTGGGCTCGTAGCTCGATTTTGCTTGAAGCAAGAGGCAACTGGAACAGGGAAAAAAGAAAGTGAAAGGTATTCAAGGCCCAGGAAAGCGACAAATGGGTCGTGTTGGGAGCCCATTTGGCGTCGAGTTCGGGATTTCACGTGAGCACAGTTGTACTTGTTAGGTCCCATGTCATTTTATCTTAGACCGATAACCGTCTTGATACGACGATTTACACCGACCCATCACAAATTGCGTACGACTACAGTATTTTGCTCGCACCCGACAGCCGCGGGGGAGCAATTATGTAGGTTCTATCGTGGGAATGGCCTGAGCCATTGGGGCCTCTAGAAAAGAGATCCAACTCAACATTTCTCCAAATTGATTCGTGATGATCATGTGATTTGTAAAAGTTGCATTCTTAATTTTTTTTTTTTTGTAAAACAGAATTAGCATCACATTTATATGTTGTATAATTTGTATAAAAACATATTATTGACGCCTAAATTTTTCCCTTTGCATAGAAAATTAGGGATTGGTTTCTAAAACAAAGAAAAAGTAAAATGAATAATTTTCATTAAAATGCATCGTGCATGTTTTCATTAAAATGCATTGCACATAGACATTAGGACCATTTACATTACTATCACTAATTATTAAAATTTTAAAAAAATAAATAAATAATAAAAAAATTAGAAAACGAGACCGGGCTAGACCAAGTCCTTTTCCGTTCTTCTCTCCTCTGTATCTCTTTTCACTTGGGCCCAAGCCCAACCTCATTCCTTTCTCCAGGCCTAACTGGCGCGCGGGTTTTCTTCCTCCATATGCCGCCACGCCTCTACAAGGAAAATAGTACAACAAGTCAAAAAGAGGTAGAGGATCACGAGCTGCGGATGGCGGTGTGATCTGCACGTTGGGGTCAAGCTGGCCAGTGAGTTGGTCGTGGCAGAAGCCAAGCACGCCAATTGCTAGCCGTTAAAAGGAGAGAGGCTGAGAGTGGGTTTTTTGGCCGAGAGAGAAAGAGGGGTTTTTTTTTTGGCCGAAAGAGGGAGCGACAGAGAGAGGGCGAGCTCAAGAGAGAGAGAGAGAGACAGAGAAAGAGGGCGAGCTCATGAGAGTCCCGGACTGTCATCGGAGGCCCGCCGTTCGTCGCGGCTATTGAATGAGTCAATTTCTTTTTGGTTTGTTTTTCATGTGTTAATAGTCTATTAAGCACTCCTATTATGTGGGTTTGTTGTTGTCCCTATTAAGTTAGTGGGTTGTGGTAGTTACTTGTTGGTGTAAAGTCTATATAAAGGCTATGGCGTGGTTTTATAAATGTTTTTCTGCAGACAGTTTTTCTTCCTTTTGAGTATATCTTTCAATCTTCTATTTTCAACAATGGTATCAGAGCAAGGTTAGGAAGAAAAGTGTGTGTTCGAGTGCTGTAAAAAGGCTATTTTCGTTTGTAGCGACGAATGGCCTTAGAAACATTTGTACAACCAGCTATTCCACACTTTGACGATCACTATGATTATTGAAGCATGTTAATGGAGAATTTTCTCAAGTCCAAGGAGTATTGGGATGTTGTTTCCTCGGGAGTTGCCGAACCTAAAGAAGGAGCCGTGTTAACAGCAGCGCAAAGAACAGCTTTGGATGCATCGAAATTGAAGATCTCAAGACCAAAAACTACCTTTTCCAAGCAATTGATAGATCCATTTTGGAGATAATTCTTTGCAAGGATACCTCCAAGCAAATATGGGATTCCATGAAGAGAAAGTATCAAGGCTCAGCAAGAGCAAAAGAGGCAGTAGCTTCAAACACTTCGTTCGGAGTTTGAAATGCTTCAAATGAAGTCGGGAGAGACAATCACAAATTTCTTCTCTCAAACAATGGCAATAGTTAATAAGATGCGGATTCATGGCGACAAGACGGAGGATGTCACCATTGTTGAAAAGATTCCTCAATCTTTCACACCAAAGTTCAACTTTGTTGTTTGTTCCATAGAAGAAGCCAAGGACATTGAAGAACTTTCCATTGATGAGTTGCAAGGATCTTTGTTAGTTCACGAACAAAAACTCCTACAGCAAGAGACGAAAGAGCAAGCTTTGAAGGCCTCGACTAGAGATCATTCTTTATCAGCGACAAGGGTGAATAGAGGAAGAGGCAGAGGAAGAGGGAAAAACGATCGTAGCAACTTCAGCTTTGATCAAAAGTCTAAAAGTCATTCCTATCGTGATTTCCAAGGGAGAGGAAGAGGTCGTGGAGGATGACATTCAACTGGTTTTCGGCCAAGGTCAGCAGAAAAATCTAAAGTGGACTGTTTTAGATGCCACAGGGCATTACAAATCTGAATGTCGAACTAGTTTGAATAGACAAAGTATGAAAAGAACTAACTTTGTTGAAGAAGAAGAAGAAGAAGTATCTCTTTTGATGATGTGTCATGAGAAGGAAGAAACTCAACCAAACATGTGGTATCTTGACACTGGTTGCAGTAACCACATGTGTGGAGACAAGAAGATGTTTTCTGATCTAGATGAATCGTACCACAACACCGTGAAGTTTGGTGACAATTCTATTGTGCCGGTGATGGGGCAAGGAACTGTGGCAATTCATTCAAAAGAGACTTCGGTACAAACCATCTTAAATGTATTGTATGTCCCTGAATTGAAGACTAATCTGTTAAGTGTTGGTCAGCTACAAGAGAAGGGATATGAAATCTCTATTAAAGGTGGGATTTGTAGAATCCAAGATGAGAAGTTGGGTTTAATTGCCGAAGTCAAAATGATCGGATGTTTCCATTGTATCTCCACAACACTACAAATTCATGTTTCTCTGCAAGATTGAAGGAGGAAGCTTGGCTATGACATTTTTGCTACGGGCATCTCAATTTTGGTGGGTTGTAAACATTACATAAAAAAGAGATGGTGGAGGGTCTTCCTCAAATCTCTACTCCTTTGGAAATTTGTGAAGATTGTGTTGTTAGCAAGCAACATTGTGCTCAATTTCCACAAAGAAAATCATGGAGAGCAAAAAGCCCATTTGTGTTGGTCCATTCAGATATTTGCGGACTAATATCTCCAATTTCCAACGAAGATAAACGGTATATCATTACCTCCATCGATGATTTTAGCCGAAAGATTTGGGTGTATTTCTTGCAAGAAAAATCTGAAACTTTTGCAGCCTTCAAGAACTTCAAAGCACTTGTTGAAAAAGATGAAGGAAATCAAATAAAAGTCCTTTGCACGGATTGTGGTGGAAAGTACAACTCACTTGAGTTTATAGATTTTTGTGTGAAGCATGGCATCAAGAGACAACTTACAGCAGCCTATACACCACAACAAAATGGTGTATGTGAGAGGAAGAATCGTACCATTCTAAATATGTTGCAAAGTCTCTTGAAGGGAAGTGGAATTCCAAAAATTTTCTGGCTTGAAGCAGTCAATTGGAGCATTCATATTCTAAATAGAAGTCCCACTCTAGCTATTCAAAATATGACACCGAAGAAGCTTTGAGTGGCCAAAGACCTACAATAGATCACTTTAGAATTTTTGGGTATATTACCTTTGTTCCTAACCAAAAGTGGAAGAAGCTAGATGACAAGGGAGTCAAATGTGTTTTTCTTGGCATTAGTGATCAATCAAAAGCCTAGAAACTTTATGATCCTATGACCAAGAAAATCATTATCAGCCATGATATGATTTTTGATGAAGAACAAACTTGGCCGTAGGGTGAGCAAGGTGTTGGTAAGCAAATTCCAACGAATTTTGAAGATGAAGATGAGCTGATGCAGCAACCCACAACAACCCAAATCACCACAAGCAATGTTCAAAGTACAACAACAACTGCAGAACCTGAAGATCGGCCTCATCCTGTTCGACGGAGGCCTGCATGGATGAGTGACTATGAAGTAATAGGAGTTGATCAATATGAAGATCCACTTACCCATTTTTCTTTGTTTTCATATTGTGATCCAACAACTTTTGATGAAGTAGTACAAAAAGAAAATTGGAGGATAGCAATTGATGAAGAAATTGCAGCTATTGAGAGGAATAACACTTGGGAGTTGACAGATTTTCTAAATGGACACAAAACAATCGGGGTCAAGTGGGTGTACAAGACAAAATTAAACAAGAGTGGTGAAGTTGACAAGTATAAGGCGCGTTTGGTGGTGAAATGCTATAAGCAAGAATTTGGAGTGGATTACAAATAAGTATTTGCACCTATAGCAAGACTTGACACAATCAGATTGGTAATTGCATTAGCAGTGCAAAATTCATGGCCTATCTTTCAATTGGATGTGAAGTCAGCATTCTTGCATGGTGATCTTCAAGAAAAGGTATTTGTTGATCAACCTTCTGGTTATGTGAAGCTTGGTAGTAAACATAAAGTTTATAGATAAAAAAAAAAAAAAAGGCACTATATGAGTTAAAACAAGCTCCCCGAGCTTGGTATAGTCGCATTGATGCCTATTTTTTGAAGAAATGTTTTAGAAAATATCCATATAATCATACACTTTTTATTAAAATTGGTGATGGTGGAAAGTTGCTTCTTGTATGCTTTTATTTAGATGATCTTATTTTTACTAGGGATGATAGTGCCATGTTTGACAAATTCAATGAGTCTATGATGGATGAATTTGAGATGATTGATCTTTGATTGATGCATTATTTTCTGGGCATAGAAGCGATTCAATCTACAGCTGGAATCTTTATGTCTCAAAAGAAGTATGTTCAAGAGATTTTGGACAGGTTTCAAATGAATAATTGTAACCTCGTGACTACTCCAACTAAAGTTGGATTGAAGCTCTTGAAAGATCCTAATGGAAGTAAGGTGGATAGCACTCTCTACAAGCAAATTGTTGGAAGCATAATGTATTTGACAAGGACAAGACCGGATATCATGCATGCCGTGAGCCTTATAAGCAGGTATATGGAGCACTCAATAGAGTTACATCTACAAGCTGCAAAAAGGATTTTTCGCTATTTGCAAGGAACTAAAAATTTTGGGCCGTTACTTAACCCAAAAAAAAAAAAAAAAATTTTGGGCCGTTCCATAAAAAGGGGGAAAAGTCAGATTTGTTTGGATTTACATATAGCAATTATGGTGGAGATGTTGATGATAGAAGAAACTTCTGGTATGTCTTCATGCTTGGTTCAGGGGCGGTTTCATGGTCTTCAAAGAAGCAATCAATTGTCACTTTATCAACAAATGAAGCAGAATTTGTTGCTGCAACTTTATATGCTTATCAAGCCATATATGGTTACGGAAGATTCTTGGAGAGCTTCAATTCAAATAGCAAGAAGCAACTACAATCTATTATGAAAACAGCTCAGCTATCAAGCTATCCAAAAATCCAGTTCTACATGGAAGAAGCAAGCATATAGATGTGAAGAACCACTTCTTAAGAGATTTTACAAAGGATGAAGTAGTTGAGTTAGTTTTCTGTAGAAGTGAAGATCAAGTGGCTGATATATTCACCAAGCCCCTAAAGTTGCCCATGTTTCAGAAGCTGAGAAAGCTTCTTGATGTCCGTTTGTTGGATATTCCAAATTGAGAGAATGTCCTTTAAACTGATTGTTTGCAACATCAGTTTAAGGGAAGGAATGTTGAATGAGTTAATTTCTTTTTGGTTTGTTTTTCATGTGTTAATAGTCTTTTAAGCACTTCTATTATGTGGGTTTGTTGCTGTATATGTTAAGTTAGTGGGCTGTGGTAGTTACCTATTGGTGTAAAGCCTATATAAAGGCTATGGCGTCAGTTTTATAAATGGTGTTCTGCAAACAGTACTTCTTCGTGTATATCTTTCAATCTTCTATTTTCAATAGCAGTTCTTTCCAAACCAGAATCGTGTATCATCAAGTAGGTGCGGTTTTATTCGTTCCGGCAAGTGGATTAATGGCCGCCGGAGATCATGGCTGGCGGTGTATGTGCCGTTGGTTTGGGTGGCTTTCGATGAGGAAGCAAGGTCTCGGTGAAGGAGAAGCATCGGGGAAGAAGAAGTCCAAGGGGGAAGAGGGTTCGAGCGAGGGCAGAAAGGGAGAGAGAGAGAGAGGCTCCGGTGGCCACCGCGCTATGCACGAATTTCGTCCGACGACCACGCCCAGCCCACGTCCTCAAGCCTCGCGGTGAAGGAACTCTCCTTTTCACTTTGGGCAGAGCTCGAAGAGGAAGAAAAGACCGCAAATTCGGAAAGCTCTTCGCTTTCTGATCGAAGCTCAACAAGCGCTTGTGCCCAAAGATCGCTCGCAAAGATTCGGAGTCGAAGACGTGGGAGGCGCGACGGATGGTGGTGGTTCGAAGCAGGTGATGGCGTGCTTTCTAGGGGGCTGTGATGGACAATGGGAGCAGGAGAGAATGAGAGGAAAAGAGGGAAGCTTTATGCTTTCAATGGCGATTCTAACGCTCAAAGGCAAGAGCATACGAGACTAAAGCGAAAAGGGAATGTCTGCTCCGCTCTGCGAACTTTTCGACCCCTCCATCGGATAGCTTCAACCCATCAAGCCTCCATTTTTGCTAGCGTTTCGCAGTGGAGGCAAATTCGTCTCGACCCGTGAAACTATACGGGGCGATGCTGCCCGTGCTTGTGTTCTGGGGGTACTCCTGCTGATGAGCTTGAACCCTCACGAATCGCTCGACATTGACCCACGAGACGAGGCCGTGCTTTTGCTGTTCGCGTCTCGCGCGCAGGCCCCCCCGGAGCCAGAGCTTGTTGCGCTTGACTGGCGTTCGACTGCACGAACTGGATGCGAGGCACCATATGCTCCGCCGGCTCGTGTCAATTGTGGCGAAGGAGCTCCTGAACGGCCAGCGGGTGGTGGTGTTGGTCCGGTGACGGAGGTTCCCGGCCTGCTGTCAAAAGAAGAATCATTTGCGTTTCCTGCTGGAACAGCAGGAAAACTGAAGCTAAGTCCTCTCTCCCTTCTTTGGCTTTCGAATTTTGTCCAATTATAACACTGACTTATACGATCCCCAAGTGCCAACAGAACTGGATACCACCCTCAACTCTATTTACACGATCGCTTCAATTATGGCTATATATCATAAAATGATGGTCCCATAGGCCATTAGTGTTTGTTGCTTCGTTTCTCTTTTGTCGTTCTCTGTTTAATTTTAGTGTTAATATCTTGAAAAACTTAAAATTAATACATTAATGATAAATTTATCTCAAATTAATTTTTTGACTACGAAAAATTCTAAACTAGTACATCTGTGATATATCCTCCGTTAAATTGGATTAATGCCACAGAAAACCATAAAAATGGTACAAATATGACATACAAAATAAAATCCCAAATAAGTATATCGGTCAATTGTTACATCTCATCCAATTCAGTAATTTGACAGTAAAATTTAATAAAAATTAACATAAGCAAATGTACCAATTTAGAGTAAATTTGTCAAATGTATAATAATTTAGGGTTTTTGGTAGTCAAAAAATTAATTTGGTGTAAATTCATTATGTGTATATTAGTTTATTAATGTGCCAACTTGGCCGTCTGTCGTATTAACCATTAATTTTATTATGTTTCTAGGTGAGCAATCTTTTTCATGTCATTTTTCAATTCCAACTAATTGGCACATTTCACCTACTAGTAAAATCATACTAAGTTCCAATCACATCGAAACAATTGTAATATGTTGAATAGCAAATATCCCAAAATAAAATGATTTAATTGCACCAAAAACTTCAATTCATTTGCGACTAATTTATCGTAAATTAAATTTTTTGACCAACAAAAACTCTAAATAAATATAATTGTGACAAATTTATCCGATCAAAAATCTTAAGATAATATATTTATGATAAATTTACTTTTCATTATTTTTTATTAAATTAGATTAATACAACGAAAAAAAAAAACCCCAAATTTGTACACAAACATAAGGTAAAATCTCAAATTAATATACTTGTCAATTATCACGTGTCATCTACTTCAGAAATTTGATGATAAAAGTTTAATGAATAGTAAATTTATTACAAGTGTACCGGTTGGGAATATTACAACCATATCGATTTAGGATTTTCATGATATTAACTTGATAAAAATATTGTAAAATAATATGTTGTGGTTGTGAATTCGACAGGCAATGACCGACAAAATCGTGCATACATATAACTTGGATAATAATCTGATCGGGGCAGGGTCAGCATGATAATATACTTAAATCAAATTAAATTAAAAAAGAGAGGAATTTTTAATTTGTTTTACTCTTTTTATTTTTGGAATTTTTAATCGGGGACGTCAAACTCCCTCCCGAACCTCGGTTATAAACGGGAGAACAGTCGAAGCTCTCGACGGAAGGAGATGAAGACGAGGGAGACGTAGTCGGAGGGCAAACGCCTCCGCCCCGAAAAGCACCAGCGACCGCGTCGATCTCTCCATCTCCGGAGCTCAGTCCGGAGCGGCAAGGTCTGTTGTTTTTCTCCCATTCGCCTTCACTTTGGTGGTTTTTTTTTTTATTTTTCTCTTTTGGGTTCGGATTCGTGGTTTGATGCTGTAATGTCGATCGGTGTCGAATTCGGCTCGAGCTGATAAAAGGGTTTTGTTGGAGGATTTTTTTTTTTTCCTTTTCGTTGATGCGATTATGTGGGAATTTGAGGGTGACTTCGAGTGTTGACTTGATGATGAGCTTTTCAAGATATTGGATTCGATGCAGTGTGCGAGTGAATTTTGCTGATTATGAGCCAGGGGAGCTGCTTTCGATGCCTTAGAGTGTGGCTGTTACTGAATTAAGAATTACGCTACTGGGAACTTGATGGGTGTGGCCTTTCTTGGCTTTGAAGAAGATGATGAGTCCGTTTTGCTTGTATTACAGAGGCCTAATGCTTGCAGAGATAGTGTCACTGGGCCCCCATGTTTTGGCCTCTTTTAGAATTTTTCGGGTGCGAATGTTCAGGTGTGATTGTGTAATTCTGTTTTTGGTTTGGGGATTCGGCTGTCCTTAGCCTTTTATGACAAAGATCTGTCATCCGTGCATGTTTGTAGTGTTCTGTCATAAGTTGACTCGTACGGCATATCTCCTTGGTCCTTAGGACTTGTGTGTTTATCCTTTTTTAGCTGACGGTATCATTAGTTGATTTGATTGACCTGTTGCCGATATTTCTTCTTATGGTATCTTTGCTTATGAGATTTTTCTTCACCTATATGTCGTATCGGGCCAGCCATCTGGGTAATTGTACTTGAGCTGTGACTTAAATTTGTTGCTTGATGCTGGTTTTAGATGTCCCTGGTCTTCAATGACCAATAAATTGATTGCTTCATACTTTTTCGTGGGAAAGTTTTATTATTGACCTTAGTTATAAGCTCGTCATTCTCCATTCATTAAAAGGGTTTCGCAGTTAGATTTTGCAGCCGCAAAAGTTAGAAGAAAGAGGAATGGGGGAAATATTTGGGCATGATGCACTATGAATAAGCGTGAGGGTTTGTGATCGAATGTGGCATAGGAGGCTGGGCTAGGTTTCTAGGATCTAATTATGGAATTTGGTTATGTTATTTTAGGATGTCGACATGTTTCGAGGACTTTATAGACTATGATGCAGGAAAAGGAAAAGGAACAGTTGCTAGAAAAGACCTTTCTAAATATATAAGCTAGCGCTTCGAGTTGCTCTAATATATTGGAGGATTGTTGATGTCAACAACGTAATGAAGGGCAAATTCAAACCTAAAAAAGGAGTTTTTAAGTACGTACACATATCGGTGTTGTCACTGTTAATATTCAACTTTTATAGTATGTCATATGGTGGTGGATGTGACATACACTGTTCAGTGACCACACGTAGGATCTAAGTAGACTTCCATAGTTATGTTGCGACAGATGATGTTGCTAAAGAATGTCGAGAAATACTCTCTCTCATATTGGGTTTGAAAGCGCAGGGATCCTTCATTGCATTTAAACCTTAGCGAAGAAAGTTCTCAGACCAAATAAATAAATTATATCTGATTTATTTGCTATGTGAGCGAACCCGAAATATTGATGTTAGTCTAGTCTATCTGCAACCGGTCCTAATATATAGCTCATACCAACACGTGGTGCCTCACCATTGGCGAAAAAGCTTGGCCAAAATGAAACAGGCAAACTAAGAATCAAAGTAGACCGGTATATTTCATTTTTGGGCAAGCATTTTGGCCTATAATGTGGCGCCATGAGTTGTTATGGCCTATGTGTGAGGATTAACTACATCAACATTCTCAGTCCTTTAGAATGAAAAAAAAAAAAAAAGACACAAAAACCATGTGAAAAATACTCGTTAATTCTGGTCTGACAGGGGGATCATATCTTGGGTTGGACAAGGCCCAAGAATGCCAGTGTAAATTTGGGGAATGCAATTGTCTCACTATATCTGGCAAACTTCAATTTATCATCTCTTTTTTCTTTTAGTGGAACCATACAACTTTAGATGAGGAAATGAAATCAACCATAAAGATTTCTTGGTATAGGCTTACTCTTACGCTGGTATCCTTCAGTGTACCTTTAGCTATGGGGCCATCACTCACGTAGGGTATTTCACTCCCTTCGTTGTTTGTTTTTTGCTACAGATGAGCACGCGTGATTCTGAACATGGACATATCATTGAAGTGTGTGGAGATGTGCCAGCCATGGAAATAAGCCAGGTTGGTAGTAAGGTGTGCGCAGAGGCACCTTGTGGTTTTTCAGACGCTAGAAATAGTTCGAAAGATGCAAGAGAGAGGTCAACCTCTATGAAGAAATTTTTGATTGCGGTTGTGCTTTGTATTATCTTCATGAGCGTAGAAGTAGTTGGTGGTATTGAAGCCAACACTCTTGCCATTCTCACAGATGCAGCGCATTTGCTGTCGGATGTCGCCGCATTTGCAATATCCTTATTCTCTCTTTGGGCATCAGGTTGGGAGGCAACTCCACGCCAGTCTTATGGTTTCTTCCGAATTGAAATTCTTGGTGCACTTGTCTCCATCCAGATTATATGGCTACTTGCTGGGATTCTCGTGTACGAAGCAATAGAAAGACTTATCAACGGTACAACTGAAGTTCATGGCTTTCTCATGTTCATTATTGCTGCCTTTGGTCTTCTTGTGAATATTGCCATGGCTCTGTTACTGGGTCACGATCACAGCCATGGTCATGGACATAGTCAGGGGCATGATGATGCGCATGAACATGATGCTCATGCTCATAGCCACGAGGATCGTGGTGATTTGCATACTGATGGATTAACCGTCAAGGAACATGACCATCATCATCATGGAGAAGATTCTAAAGGACATGCTGATCAAAATCGTGACCGTGAAACGGGTCAAACTGAGCCGCTTTTGCAGACTTGCTCGGAAGCTGAAGGTAACTCAAAACCTGGAACCAAACAGAAGTAGCAACGTAATTGTCGCGACCAATTTTTCGGGTTTGAACCACCTAGGGTTTTGACTAATGGATTGTTAAGCCTAGACTTAACTCGGGCTCTCCCAAGCCCATACTAATTCGCGACTTAGGTTCAAGTTTTTTAACATGCAAATGGATTTTATCTAGGAGTCGCCACTAATCTATTTTTAGTTGGTCGATTAGAAACCCAAGTAAAGTAACGGGAGTTTTACTTTACTCCTACAAACCAGAGATTTATGAGTTCGGGGACTTGATTACGCTAGATTTCGCTAACGCCCTTTTGGTACCTTTCTTTTTATTTTGAAAAATGTTTGGCAAGCAGTTTTGATTGATTTTAAATTTATTTCCCTAACATGTGAGGCGGTCATGCGGGTGCACAATCCATCAATTTAACACCCAATAAAGCAAATAGAAAATGCAGGACTTACCTCGTAGCAACGAAAGCATCTGCAATATTAATTCAAAATCCACATCAACAACCTTGGATATGGTTTCTAATTAACACGCAAATTCTCTTTTTTTTTTTCACTTATTTAATGAAAATTATGCAATATGCAATGCAATGTTAACTAAATGACCTAATTCCAATGACATGTAATTTATAACTAATTGGGCCTAGCAAGAAATACTAAATGACATGCATCTCAATGAATCCAATTCTATATGACGTGCACATGATTTTTATTTTTTTAATAAGCATGCAATCTATCCTGATATGCAATGACGTACAAAGAATGTCCTAATTCTAATTTTTCTTTTTCTTTTATGAAATTCAAAATTAAAATGGCCAAATAATTAAACGTGCAATTCAAATTTAAAACTATCATCCTAGATGAATGCAATCTAATTCAAAGATATCATCTAACCTAGATATCATCTAAACATGCATTAAAAAAAAACTAATTAACCTATCATGCAATCAATCCTAATCTACATGGGATGTGAATGCAATTTTTTTTTTTGTATTTTCGGGATAAAAGGAATAATTAAAAGATAAACACTAAATCATCCATGATCTTTGAAAATATTATCCACCATTTAGATTGAAATTCAAACTTAACTATCTCGCTAATAAAATCAATAAATTGATCTTAAGCCTTAAAGATCAAGATATCAATTTTACTCCCGCGTGAATAATTATTCCATCTAAAGCCTTATAGATAGAATAAAAATTTGTGCGGTTGCGATTTGGATGCTACATCAGGCAATTTCGATCATGCATTGGAAAATAAATCAAACAAAGAGACAAAATATTCAAAAAAACCAAAATAAGATAAAATAAATCTACCTAATAAAATAAAATAGATCTATACCTAAATTCGAATTTTTCCAAAAAACCCAATCTGTAGAATGGACCAATGGTGGGTGCAGCACGGCACGGCACGGCTCTAGGGCAACGGTTGTGGCGGTATCTCGTAGTGGCTTCACAAAGTCACGACAAGTTTAATGGGATATCTTCCGGGGCACCAAGAAATCTGTAGAGTCGAATTGAACAGGAAGCAACAACGTCGATGCAGAAAGACCAGCAGGTGTCGGGCTGGGCCGTGATGCGCACGACTCAAGACTGAAGAACCGGCGGATATTTCTGCAATAATGAACGGATGCTGAAGACGATGCGGTTCGGTCCCCCTTGGAATGCACCTGGACTGCTGGCAGAAGTTGGGTTGCGGTGGGATGACAGCAAAGCTCCTGGCGTGGCCGAACAGCGGGGACAGTAGACCAGTTGACTTTTGAAGATCCGAATGTTTGCTGGAGAAGCTAGGGCACCGCTGGGACACAACACTTTGGCAGGGAAATCTGGAACGCTGGGGAACTTCGAGACCGCGCCTGGATTGACACCGAGAGACCAAAAAGGGTGCAGACTTGATGAATAATCGGCAAATCCGTCGTTGAAGCAAGAAGCCAGCACGGGTCCGTGGCAAGTGAGACCTAGCAGAGGCTTGATGGTGGTCGGGGATTCTTCGAGCAAGAGTGACCACGGTGGAAGGGCAGCAGAACGTGGAAGGAGTGTCTCCTCTCAATTCTCCCGTGTGTCTCTCAATTTTTTTGTGTACTCAATTGTGCCCCTTCCTCTTTTTTGACTTTTTGGCTTTTTGTGTTCTCCTCTTCTTTTCTTGTTCGACGAAAAGAAACCCTTGTGTGGCCGAACGTAATATGTGTGGCCTCCTCAAACAAATTGCACGCGAGGTATTATATAGGTCTAAAAAATGTATCTCTACGGTATATATTTTTTCCTTTTTGTTCGTGCATGATACCCCTAAATATATCGTTGAAATATATCCACCTCGGGCAATATTCCCCTTTTGTATTTTTCGCATATTCTATCCAAAATTTTCCTTTTTGCTCGAAAATACATCCTTCGGTGTATATTGCCTAAAAATATGAAAAGCTTGAACGGAATATGTGAAAAATCTTCCCTTTACCAGCAGCCTAAAATAAAACAAAATGAAAATAAAATGCTTCTAAACTATATGCCATGTGTTTTTTTTTTTTTAGTAAAAATTAACCCAAAAATTGTGCAAAAATTTAGGTGTCAACAGTAATGTTAACATACAAGGTGCTTATCTTCATGTACTTGGGGATTCCATTCAAAGTGTGGGTGTGATGATTGGCGGTGCAATTATATGGATTAAGCCCGAGTGGAAAATTGTCGACTTGATTTGCACCTTGATATTCTCAGTAATTGTGCTTGGGACAACAATAAGGATGCTCCGTAACATTCTGGAGGTTTTGATGGAGAGTACGCCTAGAGAGATTGATGTCACTAGGCTCGAGAGTGGACTGCGCGAGATGGATGAAGTGATTGCAGTCCATGAATTGCACATCTGGGCTATAACGGTTGGAAAGGTGCTCTTAGCCTGCCATGTCAAAATAAAGCGTGACGCCGATGCCGATATGGTCCTGGACAAGGTCGTGGACTATATCAGAAGAGAGTACAAGATAAGTCACGTCACCATTCAAGTAGAAAGAGAGTAAATTTCGGAAGGTGAATGATTTAGTTATAGCATTGTATATGGATGGTAGGGTTGGGTCACAATTAGGCTTCTAATTTGTTTGGATGTTGCCGTTTTGACCTTTTTCTCTTAGCTGGGCCTATGATGTAATGTACGCTTCTCCTTTATTTGAATCTTATGTTTAAGAGCTCTTTTATCCAATAATACCAATTTCTTCAACAAAAAGAAAAAGAAAACACTGGAAAAGTTGAAAAACAACTTCTCAAGAACAATTTTCCTTCAAATAAATGGAACATATATGTAGATAAAGAGCGTGCAAATCTCATAGACAAGCAACGTAGCAACGTAGGGGATGCCAAACACCCCGAAGGGTCCCTATCGAGAAGCCATTCCTCGCTTGTGGGCTCGTAGCTCGATTTTGCTTGAAGCAAGAGGCAACTGGAATAGGGAAAAAAGAAAGTGAAAGGTATTCAAGGCCCAGGAAAGCGACAAATGGGTCGTGTTGGGAGCCCATTTGGCGTCGAGTTCGAGATTGCACGTGAGCACAGTTGTACTTGTTAGGTCACATGTCATTTTATATCAGAACGATAACCGTTTTAATATGACGGTCTACCCCGACCCATCACAGATTGCGTACAAAACTACGGTATTTTGCCGCACCTGACCGCCGTGAGGGAGCAAATTATGTAGGTTCATTCGCGGAGAACTTAGGCTCGATCTATCATGGGAATGGCCTGAGCCATTGGGGCCTCTAGAAAAGAGATCCAACTCAACATTTCTCCAAATTGAACTTCAGGGCCTCCGTTCAATTCGTGATGATCATGTGATTTGTAAAAGTTGCATTATTAATTTTTTTTTTGTAAAACAGAATTAGCATCGCATTTATATGTCGTAGAATTTGTATAAAAACATATTATTGACGCCTAAATTTTTCCCTTTGCATAGAAAATTAGGGATTGGTTTCTAAAAAAAGAAAAGTAAAATGAATAATTTTCATTAAAATGCATCGTGCATGTTTTCATTAAAATGCATTGTGTATATTTTCATTAAAATGCATTGCACATAGACATTAGGACCATTTACATTACTATCACTAATTATTAAATTTTTTTAAAATCAATAAAAAATCAAGAATTAAAAAAAAAAGGGACCGGGCTAGGCTCGGTCCTTTTCTGTTCTTCTCTACTCTATATCTGTTTTTGCCTGGGCCCAAGCCCAGCCTCATTTCCTTTCTCCAGGCCCAGCCCGCGCGTGGGTTTTCTTCCTCCATACGCCGTCACGCCTCTGCAAGGAAAAGAAGAGTACAGTTCAGAGAGAGGCAGAGGATCGCGAGCTGCGGATGGCGGCGTGATCTACGGGTCGGGGTCAGCCGGCCAGCGAGCTGGCGGTGGCAGAAGCCAAGCCCGCCGGTTGCTGGCCGTTAAAATGAGAGAGGCCGAGAGAGAGAGACATAGTGGGTTTTTTGGCCGAGAGAGAAAGAGAGGGGGGTTTTGGCCAAAGAGAGGGAGCGACAGAGAGAGGACGAGCTCGTGAGAGTCCCGGACCGTCGCCGGAGGCCCGCCGCTCGTCGGAGCAGCTCTTTCCGAACCAGAATCGTGTATCATCGAGTAGGCGGGGTTTTATTCGTTCCGGCAAGTGGATTAATGGCCGCCGGAGTTCATGGCCGGCGGTGTATGTGCCGTTGGTTTGGGTGAGCTTCGATGAGGAAGCAAGGTCTCGTTGAAGGAGAAGCATCGGGGAAGAAGAAGTCCAAGGGGGAAGAGGGTTCGAGCGAGGCGTAAAGGGAGAGAGAGAGAGAGGCTCCGGTGGCCACCGCGCCGCGCACGGATTCCGTCGACGACCACGCCCGGCCGACGTCCTCAAGCCTAGCGGTGAAGGAACCCGGCTTTTTCGCTTTGGGCGAGCTCGAAGAGGAAGACGAGACCGCAAATCCGGAAAGCTCTTCGCTTTCTGATCGAAGCTCGACACGCGCTCGTGCCCAAGATCGCGCGCAAAGATCCGGAGTCGAAGACGTAGGAGGCGCGACGGATGGTGGTGGTTCGAAGCAGGTGACGGCGAGGTTTCTAGGGGGCTGCGGTGCTTCTTCGGACAGGGGGATTCTGCTTCTTCTTCTTCTTCTTTGGCTAAAAAAAAAAAACGGAGAGAACAATGGGAGAAGGAGAGAATGAGAGGAAAAGAGGGAAGCTTTATGCTTTCTGTAGGGAATAACGGATCCCCGAAAACCGGATTCGACACCGAATCGAACCCCTAAATCAATGCGGAAGACGAAGCCCAAGAAAACGACACGTATCACCGATCGTAAAGCACACCACAGATTCGAGCGTACCTTGTTAGCCACAGATTAAACACCGTCGTTAATGGAGGAAGAGAATCCGGTCGATGAAGCCTTGAAGGGAAGAAATTGGAAGCCGTATGCCTACTGTTCTTCGGGAGAGAAAACGCGCGGGAGAGAAGCGTACGTTGATTGTGCCAAAGGGTATGTTTCTCTCTCTCTCTCCTCCCTTTTATACCTTCCCCTTCCACGGGCCCTATTCCCGTGGGCCGGGCCCTTTTGGGCCCAACTTGAGCGGATGGGCCTTGAGCCCATCTTATAAATCCATCATCTCCCACTCGCACATGGTGGTGCAAAACCAACATGGGCGGACAGGCCCTACTCAGCCCTATCAGAGAAAAATCCATCATAGACTCTCACTTAACATGGTGGGCCGAACACAATTCTCTTTTCCTCTCTTCAACATTCATACCGGTGAATAATCCGTGCGACCAAAGATACTTTAAGAGCTCGTTGCCATACATCTGTTAGGAATATATAGCAGCTCATAATGGGCATCACACTCCGAGTAGATTTAGTATGCGGTACCTAGATCGATCGATCACATTTATATCTCTCTTGATCTCTTTTAAACAATGATATATTTATTGTATTCACAATTATGATTATCACAAAGACAGTCATAATTGGTTAACCGGTGAATACAAAACTATAATGTGATTCTCCAAAATCGATCTTCCTCTTTCCTTCAAACTCTCAATTTCAGTCCAAATTGCTTTTCTAGAAATGCCCCATTAGATCGAATCAACCTCATGACCATTGGCAACATCCTAAGATAGCAAACACTAAATAGAAATCTTGAGAATAAGTAAGAGTCCTGAGGGGACTAAGAAATTGAGGAACTCTCATCCTCAAGAGTCTCACACGACATAAAAGTTGAGATCAAACTTTTGCCTCTCTTATTGGTCGTCTCATGCATACGTAGTATGAAATACGTATTACGGTATTAACTCCTTTCCCATGGAGCGTATGTCTACACTTTTCAATACCGTACAGATGATAGTTCAGACATACCCAATGTCTAACTTGAGTTCACATATCTACTCAATCACAAAATTCATTAGAACTCACATCTGGCATCTTAGACAGATAAAGTAAAACATGTGGGGTATTTTACTTTCGGATATAGTAAGTATTATATCATCATCTTAACACCTAGTTAAGGCGACATACGTGTTTTAAGCTTGAGCTCTCGATTATCACCTAGATAATAAGCTTAAAAACAGTCTCATCTCTATTTATCACACAGTAAATAGAGGCGATTACCCGTGTGAGTGGGCTAATCTTATATCTGTCCGACATACTTCTCAACTTAAAGTAATGCACTAAGCATTAAGATGCATAAAGATCAAATAAAGATTCATAGACATTAATGATGAAAACATAAATTCATCAAATGTGAACACTTAGGGAAAATATAAAATATTCAGTACATCAGTCTCTACGCAATCCTAGAGATTTCACATGGCCACAAAACACATCTCTAGTTTTTTTTGGCTTTGTCATAGAATCTGCTACCATTCCATGCGTAGTATGTACTCTAAGTTCACATCTTTTCGTGCAACTATATCCTTGACAGGATTATACTTGGTATCTATATGTTTGGTCTTGCCATGATATTTTGGATCTTTGGTGTACACTTTTGCTGCTTGGCTACCACAGTTAACCAATAATAAATCTGCAGCACTTCTACTAACACCTAAATGATCCAAAAAATCTCTTAAGCCAAACACTCTCTTACACCGCTGATAATGCCACGAACTCAACTTCCATCGTGGACAAGGCTATACACTTTTGTTTCTTATTGCTCCAACATATGGTGCCATTATTCGGTAAGAAAACAAACCCGTAGGTAGATTTCCTTTCATTTAAATCTCCTCTCCAATCAAGATTAGAATAGCCTTTGAGTTGCAGATCCTTTCCTTAATAACTCAACGTATGATCAGCAGTCCTCTTTAGATACCTCAGTATTCTCTTAACAGCTTTCCAATGTGCTTGACCTGGATCGGATTGGTAACTACTCACCATTCCAACTGCAAAACATATGTCAGGTATTGTACACATCATAGCGTACATAAAGCTTCTAACAGCACTAGCATAAGGAACATGTTTCATTTGTTCATTTTCTTGTGGAGTCCTTAGACACAGACTATGGCTCAATCCTTCACCTTTTGCAATAGGAGTGTCTATGGGTTTATATACTAAATCGTTCAAGAACCTTATTTATATAGGTTTCTTGCAAAAGAGACAACGATCTCTTCAAAACGATCTCTTGAAGTCTTAACTCCAATAATGTGTGCAGCCTCACCCATATCCTTCATCTCAAAGTTAGAAGACAACTATCTCTTGATAGTATTAACCAACTCCATATTGCTTCCAGCAATTAGTATATCATCAACATATAATGACACGATCACAAATTGATCATTGGATCTATTGATATATACACAATGATCCTCGTCAATCATTGTAAAATCATATGCCACTATGGCATTATGAAAATGTATATACATTTGTCTCGATGACTGCTTAAGGCTATATATCGACCCACAAAGTCGACATACATTTTCTTCTTGGCCTTTCACTATGAAAACAACAGGTAATTCCATATATGTTCCTTCCTCTAATTCTCCATTGAGGAAAGCAGCCTTTACATCCATTTGATGTAACTCAAGATCCATGCTAGTCATTATTGCCAGAATAATGCGAATCAAGGTAAATCTCACTACAGGAGAAAATGTATTTTCATAATCAATTTCTTCCTGTTGATTATACCCCTTCGCTACAAGGCAAGCCTTATGCATTTCTATTGAGCCATCAGCCTTTCGCTTTATTTTGAGAACCCACTTGTTCCCAATAGCTCTGCGTCCCTTTTGGAAGATCAACCAGTTCACAGACTTGGTTTGACTTCATTGACTCCATCTCCTCTTTCATTGCATGAATCCATTTTTCCTTATTAGGGCAATTTAGAGCCTTCATTAATATTTCTTGGCTCATTCTCATCTTGTGGAGCAACCATAAAAGTTTCCCTTTCAATGTCAAAATATCAACGGGGAATACTTTGGCGACTTTTTCACCGTATGGGAGATTGTACACTTAGCACATCATTTCCCATCATGCTCCCACTTGGATTAGGTAATGATGATGTCGTCACATCAGGTGGTTGCAATTGAGAATGAGTTGATTTCAATTCATTACATCTCATATTACTCCCACTTGAACGAAGTCAACTGACATCATTATCTTAATCCAAGGTTTCAAATAGGGAGTTATTTTCCCTTATTTCGCCCCTCTTAGAAAATTCATCCACTAAGGATGTGACATCCCGTGATTCAAATTCAGTTATACTCCCACTTTCCTGCTCACCTATGAACACATACTCTTTTGAGTGTTCGCAGTATCTCATGAAAATACTCTTATTTTCTTTGAGACCCAATTTTCCAAACTTGTGAGAGGACTTATGAGTATAGACAGAACAACTCATGGCTTAAGAAAACTTAAGTCCGGTGTTCTAACTGTTCATAACTCATATGAAGTGGAAATAACCGATTTGGAAGGCATCCGGTTAAGTATGTTGGCAGCAGTTAACAACGCATCACTCCAAAAAGTGATAGGTAAGTTAGCATGCGCCATCTTAGACCTAACCATTCCAGTAGGGTTCTGTTTCTTCTCTCTGCAACACCATTTTGTTGAAAAGTATATGGAATAGACAACTATCTTTCTATTCCTTTTTCATCACATAATTTTCTGAACTTATCAGATAAATATTCTCAACCTCGATCGGATCTCAATACCTTTATTTTCCTGTCTAATTGATTTTCTATCAGGTTCATAAACCTTCTAAAACAACTTATGCTTCAGATTTATGAGAAATCAAATAGACATATCCGAATCAAGTAGAATTATCTATTAAAGTGATGAAACAAACAGCCCATTGCCTTCCTCTCACATTCATTGAACCACAGATGTCCAAATGGATTAAATGCCGAGGAAATTCAGCTCTTTTACCTTTTCCAAATGGTCTCCTTGTCATTTTCCCTACTAGGCAATGCTCACATATGGACAGATCAACTTTTTCAATATTGTCCAACAAGCCCTTTTTGGCTAGTCTTTTCATATGTTGTTGGCCCATATGACCAAATCTAGCATGCCATCATATTCACATCATTATCATATAAGATAGAAGACGTGAAACAAGGGGATAACATATTGACATCATCACAATCAACATTTAGTACAATAAAACCATCTAGAAAGTGACCACAACCATAGTAGTTTGTATCTAAACACAAATCTACACCTTTATTATGGAAGTTCATACCAAAAAACAAGCTTAACCAACACTAAGACAGACACAAAATTTCGACGAATCTCCAGAGCGTATAGAACATTAAAGATGCGTCCACCTCTCATGTTCTATTGGTCGGTGCAAATTCCTTTACATTAACTCTAGAGTTGTTTCCAACATAGATCCACTTAGTTCCAGTTGGTACTCGTCAGAATTCCACGAAGGATTCTCTATCCTTCCCTTTATGGTCTATCGCTTCTGAATCTACATTCCACAAAGGATTGGATTCAGCCTATCATGCAGAACTTGACACATAAGCAAAGTTCTCAAATGTACAAGAGGTGCATTCCTGCTTTGGCTTACAACAGTCGCGAGCATAGTGACCTTCTTTTGTCACAATGGTAACATCACACCCTTGACATTTTCTTCACTTGAGGACGTTTTCCTCTCTTGTGTTGGTTAACTCTTGATTTCTTGCAGTAAGGACTTGATCCTTTGCATTCCCACATATTGAACGAATCAATACGCTTGTGCTTAGAGCACAAAGCCCTTTCGAGCTAGAACCATAGCAAATGTCTATTTTCGGCTCAAATACCGTTAGGCGGTCCTCTACTAGCTCAAGGTGGTGCACGACACCCTCAATGTCTTCCATAATGTGGTCAAGAGCTTCTAGTGCTTCTTGCTTTTCCAGCACATATTGAATCTTCATATTCAATATTTCACAATTATTGCCGTTCATATCAGCAATTACATTCTTAGTTGCTGAACCATCGATCTGAACACATCAGACATATATGCACGAATAATTAATGCCTATCATTTATGCATCCCTATTTGCATAGACCCATCATATTAATAAATAATTTCAAGTAAGGCTTCAGAATCAAAAGGTCACTATGTTTCCAATCATCCTCCAAAAATCCTAACTTAAAATTATTATTAATATAATTATCTTATGCAAATAAATCCTATGAAGTTACAAAAACTTCTATTACTACCCATGACTAATTACCCACAAAGAACGACAATAGCGTGACGAGATAAAAAATCTTAACATTCAATAAAATAACAATGCTTTCACATGATACAACTAATATATCGGTTGCTACATCAACAACAATCGGGTAGTAATCATTACATAATCAATCAAAGAAATAAATAGGGAATGTCCCTTCTAATCTATCAGCCATAACATCTGAGAAAACTGAAGGCACATTTGCCAACCATGGAAAAACTTTTGGAGAGCTTTCATGTCGCCTCCAAAGCGCATTCACTCGACGCCATGTAGCGCTTAATCTAAGGGTTGAAGTTTTGGCCAACTCAATCCTATAGTGCTCTCTTACAAAAGCTTCCACTAGCCTTCTATAATCCGGGACCACGTTGACCTCCCATAACCGATCCAACACTGCTTGCCATTCAGGCGGAAGAGTATTTATCAAAGCCGGCACCTTCTCAAAATCCGGCATAAGATAACCATTCCAGATGATTTCCTGTATCATCTGATTGACCTTGATCACATGTGATACTAAATCACCGTCATGCCACCGATAATCAGCTAACTCTGTCATCAGCCTCTTAAGTCTTGCATTTCCCTCGTCCGTTCTCGGGATTGCAGGTATTCTTGCATAACGCATCATAGTTCCTGCAACAAATGCAGAATTAAAAATGGATCATTTATAATCCATAATTAATATAAGAGAAAATACATAATTTTCCCAAATGCATGCAACAAATGCAGAATTAAAAATGGATTACTTATAACCCACATAGGCATGACTGAAAAAGAAAACAAATTCCTCTCTCTTCTTCTTCTTCTTCTTCTTCTTTTTTTTTCAACGGTCAAAGTCAACGGTCAACGGTCAAAGTCAACGGTCAACGGTCAAAGGTCGTCGGTCAACGGTCAACGGGTCCACGGGTCGGTCAACGGGCGCGCGGGTCGGACCGGTCGGGCCGGTCGGACCGCTCGTGCGGACCGACCGCACGTGCCTCGCGCGTGCGGGGATGACGTCACGCAGACGTCATCCGGCACGTGCGGGGCGCGTGCCTCGTTCGCGAGTCGGGTCGGGTCGACGGTCGGGTCGGTTCGCCGGCCGGTGACCGTCTGGCGAAACTTCGTCGGTGATGACGTCATCAGTGACATCATCACGTGACGTCACGCTGACGTCATCACTTGACGTCATCGGTGACGTCATCCGAACGGTTACGACCGTTGGATGACGTCACGCTGACGTCATCACGTGACGCCAGCACGCGTCGGTCCGCGGACCGGCACGTGCCGGTTCGCCGCCGGCGGCGTGCACGCGCCGGTTCGCCGACCGGCGCGTGTGCCGCACGCGCTGGCAAAGCCAGCGCATCCAAGCGCGTCGCGCCCACGCGCAGCGCCTTCCAGCCGCGCGTGTGGGCGCGTGCGGTGGATTCCGGCGGCGATCGACACATCGCCGGACTCGTCTCGACGTCTCGCTTCTCCCAGTGCCTTCAGAATGTGATTTCGACTTACGAAAACTCAGAAAAAAAGCCGAAAAACGCTCGGGTGTCGGGATTTTCGCCCGGTTCCGTACGGTCGAAGTGATTTCACGAAAAATCAATCAAAAACATCAGAATTGATCGGGATAAACGTGAACTAGGGCTCTGATACCAATGTAGGGAATAACGGATCCCCGAAAACCGGATTCGACACCGAATCGAACCCCTAAATCAATGCGGAAGACGAAGCCCAAGAAAACGACACGTATCACCGATCGTAAAGCACACCACATATCGAGCGTACCTTGTTAGCCACGAGATTAAACACCGTCGTTAATGGAGGAAGAGAATCCGGTCGATGAAGCCTTGAAGGGAAGAAATTGGAAGCCGTATGCCTCTTGTTCTTCGGGAGAGAAAACGCGCGGGAGAGAAGCGTACGTTGATTGTGCCAAAGGGTATGTTTCTCTCTCTCTCTCCTCCCTTTTATACCTTCCCCTTCCACGGGCCCTATTCCCGTGGGCCGGGCCCTTTTGGGCCCAACTTGAGCGGATGGGCCTTGAGCCCATCTTATAAATCCATCACTTTCAATGGCGATTCTAACGCTCAAAGGCAAGAGCACCCGAGGCTAAAGCGAAAAGGGAATGTCTGCTCTGCTCTCCGAACTTTTCGACCCCTCCATCGGACAGCTTCAACCCATCAAGCCTCTATTTTTGTTAGCGTTTCGCAGTGGATGCGAGGCAACCATATGCTCCGCCGGCTCGTGTCAATCGTGGCGAAGGAGCTCCTGAACGGCCAGCGGGTGGTGGTGGTGGTGGTCCGGTGATGGAGGTTCCCGGCCTGCTGTTATTAGAAGAATCATCTGCGTTTCCTGCTGTTCCAGTAAGAAAACCGAAGCTAAGTCCTCTCTGCCTTCTTTGGTTTTCGAGTTTTGTCCAATTATAACACAGACCACCCTCCACTCTATTTACCCGATCGCTTGAATTATTGGCTATTCATCATAAAATGACGGTCCCATAGGCCATAAGTGTATGTCGTTTCTCTTTTGTCTCTGCTTAATTTTAGTGTTAATATTTTGAAAAACTTCAAATTGATACTTCAATCATAAATTTATCTCAAACTAATTTTTTGACCACAAAAAATCCTAAACTGGTACACATGTAATAAATTTACTCCAAATAACCACAAAAACTATCAAATTAATACATCCGTGACAAATATATCATCCGTTAAATTGGATTAATACCACGTAAAACCATAAAAATGGTACAAATATGACATACAAAGTAAAATCCCAAATAAGTATATTGGTCAATTGTTAGATGTCATCATATTAAGTAATTTGACAAGTAAAATTTAATAAAAACTAACGGAAGATAAATTTGTTATAAATATATCAATTTAGAGTAAATTTGTCAAACGTATACCAATTTAGGATTTTTGGTAGTTAAAAAATTAATTTAAGATAAATTTATTATGTGTACATTAGTTTAGTAATGTGCCAACTCGGCCTGTCATCGTATTAACCCTTAATTTTATTATGTTTCTAGGTGGGCAATTTTTTTCATTTCATTTTTCAATTCCAACCAATTGGCACATTTCTTAAAAAATTAGTTTGAGATAAATTTATTGTGTATATTAGTTTATTAATGTGCCAACTCAGCCGTCTGTCGTATTAACCCTTAATTTTATTATGTTTCTAGGCGGGCAATCTTTTTCATGTCATTTTTCAATTCCAACCAGTTGGCACATTTCTCCTACTAGTCAAATCATACTAAGTTGATCACTCATTAGTTTAAGAATGAGGCTCTGCCTCTTGGAGAGGCTCTCAGGGTGTCTTGGCGGCCGTTGCCGCCTCTCCGATCGACAGTGGAGCCGGTGATTTTGCCAATCCACAATGGTGAGCATGCCTGCGCCCTTCGAGGACGCATTCATCTCTTCTAAAACAGCCGCTCTTTCCAAAAAAAAAAAAAAAAAAATCATACTAAGTTTCAATTATATCGAAACAATCGTAATATGTTGAATAGCAAATATCCCAAAATAAAATGATTTAATAGCACAAAAAACTTCAAATCGGTTCATTTGTAATCAATTTATCATAAATTAAAAATTTTGATTAGCAAAAACCCCAGATATATACAATTATGACAAATTTATCTTACCAAAAATTTTAAAATAGTATATTTATAACAAATTTGCTTTTCATTATTTTTTATTATATTGGATTAATATCACAAACAAAAAAACCCTCAAATTGGTACAAATAGAAAGCAAAATCTCAAATTGATACACTCATTAGTTATCACGTGTAATTTAATTCAGAAATTTGATGATAAAAATTTAATGAATAGTAAATTTGTTACATGTATACTAATTAAGAATTTATGATGATGAAAAAACTAATTTGAATTAAATTTATTACAACCATATCAATTTACAATTTAGGACTTTCGTGATATTGACTTGATAAAAATATTGCGAAAGAATATGTTTTGGTTGTGAGTTGGCAAGCAATGACTGTGCATGCATTGAACTTGGGTAATGATCTGACCGGGGCAGGGACCGCATGATGATATACTTAAACCAAATTAGATTTAAAAAGAGAGGAATTTTTAATTTGTTTTACTCTTTCTATTTTGGGAATTATAATCGAGGACGCCAAACTCCCTCTCAAACCTCGGTTATAAGAGGGAGAAGAGTTGAAGCTCGGGACGGAAGGAGATGGAGGCGAGGGAGACCTAGTCGGAGCGCGACCGTCTCCGCCGCGAAAGGCACCGGCGGCCGCGTCGATCTCTCCATCTCCGGAGCTCAGTCCGGAGCGGCAAGGTCTGTTGTTTTTCTCCCATTCGCCTTCACTTCGGTGGTTTTCTTTTTTTCTTTTTTCTTTTTTCTTGTTCTCTTTTGGGTTCGGATCGTGGTTTGATGCTGTAAAGAATTTGGCTCGAGCTGATAAAAGGGTTTTGTCGGAGGGTTTTTTTTTTTTTTTCTTTTTTGTTGATGGACTTCGAGTGTTGACTTGATGATGAGCTTTTCGAGATATTGGATTCGATGCAGTGTGCGAGTGGATTTTGCTGATTATGAGCCAGGGGAGCTGCTTTCAGTGGCTTAGAGTCTGGTTGTTACTGAATTAAGAATTACGCTACTGGGAACTTGATGGGTGTGGGCTTTCTTGGCTTTGAAGAAGATGATGAGGTCCGTTTTTTTTTTTTTTGCTTGTATTACAGAGGCCTAATTCTTGCAGGGGGTCACTGGGCCCCCCTTGTTTTGGCCTCTTTTAGAATTTTTCGGGTGCGAATGTTCAGGTGTGATTGTGTAATTGTATTTTTGGTTTGGGGATTCGGCTGTCCTTAGCCTTTTGTGACAAAGATCTGTCATCCGTGCATGTTGGTAGTGTTCTGTCATAAGTTGACTTGTATGGCATATCTCCTTGGTCCTTAGGACTTGTGTGTTTATCCTCTTTTTAGCTGACGGTATCATTAGTTGATTTGATTGACCTGTTGCCGATATTTCTTCTTATGGTATCTTTGCTTATGAGATTTTTCTTCACCTATATGTCGTGAGTATTGGGCCAGTCATCTGGGTAATTGTACTTGAGCTGTGACTTAAATTTGTTGCTTGATGCTGGTTTTAGATGTCCCTGGTCTTCAATGACCAATAAATTGATTGCTTCATACTTTTTCGTGGAAAATTTTATCATTGACCTTAGTTATAAGCTCGTCATTCTCCATTCATTCGAAGGGTTTCGCAGTTAGATTTTGCAGCCACAAAAGTTAGAAGAAAGAGGAATGGGGGAAATATTTGGGCATGATGCACCATGAATAAGCGTGAGGGTTTGTGATAGAATGTGGCATAGGAGGCTGGGCTAGGTTTCTAGGATCTAATTATGGAATTTGGTTATGTTATTTTAGGATGTCGACATGTTTCGAGGACTTTATAGACTATGATGCGGGATGCAGGCAAAGGAACAGTTGCTAGAAAAGACCTTTTTAAATATATAAGCTAGCGCTTGGAGTTGCTCTAGTATGTTGGAGGATTGTTGATGTCAACAACGAAATGAAGGGCAGATCCAAACCTATAAAAGGAGTTTTTAAGTGCGTACACTGTATATCAATGTTGTCATTGTTAACATCCAACTTTTATAGCATGTCATATGGTTGTGGATGTGACATATACTATTCAGTGACCACATGTAGGATCTAAGTGGACTTCCATAGGTATGTTGAGACAGATGATGTTGCTGAAGAATGTCGAGAAATACTCTCTCATATTGAGTTTGATAGCGCAGGGATCCTTCATTGCATTTAAACCTTAGCGAAGAAAGTGTATTTCTCAGACCAAATAAATAAATTATGTCCGACTTATTTGCTGTGTCCTTTTCTAATTTAAGCGAACCCGAAATATTGATGTTAGTCTAGTCTATCTGCAACCGGTCCTAATATACAGCTCATAGCAACACGTGGTGCCTCAGCATCAGTGGAAAAGCTTGGCCAAAATGAAATACGCAAACTAAGAATCAAAGTAGACCAGTATATTTCATTTTTGGGCAAGCATTTCGGCCTATAATGTGGTGCCATGAGTTGTTATGGCCTATGTGTGAGGATTAACTACAACATTCTCAGTCCCTTAGAATGAAAAAAGACACAAAAACCAAGTGAAAAATACTCGTTAATTCTGGTCTGACAGGGGGATCATATCTTGGGTTGGACGAGGCCCAAGAGTGCCAGTGTAAATTTGGGGAATGCAATTGTCTCACTATATCTGGCAAACTTCAATTTGTCATCTCTTTTTCCTTTTAGTGGAACCATCCAACTTTAGACGAGGAAATGAAATCAACCGTATAGATTTCTTGGTATAGGCTTAGTCTTACTCTGGTATCCTTCAGTGTACCTTTAGCTATGCGGCCATCACTTTATTCGACTCACTTGGTTGTTTCTTTTGCTGCAGATGAGCACGCATGATTCTGAACATGGACACATCATTGAAGTGTGTGGAGATGTGCAAGCCATGGAAACAAGCCAGGTTGGTAGTAAGGTATGTGCAGAGGCACCTTGTGGTTTTTCAGATGCTAGAAATAGTTCAAAAGATGCAAGAGAGAGGTCAACCTCTATGAAGAAACTTTTGATTGCGGTGGTGCTTTGTATTATCTTCATGAGCATAGAAGTAGTTGGTGGTATTGAAGCCAACAGTCTTGCCATTCTCACAGATGCAGCGCATTTGCTGTCGGATGTTGCCGCATATGCGATATCCTTCTTCTCTCTTTGGGCATCAGGTTGGGAGGCAACTCCACGCCAGTCTTATGGTTTCTTCCGAATTGAAATTCTTGGTGCACTTGTCTCCATCCAGATTATATGGCTACTTGCTGGGATTCTTGTGTATGAAGCAATAGAAAGACTTATCAATGGTACAACGGAAGTTCATGGCTTTCTCATGTTCATTATTGCCGCCTTTGGTCTTCTTGTGAATATTGCCATGGCACTGTTACTGGGTCACGATCACAGCCATGGTCATGGTCATGGTCATGACCATGGGCATGGACATAGTCATGGGCATGATGATGCACATGAACATAGTGATCATGCTCATAGCCATGAGGATCGTGGTGATTTGCATACTCATGGATTAACCATCAAGAAACATGACCATCATCATCATGGAGAAGATTCTAAAGGACATGCTGATCAACTTCATGGCCATGAAACAGATCAAACCGAGCCTCTTTTGCAGACTTGCTTGGAAGCTGAAGGTGACTCAAAACTTGGAGCCAAACAGAAGCAGCAACGTAATATTAACATGCAAGGTGCTTATCTTCATGTACTTGGGGATTCCATTCAAAGTGTGGGTGTGATGATTGGTGGTGCAATTATATGGATTAAGCCCGAGTGGAAGATTGTCGACTTGATTTGCACCCTGATATTCTCAGTAATTGTGCTTGGGACAACAATAAGGATGCTCCGTAGCATTCTGGAGGTTTTGATGGAGAGTACGCCTAGAGAGATTGATGCCACTAGGCTCGAGAGTGGACTTTGCAAGATGGATGAAGTGATTGCAGTCCATGAATTGCACATCTGGGCTATAACAGTTGGAAAGGTGCTATTAGCCTGCCATGTCAAAATAAAGCGTGACGCCAATGCCGATATGGTCCTGGACAAGGTCGTGGACTACATCAGAAGAGAGTACAAGATAAGTCACGTCACCATTCAAGTAGAAAGAGAGTAGATGTCGGAAGGTGAATGATTTAGTTATGGCATTGTATATGGATGGTAGCGTTGGGGTCACAATTCGGCTTCTAATTTGTTTGGATGTTGCCGTTTTGGCCTTTTTCTCGTAGGTGGGCCTTTGAGGCCCTTCAGGAGTATGATGTAATGTCCTCACTTTCTGTCTAAGTTTCCTTCACCATGATCACTGGTTCAGTAAGTATTAAAGAGAGCTGTTCCAATTCAGGTGAATTGGGTCTTTAACAATGATTACTAGTTCAGTAAGTTTCTTTCGCCCTGATTACTAGTTCAGTAAGCTTTCGAATCTTCGCATCATTGAATTTCATTAGTTTGGTTGAAGATTCATGTTAGTAAAAAAATTTGCCTTTGCCGATGTACCTTGGCTGCTGAGGGCATTTAGGGTTACGTGCCTCTACTAATCCAAATATCTGTGATTGGATGATTCAACTCTTAACTATTAATTGCAGAAAGGTCAAGATGACAACATTAGTAGGAAAGCAAAATCCACTTATCATTTGGAAATAATTTGCTTGAGGCCGTGTACCTTTCTGCATTCTGCCATGCAGAAATATGCCCGTCTGATGGAACTTTCATGAAGAATTCGGGAGGGATACAGAAGCACATACAAGTCAAGTGGTTTTGTAGTAATCATGTTGATAGGAGAGACTACTTGACATGACATGTAGAATTCCAAGATTACATTGCTGCTCAAGCTCGTTTGATATGATGTTGTTTACTCAGTGCTAGGAAGACATTGATTTGCCATTTATTAGTTGCAATTTTAACTAGTTGTCCAAAATTTGCATGAAAGAAAAGCAACGAAATAGCGGGATGTTCATTCGTTCTGAATCACCCAACGTTGCTTAGTTTAATAATGCTCCCAAATTAACTTTTGGTGAGCCAATTACATCCTGTAAACAGAGGTTTACATCATGTACTCTATACATGCGTGAGTGCGACTAATCTCTTTATTATACATGATCAATCATACATGAATTGTTGAGCTTTTGTATCTACTGATGAGCTGGGCAATGTACTAGCCTGCTTGAGCATGCAATTGGCAAGATTTGGCATTCTTGTAAGAAGCTGTGAGCACCACTTGCCACTCGAATGCCAGAAAACCCTGCCTCCGTTGCTAGAGTTTTGAACTCTTTCTCGGTCATCTCTTTTCCACCTTGAAACATGCTCGTGATGAACACGTACAATTGAAACAGGCTCGCAGAAGCAAGATTTGCTCCAGATGTTTGTGGAATCACCGGATCAACCACCATGACTTTCCCGCAGTCCGGCAAAGTGTCGCAGCAGTTCTTCAGTATCTTGATACAGAGTTCGCCGCTCCATGTATGAAGTAGTCACGGTCATCAATTACTGAGTTAGTGCTCATAACGTGCAAAGAACTGAAATTTACATGAGACTTGGAATTTAGGGAAGTTAACTAGAACACTGATGATAATGAAAAAAGCATTCTTCTAGTTCCTTGTTCTGCAAACTTCCTGTAGCATCTAAGACTGACCTCCATGAAAATGGCATCTCTGTTAGGAATACTCACAAACATATCTCCTGCAATGTTCTCAATACCAGTAGCAAGTCATAGTCTCCATCAGATTTCGAAATTAATCAATTTATGAATTACTAAACTGTCATGTGTCTCAAACAATGATGCTTTAGATTCTTTATTGTGATTAAAAGGAAGTAGGAAGGAATGTCTCTGTTGGTCTGCATTATGTCCTTGACCATAATTTACATTGATGCAATACTAGTTAAGAAACTGCATCACTGTTCCCAAATGAAATTCAACTTAGGGTTGGTTGAGATAGCAAAAAATTAATGAATAGTTTATGGCAGAAATGCTATCTGTTTCTCCCAACACAATCGCATTTGTGGAAAGAGGTCTATATGATAAAAAAATCGCTAGAGATACCTTTAAAAGTTTATGCAGGTGCTAAGAAGGCGACTTCTCGATAACCGGTGCCAGGTTGAAGTTGATCCCCTTAATGTGAGGGTATTTGGAAATGATCATGCTAAGAATGGAACCATCACTACGTCTACATCAATTGATGAGTCGAGCCGTTCAACACCTTTGTAGGCGTCCAAGATCGTCGACATGAACAGCTCGTTGTATGCTTTCATCGAGTCCCCGAAAATCTCAGAAAATCTGGCTTTCTTCCCCAAGTATGAGAATGCATTCACACCATGTGCCCTTTCGAATGGAACTCCTCCTTCCAGAACCTGTTCCCGCAAGAGCCTAAACTGTCGTGAACTATACTTCCCGGATGCAAAAATAATGCAGATAAAGCATGATTCATAAACGATGCATCACACTCTGACATATACGAAAATGGTTTATCTCGGTATAAAACATCTTTGATCCCAAATACTGAAATTTGAAGTTTCAGATTGAAACTACAATTCTACAGCAAAGAGCAGTAGCAACGGCCTTGTAACTCGGCGTTTCATACCACAGGACACGAGACGTCTAAACTATGAAGACGACGCAGAGTACATGTCTATACCTTTTAGAAACAAGGAATTTGGGAGAAATCAAATCCATATGAAAATGAATCGAAAGCATAAACATAATTCCATAGAGCAAATCTGTCAGGCTTAACCCCATTTAAGGTGGACAAACATAAGCTCAAGGTGAGAATCTAACTTTCAAAAAAGCAGCTTTCATATCATCTACGGAGAACCTAGTAATTTCTTCTCTTGTATGGAAAGAACAATTACCACATGTCAATCATGACCTTGTCCTGAACCATCAGCACCTGACCACTCGATGAACCACCTTCCCGGTTCCTCAAGAATACTTGTGGCCACGGGTGCCAAACCATAGACCCTGCAGCCCCCCTCACCCTGGTGATCTTTTCCAAGAGAGACACTGAGAATCGAGTGGCTTGCGAGGAGGCTAAGCATTTTGTCCAGCGTGTTGTGTGCGTCCGGGTTGTTCTTGACGGGAATCTTGGAAGCGATCTGCGTAGGAGAGAGCATGGCGTCCGGGCCTTCTCTCTCCAGTATCTCGAGCACGCCCAGCTCGACCGTCGCTTTCAGGACCATGGGCACGACCGATGAAGTCGCTAGTTGCATGGCATACAGTGCGATCGATGGCGATTCATTTTCGTTGCTGCTGCTGCTGGCCATCATCTTGTGTTTGTCCATGGAGTTTATTGACTATTCAGCTCAAGTCAACAAAAAAAATTTTAAAGCTAATTTCACGGGAGAACAAAATGACGGGTTGATGTTGTAACGTCGTGCTAGGGTGGAGTTTTGTAGTCTTTCTAATGGGTACGCTGTTGTTGTTGGTCAACATGTGCTCAATTGTTGTGTTTTTTTCTTGATCAAGTGGTGAGGGATTTGACTGGCTTTGTTTGATGAAGAGTTCTAAACCGTTGTAGGGATCTTTGAAACACCGATACTCTCTGAAAGCCATATTGGATATTTTGACATATATTTGACACTCGGTTAACACGTGTCAAAAAATCTGACATTTGGTAGACACTGTCTAATACTTGAGTTCGAATTCCAATATGCAAGTTCAAAATTCCGACATGCATAAGGTCAATTTTAAAATTTTTCAATAAATGAGAGATTAAAATTTAAATATGAAAAAATAATAATAAAATAATAAAATGAGGAAAAAAGAAAAAACCTAGTTTTCTATTCTCTTTTGATTTTCACATAATTCATCCCTCAAATTTATTTTTTCTCTTCTTTTTTGACATTCTTTGACATATAAGTCCAAAATGGACGTGCGGACCCTAGAGTCTATAACTTTTGCACTTTAAAAGGGACACTTAAGATCATAACTTACGAAAGTGACACTTAAGTGTCAAAATCGAAGATAAATTAATCACTTAAGTGCCACTCTAGCCAAAACGCTAACATATTAACTTTCCGATGAAATGAGTGCAAAATGGCGTCGTTTTGGTGCGCGACGTAAAAAAATTAATATAAAAATTAATTAAATTTAATTTAAAACTAAATTTATTTAAAAATTTTAAAAATTAAAATTAAAATATTTAATTTATTTTAAAATAAAAAAATTAAAAAATATATATATTAATATAAAAATTAATTAAATTAAATTAAAATTAAATTTATTTAAAAAATTTTAATATTAAAATTTAATATTAAAAAAATTGAGAAAAAAGGGAGGCAGCGGACGAGTGGCGGCTGAGGGCTTAGCCCTCAACCGCCTCCCCCATATTTTTTTAATTTTTAATTTTTCAAAAAAAATTTATATGAATTTTTTTATTTTTAAATGTTTTAAATAAATTTAATTTAATTAATTTTTATATTATTTTTTTATCACGTCAGCACCGGAACGATGTCGTTTTTACATTATCTGCCCACGTCCACGTGCAAAATGATGTCGTTTTGCACTCGCTTCGCTGGAAAATTGACACGTCAGCGTTTTGGCCGGATTTTGGCTAGAGTGGCACTTAAGGGGTGTTTGTTAACATTCTTTTTTTTTTTTTGTTTATGAACAAAATTTCTGTTTTTTTGTTCCAAGAAACAAAAAAAGAACAGAAACGTGTTTATTTGCGTTTTTGTTCCAAATCTATTTTTTTGTTCCTAGGAACACATTTAGAACAGAAACGAGAAATAAGAAAAACATGTTTCTTGTTTTTGGAACAATTTTTAAGAACAAATTTTCTCTCTCCTCTCTTTTTCTTCTCTTTTTTTTTCTTCTTTTCTTTTTCTTTTTTTTTTTGGCCGATTGCCGGCCTCGGCCATGGCCGGCGACCTTAACAAAGTGTCACCAGCCCCCGGTGAGGCTCGCCGATGGCTGCGTGAGCTCGGGCTCGCCTAGATTTGGCTAGCCCAAGCTCGCCCAACCTTGCTGCCCGCCGAGCCTCGCCGACGCGGGGCAAGGCTGGGCGAGCTCGAGCTCGCCAGATCTAGGCGAGCCCAAGCTTGCCCAGCCACAACAAGGCTCGACCTCGCCTGGCCTTGTCGGCCGACGGCCATGGCCGAGGCCGGCAACCGGCCAAAAGAAGAAAAAAGAAAAAAGAAAGAAAAATAAGAAAAATAAAATAAAAAATATTTAAAAATTAAAAGAAACAAAAAAAGAATACAAATTTACCAAATGTGTTTTGTTCATTTTTTATTCCCGAACAAGTTTATCAAATGTCTTCTTACGTTCAAAAATTGTTCCCCGGAGTAGAAATAGTTTTTTTCTATTTACATTCGCTTGGAACAATTTTTGAACGAAACATTCTCGAACGTGCCATAAGTGATCTATTTCTTTTTTATTTTGGCACTTAAGTGTCTCTTTGTACTAAGTTAGGGCACTTGAAACGATCTTTTGCTGTCTAAAATATGGAATGTTTATTTTTTTCCTCCAAGTTTTATGGTAATGGAATTGAATTTGTCAACTTGAAATAATGAATGATATTAACAAATAGTGGATTAATGTTTTTAGTGTAAATTCATTTTAGGTTCTTCTTATTATTTATTTATTTATTTATGAATTTGAATTAATTTAATTTAATTTAATTTAATTACATAATTGTAAAAAATATCCATTTATTATACAACGTGTCCTAACATGTTGAAATTCTCTCTTTTTATTTATTTATATATTTATTTATAAATGACGTGTCGAGTGTTGACATTGGTACTCTTAGGTGAGGTCCGACTTGGTTTTCTAGAATAAGAATATTTGTGCTTCCAATTTTAGGTAAAAGGGTTTGGGGAATATGACACAAGTGGTCTTTGACTTTTAGCTCGATGTGTAATATCGTTCGTTCAACTTTTAATTTATTCAAATGTGATCATTGAATTTTTATTTGTTCAATATGATTTCAGAACTTTTGTTACATGTTCAAAATTTAGTTCATAAATTATATGAAAATATTTGATGTCGCCCTTCTATACTTCAAATTAATAGAATTTGCTGATTTTACTTTCAATCAAGTACGTTCGAATGGTGAATGGTAAACAAACAAAAAAAAAAAATCTTACACATGGATTATTTATATAAGATATTCAATTCCAATTATAACATAACAATTCTTTTAACTTGTTCAATTTGGAAAAATAATTGATGACATTGATTATTATGTCCTAATTTGAGTTGAATATTATTCATGAATAAACACTATTTTTTGTCTATTGTTTGCATTGGTAATTAAATTAGTAAATTCTATTAACTTGAATTAATTAAAGGATAACATTGGATATTTTCATATATTATATGGACTAAATTGAACATCTTCTAAAAGTTCAATGATCATAGAATAAAATTAAAAGTTTAAGGATGACATAGCACGTTATGCCAAAGTTCAAAGAGTATTGTATAATTATCCCAAAAATCTCCGAGATGACTATCTCCATGTTTCTTTTTCTGATTTAGGCATTTACTCAAGCATGCATAACTGGGTGGATTGCTTAATATATTGCCCGCAGTATAAATTTTATTGAAATAATGCCATCAGTGATTGTTTTATTGAAAATTCAACTGTCCCTTTACTTCATTCGGGTTGTTTCGAAAGGACCATCTTACCTTTTAAAATGGATCACTAATTCACCGTTTGTATGTGCGCCGTTTTGAGGACAGAATTTGTTGAGCATTCCTCTCTACTTTGTTAAAGCTTCGACCACTTGAAAAAATTATTATTTAAAGAAAAAAGTACTAGGACAATTTAAAAAATAAAAATTTAGAGAGATGGTTTTGAATTTTGGGCAAAGTTGATAGATCACTGATGATATTATCCCACTTTTATTAGGCAAAATACGTTCTGCAAACAGCGGTTTACATAATGTCGTCTCTCTCTCCCTCTCTCTCTGAGGAAATTTGAAAGGGCGTCACTTAGCAGCTAATCTCTCTATTGTACATGATCAAGCATAAATAATTTGTTGAGCATTCCTCTCTACTGATGAGCTGGGCAAGCACTGGCCAGTGTGAAGCATCCAGTCAGCAAGATTTGGCACTCTTGTATAGCTCAACAAGGGAGAAATTATGAGCAGAATACGCCACTCGGATGCTGCAGAATCCCGCCTCCTTTGCTAGAGTCTCAAACTCTTTCTCGGTTCTCTCTTTTCCCATCGCATTCATGCCCCGTATGAACATGTATATTTGAAACAGGCTTCCAGCAGCAAGATTGGCTTCAGGCACTTCCGGAATCACCAGATCGACTGCCATCACTTTCCCATCACATGGCAGCGCATTGTAGCAGTTCTTCAGGATCTTGATACAGTGTTCATCATCAAACATGTGAAGTACCCACTGTCATATATGACCAGTGTTAGTGCTTAAATTGCGTTTGCAGAAATGCACAGAAGTCTACAAAATTGACCTTGAAGCTAACAAGAATCAGATGATGGCAAATAAGAAATTCTTCTAGCTACTTATTCTGCAATCCTGCTGAAGCAATATGAAGTTGTTGGTTTGTCTAGACTAACCTTAATGAAAATTGCATCTCCTTTTGGTATGCTTTCAAACATATCTCCAGCAATGTACTCGATACCTGCATACTCCATCAAACTCCAAAATTAATCAATTTATAATTCAGCGAACTATCTTGTGTCTCGAGTAATGATGCTTTGGGTCCTTCATTGTGATTAAAATGAAGTAGGAAGGACACTTTGGTTTACTGTAATATGCCATTGCCCTTAATTCCCATTATACATTATTGTTGGCAAATGTGCATTTGAAAATTACACTTAGGGTTGCTAGAGACTTGCGTAGCAAACCAGAACTTGGTGACTAGTTTATGATAGAAATATCCCTTAAAAAAGATTAACAAGACAATTTGGTTCTTAACCAATGACATGTAGGCCCTTGTCAAAGGGATTGCCATCATTCTTGCCATAATAACAAATTCGCGGAAGGAGTGATGGGAGAAAAAAAGAGCTGCTAGGCAGGCCTTCTCTATACATTTCAAAAATCAGACAGATTCTACATTAGCATTTCGATCAGGACATGGTTTGACTTTGCTAATAATGTCATCAGTAGATAAGTCCATATGAGAAATTTCCCTCGCTACCATACCTGGATAAGAAGGCGACTTCTCGATAACCGATGCCAGATCGAAGTTGATTGCCTTAATTAGAGGGTACTTGGAAATGATCATGCTAAGAACGGAACCATCGCCACCTCCTACATCAACCAGTGAGCTGAGCCCTTCAAAACCCTTGTATGTATCGAAGATTTTTGACATGAACAATTTGTTGTATTCTTTCATCGAGTTCTTGAAAATCTCAGAGAATCTTGCATCCTTCCCCAAGTACGACGGTGCGGTCATACCATGCGCCCTTTCAAATGGAACTCCTCCTTCCAGAACTGCATCTTTTAAGTGGAACCTGCCCAAGGAATTTTATGGAAATTTGAATACCAACAAAAGCCCCCCAAAAATGAAAAAAAGAAAATGCTCGCCTTTTACCTACTGAATTACTTTTGAGAATTACACTTTCAGTATACAAAATGATGGAGATAAAGCATGATTCACAGACGATGCATCAATATCATAGTAATGAATATGGGATATTTCAATATAGATTCTTTACATCCTAAACAAAGAACTTATGACATTGAGATTGAAAGTACGTTAATGCGGTCTAAGGCCAAGAATGACGGTGATGACTTAGTAACTCAACATAGTGCAGAAAAGGCAGTAACTTAATAGGATATCATACAATTTCCACGCTAGGAAATGATTCAAATACATGTCTTCTCCATTCAGACCGAATGAATTTGAAATAACTCAACATCCTTACGAACAAAGAGCATGAACAAACCGTGAAGCAAATTTGTGAGTGCTAATACTTTGTCATACTCATAGTAAAGTTGGAGTATTAAAATCAGGAGGTAGAACTTTCTAAAAAGAATCAGCTTTGATGACAATCAGACTCATCATCTATCAAAATCCTAGTAATTCTTCTGTTTTCCAAGGGAAAAAGAATCATTACCAGAAATCAATCATGACCCTGTCCTGAACCATGAGCATCAGATCACTCAACGACCCCCCTTCTCGGTTCCTCAAGAAGTACTCGGCCACAGGTGCCAAGCCATAGACTCTGCAACCCCCATCACCCGGGCCATCTTTTCCCAAAGAGACGCTGAGAATCGAGTGGGTAGCGAGGAGGCTAAGCATCTTATCGAGCATGTCGCGCGCCTCCAGGTTGTTCCTGGCGGGAATCTTGGAAGCGATCTGCGAAGGAGAGAGCATGGCGCCGGGGCCTTCTCTCTCCAAGATCTCGAGCACCCCAAGTTCGACCGTTGCCTTCAGGACCATGGGCAGGACCGATGAAGTCGCCAGCTGCATAGCGCAGAGGGGGACCGATGAGGCCGATGATTCACCTTCCTTGCTGTTGGATATCATCTCGCGTTTGTCCATGGAGTCTCTTGACTGTCTAGCTCGAGTTGACGTTGATGAAACGAGAAACTTCAGAAGCTGATTTCAGGGGAGAACAAATTCTGATGTTGGGTTTCTGTCGTAATGGATGCTGCTGCAAGATCTTGCGCCGTTTTCATGGGGTTCGATGTTGCTGTAGCTGGTCAAGACGGGGTTAGAATTGGTTTTTGCCTTTGTCGTCTTGTTTGACTAGGTGAGGCGGTAAAGAGTCCTAGACCGTTTCGGAGTTCGACTCGTTGACCGACGACTTTTCTCAACGGCTGCTTACATGGTTTTGGTTCTAGAAACGGTCAAACCTTGCTGCTTTCCAGTGAAAGAGTCCATTTTTGGCATCTCCATGTTTTCACTCTCCAAAGTCTAACATCTCAGTTTAAGAAATAAAGATATAACAAATATATGTATATAACACGATTTATATTTTTTTTGTCATATTTTATCTTGTCTGATATGGTAAATATTAAAGTTGTCAATGTTCTGATATATATATTCCAAAAATAGTTAATGTGTCTCGATCTGCAGTTTGACAAAGACGGTTTACATCTCTGCTTCGTCATCTCAAGAAAGTTGTTTAAGATATAGCACTGTCTAGCGAAATGAAATAAACTACTTATGTAGTTTTTCTCCATGAATAGAACACCTCAAGTATATTGGCTGGGCTATTAAGCTCTGCAAATGTGAGCTTGTGATTAAATGGATCTGCCAAGATCCCCTTATTAATATCAACTCTTTATGTAATTATTCCTTGGGTCAAAAGTGAAGTAGGCTGTTTTCAAGTCATCTTTCTCATTAGGGCAACCGATCCACAAATGTGCAATAAAAGGGTCACAATGAAGAGAATGTCTCGGCTAGGATATCTCATGTTTCCATTTCCTCTTCGCCATTCACGAATGCTTTCTCTTTAGGCGCAAGCCCTAGCTAATAATATATGGATGACTCGAATGTCGTTTTACTTTTCAGAATCTTCTCCCTCTAATCTTATATGAGCAACGCAAGGGATACTTGGATCGATTTACGTGTAATATCGATTAAGAAGGTGATGTGACAAGCTCCTAAGTTGTGGCGCTTGCGCATTTGACACCCAATCCGAGTTGACCACATGATTTTTTACATCAATTTTGTAAAGCCTTTTTGCATCTCCATGTTTCCTTTTCTAATTCATCATCTACTTAAGCGTAACAAGGTAAATTGCATAGTTTATTGCTCGCCAATATAAATTTTATTGAAATAATGCTGTCAGTGATCGCTTTAATGAAAATTCAATTGTCCCTCTACTTTTTTCTTCTTGTTATTTCAAAATGATCCTTGTGCTTTTTAAAATGGGTCATCAGTTCACCATTTGCCTGTGCGTGGTTTCAAGGACGAAATTTGAAGACTTGGTTTAACATCACAAATTTGCTGGCTTGAAAATTTTATTTTTTTCTAAAGAAAAAAATAATGACAATTAAAAAATGAAAAAAACATTACATACGGTTTTGAATTTTGGGCAAAGTAGATGGATTACTCATGGTATTGTCCCATTTTTATTAGGTAAAATACCTTTTGTAAACAGCGGTTTACAGAATATCGTCTCTCTCTATCTCTATGAGAAAATTCAAGGGCGTTGTCACTTGGCAGCTAATCACTTTAGTATACATGATCAAGGGGATAAGTACACTATCAGTACCATAAGTTGTGTACGGCACTCACTTTGGTGCCAAAAATTTTTGTCGGATCACTTAAGTGCTAAAAAGTTTGAAAAACGATCATTTTAGTGCTAACTTTGATCTGGTTGGCCAGAAATCCGACATTGCACTTTTTTTATTAATTTTTTAAGCTAATGTGGCTCACCGGAGAGTACAATTAGCATCCTAACACCAAAACGACACCGTTTGGTGTCTCCCCCAATTCAAAACCCTAAATCTTCGGCCAATCGCCGTCCTCGACAACCCTCGCGCTTGGTGGCCACGACTCCGACCCCGACCCCGACCCCGACCTCGACTATGGCCACTCGGCAGCTGCGGCTCCGACCCCGATCCCAACCCCGACCTCAGCAATGGCCACTCGGCGGCCGTGGCTCTGACCTCGACCCCGATTCCGACCCCGATGATGGCCACTCGGCAACCGTAGCTCCAACCCTGACCACGACCTCGGCCCCGACCCCTCAACCCCAACCTCGACAACGGCCACTCAGTGGCCAAGTTGAAGGCCGTGATCTGGCTGGTGCTCGGGGAGGCCACTGACGAGTGCGCTGCCATTGACATCTCCCTCTCCATCTCTGATCTCCTCGACGAGTACCTGGCCTACGTCTTCCAGTACTTAGGCTCCGGCGACCAAGGCCGGTGCTCCCTCGTGTGCCATCGAGGGCGTTCGAACAGCACCAAGCAATGGCGGCCGAGCAAGCGACGCGGAGGCCGAGCAAGCTAGGTTGGAAAAACCCCAATTTCAATCCCCAAATAAAAAAATAAAAAAAAAAATTCCCAAATGAGTTAAACGGCGTCATTTTTGTGAGGCCATCCACGTAAGATGGCAAAATGATGTTGATTACTTAAGGAGGATTGAAAACGACGTTGTTTTAAAGCAATAGGAACTTTTTTTTTAAATATAAAAGCCACATAATTAATCTGGCCGGAATCTCTCGCCGGTAGCACCAAATGATTGTTTTTCTCCGATTTGGCACTTAAAGTGATCCAACAGAAACTTTTGACAGCAAAGTAAGCGCCATACACAACTTATGAAACTGATAGTGTATTTCTCCCCATGATCAAGCATACAATATTTGTTAAGCATTCCTCTCTACTGATGAGAGCATGCGATTAGCAAGAATTGCCATTCTTGTATAGCTCAACAAAGGACAAATTATGAGCAGAATACGCCACTTGAACGCTGCGAAATCTCCCCTCTTTCACTAGAGTCTCAAACTCGTTCTCAGTTCTCTCTTTCCCCGTCGGATTCATATTCCACATGAACAAGTACAGTTGGAACAGGCTCCGAGCAGCAAGATTGGCTTCAGGCGCATCTAGAATCACCAGACCGACCACCATTACCTTCCTGCTGTCAGGCAACGCGTAGTAGCAGTTCTTGAGGATCTTGATACAGTGTTCATGATCAAACATGTGAAGTATTCACTATCATATAACACCGGTGTTAGCACTTAAAATGTATTTTTATAAATGCACAGAAATCTACAAAATCGACCTAGAACTTGAGAAGTCAACGAGAATTTGTGGAAAATGACAAATGAACCATTCTTCTAGCTACTTGTTCTGCAATCTCTCTGAAGCAATATGGGGCTGTTGGGTTATCTAGACTAACCTTAGTGAAAATCGCATCTCCTTTTGGAATACTTTCAAACATATCTCCCGCAATGTACTCGGTACCTGTACCAAATCGTAGTGTCCATCAAGATCCGAGCAATCAATTTGCAAATCACTGGACTATCCTGTGTCTTAAGTGCTGATGCTTAGGCTCTTCATTGTGATTAAAATGAAGGAAGATGGACTTTCTTTTTGGTATTCTGTAGTACGCCACTGCCCATAATTGACATCGATGCAATCCTGATGAAGAAACTTCACTATTGTTGGCAAATGAAAGTTTCGCTTAGGATTACTAGAGACTCATGTAGCAAGCGAGTATGGAAGGAGTATTCCATAAGAGATTGATAAGGCAATTTGGTTCTTAAACATTGACATCAGGCACTCATTAAAGGGGCTACTATCCCTCTTGCCGTAATGACCTATTCATGGAAGGACGTCTATGTCATAAAAAGAGCTGCAAAAATTCACACAGATTCCACAATAGCATTTCGAACAGGACATAACACTGGTTGACTTTGCTAACAATGTCAACCGTTGCAAAGTCTGTATGCGAATTCTCCTTCGCTTCCATACCTGAATAAGAAGGTGACTTCTCAATGATCGACGCCAGATCAAAGTTGATTGCCTTAATGTGAGGGTACTTGGAAACGATCTTGCTAAGAATGGAACTATCACCACCTCCTACATCAACCAGTGAGCTGAACCCTTCGAAACCTTTGTATGCATCAAAGATTTTCGACATGAACAATTTGTTGTATTCTTTCATCGAGTTCTTGAAAATCTCAGAGAATCTCGCATCCTTCCTTAAGTATGAGACCGTGTTCATCCCATGTGCCCTTTCAAATGGAACTCCTTTCAGAACAGCATCTTATAAGTGGAATCTGATCAAAGAATTTTATGGAAACTTCAATACCAACAAAAACCCCCCAAAACAGGAATAAGAAAGTGCTCGCCTTTTACCTACAAAGTTACTTTTGAGAATTACACTTTCAGTATTCAAATTGATGGAGATAAAGTGTGATTCACAAATGATGCAACAAAATCACAGTTATGAATATGAAATATTTTAGAACAAAAAATCTTTAAATCCTAAACAAAGAACTTATAAAGATTAAGATCGAAAGTACATTAATGCGGTTTAAAGGCCAAGAATGATGGCGACAATGTAGTAACTCAACATAGTGCACAAAAGACAAATACATTTTCACAGGATACGATACAACAGTCTACCACTATAAAAATGATTTATATATGAGTCTTCTGCATTCAGTCTGAATGAACTTGGGATAACTCGACCTTGTGAGATATCAAATAGTATGAAGAGACCGTGAAGAAGATTCGTTACTCTAGTACTTTATCCAAATAATAGTGAAGGTGGAGATGTAAAATTAGAGTCTGAAATTTTCTCCAAAGATGCAGCTTTCAAGGTCCAACTAATACCTCATTTTTAAAGGGAAAAGGAACCATTACCAGAAATCAATCATGACTCTGTCCTGAACCGTGAACATCAGGTCACTCAATGACCCGTCTTCTCGATTCCTCAAGAAGTACTCGGCCACAGGTGCCAAACCATACTCTGCAAACCCAATGACCCAGGCCATCTTTTCCTGAAGAGACGCTGAGAATCGAGTGGCTAGCGAGTAGGCTAACTGCGCATGACAACGCTTTTGTTCTCGGAAAGAATTTTTTTTTCAGAAATAGTTCTATTCTATTTCTGCTTCGGGAAACAATTTCTGAGTAAAAGAACCCGTTTGATAACGACACAAAATTTCTACTCCTAGAATAGAAAAAGAATAGAAATGCGTTTGGTAACGCAACAATTACTTTTTGTATTTATTCATTTTTTATTTTTGCCGATAGATCGCCACCGCCGCCGGCGCGACGACCGGCAACGGCGGCGACAGCGGCAACAATCAATCGCGGCGGCAATGACCGGCGGCGACAACCGGCAGCAGCGACCGGGCGGCAACAATCGGCGGTAGCGACGACCGGCGGTGGCGACCGCAACCGGCAACGGCGGCGGCGGGGCCGATCGACCGGCGGCGGTGGTAGTGGGCGGTGGCTCCGGGCAGTTGACGATGGTTGCAGCAAGAAAATAAAATTAAAAAAGAAAATTAGCTTACTTATAGAAATTGTTCCGGGAACAAGAAGCAATGTTTTTTTGCTTCTCAAAACTGCTTCCGGAACAAAACGGGAACAAAAAATTGAGAAATTGTTCATGAGAACAAATGTTTTACCAAACAGGTTTCTGTTCTTTTTTTATTCCGGGGAACAAAAGAACAGAAATTGGGAGAAACAGGAGCGTTACCATGCACTACCTAAGCATCTTATCAATCACGTCATGCGCATCTGAGTTGTTTCTAATAGGAACCTTGGAAGCGATATGTGAAGGGAAAGCAACCCATTTGGTCCAGTTTTGGAGAAATAATTAAAAAAAAATGCAAACATCTTTAAAGTAAAGAGATTTTTCAAAATATTACACTGTTTTACAAATTATAACATTAATAGCATTGAAAAGTAACTTTATCATAAATACCATTTGGCAAAACTCACATTTATAAAGAGCTTTTATTATTTATTATTATTAATACAATTGAAAAGAATGAAGTGGTTGGAATGTTAGTGATTTGCCAAAATCCTCTTATTAATATCTATCAACTCTTTATGTATCCATTCCGTGGGCCAAAAGTGAAGTAAGCTGTCTTTAAGTTGTCTGTCTCATTAAGGTAACCCAACTACAAATGCTATGATTGATCGCAATGAAGAGAATGTCTCGCCCAGGATACCTCATGTTTTCATTTCCTGCCATTCACGAATGCCCTCTCTTTAGATGCAAACCCTAGCTAATAATATATGAATGACTTGACTGTTATTTTCGTTTTCGGAATCTTCTCATGCTTAACTTGTACAAGCAATGCAAGGTATACTTGGGTCGATTTATATAATATCGGTTAACAAGGTGACGTGACAAAATGCTAGCTGGTGACACAGGCGCATCTGACACTCGATCCGAGTTGGCCACATGATCTCCGACACCAATTTTGTAAATCAATCTTTGCAGATTGAAAATGATTAAGCAAAATAGAAATGGACAAGACAAAGGGACTGAAATGTGGTCCCATCATGGGTGGCTAGAAATGGCCCACCTTTCAAGCGGGAAGCCCAACAGAACCCAATGTTAAGCAGGTCCAAGTAAAGTGCACTACTTTTCGGCCCAGTAGGAAAGGCCCATGCCTACCTAGCTTGTTAAGTTTCGAAGATAGTCATGTTTGAGATCTTCAATTTACAAGAATTAATCGACTAATAATTGCTATACATTATTCAAAATGACCCTCTCTTTTCTGTAACTCAATCATAGGATCATTGATACCAAAATGTTTAAAACATTAGTTAGATTGGTGGAATCTCACATCTCTTATGGTAAACACATGTGAAAATATTCGATGCTCTCTTCACTTAACAATAAACTTTGATATCAAGATCATGAAATATGTTGAGCATATGGTATTGATTCACCAAATAACAAAGAAGATGACTAGCGCCATTAGATTCGAGTGTTCGGCAAGCAATGCTTGATCATGGGTATGATGAACATGAACATGGATGAGATGTGTACCATCAAGATGGACAAAGTATCTATTTGGAGACGCAATGATTGATTGATAGAAAGGTTATGTCCAGGCATTTCTCTTTTCGGGATATATCACAATCATATTAGCCGGAAAAAATTAGGAGGGCCAATTGCAGGAACACAGCAAGAAAGTTAGGTTGACCCTTTATCCATTTAGGTTTGAATTATGTTGGGTATCAATTTCCCAACAAAAGGCCATTAACTCCATTATCATCTAGCCTTTTTTTTTCCCGAAATTTCAAAGGCCTATGAGTTAGAAGCATAGCTAGCTATTTCCTCTTTTCTTTGCAATGCCATCCTTACAGGAGGAATCCCTCCAGATTCATGCACACAATTACATTAACAGCATGTTAGGTTAAGTAATATCACAAAATTTATGTGGGCATTTAAGTAAGTGATCAAACAAGTGAAACTGGGTCCAAGCTTTGCTGAGATGGTGCACTATGTTTTGTCTTGCATTATTTGTGAAACATCACACTTGCATCAAAACCCAGTTAAATCGCATCGTCTTCTCAAAATTTCCTATTCCTTTATAAGAGAAAGTTAGTTGGATATCGGCCAATTTCAAATGATATACTTGGTACATCAACACTGCTTGGCTTCTGCTTATGCACTTCAAATCGATTCTTTACCAAGTGAAGAGATATTTTAGTTAAGATATCACCCAAGAAGCTCAGCAGAGACTTGTCCTTTTTATTTATGTCTCGATAAGGCATCGCATGTGCGGATGTACAATTTCCTTATCCTTGTAGTTCGCTTAGCTATGTAAGAGCCCTCGAAGTCCAGAGGAGCAGATAAGATGCCGGCTTGCTTCTATATCCTCTCCAGATAAGTTACATAATAAAGGCTTCACTTTCACTTTTCTCTTAAGACCATTTAATGCTGGTGTGCCTTCTTTTGGCTCGCAGAGAAGGAATAATTATACATCTTTAGACTTTAGTCCCCTACACACGCCCATGAGCTGAAAGCCCAAAGTGCTGCAGTTAGACGGTCTTTATGTCTGAAAGCAACGAAAAGAACAAAAGGCTCAAAGTGCAAGGACCGTGTAGATTGAGAGAGAGAGAGAGAGAGAGAGAGAGAGAGAGAGAGAGAGAGATGGGCAATAAGAGTTGAAAGCGTGACGATAGTTAAAGGACCACTAGGGCTCCGATTCCAAACGCTACAAGCATAGGACCACCAAGGCCAACTGCATTTTCTTCTTCTCTTTGGCGGCTCTCTCTCTCTCCCTCTCTCTCTCTCTCTACCAAGTTGGTTTTCAATTTTCCAGCAATTGAAACCATAAAAAACTAGTTACCCGTCATTAATCAGCATCTACGCCACCTACCGTCCCTTTCCATCTTCTCATTCGCTCTCTTTATTTTTAATAGATAAGGATCGGGCCTGGCTGTCACTCGTTTGTCTTCTCCTTCCATTGATGAATACATATGCAGTTCTCTATATCCATCGTTGCTCTTCTTGTGCAGCACAATATAAAAGGATAGCCGCGGCACCACAAGAAATCTCATCGAAATTAGTTTATTAAGTGATGAGAGACAACATGATGTTTAAATTAGTGACAGATCCACGCGAACGAATTAGGGTAGTCAAGCAAAGATTAGACAGCGCATCATTTTTTAGATAACTTTATTAACGTTACTAAAATAGTCGGATCGCCAAAATAATTATGTAATTAAATGTTGCCGACTACATTTCCTACCATTAGAAAATTTAAAAAAAAAAAAAAAAAAAAAAAAAAAACCACGCACCCTCAAGAGGAATCTGACTAAAACCAACGAGCTGTAAGCACCACGTTTGATAACATGTCACTTCAGCAAAGTTGCCTGTGACATTACCATCTGATGGCGAGTCTCTTCTAGCTTAGCATCATCATCAGCAAAGTGGATTCTTGTCCTTTTACATGACCTAACCCTCAGGCACTTTCCAATTCCCTCTCTTGAGCGATCTTCACTTAATATATCTTTGTGGGCCATTTAAGTTGCTTAATTAGTATGTAGCCATTCGCGCACGCCGAATGACAGGAAACGCGTGGCCAGGTTGCACCATGCGCTTTGTTCTTGGAGTCCAACTGCGCCGCGCCCGGGGTTTGCTTGACTACGCACGTCGCTTAGTAACAGAATTTTTATTAAGATCGCTAGGTAGATTTGGCATTCCTCTCTTGAAAACTCGGGATAGGTCGGACCATCAAAGGGTTCTACTGGAGCAAATAGGGCTTACTTTCATCTGATTTAGTGAGGTGACATGGGTTTGCTATTATAACGAGAAGGGGGAAAATTACAAAAAAAAAAAGTCATAAAATTATTGTACAAATGTCAATTCAATCATAAATCTTTTAATTTTGCCAAATTTATTACTAAAATTTTCAATAATTTTACCCAAAATTCGTTGATGTGGACGTTGGCAATGCAATGCTAACATAGACAATTTTTGCGAAATTTTTACTTTTTTTTTTTTTTCGTTGTGGCTTGCAACAGTTTAGGAGACAACTTTACCCTTGCTAGCAGTCGATGAGGGCTTGTAGCTCACCTAGAGGCCAAGGAGGGTCATAGGTTAATAATAATAATAATAATAATAATAATAATAATAATAATAAATAAATAAATAAATAAATAAATAAATAAAATATATTATTCATTTTTTCAATAAAAAATAGTAAAAATTGGTCGGAATGACTATATTATCAAATTGTCAAAAGATCTAAGATTGTATTGGTCAAATTGAAAAGTTTAGAATTAAATTGACATCCCTCCAATAGGTTTTGGAGTTTTATTTGGTAATTATCCCCATTCGGAGGGTAAGCAGCTATTTGTGGTTTGTGATGAATTAGACACTATGCTTTTGGAAAGTGTCATATCATGTGAAAACTTATTGCATAAGACATCCCATCATAAACCATCATAAATGGTTGGAAAAGGAATCTCTATATATACAATTTATATTTGCATTATTATAAGCTTGCGAATAATTCCTTGAAGTTGACTTGATGTAGTATAGTAATTTAAAACCATCTCGACTATACATTATTTTTTATTCCTCCCGCACGCATCTTATGATTATAATTTAAATTATTACATGGCCTAATTCTTCAGAAGAAATCTTACCCAATACTTATACGCCGATGTTTGGGAATAACACGTATTTCGTGGAGAAGATACCCAGTCAATGCCCATAAGAACTTTGATACATTAATCTCTTGACCAAAGTTTGCTAATTTTCTATGAGAGTTGCTCTATGGTTTTTTCCCTGGTTTTAATAAATGGAAGTTACTAAAAAAATACCCCAAAGCACTTCTTAAGGGTCATTAATTGTATTTTGAAAATACAATTTTTTTTATATGAGGAATATGTTCTTTTCAATTTTTCAAAGGCGGTGATATACGTTTTTACTATTTGGTGGCCTCAACTAGTGGCCCTGAAATGGATTACCACAAATGGGGAAAATGGTTATTTTATTCAACTAATTGAAAATCTTATAAAAAAATAATTGCCATTTTTTTACCAACTAATCTCAACTTAAGTTATAAATATTGTCCATGTCACGTAGGACATACAACGTCCATGTCAATGGTTTCTAACCAAAATTGGCCGGTTAGACTTAATCAGTAAAGCATGAAATGGATTAAGATTAAACTGTGAAAGGTTTAGAATTAAAACATATATAATAAGTATATGACTTTTTTGACAATTTTTTAAAGGCTTTTTGTGGTAATTCTCCCTCTATTTACATTTTGACCTAGTACTTGAGATAGTAATAAAGTATACTCCACTTCACTTTAATTTAAGGTTTCCAATCTAATATATAGGGGCACGCCCATTATTTCGATTCAAACTTTGATTATGTACTAAACCTCAAGCATGCTGCCTCCTGTTTGTTTCTCGTGCAAAATGCCAAAAGCTAACCCGAGATTTGAACTTACAGGTAACATTCTGCATTAACATATAAATAAGAGAAGTTGAAGTGCACAGCAAGAAAGAAAAAGTCTAGTATCAAAGAGGTAAACCGCTCCAAAAGAGAAGGGCTTTTTGAGTTAATTTAACATAGGATTATCTCGTGTTATGGAGATAAATAATCCAACGAGAACCTTCGAGGTGGACGACCGAGGCAAGTGGGATTAGCAACTGGGTCGGGAAATTAGGGCAACTTGGCCTGGATACCAAGTCAAAAAGATTCAAATCTTGAACGCCAAACAAGAAGATAAAATAATCAAATCGCGAAAGTTAAATTAACCCTAAGCGAGGCGATTCCTTTCGTTGCTGATTGGGTTATTAGTTCACCAATGGGGGCGAACGTCACCTTAATCCAGGTGGATGACGAGAGGGTACAGCTCGAGAATCAAACGTGATTGATTAATCCAACTAATAAGGTCATGACGCATTTCGTAATAACTCATCAATGATTAAATAATCTTTTCCCCTTTGGTGGCGTGCCGACGAACAGAAAGTCTCGTAACGGAAACGAAAAGCCCGATACCCAACATAATTTATGTGTATAATATATGGATATAATATATGTGTATATGCGTATATGGGCCCTCTTGGTTTAGATTATCCAAGGCGTGCTATATTATTGTATCGTAGATTAAAAAATAATCCCCAAGTGGAAAAGAGATCCGATGAATGTACGGACACTCCAGGTGTTACCGAAGCTAGAACAGGGCACGAAATATGGAAGAAGTCAGACTCGTGGAAGCAGGGTTTGCCCAGATTCCCATCATATTAAACTATAGTGGTGACCATAGTTTCGACCTCTCCCGAATTCAAGGATGGCGTTAGTTGATTACCTTTTTATCGTCCTCTGAGTAAATCTTTGACCTAGGTTTGAGATACGGAACAAAATGAAATAACACGTGGCGTGTGCCTGCTACTGCTGAAACGCTTTAATTTTCGATCGAGTAGCCTCCGGAGATCCCTTCACTTTCCTCTCGAAGAAGGGGAATTGGGGACAGAAAAGGGATACGTACAGCACTTTCATCCGTTAGGCATTCATCATCAATTTGCTCCACTTGAACTGGCCCTAGAAATGCCCCCCAATTTTATTTTATTTTTGGTACTCCTCATTAATACACACTTGTGCATCTAGCTTTTGACTTTGAGATTATTGGGGTCGCGTCACGTTCATTGGCCAATATAAGTCCATGATGATTGAATAACGACCTTCAATTATTTATACATTGATATAGAGAATCGATTAGAAAGCCCTTAAAGCATAATGCTAAGTTTCTGGATCCTCAACAGTACTTTAATCCAGGTGTGGAGACAATGGTTTTCTGTCCATTTCATCAAAAACTATCTACTAGGGTAGTCAGCTTTGTGAGATGGGCGGGAAATTTTCCATGGAAAATACACCAACTTGGCAGTTGAAGAGGGTATATATGACTTGATTGTGTGAATCGTATTAGGAAGAGTGCAGCGCAAATTCAATACCTCATCATGAAAAGATCCAAAATGAAGCATGAGCAAGAGCCCGGCATTAATTATCACATTCGGCGAATTCATTTAACTGACACAAGACTCTATTTCAATACTTGAAAATGGCGATCCAAATTGCTGATCCTTGATTAACATAATCAAAGCAAGGAGGGAGCGAGGGAGGGAGAGAGAGAGGTGTGGCTTTGGACTTGGGGTGTTTCTAAAGTTATGGAAAAGGAGAAGGGCAACTTGCATGTTTGATGGGATGGTGACAAGTCTGGTTTTGGAAAAACTAATACCAATGATGTTTGGTTGTTCCTGAGTCTGGTTTTGAAACGTGCGCGGTCTCGAATTGGGCCCCTGTATTCCTCTGAATAAAACTAATGTGCTCAATTTGGCATATGCATATTATTAAATACGATGACCCTGATGAATTAAGAGCCAAAGTCTACGTTTTCAATTACTAAAAACTGCTTGGTAAGCCACAAGTGGGATTAGAAAGTCCCAAGTGGGACGTGCTACCGCTTGCTTAGCTTAGTTGATAGGCATTTGCTTTCCATGTATAGGATTTTTTTTAAGCTAGGGTTTCTCAAGGTATATTCTGTGGCATATTATTAACTAGGGATTCATTCTAGGAAAATATAGGGAAAATTGTCCAACAAGATCTAAACCTATCGTACGTAGGCTAATTTAGTTATAAACTTTTAATTATACTAATTTAGTCCTAAATTTTTTGACAATTTGTCAATATAGTCATTCCGGCCAAATATCCAAATAGTAGGTTTATGACTAAATTGGAAAATTTTCAAAAGATATAGGACTAAATTGACACAATTGAAATGTTTAAGATTAAATTAGTACAATCAAAAGGTTTGTAATTGAACTAACTACTTGTATAATAAGTTTAGGATTTTTTGGATAATCATTCTCAAATATACATTTTGTATTATTGCTATTGAAGATATGTGCATATGAGAGGGTTGTTAATTATCGTCTCGCAGAGCATAGAACATTGATTGATGATTTATTATAACTTAATTTTTCTTCACCAAAAAAAAAAAATTGATTGATGATGTTTCATAAGATGTACTACTTCTCTCAGATATTTATTAGATTATATAAATGGATGCATGACAAATCAATTGAGGCGGCTGATCAATCAACTTCCACAGCTATTTTCAACAATAGCTTCCCCCCATAATATATCACTATCCCCATTTAGCTGTAAAAAGAAACTAAACCTCAAGGGTAAAACTAGGCTAGAGTCTCAGTTAAATTGGTCAAGATGATCGGTCCAGGTGCAATTTTGTATAAGCGGTCAGGTTTAGACTAATTTAGCTTCCCTTAAAAGCCTCACATCAAAGGCCAAATTGGAAAAGAGGAAAAGAACCAATCTTTCCTTCTATTAGCAGGCGTGTGATTTCCGACGAATATTCAGATTTTTCAATCAATCGCTATTTTGCAACAAAATCCCCACAATCAGCAGAGATAATTGGAGAAAATGAAAGGATATGGGAATTTCATTTAAGCCCTAGCATACTGGGGTTACGTAGAAGTGTAAAGTCCGTTTTTTCTCCCCCAAAGAAATAATGGATAGAATGCATAGAACCTATATGCACAAAAGCCTGAGGACCTATCTCCTTCAGAGAACTTAATTCAAGTGTGGCTCATAAAATGACTACACAATTATAAAGAGTTATTATGAGAGAGAGAGAGAGAGAGAGAGAGAGAGAGAGAGAGAGAGAGAGAGAGAGAGAGAGGATGTGGCTCATATAGCTGCAGCATGCTTCACGGCAAGTTAGCACATAGCAGTCAATTGGCAAAGTTATATATGCTCTTTGAATCTTGGGTTATATAGCCACACCCCGACCACCCCCACAGAAGGCAATGGTCCCCACGAACACAAAATAATTAAAAATGCACCCCCCCTCCCCCCCGAACAGTTAGATACTCCCCATTAGACTAATACAACTTTCTTCTTTGCTTTGAAACAATAATTTGTCTGTCTTATTCTTGATTTAAGGCTAGCGGTTGCTCAATTGTTGTCCTTATTGAAAAGTATGTAGCTCTTGCTCTCTCTCCAAAACAGCTGGTCCTTTTCTTGGGCCTTATCTCAAAGCCTTTAAAAATGATTTCTTTTTGTGCTTTGAAAATGTGAAAAAGAGAGACAGAATAGTCCACCCTGGATGATGACAAGGACAAGGTCACATGAGCCAACCAGATAATACATGGGGTCCCTACTAATAATCTTCCTCTCTCTTTCAAGAGAGAATTTAATCAAGAAAATGAGGGGTAAGGGAAAATGTAAATTAAATATCCAAACTCTGAGAAACTTCCAGGGAGGTACCTTGAGAAGAAAAATATCATAACCCCCATATGGTTTTTCTCTCTCTCTCTTTCTCTTTCTCTCTCTAAATTTTCCTACTAGCTTTTGTTTTTTCTTGCCCCAAGTTCTTCTCTGTGAGCTCCACTGGTCTCCCTCCCTCCCTCCCTGCCTCTCTCTCTCTCTCTCTCTCTCTCTCTCTCTCTCTCTCTCTCTCTCTCTCTCTCTCTCTCTCATGTATATAGTTCACATGCTCAAGTTTCAACTTTCAAGGTCAACAACAAGAGGAAGAACTTGCCGTCTTTGAAACGTCCATGGCCTGTTCAAGAGTGTCCCGGTGGTCAAAGAAGCAAAAGGACCGATCTTCATTGTGGTGAGAGCTTCCTCCTCCTTCCACTTTTGGGTCTCCAAGATCTCCTGAAGAATCTTTACCCTAGTAACCACACAAACAAAAACCAGCGCCAGTACATTTGCGGTGAGTTTGTTCTATATTATTCTGTTCTCATCCACAAATATATCACTCACATCCCTACACCAATCACACGTTTTTTCCCACTGCGTTTCTCTTTAGTATCTCTCATATGTGTTGTTTGATTTTCTTGCTCCAGTTATCTCCTTTTCAATTCCTGGACTAGATCCACAAAGAGGAGACAAAAGTGTGAACAAATCAAGGGTTTTAATTTCTTCGACAACCACCAGCAGATGATTCGAGGTAGCCACTGCCCTTTTGCTTCCCCTTCATCCTCATCTTCTCTCTTTTCTTCTCAGTTCAAGACCTTGCTCTCCCTCTAGAATTCATGGACCTATCCCCGCGGAACGATGGCTACATCACACAAGAGAGCTACACCCCATGTGCCGAGATCGAGAAAGAGCACATGTTCGACAAAGTCGTGACCCCTAGCGATGTGGGCAAGCTCAACCGCCTTGTCATCCCAAAGCAGCATGCCGAGAAGTACTTCCCCCTTGACTCATCCACGAGCGACAAGGGGCTCCTCCTGAACTTTGAAGACCGAAACGGGAAGCCATGGCGATTCCGGTACTCCTATTGGAACAGCAGCCAGAGCTATGTGATGACCAAGGGTTGGAGCCGCTTCGTGAAGGAAAAGAAGCTCGATGCTGGCGATATCGTGTCATTCCAACGAGGGGCCGGCGAGTCGGGGAAGGACCGGTTATACATCGATTGGAGGAGGAGACCCAATCCGCCGGAGCACACCTCGGTCTTTCCCAATCTCCCACTTCCCCATCATCAACTCTCGTTCCACCGCTCGGTTCCATGGGGACTATCGTCGCTCGTAGGTTCAGCCGTCACATCCAGTACTACTTTCCTTGGGAACCCTTATCAGAGCTATGGAAGCACGAGCAATCACCCTTTTGGGCATGGCGACATCATAAATAGTTCGAATTATGGGGGCTCATCGGTGTTTCTCCTCAGATCGAGCGTGGCCCCACGGCAACTGGGGATAATGGAGAATATGGAGGTACAAGGTGGAGGCAGTGGCGGTCTTCTTGGCGGCAGAAGAGGCGTCGAGCCTGTGGTGTTTGATTCGGTGCCGGTGGTCCATGGGAATAAGGCTGCTGCGAAGAAGTTTAGGCTTTTTGGCGTCAATATGGAGTGTCCCGATTCGGAGTCCAGCGAACCCAGCACATCCTCATTGCAACCCCCTCAGATTTCTGCAACTCCTTCGCAGTACCCTTCGCATGAATTGAGGGTCTATGACGGGTGGCCACTTCTGAACGGACCGAGCAAAGACAAGGCATCATCCATGTCCTTGGACTTGGAAATCTGAGAAAGTTAGAGAAGAAAGATGACCAAAAAAGGAGGATACACAGTTTGTGTCAAAGGCAAGCACCATGATCAGCTGAGCTAGTTCTTTGTTTTCTGCTTCTACTTAGTCATAATTCACAGGTGACTTAGCTCTCTCTACTGGGAAGGATCATCAGAAATGGAAACAGACTAGAGAGCCGCCACCTATTTTCATCACTCTCTTCTTTAAACTTTGTGCATAAATATACTTTAACATCAGTCAAGGGATTATTGTTATTATTAAATGGAGACAGAGATCCATCAAGTCCAAGATTTCATGTTTTTGTCTTTTATATTATTTTCTTTTGGTTTTTTCCCCTCCTTGTAGGGCTCGGTTCACGCAGCAATATGTATTTATGACATGGTTTCCTCTCAAGGTCTCTTGACTCTCACTTGTCATGCTACTCTTTGTTCTCTGGCCTTCCCTCCCTCCCTCTCTCTCTCTAGATCTCTATTCATTGATTTGATTTTAATAATTTAGGATAAGCATTTTGGATCACCATTATGTGTGTAGACTGTAGAGTATGAATCTTCCTATGAGCTAGACCTCTTATGCTACATATACTGATTAGAGATTAAGACCGATCATAATTTCTCATACACCCTAGATATATAAAAATGTGTAGTAATATCATTAAGGGCAAATGCATGGTTTGATACTTAGCTTTTCCTTTTTCTGTATGATATGCGAATTCCTTTAGGTTGTGGTTCTTATTGCTGCATCAGCATGCCCAGAGAGAGATTGGAGAAAGCACAAGGGAGATTTGAAATTAAGGTGAGAGCTCCTTATCTTTGTGCAATGCCATATCTGCATCTATTCTTGCAAGTCTTGACTCTTTTCCATCTTAATTCTTTTTGTGTTGCTTGTGAATATCTTTGATGGCGATGAGCTGAGAGTTCAATTCATCTTGCTCGCTTGTCCCTAATAGGATCTTTTGTCGTCATTAAGTTTCTCATCATGGAAAATATTTGCTTTTGCACCTGGTGATTGAAGCCTAGCTTGATCTTAAATTTCCGCTAAAGCAAGAAAGCTTTCCTGTCTCATGAAGAGCTTAGTCCGGTTGCAGTAATATATGACCTAAACTAACATACTAAGTAACATCAGTTGTCCGACTTTTGATTTTTCCACGAAGAGGAGGATTTCTCATCTGGCTTAGCTTATCAAGAGGACTTTGTGATTTGTTCCTCCCTTTTTTCCTTTTTTGGGAGGAAATATGAAATCGAACCGAGAGCCTCGATTTTTTACTAAGGCAGATCTCAATTTAGGCCAACAATTAAATCATTCCAACATAAGTTCTTTTCACATAATGATTGATCGGACGGTCTTATGAAGAGACATTTTTGCACTTGTACATACTTTAGCGAAATACAAGATCAAGGGTTGGATCCTCTACATATACGTGCTTCCTCTTTCCTAGAGTACCCGTCATAGCTTCTTCAAATTACTCTCTGGAACTACTTGCCTCTTTATCCTTCACATCACTCTAATTCTCTCATCATCCGAGTTTTTATCTAAATCCTTTCCAAATTCCAAGAGCTTCGCATAATCTCTCTAAATCAGTTTGGAGATCAAGCAATTGTGTGCATAAGCTCATACGGAAATAGACCATGATCTTACGACCGGTTGATATATCGAATTAGACCTATCTTTTACGTTGTTACAACTATAAATACTTATTCCTTCAAATGTATTCATTTCTAAAGCTACTACTTTATTGTAGTTCAGTCCTGTATGTACTGATCGCTCTCCTAGCATACGATTAGAGAGTTGTGTATTAGTCTATCGCCATCTATGAAATTCCTTTAAGCTGTTACAATCTTTAGAGCTGAACCCATGCCAAGTAGATGAAATTTGTTCTTGTTTACAGACATAATTTGATTTTACAGAAAGAATAACGTGCATGGATTGTTGGACTTGTTTTCACGGGTGCAGAGTTGCTTTGATACTCTATTCTCTCGACTTACAAAAGTTGAACAAGATCTTAAATTTGACTAAAAGGATTTGGCGATTGCGAAACTGCTGCAGTTTTGAACATCGGCTATTCAAAATCGCCGCAACATTTCGGAAACACTTTTCAACTTATTTTGACCCTTATTGTAATTTTTTTATTTTGCCTTATGGCTAGAATGGCGTCTCAGTTGACACTAGCTAGTTCTACGAGAGATTTTTGGTATTGCCTTCTCTCTATACGAATTTATTTTTCTTTCTTTATAATCTTTGGTGGTCAGCCAAAAGTTCATCACGTTTCTGATGAGCCGACCTTGCTTGGCAAGATCGGTACGCCTCTTCCCAGTCATCTCTCTCTCTCTCGCTCTCGCCCATCAGATTGATGATCATACGAGCCCATGTCATGGGGGGGGGTGGGTAATCCACCACGTGCATTAATGGAGTTCTACCTTTTAGGATCACCGCCATGAAGGGACAAATTGAGAATTAGAGAGCACTGGTTGCCACTTTGTCTTGTAGTCCACCTAACATTGCGCATCAATCGATGTGTGTTAAAACACGTAATCAACTGCTAATTAACAATCATTAACGAGGCTTGACTGGACAAATTTGACAAGAGATTGTCATTTTTCGTGGAAGGCATGTGGTCGCCACCGAAAGATAAGACAATTTCGCGGTGATTGATGCAAAAACCCTAAGTGTAGCTTTCGTGTAGCTTGGGATTCTAGGGTTTTTACCATTCTTCTATACATAGATATATTAATATTGTCTATGTGATATACTTTCTTTCAGAGCGATCGGAAACATGTCATTCGAAGCAAGGTACTAATGATTATCGATTCTCCTAGACTCCATAAGTATGATTGGGTGTTGTGTGTTGAGTTCTTATAAGATATCAATCATAATCACCCCTTTTTTCCCCTGTTAACGCACGATATTCTAACACAAAATACCCAACAATAACATCTTTTAAGATTTGATAATCCAGCTGCTCAGTCAACTCAATGACTTTTCCAGCTAATTTGCTAATGATTCAGAATGAGTATGGTTTTTCTCGCTTCTTACACTAGGGATATGGACTTGCCCAGGTTTTTGCTAAGATGGTCTTTGAATGAAAAATGATGATAGCGTTGGGAATTCATTTGCCCTAAACTTAGGCATATATTGCCCCTAACCATTTTACCTCATGATTTTCTAAAGTATCCCGTAATTACTCTAGTGAAAAATTCATTTCCATAGATTCAATTTGAATATCCAATAAATCGGTTGATTAAACCGCACCACTTATGATCTTTGAATGAGAGAAATGGATGCCTAATCAGAAGCATCAAGAAATCCAAATAGCATGCAAATGAACAATGAAACTTTATGGTTATAATTAATGATCAAAAGATTAAATTGTTAAGATATGAAACATAGCTCATGCCAATAATTTCAGAAACGAGAAGGTTGTCTGGCCTCCTCCTTGCTTTTGTTTCTGTTTAAACCTTCAAACTTGTTATTGTCGTGATTGTGCCGTCTTTGTTTTTACATCTCGTCACCCTTCCAATACATTTGGAGTGCAAGTTCCTGGTGTCGAATCTTTTGTACATTTTTTCCTTAATATATTTCTTACCTTTTACCAAAAAAGACATATATCTGGAAATTCAAACTTTTTAAATTGAAAACATTTCGAAACTCTCCGAATATATATAATATATAAAAAACAATTGGACAATTAAGAAACCCAAATCCCGTAAATAACTGGACAATTAAGTACCCACTTAAACAATCGCTGCCGATTTACTTTTTTACGCCTCACAATCTTCAATGAAGTGCAAGGTTGAGCCTATGTTGTCCCTTTGTTCTGGAAACTAGGCACAAAGCAGATAGCTGCTTCGGGATTCACCCTTTATGAGGACTCCTTTTTCAAAGCCATGCCAGTTTCCACTTTGGAGCGTGCATATATGAAGTTTCAAGGAGCACTGGAGCTTTGTTGACAACAATTGATGGACGTAGTATCATACAGCGTCTGCTCATTCTACATTCACCAAACAGCATGTGACCCGTGACCCCAGCAACCCTATGCATGGTCACACGTTTTTCTAAGAAAAATTTCAATCCCGCATGATTTATTAAGACATAAGAACTGACAGAGTGACGTTAGCTCATCATAGCACAAAAGCCCATCGTGTCGCGATCATACACGTGAAAATGTCAATATCACCAATAATTAAGCATATATTTGCTTTTTATTTTATATATATGCGTTAAAAGAACGGTATTGTAATATTTAATTGAGCGAATAAGAATTCTCGCAGATATGACAGCTGTGCAAATACGAATACAACCTAATAAATTTTGTACCTGGCATCACGTACAATGGTGATGGTGATGGTCTCTTTCTCTCTAAATAGCATCTAGGGTCTGAGCGTCTAAGTGATGGAGAGGCAGTGATAGAGTTCTCAGTGACTGTTCCACTTTAAGAGAATGGGCCTGCATATACCACTCCGGAAGCAAAACGGACAATCCTAACCAAGTTTTACGAACTTCCAAAAGCCTCCTTCTTTCGTTAGGACTCTCTCTCTCTCTCTCTCTCTCTCTCTCTCTCTCTCTCTCTCTCTCTCTATGTGAATTCGGAAACCTTAACTGCAATTTTTCTTTGTTTTTTTTTGCCATCAATTGACACTTCTGCACTTATGATCACCATTTGTGTCCCTGGAAGATCTTTTTTATTATTTATAAATTAAACCCCACTATGCATGCATTACGTGCCCTTCACTCGTCTAGACAGACACACACCCCTAAAAAGTTTATTATTTCATTGCTTATCATCTTGTCTTGGGTGGACTCGACGACTCCACGACATTAGAGATAGCTCTACCTTAGCCAAAAAGGGGAAGAGCTAGCTGCGGTTTCGAACTGTAGCCCAGCCAATACCTATTCTGGGGTGGTTTTGGAACTCTAATGTACTAAACTGAACTTGCCACTTGCAAAAGGATGCCCTTATTGATGAATTTAAGCAATTTTATAGATGAACAGTACGTGGGATGAAAAGTGAACGTGTCTACCTGCTTCAACGCAAATGTGCAAGTGTTGTGCTGGGGCTTGAACATGGTGTCATGGGCTATTTGACGACCTCGACCAATTATGTCCACGTATTTAGGTCGACCATTATATTGTTTCCTATCGGTGGTCTAGTAGGGTTTTGGTACGGAATCTCGGGTTGTGTTTCGTGACTGTCACTTTAGGTTATATACATCGATATACCGTAGTTTCTCCACGTTTAATGCATAATTCTAAGCCACCTTCCCTCGTAGATGCATTTAAAGTCTTGAAATTTTATGCCCTATCGTGTATTAAGGAAATAAGTGTTTGTGTCCAATGAAGGTTTTACACGTGGGAGATTAAAATAATATAATGAAAATGTTCTTTTGGAAGCCATAAGGTTAAAAGATTAGACTTGTAATCATCATTTATTTGGAATTGATGATGGAGCAGTTATTGGAATTTTTCACAGTATTTCAAGCCAACCAAGGAGAACAGTTCACTAAAACGTGAAAGGGGGGGGGGGGGATTCTGAGCCATTTTAAGGGATATCGAAGTCTCTTTTGATCTTTTTTGGTGTTTTGAGAACTTGAGAGTTCTTAAGTCATATTAAGATATATCAAAGTAGGTCTCTTGGCGTTTGAGACCTTGATAAAAAAGTTATTCTTCTTCGTGGGTCAAGTCAATTAGGTAAGCGTCATATTTCCTGACCTGAATTGGATTGGACACGCAAATTATGTTTTGTGCATAACTGTAATCTGATTGGTCTTAAGGTGTTGAATTACTTAGTCGATGGCCCCATTCACTCAATAGCGAGGCTGACCCATACACAGTCATTGCAAATTTTCGATGTACGACCGTGGACTTGAGGTACCGGATTGCAACAAAACCATGATTACTTCATGCAATTTGTTATCGCTAATTAATTACGCTGGTATTTTGAGGATTTAAGGATCAAGTATCTTATAGCAATGTATGAGGGTTTCTAATGGCCTAAATTCCTGTTTTCAGATTCGAGGCATTTTCAAAGTAGTGTGTCATGACAGTCGTGTCTATGATTCTCATCCATTCACGTTTGACAGTGAAGAAGATAGCTCAATATTGCCGACATGCTAAAACCGACCCATCTATAGCTAACCATAATTTAGCACCTGTCCATAAGCATGCTTCAACAAAGTCGGAAGAGAGAGAGAGAGAGAGAGAGAGAGAGAGAGAGACGTAGATGTTCTTATCTATCTGGTCTAATCACCTCATGATTCTCCCAACCACTCCAAGAGATGGCAAATGATGTGTCATTCGCTGTCAAACCCGCTCGATGTAACCTATGGAATATCATTGTCTTATGGGAAGTTCAAGGCTTCCGATATGATTGCAACATGAAAGGTGTCGGTTGATCCTAGAAATGCGACAAGGCTACGCGGATCCCGAACGAGCTTTTTGTAATTCACCCTCATCCATATGATTACTAGTTTATACTGTGGTCATATTTAAAATGACAAAAAGTCTCAAACCGTCCATCTCATATGAAGGGCCGGAGGTCCACTTAGCTCGTAAGAATCACTCAAACTTTTTCTTTTTCTTTTTTAATTCCTATGCAGGTGCATGTAGTGCTCACGGAAATCGAATTTCGAACTTGATACTCTTTGCTCCCCTAACCTCTTTATAGGTGGGTCAATAGAGGACGTGTGCCTAGCCACACGGAGAGAGAGAGAGAGAGAGAGAGAGAGAGAGAGAGAGAGAGAGAGAGAGAGAGAGCCAGGTTGGGGTTTTTAATAGGTGAGATTTGTTTGGACATCTACCTTCCGATCTTCTTTTGTCGATACGTCTCTTCTAAACGAGATACCCTTCGTTGAAAATTTTGACAGCACTAGGATCGTTCTAGCAAGTCATCGATCCTATGTCACATCCTTTATGCTTAAATGGTCGCAAAGTCGAAATTCGCGAACGAGCCCAGGACGAGTCTTGGAGTGACTAGTCAATGAAGCTAAGTACATAGTTGCGCGAGCAAAATGAACCCCCAACGAGATTCCTTCCCGCAAACACAGACAAGTCCCCACACTAGATAGAGACGTGTTGGTGCATAGGTTTTAGGGTTTATGCACGAAGCGTAATCAATGACGACGATAAAAGAAAAAAAAAAAACATAAAGACAAAACAAAAAGCAGTTTTCGTCGCTATTTCTCTCTCTCTCTCTCTCTCTCTCTCTCTCAAGCTTTTGCCTTTCAGAGAGGAGGCGTGCGATATCTAGTCTTCTGCTTGGACCACGTTGATAACTTTTTCTTTTGATTTTAATGCTTCTCTTGACATCAACCTTTTCCACTTGAAATGATGTTGGGGCTCTTCGATAATGAGACCCTTACCACGTTTTTCCTTCCTTGTGTTTCGAGGAAGCAAAGTTCAAGAAAATTATTAACATCCGGAACATGGCAAGAAAAATGGACCGCCCTACCATCAAGTGGGTCACGACGACGACGTCGACAATCAGACGATCGGATCCTCTGTCGTGACAGGAAGGAGAACAAAACGAGATGGAAAAGAAAAGGGGAATAGAAGCCGGACAGCAGCAGGAAAGAGGAGGGGAATGAAAGAAAGAGAAAGAAAGGGAAAATCAGAACATAAACCTAAAGAAAAAGAGAGAGAGAGAGAGAGAAGAGAAAGAGAAGAAAAGAGAGAAAAAGGGTCTATGTCATTTATCTGTCCATCATCTACAAATAAAGCGTTTTACAGTGTCCTGCGATCTATGGCTTTTGCATAAATGTGACAGGGAGCATTCAACGACGGGCGGCAGATCCCAGGAAAACAAACCGCAATCGTAGAAAAAAAACTTGCAGAGAGGACGACAGCGACCACACGTCGATGGGGAAGGTGCGTCGACAATTCAATTTGTATTTAAATGTAAATGGCCCTAAGAAGAAGATCGAGGGGGTGGAGGAGGAGGCTTTTGCAGTGGGCGAGGGTGGGCCTGAAAGCGGAGGAATTTAATAATGCTGGGGATGCTAATTTCAATTTTGCAACGAATTCATTATGTTTGCTAAGGACGATCATGAACATCTGACTCGGTTCGTCTCGAATTTGGACATTAGCGACGATAATGTTTTTTCCCCCATCAATTGAAGCACAGAGGAGGGTATATGAAGAGCTCTCCCGATGAGATGACGAAAAAATTATCGATTCTAGGTATTTCTTGTAATAAATGCCGCCACCAGCGAACAATCATACAACCATACTTTCCATAGTTTTGTTATAACATGAACTCTAGTGAAATCCCACCAAATTTCGCTCGCGTCGAAGTGAGTGTATCTCACCTTTATGCCGAGATGTCAATTTATTTTTGAGGAAAATCTCAGACACTCCATGTTACCTTTAGCAAAATTCGATGGGCACCATGCTTTTAGGAATCTTCATGGGGCTATGAGAGGTGCCAATGATTAGTCATGTTTCTAGAAATTATTGGACCAAGCCTGCCTTGGATAAATTATTTTGCCAATCTCATGGATTGGATAAGAGCATAAATTCAAAATCGATAGATGATTTAATTCAAATCGCGTGCATTTTGATAGTTCTAGGAATTCTATGCCTTTATCGCAAAGCTAACCCATGAGGTGGTTTTATCCAAATTTTACTCAAAGGACAATCGGTGTCCCAGAATATTACTCCGCAAGTTTTCTGAAGATAAAGTAATAGTGAATGTTAACATGACATAGAATATTACTAAATTAGTTATAACTTGATTAGATTAATATGTTTCCTAGGTTCAGCAAAGGAATCGAATGTAGTTCATTCAAGGCTCAAGATAGAATTAGTGGAAAGTGCACTCATAGCTCGTAGTGAAATCAAGACCACTCGACCTCGGAAGCTAATTTGCGTGTAAGTAGAGTGCTGTTTGTCGTATCGTGCTATGTCGGCATAAAATAAGTCCATATGATACCACTCCCTCATTTAATGTCAGGTACACCAATATAAAGCTAGGGTTGCCAAACTTCCCCAACACATCACGCGTCTCTCTTTTCTTTATCACTCCACAGTCCCAAACCTATCGCTTTTCTTTTTGCGTAAACCCCACTCGCTTTTCAAATTTTAGGGTAAAAGAAACTAGCCATTTATATAAAACACAAATCCCAGAACTACCAAAGTAACATGGCAGGAGATTGTCAATGAGTTCATGAATATGGTATGCTTGTTCAAATATAACCATTCGAAGCTTTTAGATTGGAAATCACGCGGAATGCACGGCATCACTTTAGTATGCGGATACTTGTCCCCCTCCTTGGCATTACTCCATGATCATAGTGGTATCTAAATCACGCTCTAGAGAGCATGGGATTGCGACCACACGGTATGGACCATGAACATGAATTCCAAATGGACCATGAGAGAGGGAGAGGAGTGTTTTCGAGCCAAACCCTAGATCTTGCTCTCTGCCAGCTGCTCAAATTGACACGACGTGGTATGTATTTACTCTCTTCTTCTTTTTTCCTTTCTTTTTGCTTTCCAAAGCTCTATTTTATTTTATTTTCTGGCCTAAACTCCTGGACTTTTGATGCCATGACTACATAGATATGCATCATCTTCAGTAGTGTGAAACGAGGTGTGGGCCTGTCTCGACTATGCAAGTTAGATCGAGGTCCCCAGGTAATGACTAGTCCTTTTCGCTCTCCCTCCCCACATTTGCTCTAGTTTGTCTGCGTGCGATTGTATGATCAGCCCTATTCGTACTTTCAATTTGGTCTCTCTCTCTCTCGTTTCCCCAATCGACAAAGATGTGACCTAAGCGACCTTCGCATTTACATCATTCTAACTAGAAATAAGTGGTCTCGATCTTGCCATATTATGAAGGAGGGTTTTCTTTGGAGAAATGGGCTTTATATGATTAGCCTTGTTCACACTTTCAATTTGCTCTCTCTCTCTCTCTCTCTCTCTCTCTCTGACCTTTCCCCAATCGCGACAAAGATATGACAACGAAACAAGTAGTCTCGACTTACCATACTACGAAACAGGGTTTTGTTTGGAGACATGGGCCATTGACACTTTCAATTCGGTGTCTCTCTCTCCTCTCTGGCCGTTCCCCGATCGACGAAGATGTGACCACATTAGCAACCCTTGCGTTTACATCGTTCCAACGAGGAACGAGTTGTCTCGATCTTACCATAATGGGCTTTCGAACAGTTTGCAAGAAGCCTGTTGTTCTTTAAGATTGAGAAAGTTACATGGGCCTGTTCAAGAATAAGATTTTGTTCAGACCAGGTTAGCCCATCTCTGCAGTCCTCTTACCTAATTTAAGTAGCACGTTGCAATCCGGAGGCACGAGCTACCTTTAAATAGTTTGGGCGGCATAAGAATCTTAATCTATGATGAAGAATCATATTGAAATCGACATTATTTAATAAGGTTGTGTTTTGTCTAGTGAGAACTTGATTGTTAATCCAAAGAAGCTAACATTGTACCGCTCTGCATGTCGCACCCTTTTAAGCCTTTCAATTAATAATCAAAGTGTCAACATAACTCGCCTAGTGGTGACTTTATAATATTATCCAGTGATTTACGAGATTTTTTCTGTAAAAGGACACCAATTGATCACAACTTTGTGCTCGTGTGTACATAGTCATGAGCATCATAGTTTTTTATGTTACTTGTTACTCGCTACGATTAATTCTATTTATGATCAAGTAGTTGATGGCATGAATGATAATTATTCTGACTAGAAATTGATTTCTAGAACATAAATAGATGTTTCTATTTTTATTTTTAAATGAGTTTCAAGTAAAAATACACATTTGATAACGACATAAATTTATATTCCCAAAATAAAATTCATTCGATAACGACACAAAATTTCTCCCTCCCTAACAACAATGGACTGTAGCGGGTGGCTGGTGGCAACCGCCGGCGGTGGCAACAAACGGTGGTGGTGACCGATGGCGGTGTGGGCGGTTGATTAGTAGCAAAGACTAATGATAAGAAGAATTTTTATTTCTCAAATCTATTCTGGGAATAGATTATTTCTCATTTTTGTTTCAAACCTATTTCTAGACTAAAAAATTTATTGTAGGAATAGAAAAATGAAATTGCATTATCAAATGGATTTTTGTTCTAAAAATAAATCTGGAACAAAAATAAAATGGTTATCACGTGCTTTAATATTTCATTTCGTTATTCTTTTTTTCTTATTATTATTGATTTGCTGCAATGATTTTGTGCGGCACACTTGTCAATATTAAAAGCCAATTGCAAAAGATGAGTAATTGAGTTTTTTTTTTTTTTTTTTTGTCTAGGTGGATGTAACAAGTTATATGACTTTCAACTCAATTCCAAGCATATTTGATTAATTTAATCCTAAATTTTTTAATATAGTCATTTGAGCCAATTTTGACTTGAAAATGCTCACATATCGTTTGGACATTGCTAGTTGTCCTACAAGGCACAATTGACCATCTGATATGGACAATTTAAAACAAAACGATGTAATTTTATTTAATTTTATTTAACTTTCTAGAATTTTTGCTTTTCTTTTCTTTTCTTTTCTAAGCTTCTTAAGGAAAACCTGAGGTGTTTGGCAAATTTTTTTGGGACCCCTTTGGTCAAATGCTGGCCTTGGCAAAGCTAAATGCCCAACAAGCCTTGGGCTTTTGGCATTTTCAAAAGGTCATTTTCTAGGGTTAAATAATTTTTTTCCTTCCAAAACTACTCTCACCAATTTTTCGTTTTTCGATTTTAACCTCATAAGAACTGTTCATCTTTCTACATAGATAGCTTCGTTGAGACTTGCGTGAGGCTCGCCAACAAGGCCAAATCTAATTGCTAACAAGCTATTCTAATGCTAGACATACTCACCTGAAGTTGTGCCACCTTAAGCAATCGTTGCCTGGGGTCGTGCTAACCCAAGTGACAGTCACCTAGGTCCATGTGACTTGCAACCCAAGGTGATGGCCACTTGGGTTCGAGTGATGGCCACTTGGGTTCGAGTAACCCAAGCAATAGTCACTTAAGGTCATGAGACTTTAGGCCGTGTCTCCTAGGGCCATGGTGGCTACTAGAGTTAGATTTGGCTCACCGACAACTAGATTTGGTCTCATCAACTGTTAAGCCCTTTGCTAGTTTTAAGGTTATTTTATTTACAAAAATAATAACAAAAAAGTGCTTTACAAAGCATGATTTTTCCAAATATTATTTAAATGAAAGTTTTTTTTTAATGCACTTTAAATTACAATTTACTAAACACTACTTGCTTTTTGAAAAACCCCTTTAATCGAAAGTCCTTTACATTTTCCCAAAGACAAATCAAATGTGTTCTTAGAACCTTAGGTACTTAGTCTATTCAATGCCCAAGCCCAAGTTCATCTTCACGCAGTTCATCGTGCCCTAAATGCTAGCTATTGTTGCCTACTTGAAAGACTCAACACCCATGGCTTTGAGATCGAACTTTTCAAAGTTGTCAAGTGTTTAGTGATCACGGCTTGTCCTACTCCAAAAGCTAGCTCAAAAAGTGAGATTTTCCCTTACACTTATAAACCGATCACCAAACCTCTTCATTACTGATGTGGGATAAACACTAATAATTGCCCCCTTACACATCTGGCTTGGGTCGAAGCTGCAACAACCCTCTCTTTATGTGATTATTGGGTCCAGACCTATTGGTAACATGAGTTCTGATACCAATATTTGATGGTCTTGAGTCTCTCTCACCCCAAGAGTTAGCTAAAAAGTAAGGTTTTCTTTCACACCGATAAGCCGACTACCAGTCCTTTTTCCTCGCATTGCATTGCCTCTTCTATGGAGATTTATAATCAAAATAGGATGACTACAACGCTATCACCTTGGGACCCTCCAAGATTCCAATCCTCTTCCCTCCCCAGACCTCATGTGCACTTCATGTGCCCAACCTCTAATCCCACACCCCATCACTCACCTTGCTCTCCACATAAATCAAATTGGAGTTAATCACAACAACCAAAGAGAAATTTTCAGTGATTTCGGAGTTATGGGGGCTCTAGGTCCATGCCATCATGGTTGAGATGATTGCTTGTAAGTCACTTAAGGCTAGATTGAGGTTGACATTAGGGTGAGCATGGTTCCAAGATAAAATCGAGAATTGAAGAACTAGGCCGGTGGGAACCTATTCATTTTCAAGATATGTATGGTAAGTTCCAAATTCTGAAAATTAGGAAACTTGTTTCGATTGTAAGTTCTAAGCTCTAGATAGGTAAAACCTAGAACCTAGTACAAGTTTTTGTGTTTATTTCTTGGTTTATGTTTTTGTGTGATTTTACGATATTCCATGTTATCCAATAACGAGTGTATAATCTAGAAATGTTAATCTAAGTTTCCATTTCATGACTAAGACCTTAACTTTGTTAATTTTACATAATCCATGCATCTAAATATAAGTTACGATTAGGGGATTGAAACGGTAAGTAGTGGTCATTAAATGCGATGATTCACTACAATCATTCAATTAATAATATAAATTAAACATGGATAGAATATGGAACTTACCATGAAACTTGTGACATGACTAGTTTCAAGTTCTAAAGCATAAAAGGTAGGTTTGAGTTTCAAAAAATAAGGAACATCTTTTAGCGGGTAAGTTTTAGGCTTTAGGTTTCAGGTTTCAAGTGAAACCTATATAGAACCCGGAACTGTTTACACCTAATTGGCATGGTGAGCTAGAGACGAATAGTATAGGAAATGAAGGAAGAGGAAGACAAACAATACCTAAGGGGAAGGAAAAAATTCTAAATTTTATTTTAAAAAAAGATAAATAGCGTCATTTTGCATAAGTTTGTTTATATTAAAAGTCGACTAGATCACATAAGATGACCGACATGACTAGATGTCCACGTCACTATTTTTAGGCTAAATTTGACCGGGAGGACTATATTGGAACTTTGTGCAATGGTTATTAAAATATTTATGACTGAAGTGACATCTGTACAATAGATTTAGGACTTATTAGGTAAGTCCCTATTATTACATGCTCAGTCTAGTTAATAAAAGACCACTTCACCCCCATTATACTTAAGAATTTGTTACCTAAAAGGAAAAAAAAAAATCCCTTTCCTTTTGTAGTTGTCAAGAAATAATTCATGTTAAAACACCCCTCATTGTTTGTTTATAAGATGTATATGCTGCTTATATACATATGATATTCTTCAATCCACTAACTTAAAAGTATATACTCCAATTTATTTCGCATGCATGATCCCTCGGTCGTTCGAACTTCATGTAGTAGAAAATGTAATGGAAGCAAAAAGAAATCAACTAAAACCCGATTAAAAATGCAATAATTCTGAAACATATGGCATTTCCTTTATGTTTCTGAAATATATATATTCTTACAATAGAAATTAATTGAAAGCCACATCACACCAAGCTTGGGAAATATTCCATTTGAATATATTCCTGTAGAACCATCCTTAAAGCAAAGAAATTAAAGCCTTTGACACTGGCAATTAACATGGTCCAAGGCTTATAATCCCACGTGACACTTCCTCTTTACAAACACCATCACACAGTCAAACACATCCCTTAACTAGACCCTCCCCATGTCATTACATGTTATTTTACATTCCATTTTCTGGTTTTTTTTTTTTAATTCATTATTTACATGAGGCAACAGGCGTTGACGTTGTCGTCGTTGAACATGTTGCTGACTTTGTCGTCCCCGCGGTGAGTCACCGGGATGTTGCCGTGCCTCTCGCCGATATTGTAGCCGTGGCGGTAGTAGTTGTAGCTCTCTTTGAACTCCTTGGTCGTGTCTCTGAAGTAGTTCTCGGTGGAGGTGAAGTAGAGCGGTGGGTCAGGGTAGGGCCAAAACTCGGCTCTTTTCCCCGCCCTCCTCACCGCCTTCAACACCTTGTTCCGGTCGACATATCCTACGACCGTCACCTTTTCCATCTCCAAGTTCACCTCCACCGAATCGACCCCTAAAATCATTAAATTAGATTCTTATTAAGAACAAAACAAATTAAATTGGGGCAAGATCCACAGGAGATATACTTGTTCTGTGGAGAAACTACTTTTGCAGAACATTTTACTCATCTTCTAGTACTATCTACATAGACATATGTACATATATGAACTCAAATAGTTAAACTGACTATGAGAGAGAGAGAGAGAGAGAGAGAGAGAGAGAGAGAGAGACCTCTGAGCTTGTAAATGGCGTTTTTGACGACTCTCTCGCAGCCAGTGCAGCACATCCGAACTTTGAGATCCACAGTCTAAACAGCGAAACACACAAAAAGCAAAAATAATTTCAAAGATGCTGTTCCCACTAAAGCGTACACGGTTCTCACAAGCCTTTCTCATTATATTCCATCTGCTCTCTTGCTTTTTGCAATTGCATTCATATGTAGGAAACCAAACGGTTTGGTGGAAAGCTATCCCAAACTTTGTTCTCTTTATTCTCTTATACGAAACCAACCGGACTAAGAAAAGCCTTCTTTCTTCTCATCTCTTTTTGTTCATCTAGCCCTTTACTATATAAACTTATTTTCTTCTCGATTCGTGCACGTTTTCAGCTAGTATGCCATCTTAACCCTCGTTTTGAAAGATTAATTTGAGGTACTTTGCAGATTAATGGGGAGAATCTCACATGCGGGATGGATCCTACAACTTGTGATGTCTTTATGAGAAGCAACTTTATGTTGATATTATACTTTGCGTGATCATACAAAGAGACAAAGGGCACATCTCTCACATCTAGAGATGAACCTTGTCAAACTTTGGACTATTGAAGAATTTTGTGAAAACACAACCAACCAATCTGAAGGGTAATTATTGATTAATTGAGTACATCATCCCGGTTGATTGTTTATCATGAAAGTCCCGAATCACGAGTAAACAAATGATAACTACGATAATGAATCAGGACAAGGACGATCTAAACAAATATATCTGGAATTAGTACTCAAAAAGTTTCTACTACAAGTTCATATTGTCCAAAAAAAAAAGATTAAAAAAAAAAAAAGCCAAAAGCATGCATCTAGCGTGCTTTTGTATGTAGTTTGAAAATGCACGGGAAGGGAGGGACCGTAGAGTTGAACATATCATGAGTCTCATATAAGATTTTGACATACAACAAATTGGAAAGTCCTTTCTGGTTTTTTCCAGCTTCCCTTTTCATAAAAAAGTGGAGAATGAAATCCCATAGGGAAGCTCAAGCAAAACGCAAAATACCTCTACCCCACGCAAACCAAAAAAAAATAAAAGCGAAAGATAACACAACTAATTACCAGGGTTGTCAATGAAAACGAACCTGCAAAGAGAGAGGCCTTCCCTTAGGCATCGTGTACTTGAGGTGGTGGCGCTGATGGTGGTGGTGGTGGTGGGGGTGGTGGTAGACGTCTTTGTGGGCACTCGGATAGCGAAAGAATAAACAGTGAGAAATGGCCGAGAAGAACCGAAAAGCCGTATTTAGGACGGTGGCCATGGTGAACCAGCTAGGGTTTCTTTTATATACACACACACCAAGCAAAGAACACAGAAAAAGGATAAGACAGGGAAAACAGAGAGATTGTTGTATGAACTAACTAAACAAAAGCCAGCCGCAGAAGATATTCTCCATCTCGATTTTTGGCATCGCTTCCTTAAGGTTTTGATCAGCTGGGGAGATATATTCCATTGTTCTCTTATACTATTCCCAAGTAGTGAGGTGCAGTTCCTTGTGACCTAATTCGCTTCACATACATGAGAACTACAACGATGGGTCACCCCACAAATTATATTCAAATTATAAAAGGAAGAAAACAAGTGATTCTTTAGGCAAAGGAATGGTATCAATCTCTTAGCCATTATCAAGTTTATTTTCTTCAGCTGTGGGTCAAGCTAACATGGCTGCTGACACAGAGATAGAAAAGAATATTGTCATGTCTGGTCGCAAAAGGACTGGGAATGAGGGCTTAAGTAAGGAAAGCTAAGGTCTTGATGCAAAGGTGAACATATATTCTCAAAAATCTTTCCCCTCTTCATCTTCCATTACAGAATTTTTGAAGGAATTTCTTGGGCTTATACATTGTATTTTACACTAGTCACCTTTATCACGATTGGTTTGGAGATTTTAGTCAATTGCCTAGAATATAACTGTAACTATTCACAATAATATAGGCTTTGAGCATCGAAAAGTTTCTTTTCCACTGGCCCTTATTAGGTGCATGTCATAATACGTGGATTTGAATTCAAGAAAGTTGATTCGATTCCGATTCTAAAACAGGGTTTAGAGAGCACATTGTGCATTTCCAAGATTATTATATTGAGGGCCAGATTTTTATATAGGCGGCTAGGGAATATAAACCCTAGTTTAAGGCAACACACAGCATTTATCTAGAAATCCTAACAAAGTTAATATTCCCTCATGTTTTAGGGCCTTCCAAGTTATAAATGTGTCACATGATGATGGAAGCATGCCAAAGAAAAACCGACTAAGATTCTATTCTTCTAGTTAGCAATTACCCAAATAGGAAGTACTAGTAGTGGGTCTAATTACGTTAATTAAATATCAAGAAGACTTATTCTTTTGAGATATAAGATAAATATATAAATAAATAAAAATCAACAACAATCAGGTGGAAAAATGAAAATAAATAAATAAATAAATATTTCTATTAGACACATTGACAATGAATAAATTTTTTTACGCATATATATGTGATAATCGTGTGGCGTGTGTATATATGAAGAAATTACCGAAATTAACGTACCACGGTTTTGTGATGAGAGTAAGAGTGCTTGCAAAAAATTTTAATTCGGCTGCCGGTAGACCAAATAAAAAATTTCAATGGCAAGAAAAAAGGCTCTCTCCAGGGTACTCGTCCTCATGTAGTTAAATGGAAAAGTTGCTACCTTAAAAACTTTAAATTACTTTATGGATTAATTTTTGAGAGGATATTCAAGTACCGCATTCTGATGCCACTACATTATTTAGATATCAGTGTTATCATCTTTCTAGGTCCCCCCAAAGAAAAGAAGCAATTTTCATTTCATGATGCGGCGGTTCTCTAAAGCAGTGCCTTATATTTGACGCGTTATTCCCTCGTAATAAATGCTATCTTGCTTAACCTTTTCCTTACACGAAGGTGATAGTTTATCTTTCATCTACACCCATTTATTGCTTTCAATCTTCAACATGGACAAGCAGGCCACTAGGAAATAAAAATGTGCGATTCAGGAGAGCAGATTCTAGCGGGCACTGTTTTCCACCATCCATTAGTACCTCCCAGATAACTTTAAGGTCTTTATCAGTTCAAATCAGAGGCATGTTCGAGGGATTAGACAGATTGTAGTCGTATCTTGTCTATATTTTTCATATAATTTCTAATAGACATTAGGGATCAAAGCATCTCACGTGGACATTGATTAATCTCACGATATAATTGTATGTGGAAATATTGATTAATTATGTCAAAATGGGTCACAAACTCATAATATAACTCATTTTCACTTAAATAAGTCATAAATAGGTCAACTCAAATGTGAAATAAAGGTTCAAATAAGTGAAAATGATGGATTTTAATGGGTCTGAGATAACCTCACTTTCAACCCAAGTAAACTCACTTTGCTCCTTCTTGAGTCTTGAATAGTTCTCGCTAAGTCACTTCCACTTTGCTCTTCTCTTCTCGCCCTTTCTCCCTGTTCAATTCCGGCGATCGATAGTCTACATCCTTGGTGAGCTATCTACCGCCCATCTTCGGTGGCCCCCTATGATGTCTAATCATTAAAGTTTGTCCTTTCTAATAATTCTAATCATCGTTTTGTCTTTGTCAAATTTGAGGAGGTTGCTCTTCAGTTTCCAAAGCCTTTTAAAGTTTAGATTGATCTTTTGTTGAAGGTGACACAAGGGAAGAGGCGAAGGGACGAGACAGAGTGAGGTAAGAGAGGATAATCTCTTCTCTCCATTTTTATTGCTATTATTATGGATGATCTCGAGATGTCAAATAAATTTTCCAGAAAAAAACGGAATATGTTGCTCGGAAAGTGTACGTATATGGATGATGATGAATTGTAGACCACTTAATAGTGTACTTTTACTCAAAAACTAGGGGCGCCTGCTGGGGCAGCTTGCTCTTTATGGGGGTTATTGTTGATTATCTCATCATTACAGTATAATCATGATGAACACTTTCACTCGTATTGATGAAGATTTAAGAAGGATTATTCGTTTCCAAATTGGGTTTCTCTTCCTTATGTTGCGTAAATCAATTTTTCTGGGAATTAAATTATGTAAAATTATAAAAACGTCTTATTTATATCTTCTCCTTTATTGTTTTCACACATTGTATCGTAAATAGAGCCTTGCACATCCAAGGTCTTTATCAAAAAGTAAAACATTTTTTACAAATTTCCCAAATCATTTGTTTCTTCTTTATTTTGTGTCACCTTGCCATGGAATAAATATACTAGAAGTGTCAAAAATTGTATACGGCACTCACTTTAGTACCAAAAGTTTTTGCCAGCTCACTTAAGTGTTACATTAGAGAAAAATGATCACTTTAGTGCCAACAGCAATAAATTCTCGCCAAATTAATAATATGACTTGAAAAAAAAATTAAAAATCCAGTTCACGTGACATTTCCACGTGGCAAGTTTGGATTGAAGTGATCGTTTTTTAACAATGACTGGAACTAAAATGATCATTTTAAGTAAAATTTGGCACTCAAATGATTATTTCTAATAAAATTTGGTAGTTAAATGATCACTATTTATAACTTTTTGGACAACGTCGTTTAGAGGTTATATACTTGACCGGCACACTGACGGTCATGTAGGATTAAGAAATTAATAAAATATAATCACGTCATATCGGAATTGACACTTAAATAATTGTTTTTTTTTTAATTTTAAAAATAGCACTTAAGTGATCTGAAAAAACATTTTTACACTAAAATAAGCGTCGTACATAACTTTTGGCACTTTTAATGTACTTCACCCTTGCTTTATATATTTATGTATATTAAATTGATGACTATTCATGCTCTCTCTCATTTGGGTATGATACTTTGTCCTTCCAAGTGATCAATTCCTTTTTTAAATCTAATTCTGAGTAATTGTTCGTGACTTGAGTGAATTTGGGATCGTTTGGAAGACAAATGGTCATATTTAGACCATTCTCATACTTCCTGAAGCACTTGAGAACCCTATGCTTCAGATAAACAAGAAGAACAAGAACAAGAAAGTGGAACATTTGAGTACCCATTAGCGTTTGGTTGGTAGGTATCGGGAAAATTATGATCTTTTTCCACTAAGCATTATTCTTTAGATTGGTGTCCCTGGCAAAATATGTGGTACAATCTGCACCATCACTTTTCTCATAATGACGGTGCTGTCAGCTTATCATTTTTCTATTCGATTATTGCCTTCAATAGTGGATTGGTGATTATAGATTCTTCTTTTCGCCTTCGGTTTCTAATCAATTTTGGGCACCTCCCAAAAGCAATCTTGGTGGGACCTGAATGGGCTCTTTCTCAAGTTCTTGTCCCTCGATTGGTGCAACATTTCAAGTAGTTCGAAGTCATTATCAGAATAACCTAGTGACATTGGGATTGAGAAACCGGAGTGGAGGAATCTAAAACTGCTAAAATTGTGGCTCCGTTGGAGATTGGCCATGTAAACTTATCATCGTCATACCACTGAACGTGAATTGGAGTAAAACCTGGATTATCTCAGGCCTAACTCAAGCCGAACCAACATATCAATTAATCTTAATTTCTTGAGATCGAGAAATGACCAAAATACTCGAACTTGTGATCAATGAACATCTATCATCCTTCGCCCCACCTATGGCGCTAACTTCACACCCTCTTCCACAACTCAATCCCTGAGCTTCCTCGCTCATTCGGCGAGTCAATTCACTCACTCACTTAGACAAGTTGATTCATGAATTCGTTTATTTACATAAAGAGCTTAAAGTGGGTTAAAAGAGTGGTCATGTGTTTTCCTATGTTAGGTTAATTCTAGATATGTTTTAGTAATATGGGTTGGGTATGGATTCAGTCATTAATGAGATACTAAGGACACGCATAATAATCATTCTAATTTTATTTCAAAAGTATTTTTCTAGTTCAGACTTGTTTTTGCACATAAATCCCTTTGGTAAAACTATTTCATTTTTCTATTTTTAGAATAGATTTTTACTCCATAAACAGGCTTAGAACAGAAATTATAAGATTTTTTTTTTTACTTCTTCATTTCTAAAATAGAAATGAGAGAAAAAAAAAAAACTCTTATTATCATTCATCCTTGCTACTAGCTGGCTACCCATCTGCCTCCGCCAGCCATTGTCCACCGTCTGTCTGTCACTGTTTGTTAAATGCCGCCCACTACCACCCGTCGTTTGCGGCTCTCACCCAAGCTAATCGCCAATCATCAACCATCGTTGTTCTTCTGCCGCCTGGAAAAAGAAATTTTGTATAATTATTAAATGCATATTTTTACTTAGAATTCATCCAAGAATAGAAATAGAAAAACCCATTTCTCCTCCAGAAATTAACTATTCAGAATTGTTATCATTTGTACCCCAGAATTGCATTATATTCAAATAAGTCAATTTGGGTCGGACCATTTTCAGTCCGACCCCACCTACTCATTTTGACCGGCCTAGCGCGTGGTTATCGCCTACGTGGTCAAATGGAAATGAAAGCTGGCCTCCGTCTGGCGAATACAAGGGAAGGGTGAAGGATCTGTGGGGTGCCATCACCCGTTGACCAAAGATCAGTCCAAAACCGATGGCCATCGGAAGCATCGCCGCCGTCCCATGGTTTTCGTTGCGAAACTGGTGAATAATTCCGCATAAATTGGCGTCGGTACTCGGTGCCGGTGTTCCAAGTTGTTAAGCATTTGGAGAAAACGATGTGTTACGAGGCGAGGTGCTCGAACTGCGGGAAGACCACCTGGGGTGGCTGCGGGAGGCACGTGGCGTCCGTCTACAAGCGGGTCCCGGAGGACCGGCGCTGCCTCTGCCGCGGTTGGCCCGGAGTCGAGGCCGGCGATCAGTCCTCCTCAGCCGCCGCCACCACGAGCGGCGATGAGGGAAGCTCCAGCTGCGCTATACTCTGAGGATTTCTTTGACTTCATTTGATGTCATGTGTAATGATCATCTTCTTTTGTATCAGATCTCACGGAACCCCTAGAATAAATTGATGCTGATTTGTGATCTCTCTCTCTCTCTCTCTCTCTCTCTCTCTCTCTCTCTCTCTCTCTACTGGTGGTGCTGGGCGGAGTGGGGTGGCAAAGCCTGCTAGATCTGGAGGTTGCTGCGGCGGCCACCGTACCCGGCGGCGCCCATTGACTACGGCGACCGGTGGTCGTCTCTGCTCTAGTTGGGCTTAGCCCCAGAAAGGGCTAGTTTGTGTTGACCTTTTGTGATTTGGGCTTTTTGGCATCGATTTCGAAAACTTGAGGACCATTTGGAGAAAACGCCCTGCCCATGAAGCCCTTGTGATGAAATATGAAAGGCAAAATTAAGGGGAAATGATGGTCTGTGAAATAATATGGTTTATGAGATTTTAATTTATTTGACGTATTTCCTAAAGTTTAGCTCAATATGTAAAGTTGTCATTAAACTTTTAATTTGTTCAATGTAATATCTTGGACTTTTAGTAGAGGTTCGATTTAATTTATTTAACTATATAAAAATGTTCTATATTGTTCTTAATATTGAATTAATGAAAGGATAGCATCAAACGTTTTTGTCTCTCTCAATAGGCTAGGACCCAATCTTCACTCAAGCCACCTTCTCATCTCTTTCATTGAAATTCTTCTGGGTGATTCTTACCAGCTAAAGTACAAGGAAAGTCCGACCAAAATAAAAAGTACAGGGAAGTATGTTTTATGACTGACACACCATACGATAGTAATAATATGATATAACTAACAAATCATCATTGTCTGTCTATTATGAATCGCATCATATTTGTCGCAATGTGTATATCTATCTCACTTTTAATTGATCGGTTATATCACATCACCATTGTCACCTATTATGTATATCGGTAGAATACATTCTTTAAAATTATGGGATTTCATAAGGGATTTCAAGCTCCTTGTCACATGTCTTCGCAGTGGTCGGCGTAGTAGTATAAGGCTGATTACAGAGTGATTTGATAGCCCCTGATCACTAGTTAATTTTTCTTGGTTGTTTCACTGTGCTCATGTCCTGAGATAAGATCATTGGACCTTTTCTTGGCTAATATCGTGGTTGGGAGGTGATGGCGGGCTCGCTCAAAATGATTGGGGGCCAACCAATCCAAATCGCATACTTGAATTTATAACAAAAACAATAGACCCCAATCAATATTAGGCACATCACCTCCGGAAAAGGAAAGAAAAGGAACAACATGAGAAGAACATGGGTAAGTTGGCGACCTTTCTACACTATTCTTCCGGCACCAAAAGACACCAGCACCAAACACCATTACTTACGTTGGGCTCGAACGACCATCGTCCACATGTTGACCTTTGGTGATTTGGGCTTTTTTGCATCGATTTTGAGAACTTGAGGATCATTTGGAGAAAGCTACCGCCCTGCCCACATAGCTCTGGCGGGGCAATATGGAAGGAAAAAATTAAGGAAAAATAACATAAATAATCTCTGAATTTTGACTTAATATGTGATATGATTATTAAACTCTTAACTTATTTGATATGGTCCCTAAACTTTAGCCTAATGTGTAATGTTGTCCTTGAATTTTTAATTTGTTCAATTTGGTACGTGGACTTTTGATATATGTAAAAAATATTCAGTGTTGTTCTTAATTCATATAGTTTATGGATTACATTGAAATGTTATATTATGAATTGGGCCATAGTTTAGGGATTACCTTGAACAAATTAAAAGTTCAAAGACCGCATTGTATATCGAACCAAAGTTTAGAAACTATTTGTGTCATTATTTTATAAATTAATTGATAAAACATGAAATGGAACAAGCATCCTTCTATTTTAAAGCATGTGGCGAGCTGGTAAGTGTATCCCCACGGTGATATTCTTAATCTTGCAAAGGCAATTTTCCACCAAACTAACAAAGGAAAAATTAGGAAGGGCCGTCAAACTAGTCTTCTTTTTTTTATCTCTTTGATCGGATTTTGTCTCTCTCAATACGCTAGGACCCAATCTTCGCCCGACCCATCTTCTCATCTCTTTCCTAAATTTTATCTTGGTGATTTTCACCAGCTAAAGTACATAAAAGTATGTTAGACAGTGAATACACCACACAATAGAAATAACACTATATGACCGATCAATCATCATTGTCTATTGTTATGAATCGCATTCTATTTATCGTGACGGGCATATCTATCTCACTTTTAATTGATTGGTCATATCACGTCATCACTGTTACGTGATATGACCAACCATATGCATAATTCTGAAGTGGAATGCATTCTTTAATGATCCCCTGAAGGATGGGATGTTATAAGGGATTCCAAGATCCTCCTCATATGCATAAAGCTGATTTCGAAGTGATTTAATGATCTCTTGAAGAAATTAAATGAGAAGACACGATTTAACGAGGTTTAGCAATGTGCCTATGTCCTCAGGTAATCCTCTCTCAAAGTATAGAGGGACTGCCATCATAAAATGAAGTATAGGAAAAAAAGACAATGATAAAATAGACAATTCCCAAAATTACAGAAATCAAACAAATCCACATAATTTCTTCCCAAACAGGAGGGCCAGCATAATTTCTTCCTAGTCAAACACATCTACATAATTTCTTCCCAAATAGAAAGGCCAGCACCAATCACGCCAACATCCCCCGCCACTAGTTCAGATTCCTTGACAATTTCACATCTCATCGTGTCATGACAAAGATAATTGGACTTTTTTTTTTTCCACTAATATCGTGTTTGGAAGGCGGTGGGGGGCTCGCCCAAAATGATTGGACCATCCAATCCACTCTTTTACTTGAATTTATAACAAGACAAAGACCCAGATTAATATGGACACATTACCTCAAGAAAAAAGGGTACAAAATGAGAAGAAAAAGGTAAGCTGGCGACCTTCTACACCATTCTTCCGGCACCCAGAGACAAAGCCACCAAACACCATTCCTTACATCGGGCTCGAACGACCGTCGTCCACGTCGCGGATGTGACTGAGACTCTCAATTCGTGTCAAGACTACTGTGATCACATTCATCACCTCCGCGTCGATTCACGTTTGACAGAACGTGCCTTGCGGAATCTGATTCGGCACGCCGGAATGATTCTCTCCCCCTCTCTCTATCAGTCCCATCTCTCGCGTCGCGTTAGTCCTGGACGTGATGAAAGCCTCGGGGATTCAGCGAACGATGTAAAAGATCACAGCGTTTGATTCGGCACACTGTTTTCTGCTACGTGCATATATCACCTTGGAAGCAATCTCTTTCTTGTGAAATGGTTTGTCAAAAACATTCTTCAATCCCGAAAACGGGCTGATAATGAATGATATGGAGCAAAAAAATTGGACATCATAGACCAAAACATGCTGATCTTGATCCCAGCAGGTGAAAAACAAGATGAAAATGATAAGACTGATAAACGAAAAGGGCGTCAAAGAAGTCCTGAATTCTTTACCGCATCGACGAAGTCCTGAATTCTGTACCGCATCGACGAATAAGCAACTGAACTGATATCTATGTTACGTGTACAGCACTATACTTAATCGGGACTACAAAGTCACCTATGGTTAAAGTGTGCAAACACACCATCACATGGAGTCTACCTTTTCTACCATAAGACCCCCTTAGTTCCTTATCTATCTTTATCTTCCTACTAGAAAGGGAATACGAAAGACATCACGGGGTCTCCCACTCGAGGATGGTCTTCCTGCCTGTTTTTGACTTAAGCCTTTTAAGACCTGCTCAAGTCCGATCTTTCTTGTAAAATGATTTGTCGAAACATTCTTCGCTCCCGAAAACGGGCTGATCATGAATGATATGGAGCAAAAAAAAGGACATCCTAGACCAAAACATGCTGATCTTGATCCCGGCAGGCGAAAAACAAGATGAAAATGATAAGACTGATGAACGAAAAGGGCGTCGAAGAAGTGCCGGATTCCGTACCGCATCGACGGATAGGCAACTGAACTGATATCCATGTTATGTCTGCAGAATTGGGTTGAGGAGAAGAGAGTACTTACGAATGGAAAAGAACTTCCGAAAAAGTTTAGATTACGCAGAGGCTCGGAACGAGAAGGGAGGATGGAAGACGGAGGGGGCGAAGGGGAGGCTGCGGAGGATGAGGAAGCGGACCCTCCGCGGGAGCGGCGCGCTGCTGAACAGGTGCTGGAGCGCCCTCGCCAGCACCGCCGTGTACTGCTCCATCAGCTCCGCCAGTACCGCCACCAGTAACATTCCTCTCTGCTCTCTCTCGAACGCACCAATTGCCACTTCAGCTGAAACCGACCCGAGTGGTTATGTACAAGGGAGGAAGATTGACAAGTCATGTGGGAAGATAGGGGGGTTTTAATGAGATTTTTGGCTGTATGTTGTGGTACGTGCCCCGCTGCAAAAATTGACAGTTGGAAGCCAAACATGCTATGTTCTTGTACATTTTATATTGGAAAAATTGTGAAAAAGAGTATAACTTGAGGCTATCGTTTTTGGGAAAAAAAAAGATTTTAAAAAGTAGATTCTATTATTTAAAGTGTCCAATCTAATATCAAATAAGTGTCTAACGAGCTAGAGAGGGAATAATTTCAATCGAAAGCTTCTGCTTTAATCTGATTCAGTGTGTCAAGTCGAGAAAGATTTATTGAGTTAATAAGTGTACTTTTATTTGAGATTGAATTGATTATTTTCAATCTTTATTATACTCTTTTGAAAAGTAGTGTTTCCTTATCTGCACTTCTCTTTTTTAAATATTTTGAGAAGGACGATTGAGTTTATATCATTGATTAGAGACAACCCCAGTTAGAGATATTTAAATCAATCCGGACCGACACGTTGCTAGAATTGTTTCTGGCGTTTGGTCTTTTTGGTCGTGGGTCTTATTCACTCCTCCTATTTTTCTTTCATTTTTTTTATTTTATTGGTGGGCAAATTAGTCATGATAACAAGTGCGGGACCCTCTATTTGAGGTTCCGATGTTTAGTAAAATAAATGAAAGCTGGCTTGTCTCTACCGCTGTCCATATCCTTCTCCATCCTTATCCGCTCTTCCTTAGCTTTTATCCTTTCGAGGTTTTCCAAATTTCTTTTTCCCCTTTGCTTTGAAGATCCACTGAGCCTTGTGTTAGGTTGAGGATTACCACGTCACGCCGGTCGGATTTGGGTGGGGGCAAGTCCCGATTTATTAAACATGTTCGGCTTTTTCTCGTTTCGAAAATATGTTCGGTATAGCTACTTTGCTTTGCTTCACTTTTTGCCCGACCCATAGAGATTGATTAGATTGACTGTGATCGACAGGAACGAATGTTCAAATATTCATATGTACCGTTCCAAAACTTCATGCCCCGATCATATCTCGCGACTAGACCTTTAGGGTCTTGTGTGGTATCATCCGAGGTATGTAATATCAATTCGTAGAAATAAATGAAATTGGACTAATCATTGAACATGTGATATGTGTACTTGTACAAGCTCGATGGGGATCGACTACTTCGGACCGATGGGTAACGTTACATGGTCGGCGGCTCCTAATCGACGGGACAGACAGTTGATATCCAAGAAATCGTTCTTCGGACAGATGGAAGGGGACGGCGTGGTGACCACGGACCAAAAATCAGATGCTCATCGGTCCCGTGGAATCTTTTGGCCACATCTGTCATATCACAAGCAAACCACCACCTACCATCTTCTAAGTCGACACATGTCAATCTACATAGATAACGTTAACAAGTACTTCCAACTGTGGGGCCGATAAAGCATCCCCTTTATACCTCTTGTCTGCATCTCAAGAGAAAATCCTACAATTGACGACCAGCTCAATGCTGTGCTTCCAACTTGGTAAATTTCATCTGAGGGTTCCAAGACTTCAGATGACTAATTGGAGGAATCTCCTACACATCCCCGGCCATGTCTTCTCCCATTCACGGAAATCACACGGGAGAACTTTTGAGAGCTAGAGCCTGTATGCATTTTTTGCCAAGAGCATATCCACACCAATGATACTAAGCCAGTGGTCCTAAGCTTCACTTGAAAGTTCAAACTTGATGCACGCACCAACTAAACCATACCCAAAGCTCAGGAAAAAAAAAGTAGGAATTGATCCATATAAAGCTCTTACTCACTAAAGATACAGAAATCTGCTGTCTCACTGAATCCAGAAGCCCACCATAGAGCAGGCTCCTCTGCTAGATACAGGGAAATATATTTTACAGCAAAAGATGCAATACATGAAAATATCTGCATCATCCTCTTATAGAAAGCTCCACGCTTACCCTATGCCATATGTAAAGATGGGATGGAAAACGGCTCTTTCTCTACGCAATGTCCAGTTTGATGTATCTCTGTACCCCACCAGAGAAAACTACGGCCAGGACTATGACGAGAGACATGCCGACTGCGAAAAGTAAAGATAAGCGGGAACGAGAAGCAGCGCATACTGAAGGTATTCCCAAAGATGCTGGAGCCATCGCATGACTACACGATTCCCCACCTGGTTTTGACCCCAACGTTAAGTTTGTACACGGCTCTTCGACAATTTCTGTCATCTTATCATGAGCAGGAAGCTGGCCGTCTCTCTCTGGTTCGTTGTGATCAGAAAATTTGTCCGTTTCTTCTTTGACCTGAAATAAAAATTAACAGCCTCAGAAAATTATCCATGTTCATAGACAGGACCTTAAAACTAATGTGCTGATTGGTTTACCTTGGTAGGAGCAGACTGTACTTCTTCATCAAAGCTTGAAGTTTTAACTTCATCATCCCTAGTTGACCCAGATTGACTGTTCATCTGCAGCCGGATTCTTCTGGGAGCAATACCTTGAACTATTGAATTCTCTGAGCCTGGTTGATGTCGAGGTTGACGGGCCCTTATCTTGATATTGGTTCCAACAATCGTGTTGTCATTGTGGTTAACAGAACTCTCCTCAGCAGTTGACTGAACTTCTTCTTCTGCATTAGAGCCAGTACCTCTCATTCCCTCATCAGCTCCTTCTAGCTTTACGCTTCTTGGTAGTTGATTGGCTCGATCCACCGCCAGACGCAACCTTCTAGGAGCAGTACCCTGCGCTCCATAATCACTTGAATGTGGTAGGACTTGAGAGTCACGTGTCCTGATCTTGATCAGAGTTCCACCACTACTATTGAAAGATTCACCAGTTGATTCTGCCATATTATTTGAAGCAACAGCTCCAGATGGTCCCCACAAAGGTACCGCATCCATCCAATTATTATTGTCAACAAGATCATCATACCATCCATTATCTTTGACCCCTAGGACCGGCTGCAAAGACAACAGGAAAGACAAGATGTTGGAATTTGATCTGAAATAATCTCAACTGCCTATCAAACATTTGTTCAATATCAAAAAGTGAAAATGGAGAACCAGAAATTTGTTGTAATCAATTTGACGACATAGTTTGCAGATTAAGGAAGATGGTAGTTATATTCTATTGATGCAAGGAATGGAGAAGATAACTTAGTTTAAAAACCTGTATTAGGGCAATAATAGCCCATTAATAAAATCTATAGCACTTAAATCATTGTAATGTCCCGTTATCAAGTGCAGAATTCTGCACAAAGTCATTAATGGAATAGCTCCACTCTTCCACAATCCCATTGAAGCTAAGCTTGTCCCCTACTCATACCTGGAGTAAGTTGAACGGAGGATCAAATGGAATCTCACTTCCAACTGAATTCTTCTGACTGGTGGACTCTTCACAGGAGTCATCTTGATTATTGAAGACCTCATCCAACAAATCCGAGAGTGTGCTCTCGTGCTCACCAGCATCGTGGAATACTAGTCTCTCAAGATCATTGCCAAAATCACAGGCAAAAGGAGAATCTATGTAAGGAGTCTGCTCAGGGAATAAACCTTTGTGATCAGTTGGATCACAAGGCAGATCATAGAATTTGGGGCCACTTTCGAGCAATGGATTTACCTACATGGAATGAACAAATTAATATAGTAATTTCTACAGACATCTTGACAGCAGCTATAAGTCAACAAGCAAAGAACTTAGAAGGTAGTGCCAAGTATTTAATAACTCCATAATCGTTTTGGTGAAAATAAAACCACTGCTATTCCGTGGAGGATGCAAATTTTTTTACCTCCAATGGTGTTCCATCAGTGTTACCATCTTCCAAATCAGAGGCAATGTAACTATTGGAGCAGCTCTCAACAGGCATCTGAGCATTAGGAGTCATTTTGTCCAACTCATCAGTCAACCACCGCTTGATTCCGTCTGATTGTGATTTTACTTGGACATTGGAAACAGGAGTTTCTGGAACTACATCCGATAATGCCTCATCAGGAGAGGACTTCGCTGTCGGAGATAAGCCAGTTTGTTCAACTTCATCGTACTTCACAACTTCAGGCTTCTCCTCCGCCTTCCGGAACAAGCGACAGAGGACATAAGCAGCCTACATCAATTGGAAAGAGTAAGAACAAGAAATTGAGACATAGAAATATATTCCAGCCTTCATGCGTAATTGAAAGCTCATCAATACTCTCTTCACAACCAATCAAATCGAAACACCCAAGCCCATCCTTTTAACAATCTTAACGTAACTGGTCAGTGGCATCATTTTACAGATAGCGACGCCTACATCCTGCAACTTATTATCAAGAAAATACCGTCATATTCTAATGCTTTGAGTCTCAGTCTTTTACAGGAATCCATGATGGAACTAACATACAATAAATTATAGCACCACAAATACAGCATATGCACTCAAAGTTTAGACTCATCAACACAATACGAGACCAAGCATAAAAAGCAATGTCGTTGCATACCTGGCCGGGTCCAGTCCCATCAAGATCCTGCTCGGTAGCGCGATACTCATGCATAATCCAGTGAGTTCTCTCGCCCTTGGGCGCACGACCCCTGTAGAAGACCAGGGTCTTCTTCATCCCGATCAAGCCAGCAGCAGCACCCCCTGACTTGCGAGACTTGATGGTCCGGTCCTTGCCCGTGGCTTTCCAGTACCCAGCATCTGTGGCCCGATTCGACCGATGCCCATTCGGGTACTTCCGGTCCCGGGGGCAAAAGAAGAACCACTCCGGATCATCCGTTTTTATCACCGATAAGTCTGCAACCCACACACATAAGCAGATTCCACGTTAAAAAGACCCATTATCCAAGAATCGCTTCACATCGGCAATTAAATAAACCAATTCCGGCAACGGCGATGGCGACAGCAACCGAAACTCTACCCCCTCCAAAAAAAAAAAAAAGAACTTGAGCTTCACCCTTTTCCCCTCTCAGAAGGGTTTTCCCCCACAGGGGAATCTAGTTGACTGGGGAATAAAGGCGACTCAGCATCAACCCCGTCAGAGCACCCCCAAATATTCAAAAATTCGCTCGCCTCTTATCTATATATCCACGCACTACTCTTCTGATAATCCTAGAAATCGCTAATTCGGAACCTCGGAGATAGAAAGAACAACCTTAAGAGAAAAAGAAGGGAAAAAGGGTGAGCGCAGAGCGCGGTTTCGAGAAAAATGTTACCTGGCAAATCCCAGGGCTCCCACTTGCAGACGTCGATCTCGGGGATGACCTCGACCTCCGAGTGGCGGCCGTTGATCTTCAGCCGCAGGTAGTGGTTGATCAGCTCCTCGTCCGTCGGCCTGAACCTGAACCCCAGCGGCAGCGCCTCCATCTCCAGCACCCCCATTTCCAGACGACACCGACACGACACGGCACGGCACGGCACCGACCGGAGAGACTCGCGATCGGAACGAAAGAAAGAAAGAAAGAAAGAAAAGCTTAGGCAGCAGCAAAGCAGAAGCGAAATCCCTCCTGGGATCTTCGCGGTAGAGAATCAGCGGAATTCGACTCGATCTCGAAGATCGCCGCCGAATCGGCGACGGCGGCGGCGACGGTGGCGAATTGACTGGCCGGCTGACTGACTGGATTCCGGAGCGTCTTCTTCGCTCGCCCAAAACTGACGGGGATTCTTCTCCCTCTCAAGAGCTTTCCTTTTTCCTTAACATCCCCCCGCCCCGCCCCGCCCCGCACGTGCGCGCGCTCCCACCCCACGTGCCTCGCCTGCGCAGGTGGGGGCGCGTCGCCCCCGTGGCCGTCACCGGGCCAATGGGGTTTCTCCACGTGTCGCGGGAAGCGGGGGCCCCACGGCGTCTGGGGGATCGTCCGGCGCGTGGGGGAAGGTCGGTACGGTCCCACTCGGGGAGCTTCGTAGAACGAGCGCGTGGGTGGGGGCTTGTCCTGGCCGGGGGCGGGACGCGGTCCCTCTTTTTCTTTGCGGCTAAGTAACTGACTAATTTGTCGACCGAAAAAGAAAGTGTCTGACGAAATTTGGCGCGGAGTGCCAAGTGGGACGTTTGAGCCGCGGATTTTTAGTTGTGATTATTATAATTTCCGGCGATTTTATTCACGAGGAAAATTTTTAAAATAAAAAAAGGGGGGACGAAGGGTTGGTATGTTAGTTCCTTGAATTCCTTTGATAATTCGGGAATTATAATAACCACAACCGGAATTCGCAGTCAAAACATGGCAGCTCGGCACATCGTGACAAATTAGTCACATACTTAGCCACAAAGAAAAAGAGGGGCAGCATCCACCTCCCCTCTCGGACAAGCCCTAGTTCCACAAGGAAAGGTTAAAAAAAGGGGCAGTATATTAATTACTTTGATAATTTGAAAAACGGACCCAAACAAAATAGAGTTCTTTTTTTTTTCTTTTTGGTAAAATGTAATAATATATTGAGCTCAAACCAACAATTCGACTCCATAAAACTTGCACTTAAGAAGACAACAAGTCAACCAGAGTGGAAGGAAGCCAAATGCAAAAAGCCGCTAACAAAAAGGGTGGCGAACAAGGAAAAGGCAAGCAAAACCTGCACTACAAAACAGCAACAAAAGAACAAAAACCCGAAGTAGAAGCGTCAGCTGACGTCGAACCACATCGAATCCAAAGATCGGAAGATGGCAGTGAAGAGAACAAGTTCAGCAGCCTATGAAGCAGCATACGGTTGAGGAGTCAAAGGCTTCCACTCTAAGGACTAATAAGGATTCGCAAAAGTAAAAGAGAAAATGCGAGGATCAATCCTCCAGTTGTGTTGTAATCTTCTATTTTTCAGGTTGTCATCAACATTCTTGAACGTTTAAGCCTTGTCCTTGACAACTTTAATGAGATGATTTTTATGGCCGGAATCACCAAAATATAATTGCTGAACAGGATTCCGTTCCTGAATCTCCAAATGATATGACAAAGAGCACCAAACAAAAACTTGGGCAATTGAATGATAGAAATCCTTATCGACAAGAAACTTCATCACCCACCGGAGGTTCTCGACCCGGTCCCATTGCGCCAAGGGAGATTATATCTAACCGCCCAAAAATAAGCAAGGCTGGTTGTGATGCAACACCCAAAGAAGAAATGATCAATTGAATCAGGTGTTAGCTTGCAAAAAGCACATACTGCATTCCCAATCTTGCTGTATGACAAGAGCAAGGTCTGGGTGGGAAGACGATTCATGATAAGAAGCCAAAAATTGAATTGGTATCTCAAAGTGATAGTATTGCTCCAAAGGAAGGAGTCCCAATGACCCTCGCCTTTTTCCTTTTGATCGCATGCCACGCCAAGGCGAATGAGAAGAGGCTAGAAGAGCTATTAATCCAAACAAAACGATTTGGTGCCTGGGATAAGATAGGAATAGGTTGATCCCAAAACTCTAACAGTGTCCTCAAGGATTGCCCAGTCGATGAAAAAAGATCAACCACCATAGCTTGCCGATAAACCAGACTTATGTATCATCGAATCCTAGAAAAAAGATTAAATGGACCTCTAGGGTGCCGATGATCAAACTAGAAGAAGACTGACTAGCCATCTCCTACCCTCTAGCAGAAAGATAAACGGAATTCGGTCTTAAGGTAGAGGATTCTCTTCTAAGCCTAAGAGCGGATAGTAGGCTCCTTAACCACCTAGAAACCAGTATATATATGACAAATGCATACTAAACTGATATGTTTTACTATAAAAAAGCATAAACGATACATTTATAACAAATTTATCCTCAACTAATTTCAGTTAAATTTGATTAATATCATAAAAAATTACGAGAAAAATAAACATGTGATAAATCGAGAGTAAAGCTTCAAATTAGTACACTCGTCAACTAACTTGCGTGTCGTGAAACTCAACATTTTAACAGTAAAATTTAATGGAAACTAACGGAAAACAAAATTGTCAAAAAAATACTAATTTGGAATTTTTGATAATTAAAAAATTAATTTTAAGTAAATTTATCACATGTGTATTAATTTATAATCTTTCATGATATTAACTCTTAATTATTCAAAATTTGGACTTGACGATATTTGGACCGATTATCATTATTACCCGCTGAGTTAATTCGCGAGGAAAAGAACAAAGAAGGGGTAGTATTTTAATGCCTTTGACAATTCGGAAATTGGACTCGAATAAAATCTTCGCTAAAAATTTCCCCCGGAAAAAAAGGAAAGAAAAGGGGCGGGCAAGATTTGACTTTGCGTTTCCTCTTTTTTCCCCCTCGCATCGCGCGTGTGAACACCCGAAAAGAAAAAGGGGCCCCCCCACTCTCGATTCAATCCCGCGTTTCTCCCTCCGCTAATTCGACCACGTCGTGTCGCTCCACGACAAGAAACGCCAACGGCCGCGGGCGACCACGTGGCGGGCTTCCGCTCGGCCGCGTGGATGGCGGCTTTGTGAAAAAGGAGGAATGGGGCATCGACGTTCACGGATTTTAAGGTAGGGGAGGGGAGGAGGATTTCGTGGACGACGTCGTGCGGGTCCAATTGATTTTGTGTTCTTTTGACGCCGTGGAAAGGGTCGGTGACGCCACCAGCCAGCCGCTCTTTTTTTTAGCCACTGCCACCAGCTTTGGCTAAAAGTCATATTGGATTCCCCGACAGGGCGAAAGAAAAAGTTACCAAAAGAGGGCCGGGAAAAAAGAGAGCAGAGTTTTATTCCCGGGCACGTGGTTGAGTGCAAGAAAAGGATTTCCTCCTCCTCCGGAGAGGCTCTTTTTTCGCCAAAGAGGGGATAGAAAGGGAGACGTTTGGTAGCTAATAGTAAGGGTGCTCGGATCTCAATCCGGTCCAATTCCAAGGTGAAATCAGGACTAAGAGGACTGATTCCCAAAATCCAGAACCTAGGATTGGGAATTGCACCAAACCATTGGTCAAGTTTAGTCTAATGAAATTGATTACTTATTTTTTCCCATCACTTTTTTTTCTCACTACTTAAAACCAAATTGAGATCATGTATAGTTCACATTTTACTAATTTTTCAAGAAATAATAATAATAAATAAATAAATTTAGAGTCCAATCCGATTTCTTCTTGAAACTGGGAATGAACTGCGAATCGGAATGATATTCCCGGGAATTGGACCAAATCAGTTAGTCTAATCTGGTCCGGGCAGTTTTCGGTTCAGGCAATTCATTTTGCCAGTAGTAATAGTCGAACATGACTCCAAAAATTTCCTTGCTTTTGATGATTTCACTGCCAAATCCCCACTCCCTTCCTCTCCTCCACCGGTGACCGGGTAACCTCGACCGCTGAGGACAGCTGGCAGCCACGAGAGTGGAGGGTCATGGCCTAAGATATGTCGTGTCCATTCCTCAACATGGCCACGATCATAGACGCCGTCCTGTTGCTGCTGCGGGATAGTCCATTTCGGTTTTAGGCTCATTCCAGTGCTACACCCAGATGGGCCCTCTTTAAGTATCAATCATCATGTGGAATGTAACGCACCGTGTGAATCTATCGCACTTGGAAAAATTCCTGCGTGAGCCCAACATATGCGGGGCGGAGCCCATCTGATCCTATGACTCGCGAGTTTCGGCCTCGAATGCAATGGGCGCGCACAAGATTAGCTCGTGTCGTATGGCCTGCAAAAAGCATTCGCTAATGCTCTTCAAAGTAATTCCCTTGGTGATTGTTGTGAGCATCTAATCGCTCAGAAAGCAGTGAAGCAAAGCTCCACAGAGAAAGCAGTGAAAAGCAGAACAGAAGAAAAATCATCTTCTCTGTAAGATTTATGAGATAGCCATAATCCCTCAGTCACAAGCTCAGTCTGTCAATGCTTGATCACACAGAAATAACTCACCAGGAGGCCCCACTACAATGGGAAGCATGTGTACTCATCATGTAAAGAAGGAACAGATTTATGGACAACGTAAAAGAATCTATGATCCGCTTTTGTGTTTCCAGCTATCTGTACAGATACGCCTACAATCCAGGGTGGTACCCGATGTTCACATTCGTTTCCACCCTTTGCACCACCCTCCTCATGCTCCACTCATGGCAGAATTCGAGGGCAAGCCGGAGTGCGGTTCCAAGTCCAAGCACAACGATAACACCTGCAGCACATCTATTCAGCAACATTTTCAAGCCTACAAGAGGAACACTAAAAGGAGCTGGAGGATGGATTTACCAATGATAATATTAACAGGAAGAGCTGAAATTCCGAGTGTCACAGATATCAACACATCCAAGAAAAGTCCGCCAATGAGGATTGAGAAAGCCACCCAGAGTGGACTGAAACAGCCCTGTTTTAGGGAAGAATCCACAAATTAAAGACCTAATTTATCTTTCCTTGTTAAAATCAGCATCAAGCACCATGTGCCACCATAGTTCCTTACCCTCCTACGTTGCTCTGCAACACCAGACCCTCTGTGGTTAGGATCAATCCTCCAAACCCAGAAACTTGTCTGCTAAAGAAAAAGATTACATGGAGATATGTACATGAGATGCCGTAGATATACCGCCAAAAACTATGAAAGAAAAAGATGTTGATGCTTTTATGTTATGCCAAGCTTAATTGTCATGAATGACTCAGTCACCAGTAAGCAGGGACAGCAAGGCATAAGCATGTCACGCAACAAAAGACTATGGATACAAAAACTCACTCCTTTGTTTTCTCCTAAATTTAAGTTTAGCTACAAATTCTGGACCAGAATCTCAATTTCAAAGTTTATATGCTTGGGGTTTACATCTCAAGCTATAAATAAGGCCATAATACAGTTAGAGGGCTTATCTCCGTGTTAAACGAAAAAGGCCAACAAAACAAAATGTTTGTGCGCGCTTCATACATAAATTGGATATACAAAATATCCATGCTTTCTGAGTTTAGATTTTGCAGGAGCTGTAGGCATGTAGAAGAATCCATACATGAATAAAGTTGTGAAGTCGCACTAAAAAGGCTGAATGCATCAGGAAAGTTCACTTCCAATGAGAATGACGGATTAAATGGCGTTTCAAATAAACTTCAGGATCAAATATAGAGTACGTACAGTAGAATGGGACTCTGGAGGTGGCACATTCGCAGCTGCCTGTCTGTATTAAAAGACCAAGAAAACATAAGTGTATCTTTTAGAAACAAATGGAAAGGTAGCGTGATATAGAGGACCTACTGGCATATTTCGCATTTGTTTGAACCCCTGGTGCGAAACCAAGCTTCTATGCATGATCTGTGCGCTTTTGCAATGCCGCCTCGACATCGGCATCCAAGATCTATCAAATCTTCTTCCTTCTCCTCTTGACAGACCCTGCAGAAAAACAAAAATCATGAAGGGCATGTAAAACGGGTGAAGTAATTTCAGTCCAACCTTCTATACATATGAAAATAAGATACTATTTGGTTAAAGCAATTTCCAATTGTGTGTTATTGCGTAAACACAAACTAGAATGCAAGCTGAAGAAAAAACAGATATGCAGATCTATGCTGTGTAATTATGCAGGATATTTGATATTCTAAAATCAAATGAGCTCCTGTCTGACTATGGATTTCAGAGGGTTGTTAGAGACAATTGAGACCTTGTGATCCTGTAAAATTTAAACTTTTATTTATCTGTAATAGTCAATTGACATACTTCTTCAACAAACCTAGCAAACTCACTTGACAGTCTGTCAAGTAGTCAAGCAATGTGAAACCCAACTCGAAAAGGAGAAGGAGAACCTAGATAACAGGATGCTGAAAGCAATTTACAAAATTCTGTTTCCAAGAAAAAAATAACCACCAAAGAATGAGAGACTCTACAGCATAGCTCAAGTGACAGGCAAACAATCCCAAGAGACTCTACTTCATAGTACAAGTGACAGGCAAATAATCATCAGGTCCTTATGAAATTATTCTCGAATAAACTAAAAATTTTATTTCAATGACCACAAGGCATATGCAAAATTCTTCAACAGTTTAAGCAGATATACACTGCAGAAGAATCTAAAAAGATACTTTTTTACCTACTAAAGTATTCTACAGGACCACCATACAGAGAGATGTAAGTTCATTTGTGTCAGGATCACATGTCTAATCAGCTCAGCAGGCTGGTGATGATTGCATTAAATCCCATCGCATCGTGCTAGCTTTCTTCCCAAACTGGAGAAAGCTATGTTTGTCCTCGTGTTGAAACAGATTGATAAGTTTATACAAGTCAAAGAGAAAGGCATATGAAGACATGTATGGCATTGATTACTTGTTCAGGAACATGTCTATCGGTATACTAGTTAAACAGTATATCATCGGAAGAAACCCAATTCTCTTGAGCTGACTAATTTAACCACATTAAGGAGATCTCTCTCTCTCTCTCTCTCTCTCTCTCTCTCTCTCTGTGGGTGTGTTGGTCTGTGTCTGTTTTTGCGAGTGCACAGGTGTGTCAATGATAGAGAACATGCAGTGAGATATAAAACTAAGGCCAATGTTGTGATTTATATCTAAATCGTTAGCATACTCAAAGAAAGCAAATTCAGAAGCATGCCAGCGTATCAAACAAATTCAATCAAACCAGCCATCGCCTGCAGAAAACACAGAGTTCACTACCAAGTACGCTGATCAGAAGACTGCCACATGCTCATTTCCAACGCAATCAAGGACATAAAACAAGTCCAGCATACCTGCATTGTTCATGAGAGCTCCCGCTCCTCGAAAAGTAACCCTTTTTAGGGGAACCCACCAAAGGAGGCTCTTCAACAACACACTCCAATGCCTTTGAATCCTTCACGGCAGGCTCTGGAGGCACGCACGAACCGCCACCAGACACCACGACAGTCAACGGCGTCTCCTGATTCACGCCAGCAGCCAAACCATCCATCGCGGCCTTGCCGTCGCTCTCCCGAGCCAAAACCACCGCCCCACCTTGTTTCTCGACATCGGTTTCATCCCCAGAGGGCTTATCAGCCAAGCCCACAGCAGCGGTGGATCCATCGCCATTCATATCGCGATGGGATTGAGGGAAAATGGCAAAATCCCAACGCAGCCTCGGCAGCTCTCAAACCTCAGGTTCACCTCGCAATGCACCACTCCAAAAATCTCCCAAGACCTAAACTCAAAAACCTCTCTAAATCGCCTACCACAAACAAGCAATCGACAAACCCATCAATAGCATTCGAACGATCACCAGACCCAGCAGCTCAAACAAGCCCGAAAACGATGACCCGGATCGGTCTCAAAAATCTCGCATCAAGCGAATTGCCCAGAACCAAAGAAAATCGGAACAAAGGCCTCAATCGCTATACCCAAGACGTCGCAAGACGCGGAAAAACAAGAACACCCGGAACGAAACCTCGGGCGGAAGAGAAAGATCAAACCTCGCCCCTCGAATTCTCCCAACCCAACAAGGCGGAATTCATTTCGCGCCGCTTCTCGATGAAAAGCTCGCGTCTTTCGGTTTCATTTGTGTTGTTGTTGGCGGTGCCTGTGAGTGACGTGACGCAACGCCACAAATGGGTTGAGCTCTCTCTCTCCCTCCCTCCCTCCCTCCCTCTCGCTCGCTCGCTGTGGCGTGTTTGGGTTTCTTGATTTTCTTGATTTTCTGCTGTAAATGCAGTTAAGCGGTTACCATGAAACGTTAAACCCTCGCTCGCTGGGACGCTGACAGGGACAGGGACAGGGCACAGGTCAGGGGCGACGATGGAAAGGCCTGTCATAAAAACAGCTGACGTGGCGACCTTATTCCCAATCGTTGGACGTGGTTGGCAAGGAATAAATTTATCTGGTAAGTTTAAGGATCGGATCGAAATAGGATTTGGGAGACGATGGAATAAGCAAACCATGAAAAAAAAAAAGGGAAGCGACTGCCTTTGTCTATGGAAATATGGATAATTCCAAAAGGTATTCTCATAAAAATAATTACTTATATCGCTTTGAAAAATGAATGAATGAACAAATAAAAATATGTTTTCATTAGATATAACAATATTTGGACATAGATAGATAATGAAAATAATTTTTATTTATTAATTATTTTAAACGAAATAAACAATCATTTTTAGAAATTTTTTTCTAAATTATTTATTTTTTGTGAAACTTTTGAATGAGTCTTTCATAGACATAAAAATAAGTAGACTTTTTTATGGCAGATTAATGGCTTGCCCAACCCGCTTGATCCACCGGAGCCAATGGCACCTGCAACATAATTTCAAAGGTGTCGGATTGTGCAATTCTCTTTCTGCGAATGAGCATCCAACACATAGACTTGCTTGGGCCCTCTTAGATTAGATCATTTTATATATCAAAATTTTGAATCAATGACAAGTCTAACATGAACAACGATGTTTAGACTTTGACACCTAGCCCCCGTGTTGATTAGGACTTGTAAGAAGCTAGTACAGTACAACATGCATTTGATGACGGATTGAGAGGACTACCGATGGCAAATCTCTGACTATTCGATTTGTTTTAAAATTCATCTTGCAAAACTCTTTTTGAACATCTTTTATGAGAAAAATCCTAAGTATAAAGTATTATCTCACTCTTCTTTGACTCATCTCATCCTCCATCTCATTGGCCTAAAGTTTACATTCATCCATGTGTGTAACCAATAAATTTTGGCCCTCTAATAGACGTAAGCAATTGCGTCGCATGCACTAAATCAAGATTGTCGAGTTGCACGTATGAATTTGTGATTAGTGAGGCCTGGTGGTTCATATACTAACAGATGGTCAAAGCCTGACTTTTCTTATTGTCATATTTTGAAAAATCATGAACGGAAAGTTATCACAATTTGTAGATTCTCAATTATATTTTGATTTCTCATAGCAAATATAGTACCATCATTATTTTATCATAAGATAATGATCGATAAACAAATTATTATAAACATTTAAGTTTTAGAATTTATCATAATCGAGTAATTCAATTGCATTCTAATTGTCATTCAATTATTATGAGTAGATCACCAATGATCATAACACCATATCGATAATTTATACTTAATTTGATTACAGTTTATATAAAAAATGAAAACAAGAATGATAATATTTTATGATAATATTTTTTATTTTCTAATAGTAATTGAAGTATGATTGAGTAATAAATTATATGAATATTACGATAAATATAAATTATTTGAAATTGTATAGTTATCTTCCTATGATTAAATACTCATACTACAATCATGGTTTAATCATAATATGTTGAACAATCATGGCTACAATAGTATATTGCCTATTACTCAACATTTATTTGATTCTTGTGACATAATCAGTGACTATAGCCATTGTTCTTAATCTCTATTTTTGATTGGGCATTGCATCATCCCATTAAGTATTAAAATATGTGTGAATTTTATAATGGCGTAGCAGGTGAGCCATTATTGCATGAGACAGTTGAAGAAGGTTGGAAGGTTTGTATCACTCCCCCATTTTTTTTTTAAATTTATTTATTACACGTTTTTTCCCTCCCACCCTACAACGACGGTGAACCACCGCCATCTTCATCTTCACGAACTGTCTTGCCCACCGCCATTGCATAACTTGCAGGGTTCGACAATGTCAAGGTCAAACCATGCAAACGATACATATGTTGTGATCCAGCCGACTACGCCATCTTAGCTTGACGCATGTAATGACGCAAATAAGTATAGATACAACAACCTATGTATCGTTCCATCTTAATGGCGTGGCGACCGAGTCCTTTCTTTTGGCCATAGTTTATACTTTTGACTTCTAACCTTTCATCATTTCGACATTCTATTGGGCATAAAACTAAAGGGGTTGACTGAAACTAATATTGGGTGGATTTGATTCAACTTTACAAATGGGCTTTAGGTGTGGTGTAATGAATATGCTGAAAGCTAAAATCTTTTGGAAAAGCCAAAGTGTGTTTAGTAAAAACCTTTTACAAATGGATTTTGAGTTTAAATAGTGTTTAGCAAAAAAACTTTTGCAATGAGCTTTGTCTTTATTCTTTATATTGTTTTTATTAAAAAATTAATTCAAATCCTTGGCTACATGGGAAAGGAGTATAGCTGCCCGTGAGCCAAGTTTGGCGTTGGCGGGCATCGACTAAGGTTGCTCGACCTCGGGCGACCTCTAGTGAAGGGGAGGTCTCTCGACCTAAGCAAGGGTCATCTAAGGTCACGCAACCTCAAGTAGAGGCCGCTTGGGGTCTGACCCTCGTTAGACCTTTGTCGGCCCTTCACCAACCAAATCTAGCCTTGGAGGCCCTTTGTCGACCAAATTTGGTCTTGCCGATTGCCCTCACGCAAAGAAGATAAATATTTATAAGGAGGGGGCAAAACCAAAAAACTAAATAATTGGTGAGGGTAATTTTCAAAGGAAACAATATTTTAATTTGAGTTCCAGCATTTCGCAAATGCTACTTTAGAACATTGGGCAAGAGTATTATTAGGCTTTCAACATTCCTAAGCTAGCATTTAGCCAAAAAGTTATTTTAAAATACTTGCTAAATGCTGCAACATTTCCCAAAGTGGCCTTAAAAGCTGAAAACCCATTGGAAAAGCCGAACCAAACGAACCTGTAAAAGCTAGCAATCTCTTGATTTTGCACTGGATTTGGACCATGATGGACGAGGAGTGGTGCTTATCTTAAGCTGAAGAAATCAGGCATGGAGCTTGTGACGGGCCACTCGGCCCATCGTGGGTTTCAGTTTTGGACACGCCACGAGTTTAGCCCAGTTTGAAACATTTGTCCAAAGGAGTAGTGTGGGGGCTTGGCCACACGCCTTGTGTTTGAGTCCTAACCTGGCCGGTCCAGTTCGGTCCTATTGCAGGTTCATTTATATTCAGATATTAAGTTTCCAATACCCATAGCCATCATTCGTAAAGTTTAACTGTTGTAACCAACTATAAAAAATGTCCATAGAATATTTCCTCTTATAGTCATTGCCTAGGCTTGTCTATGGGCAGCTAGATGAGCTTCGTGTTTGGATTTGCGCATTTTGTAACCGTTATAGTGTGTCTCGTATGATTTTGTATAGGATGCATTAAAGGTAATAATGGATAAAAGAACACATGGAGTGTCAAAATTTGGCACTTAAGTACTAAAAATTACGAAAGTGACAATTAAATGCCAAAATCAGAGCAAAATGAATCAGTTCAGTGTTAACGGCAAGAAAATTTGACCAAAAATACTGACGTGACGATTTTTTAGCAAGACAAGTGTAAAATGACGTTGTTTTGTACGCTGACGTGACTAGACATGTGTAAAAATGACATTATTTTACTGACGTGACTAGATAATTAATAAAAATATTAATCAAATTAAAATTAAAATTATTTAAAAAAAAAAAGATGGAGATCTCAGGCAATGAGAGCTTAGCACTCGTTGCTGCCTCCCTATCAATGCTGAGAAGGGCTGGCTACAGTGGGGGAAGAGTCCACTGAGGTCGCCGAGCCTTGGCCTGTGACGAGGGCTTGCGAGCCCTCATCAAGATCTGGGGTGAGGGTCTTGGCCTTCCCCTAAATTCGACGAGGGTTGTCGGCCCTTGCTCGATCAGGCCAAGGGTCGATGACCTTGGCTAATTGATGATGAGGGCCTATGAACCCTCGCCTAGATTTGAGGCAAGGGTTGTAGCCCTCCCCCAAATTCGACGAGGGTTGCCAACTTCTAGTCAAGGCCCGACAACCTCAGTGGACCCTTCTCCCACTGTTGCTGATGGGAGGCGGTGATGAGAGCTCAACCCTCACCTTCCGTCTCCTCCTTCTTCTCCCTTTTTAAATAAATTTAATATAAATATTTTTAATTTAATTAATATTTATATTAAAAATTTTAAAAAAAAGACAAAAAGATGTTGTTTTGGTTCTTCGTTGTTGACTTGCTTTCTGATGTACCGCGTAGGCGAGTTATATTATTAAAAAATTTCCACATAGGATTTTTGACCACATTTGTTAGATTTGACACTTAAGTGTCTCATTTTTTTAAAAAAATGTGGCATTTAAATGTTACTTTTGTAACTTTTAGCACTTAAGAGTCTCTCCATACTAAGTTTTAGCACTCTAGATGTTCTTTTGTCAAAACAATGCAAGGGTTAAAGTTTTCTAGGGAAGTAAGGTTTTGGCTATGATGTTGGATTACAATAGTCATCTCTTGGAATACAAATGGTTTGATTTAACTTTCATTTCCAACCTTACTATAAGATATCTATGATGAGATTGTAGCCCTTTTTTTTTTTTTTATTATCACATATAAGAAGCAAATGAAAAATCAAGCAAAAGGGTCCTAGGTGTTCATATACCCACAATATGATTCTAGGACAATGAACAGATCAATCTCTACTCCTTCCGAAGAAAGTGCAAATGCAAAGCAAGGAACTTGAAGCTCACAAAAGCATCCATAGAAGCCAAAACCCCTCCTCAAGCAAAACCCTTCTCTTTATTCACACCAAGACTCCTGTGGAAAAAAAAAAATCCTTGCATTGCAACTCAAGCAAAACTCCCTTTATTCCAATACACAAAGCTCACTCCTCATTCCCTCTTAAAATCCCCACCGCATTCACATCCTCCTCAAACTCTCCATCCTGAGTTTCCCTCTAAGCACCCTCTTCTCTCCTTGCTTCCCCAAAACCAAATGTCTCAAGAGGAAGAGAAGCCGAAGAAGCTCGACCATGATGATGCCCGGGACATGGTCTCGGCGATCGTGGGCCGGATCTTTAAACTCCAAAGGCCTGGCTCGAGCCAGATGTCTGAGGGGGGCGATGACCGCGGCACGGGGATTGTCACGCTGGCGGGGAACAACATCGGCGCCACCATGAAGAGCGAGATGGATGAGAAGTCAGGTGATCCTGATGACCAGCTTGATGCGCTGAGCACATACGTGAACAGCAACTTCCAGACCGTGAACAACTCGATCATGATGGGCGGGAGCTACACGACCAATGACCCCGGTGTGCATTTAGATGTGTCTGACTTTTTTGAACACCGTGGAAAGGACCACCACAAGTCAGAGAAGCACGGCAAGAAGGAGAAGAAGAAGAAGAAGAAGAAGGACCAGGAAAGTGGGAAGAGTGACGGGCACACTGAGCACTCTGCTGAGCACTCTGAATGAGCACACCCAAGTTTGTTTGTTTCTCTGGACACCCTTAAAATCGCAAAAAAAAAAAAAAAAAAAAAGAAAAAAGAAGAAACCCAGTTCGGTGAAAGAGATCCCTGATAATAATCCCTGTCTCTCTCTACACGTTCCACTGCTGAATCGCTAGTTGCTGCTGTTTTCTATGCCGAATAAGCTTTCTTGTAACCATGACGGAGCTTTGTTTTGAAGTTACCGTGTGTTTATCCAATGGAGTGTAGAATCACTTCCGTGTCCCCGACTCAATTGCTGCACTCGTCTCTGCATTTCTTGAAGTGGTTCGTTCGTAAGAAAAATTTCTTGAAAGTGGTGTGGAAGAGGAGTCCCTGTCTGATGCCAAACTCGGGGTCGCATCTCCCCTCGGACTTTGGCCATAGCTGAGTCATGGACTGAGTGAAGTAAATGCCCTGTTAATTGTAGCGACACATAATGCTGATCTCAAGCAATCAAAAACCAGAGCACTGTCTTTTCTTATAGCTTAAGGTGCTGATCTTGATCTTGCACCATTTTTCCATTCTAGGGAAGGCCTTCAGTTTGTTCATCTGGAAATTGACTTTGTTTACTATGCTTTCACGTTATTGATCGGGAATTCTAGAGGTCGAAAAGACAATGATTGCCCTCCCACTAGGCGGCAAACATCTGCGCAGACCCTGTTGATCAAGATGTGCCTTGGGGGTTTGATCATGCCATATTAAGGTTAATGCCCTCACCCTTCTCTCGATCGATCACCTCCGACAATCCATCCCATGCTATAAACAGTCCATTGACAAAACTCTTTTGAGATATCGCTTTCCAAACAGATGAATAGCTGCAACAGAAGTCAGATTGCCGAATTAACTTATCCAAAGAACAAAGAAGATGGCCCAATTAGAATCAGCACTAAAGAAGCCGTGGAATCCGGCAGATTATTGCGGTAAAATTAGACCAACGAGCCTAAGAAAGAGAAAGGCAAAAGAAAGCGATTATATTAGGGTACGGACCCTCTCATTAGTGCATGACTTTTACGCCCGACGTGAATCAATAATGAACAGAATTAGGGTCTTCTAGTGATACACTCAATCGTGTGTGCAGGATTATGCTGAACACTGGGTACCAAATGAGGTGCACTTTTACTGTATTATGCATTTCGGAAAACAAAGTGACGGACTGTGCTTTGCACAAAGCAACCATATGCACCCTCCACACAAGTAGGAATTCGAGGGGGCAGAGAAAGGGGGCTACAGACTCTGGGACCACCAACGGAAGCAACACACTAGGGATTCTGCGACTCGCACGACACTGTGACGACCTGTAACTTCGGCTCCAGCTCCTTGATCTGTTCGGCTTCCTGAGCTACTTTCATGGTACAATCCTGCATCTCTTTGTTCTTGCCCCACAGAAGAATGTACAAGCCGATGATGACAATGACCGACCCAAGCAAGCTGCTCAACATCAGCAGCAGAAGAAAAGGTTCAGCAAAATGCAGGTTCTAAACACATCAAGGCATTTTTGGTATTCGTCAACATTCACCTCCCAATATGGAGCTGCTCATGCAGAATGGGGATATCAAACATTGCCGCCATTATCTGGACGAGGGGGCTGAATGCTGCCGTGAAGACGGGACCCCGTTTCTTGACGCACCATGACATCCCGACATAGCACAAACCTGAACCTACCATACCCTAGAGGCAGAAACACAACACAATATCACTGAATATGGCAGGTCCAACTCGATCGTTTAGATTCTCTGACGGCCATTTTTAAAGTCATAGCATCTCTCTCCCTTAGATGTGGGAATTTCGTGGATTGAACAGTGGACATTTGTGAGGTTGGGTTAAAGACGGATCCTATCGAGGGCTACTCGAACAGAGCTACTGAAAGAAGTTGAATGCAGATAGAGGATTGGCCTCACGAATGGAGAGCTCTTGCACCTATAAATTCCTTCTATTTACTACTGTATATGCATACTTCACCGTAAAGCACTGAACTTGAACAATCCTCTCTCAATTTAATTTAATTTAATGTGACTGTATAAATTTCTTGCGGTTTGGTTTTATCCCCAAAAGAAGTCATACTTACGGCGAAGAGAACGGTGAATATTTCAGTTCTTCCTCTTAAGATCCAAATAGAGAGGCTCCTGGACGTGGAGAAGCTCAAAGCAGCCGACTGAATGGAGCCAAAGAAGCACATAATGGCTGTGCTTGAGTACTGGCAAGGATATCTCCTGGCTATCTTGGATTGGAGAAGAAACCACAGAGACCAGAGCAATGTTCCGAGAACCAAGCAAATCAAACCGAGTCTCCAATTCTGCATCCTATCAGCTGAACTGAGCTTGGTGGCATGATCACTCATCGAAATAACGGCCTGTGAATGTGAAGAGCTGAACAAAGGCCTTCCTTGATAAAGAGTCAACGTCAAAGCCCCACCGACACATATTAATGTACCAACTATTTTGGCTCTTCCGCTGCTGCTCTTTATGTTCACCCTCTCTATCCTGCAGTGCCAACATGACAGACCAATCACTTGTTTTCCTAGATCACATACTCAGAGTACTAAGTTTCTAGCCATTGGTCTAATATACCTGAAAGGTAAGGCTATGATGAATGTGAGAACAGGAACGATGTTAATGAAGGCGCACGAGAAAGTCGCAGATGTGTATTGAATACCGAGGAGGAAGAAATATTGCGTGAGCGATGCCCTGCACGAGAGATCAAATTTTGATTAAGTACTTTCTATAATATATATAACTCATTTCTTGGGATAGGAGCAGATAATTGAAAAAGGAATATGGGAGTTGAGGTGACTAACCCTACTATGGCGCTGAAAAAGAGATAACATAAGATGCTAATTGTGGGCTTTGGTCTGGTATTCCTACAAATGAGAATGCTGTTAGTTTACCACAGCAGACAGAAAACGGATATGAAAAGTACAGATACAGAAGCCAAACAATGAAAAAGCAGACTGTAACTGACTTCATGGATACTGCACAACTCATGAAACTCTGTGACATTTCAAGATCAAACTGTGGCAGAGTGACAGCTAAATCGGCTAAGCACCAAGTCAGACAACTAAGCCATGTAAGCACACAGAGCATGCCCATCTCACTCACCCTAGAGCTCTCTATAATAAGATTCTGACTAAGAAAAGTGTACCTTTCTAAAAAGTAACCGATTGGAGACAAGAAAATGGCTGAAATTGCTAGGCGATATGTGATTAGGACCAAATGATCAATACCCTCTTCAAGCACTTTCTTAAGCAGAATATTCACAATTGCAAAGGCAAAATCAATCGCCAGCATCACAAAGAAAGGCTTCCATTCGTTGCAGCTCCTCCCTATGGCCATTCAAATTCAACACTCTAGGAGGCACTGGTAGGCCTCCTTTCTCTCTATTCTCTCTCTCTCTCTCTCTCTCTCTCTCTCTCTCTCTCTCTCTCTCTCTCTCCCCCCCCTTCACACAACACGACGGTGCAAGAGAGATTACTCTTATGGCCAGTCATTACACCCCGGAACGCATACTTTTGTAGCTCCGAGGGGGCTCTCTCTCCTCCAGAATAAGTGGGGACAAAGCAAGATTAAATTCTTCAGATCACATCAGTGCTTTAAGCAACCAACTTTGACATTAGTTTAATAGTTATTCTCTCTTCTTTTCTTGCTTCCTTTTGACTGATCCTTCCCAACAAGGAGAGGTTGTTTGAGAATCGTTTACAAATTTGCCACACAAACAGTGCAGCGATTGACATTGGAGTGATCATCCTTTAAGAAATCGCCAAAAAGCGAATTGCAAGCACGAGCCTCCGATAACATGTCAGCTTCTTTTAGAATGCAAATGGCCTTTTAGAGAGCTGTTGCTATATTTAACAAATAAGCATCTTTAAGTGGGATGGTACTATAAATGGATCCTCTCCCCTCTTCTATACTTAGCATCTAATTCCCTCATTCATTAGAGCTTACTGATCGGCATTTCATTTCCCAACGTGGAGTATAAGAGCACTAATGCAGGATCTTGGGGAAAAAAGCTGGCTCAATGAGCGGAGGTCGTCGTAATCAAATCTGACGAAGATGCTGCTTTTCTTGTTTTTGCAATCTCCAAATTCTTATTACTATCGATGCATGTCTCATAAGATAAAATACAGTTTCATTAGACTCTCTGGTGGCTCCTTACAGTCTGTGTCGGCCACAGCTTTCTTTTATATTGTTACTTTTTCAGTCCCGTATTTTTCTGAAGATGACTATATCATGGATTACATGAAACAAATTATTTGAATTTTGAAATAAAACTTTCTCATGTTCCGCATAATTATGGAAACTTTACTCTGCGGAGTGATGACAACCAGTACCACACCACAAGATGAAGATCATACCAGATTTTGCACTGATCATCATCTGTGGCCGGTTCACGAAATATTAATATGGTATCTCGAGGCTTTCGTCGGGTTTGAGAAGAGAAAATACACTGCAGACTTAATCCACAAAAGATGTGACAAAAACAAGCAAATCAAAGTGTGAAAATTGCCTGATGATCTTATCCTTTTGTTCTCTGAATATTCAACATAAGCTTCGCCGGTTCTTGTTGCATGAATGACTCGGTTTAAAAGAAGTCTAACACAATACAATTTCCCTCGAATAAGCCGACCCAAAACGTTTCAATGAATGAGTATGCTTTATGCCAAATTGAAAAGTAGTACGCGAACTGTCTCTGTCTTCAGCTTTTCTAGGTAAAGTGTTGTTCCTCGTCACATTTAGTTGCATTGTGTTTTAAGTACACAAATTCTATTTCTCAAGTACAAGACATGGGCCAAATGGGGACTCCGTGGGAAAACCATGTCCACTCGTCTGAAAATGCTTCAAGCATCTATGCAAAAACATCCCATCTTTCTTGCAATTGATTAAACCCTTGAAGGGAATCATATCCTAGGGCACTCTCACTGTTGTCCCACATGTAGCTCGGCAAATAACCACGTGGGCCAGTTCGCCCCCTCGGTCCGTCTAAATCGTCGAATTCGGCGAATTCGGCAAACCAAATGATCCTCTCTAGTTGTGGTGGGTTCATAAAGTTGATGGTGAAACTTATAGGAACGAATAGAAACAGATCGAGATTAAGTGACTTTCACGATAGTCTTGAAGATGGTGATTTCCTCGAATGTATACATAATCCGAGAATGCAGTCGACTACTTTCCAAGATCCCGTCCGCGGCTCCACGCATTACAGTGCATAGACTCTAATCTACGACTCTCTGCATGGCAAGAGGGCGACAAACCGAATTGAATATATTTGAGCAGCCATCGCATGGTAAGACGACAGATGAACACACCAGAGGCCATGTGAGAACGCTTCAATCAGGAGGAGGGAATGTTCCGTGATAATGAAGGGAATACAAGACCTTGCTTTGGACCCAATTCGACTGGAAGTACCGTGCGTGCATGGGTTGCAAGCCTCGTTGTTGTCGTCCTTGCCACTTGCCAGTTGCAGTATAATTCTTACCCTTGTTTTTCCCTAAGATACTTTGGCTGAGATGCTCAAGTATATGATCCTTCTGACGTGATGACGGATGACAGCTCAACATAAAAATCATGGGCGGCTTCTCCAGTTTTTCATCGTGGGGAAAACTTGATTAAACGCGACACATGATAGAATATCATATTTATAGGTTTTGTTCGTCTATAACAACCATTTTTATGATTTTAGAATAGTTTATCTTTTCGTTTCAGATGAAAATATTCACCATTGACTTAGCTATATAATTCTTTTCGAGAAATTTAATGGGGGTGAAATTTAATTTTTGTTTAGACCCGAACAACATGGCATAAGTTGAAAACAATAAATTATGTTAAAGTTGTAGAAAAACGAAGAGAGGTAAGAGCCTACCACTCTTAGGCGTACGTTTGTTTGTTGAGAATCAAGTGGATACTCCAAACAAATTAAATGCTCTATTATTATTATAATAATAAAAATACTCACACCACTCACACATAAACGCACCACCTTATTTGTGGACTCCACACGTAGGAGACTTGTTTTAATCAACGCACACGACACAAGGAGCAAGTGCCCCTATTTGAACGATGCAAAGTCGGTGCTTAAATCGACTTTCCCAATTTTTATACCATTCCACTACAAATATCTCCTTTATTTGTCATTAAGTAAGTTGGGCTGATATTCCTAAAGAAATGGAGATGGTGACTAAGGAGAAAAACCTAAAAAGGTCGCTGAGAGAGAGAGAGAGTGCAGCTCCGGGTCCTTTATATCTGCAACTTGATCACTTGTTTTGCCACACTTCATATTTGTCTCGCCAAGTAATACACTTCTAAATGCTTAGTCCTTGCGCGGAAAACATACTTCCTTTCTAAGCATATGGCCGATAGATTGTCACGATATAGTTGTGTGGAGTAGTTTATTGGTTGATGAAGATCTTCAATCGACTGTACCAACCACGAACTCTCTTGTGTTGCCATTATTACCACTCTATACTTAACTTTTGTTGTAAACAATGACATAGTTGGCTATCTTTTGCTACACCACGACGCCACTGCTAATATGAGACTAAACATGTACCTAATAGTTGATCATCTTGTATAACGATCTCCTGCAAAGTTGGCATCGCAATGCCCTTCCACCTCACACAATGCTTCTTTCTTATATAAGAGCCAATATCAAATGAATCATTTACATATCTTAGTATGCATCCGATTACATCTAAGTGAGGCTTTTATGGTCTCTCCATGAACCAACTTACTACTCTTATTGTGAAGGTAATGTCAAGTTGTGTTATGGTATGGTTAAGTAGATAAGATTGCCCACCATTTGTCTATACATAGTTGAGTCTTATAATTCTCCTCCTTCATTCACTCAACCTCAAGTCCCAGAAAGCTATCTAGCTCTCCAAGCTCCTCCATCTATTATCGTAGCAAGAGATTAACTTTGATTCGACATATCTCTTTTTCATCATCTTCAGTGATGATTAGATCATCCATTTAAATTAATGTTATTGCAAGCTTTCCATCTTATTCTTTCACAAATAAGCTTGAGTTTGGTAGGACTACCGAATTTCCGCTTTGTACCAAGAATTTGGCAATCTTCTTGTACCATGCTATCAACTTTTTTTTAAGCCATAGAGAGCTTTCTTTAATGAGTCTTCTCTTCAAACCATCTAGCTACTCCATGTATATTTCTCAATCTAGTCCTCTATATAAGAAGGCATTTTTTCATGTCCCTTTACCATAATTTACATGATTTGCTTGCTGCAAGTGCTAGTAAAACTTGTATGGTAGTAACCTTTGCCATCAGGCTAAAGTCTCATCATAATCCATGTTGTACTTTTAAGACAATACTAATCTGATGGAGTTTGTAGCCCATTGCACGATATGAGATGTACCTCTTTAGGTATTGGCACCAAATCTCATATCTCATTCTTCGTTACTGTTTGGATCTATTCTTCCATGGCCTTTCTCCATTCTTTACCTCGTGAGGCTTCTTGGCTCAATTACTCTGACATCTTTGGCCAACGCCGCATTTACATATTTAAGATTTGGTTTTTATTGCGTTGTTGATCTCCTAAGTTGAGGTACCTGCTCTTTAGGTTCTTCTATCTAACTTTGTTAGAGTTCTTTTGTTGTTCTAAGATGTACACCAATTCGCCATGTACTCTTTGAATTTTTTAGTGACCGTACTTCAACTTCTTCTTTTGTTATGGGTTTACTTTCTACACTCGGCTAGACCCTATCAAGCTTGTCATTATCTTCCATTCTTTCATGAACATCTTCTTCAATTTCTTTTGAATTTAGTAATTGAATGGATTGTGATGACCACCACGATAGCACCACATTTTTAGAAGTGTAACAATGCCTTGTTGTAGGATCACAACATTTCCACCTTTTTCTTTGATCATTGTAACCACACATATGTAGCAAATTGCCCTCTTATCGAACTTACTGCATAGATGGTTAGGCATGATTGCATAGCATACACAACCAAATTCTCTAAAATGACTTACCAAGCGCTTGTGATTCCATAGGGTGCGCATGACAAAATTTCTGAACAGAAATTGATTTGACCAGAAATTGATTTTTCAATTTCTATTTCAGAAATTGAGAAGTTAAAAATTTTAACTTATGATTAAAAATTTTAACTTCTGATTTCTTCTTCAAATCTATTTCGGAATAGAAATCTGTTCCGAAATAGAAAAATCAAATTGTGTTATCAAATGGATTTCTTCCAAACTTGTTTCGGAGAACGTGAGAAACAGAGAAATAGAGAAGTAGAAATTTTATCATGCGCACAACTTCTCGTGTGGTGTCATAAGGTCAACCCTGTTTGAGGTAGCTTGATAATTACGTGCATTATTGTCTTCATGCATTCAGACTAGAATCTTAAGAGGAACATTCTTCACATGCAATATGCTCCTACAAGTCTCCACCAAATGACGATTCTTTCTTTTCACAACTCTATTTTGTTATAATGTATTTGGATAGGTAAATTGTTGACATATCATGCACTCTTGCAAATACATTGTAAACTCATTTGATGTATGTTATCCCTCATTGTTAGTGTGTAGGCATTATATTTCTTAGGCAAAAGAACAAGCCAAGTGCTCAAATTTTGCATGAGAAGACACTTAAGTGCCAAAAGTTAAAAAAAGTGACATTTAAGTGTCATTTTTTTTTTGAAAAATGGGACACCTAAGTGTCAAGTTCGGTGAACCTGTCAAAAATCCTATGTGGTAATATTTTATTAATATTGCTCGCTTATGTGGCTTGTCAGAGAGTTGACTAAGCAAAGCAGTGCCCAAAGGACATTGTTTTGGCATGGATTTAAATTTTAATGTAAATATTAATTAAGTTAAATTTAGAATCAAATTAAAAAAATAATAATCGTCGAATGGTGAGGGCTTAATGGCTAGGGCAGCCAACGGGGAGGGAGTGGCGAGGGTTGAGCCCTTAGCCACCTGCAATCTTCATCTTCTTCGTCTTTTTTTTAATGAGTAAATTTAGTTTTAAATTTAATTTAATTAATATCTAGCCATGTCAGCAAAACAACGTCGTTTTTGCACTTGTCTAACCACGTCAGCATGCAAAATGATATCATTTTGCACTTGTCTCGCCAGAAAAATATTACGTTAGCATTTTGACTGGTTTTTTTCGCCACTAGCACTTAACTAATTCATTTTGCTGCATTTTGACACTTAAGTACCACTTTCCTAAGTTTTGGCACTTAAGTGTCTCCCCATACTAAGTTTTGAGACTCTAGAGGCTCGGGTATCGTATTTCTTACCTACTTCTCTTTCTACTTTTTCTTTGAACTCTTTAAATTTATTAGATGTGTTTGATTTTTCTTTCATGAAATCAACCCGGACATACCTGGAAAAATCGTCTATGAACGTTATCATGTACTTTGATCCTTTAACCGATAGTTGCTTTATTGGTCTAAATAAATCTAAGTGGATGAACTTGAGAGGTTTCTTAGCTCTAAATGTAGACTTCTCCTATAGAAGTTGATGCACCTTCCCATACTAACACACACCACAAACTATGTCTTCTTGAACTTTCAAACGGGGGAGACCTTGTAGCATGCCCTTCTTCATCATCACCTTCAACTTATGTAAGCTTACATGTCCGAGTTGTGTGTGCCACAAATCAAGCATATCACTCTTTCAAGTTTTATCCATATATGCCATTTGTGCTAGCATCATAGATAGACTTTATTCGATGCCTCTCCATAATTGGTGTACTAGTGGGTTTCAAATTGCAGTGCACCTTGACGTCTCTTGGATTGAACACTGCATAATTACTCGAATTTGTGAGTTGTGACATCAATATTAGATTTTTCTTCATTCTTGGAATGTGATGCACATTTTATAGCTCAACTTGTTATGAACTAAACCAGAATGTGATCATCGTTTGGCCGACACGGGTAATCGACAATCTTAAGTTGTCTGTGGTGACAACTACTTGTCCACAAGTGTACTAAGACCTGTTTGATAGCTTGTCTTAATATCTGGTCATATGATTTGAGTATCCCAAATCAATAATCCAATCATTCATAATTGACTAATTTATCACTTAGAGTTACGAGGACCGTCGTATCTTTTAACTAGATGATAGAGGATGCTGCGAGCTTCTCTTGTTCCTCCACTACAATGAACGCTTAGAAATCCACTTCTCTTCCCTATTATTCTCCTTGTAGATGCTGCAATTTTACCTTAAGCTCTTTTGAATAATCAGTCCCTAGCAAAATGCCCTACTTTACCGTAAATGTAGCACCGTCCTCTAGGCTACCCCTTGTATTACTCTTATCATCTTTGTTGTCTTTGCGGATATCTCAACGAGGTCCCTTTGCCTGAGTGCTAGTCCCATATATGCCTTTGCCAATCTCTATGTTTTTTCCTTAGTTTGCCATTTCTAACGTCGGCACCATTCCTCTTCTGGCTCTTAAACCCTTTTTTATTATTGAAGAGGACAGTTTCAATATCCTTAACTAAAACCTTGGACATTTGTCTGTCGAAAACCTCTCGACTTGCCAATAAATTTTCCAACTCAATCAGAGTTGGCTCTTTTACCTATCTACAGGTGACTGTAACAATGTCATTATATTCTAGTAGTAAATCTCAAATGATAATTCTTCTTATCATAGTCTCATAAAAAGCATTTTGAGGATTTAATTTTGATTTTTTTTTTTACAAATAAATTTAACTTGGGCAAAGTATTATGTCACCGTCATACTCTATTGTGAGATCAATAGTAACTCTTTCTCCAATCGCTGTAACTTGGCATCGCTTGTTCCTCCCAAACAGTACCTAAAGTGTTCTATGCCACCTTCAAGGTCTTTCACTCTTGATATGCTACAATAATTCATCTTCTACTATAATAGCAAGAACATAGAGAACCTTTCCGACCTTAATCTTCTACTTCCTTCACTCTTCATCATCTGTTAGTGGTGTGGTATTGTCACCGTTAATGACGTCACATAAGTCTTGATCAAGTAGGGACTCTAATTATTATAGTTGGAGTTGTTATGCTTCTCGACACCATTCACCAAATTCAAAATATTCACCATCTAGCTTGGTTTTAATGCCCGACACTTATACTAAGCAAGCTTGGTCCCAGACTGTGATCATGGTCTCTGGTTGTGTATTGGCAATGTACTCCCGTCCCTGATAGCCTACTCACATACGATGGTCCTGACCACTGTCTTTTTATACCACAATCCTAATTGCTTGGTTCATGATCTCGATTGCAAATTTTGACATCACTCATTGAGAATCAAGAGCATATTCCAATTAGAATAAACACTCTCTTAGTATTATTTTAAGAACACTCACACATAAATACACAACCTTATTTGTGGACTCTACATGTGGGAGACTCTTTCTTCTCAACACACATAACACAAGAAACGAGTGTTCCTATATATAGGATGCAAAATTGGTGCTTGAACGACTTTCTCATTTTTCCAGACCATTTTACTACAAGTAAGTCCTATAATAATTATTAAGCAAGTTGGGCTGAATTTTTTAAAGAAAAATCTGAAGATGGGGGCCAAGGAGAAAAATCTTGAGAGAGAGAGAGAGAGAGAGAGAGAGAGAGAGAGAGAGAGAGAGAGAGAGAGAGAGGCGGTGCTACTAGAGGGACGCAAATCATATAGGTTTTCACAAATTAAATGCATCCTAAGTAAAACTTTACAAGATCACCACTAATTATCCCAAAATTGACTTTTTCTGGTTTGAAAACGGAAGTGAAATCAATAAATTTCCACTCAATTTCCATTCGACATATTTTCTAGTCAAATCAAAGCAAGATATTAAAGATCCATTTCTACTCTCTGTTTATGAGCAAATAAACTGCTCGCTTATCCACTTTTCATGGAGATTTTACTTTGATAGGACAGTGTTGTGTTGGTAGTGTTAGGTTAGACAAATGAGTGATTTAATGTTCAAATATTCTATCACTCCTTTTACACATAGACTAAACTTTGGCATGAGACTAGAAATATATAGGAAGAGAGACAAATAAGAGGCCTCGGTGTGTTTTAATAATATTCCAACATTTTCTCTTGCACATAGACTGGATTTTAGCTTGAGACTATGTGTGAAAATATGTAGAAAGGGAGATAAATATTATGTTCGTAGATATTTTAAGTCGGGGCTTTTTGCTCTGATACTAAGGGCATGCGCATGTTTTTTAACGAAAGACTTTTTGGCAAAATAATCTTCCGGAGTTCATGTCTTTGGCTCGATGAAAATGGTAAATCAATTGAAGAATGTTCATCAAGAGAAACACCCGCACTAAAATTAGAAAATCAAATTCCCGGCTTTAAATAGAGGAAATCATTTTCCTAAACATAATAAGTCTTTTAACAAGGCTCAGATTGTACATATGATTACTCCTCCATGGCGATAAAACACATGGGCTCACAAAACACAAGACCTATTATCCACAATGAGATTTAAGCACTCAAAAACATTTTTAGTGACACTTTTTAACGTACCATCAAACAAATAAAAATAATTTTTTTCTTTAAAATGACTTTCACAAAAAGTATAAATACTGCGTGTATTTTGAGTGTTATTAGGGCTTGGAAAATATTGAGAACATTTGATTAACTCGAGCGTGTGTGATTGTAATCTTTGTGTATTGCTTGATTTATAGTGGAATTCATTATTGTTCTCTCCATGAACATAAGTCATCATAACTGAACCACATAAAAATCTGCTGTTCAATCTATTTTCTTTCTTCTCTCTTCTTTTTTCTTTATTCTCGGGAAAAAAATCTATTTTCTTTATTCTTCCTATTTTATTATTAAATCGCTTACTTTCTACAACAATTGGTATTGGAATTAGGCCTAGTTGAGTTGAAGCAAATCGATAGCGACAAAAGAAGTAAAAATGAGAATTGATAAATTTGATAGGAATGATTTTGGTTTTTGGAAGATGCAAATTGAAAATTATCTCTACGAGATGAAATTGCACTTGCCCCTATTTGGGGAGAAACTAGAGACATTGAAGTATGCTAATTGGAAATTGCTGGATAGACGCGTTATGGGTGTTATTTGGCTGACATTGGCTGGTAATGTTGCATTTAACATCGTAAAGATGTTTATTTGATAAAAGCTCTATTGGATATGGATAAGAAGACTTTTGCGATCAATAATATCTATTTGATGCGACGTCTATTTGATTTAAAGATTAGTGAAGGTGCGTTAGTTGTAAATTATATTAATGATTTCAATGTAATTGTTAATCAATTGAGTTTAGTTGAGATTGACTTTAAAGATGAGGTACTTGCTTTGATTCTATTATCTTCATTACCTAATAGTTGGAATACTACCGTTATTGTTGTTAGTTTTTCATTTAGGTCAACAAGTTTCACATTTAATGGGGTTTGAGATTTAATTATGAAAGAGAGCATCCGTAGAAGAGAATCTTACGAACCTGTATCTGCTGCTTTAGTGGATGCAAATAGAGAAAGATCTAGTAGTAGGAGTAGTACTAATATGAATAGATGTAGTTAGTCTAGGACTGGTGGTATTATTTGTTAGAGTTGTGGTAAGAGAGGGTATCTTAAAAAAAATTGCCTTAAGCTGAAGAATAAGAAGGGTAAGGGAATTATAATTGATTCTACAGAAGATGTTGCAGCTATAGCTGTCAGTAATTCGGATAGTGTTGATTATGTATTGTCTATCACTAATTATTCATCATTTGATGGATCGATTATGGATTATGGTTATTCGTTTCATACTACACCAAATAAAAACTAGTTTACTACTTATCAGTGTATGGACAATAGCATATTGCAAGTGGGGAATAATGCTAAATGCGATGTTGTCGGTGTTGATAATGTTAGAATCAGAATATAGGATGGTATCATGAATTGACTGGAGTAAGGCATGTTCAAGAGTTGAAGAAGAGTTGAAGAAGAACTTGATTTCCTCGAGTGCCTTGTATTTAGTTGGGTATCGATATATTTCAAAATGTGGAATTTTGAAAGTTATTCGAGATACTTTGATGATCATGAAAAGAATCAAGTACAATGGCCTATATGAGCTTCAAGGTGAGATAGTGAGAGATTTTGTCTTGGATATGTTGGATGCATTTGTTCGCAACTCTAAATTATGGCATATGTATTTGGGGTATATTAGCAAGAGAAGCCTGAAGGTTTTAGGTAAAAAATATTTGTTATGCGGTTATATTGCTAACGAACTGAATGTATGCAAGTGATATGATTTAGATCAATAGTGGAAAGTAAAGTTCAATATGATTGTCAAAGAAACTGCGGATATTGCTAAGTCAATTCACTTGAATGTTTATATGTTGTTGTGGTTTCCTTCGAAGAAGAGTGCCAGATATATGTTAATAATTGTTGATGACTACTCAAGGAGGATGTGGCTGTTTGTGTTTAGGCACAACTTTGATGCTAATATTAGTATTATGTAGTCGAGAGCTTTAATTGAAAAGAAGACTAGTAAGACAATCAAACATGTGCAAATTGACGGTAGTATGGAATTTCGCCCAAAACTATTAAATGTTATTATGTATGAAGGAAGACATAATGAAACACCGCACTAATGATAATGAACCACAATATATTGCAGAGTTGATGAGCAAAAAGTTACAGAGACGGCCCATAAAATACTCTCTATTAATGGTATGGCTAGGAGATTTCTAACGGATATGCTTAGCACAACAAGCTACCTAGTTAAGAGATTCCCATAGATTGCAAATGGATTTCGGACTCTTGAAGAAATATCGTAAAGTTGCTAATTATTATGTTCTTAGAATATTTTGTTATCTATGTTATGTTCGAGCGAATAATGATAAGCTCAATGAAAGGGTACGAAAGTACATGTTCATAGGTTATGCATAAGGTGAGCAGAGCAGTTGTGGTGCCCATAATTAAATTCATTTGTTATTAGTAGAGAAGTTACATTCAATGAGTCTCCAATGCTTTTGGTTAGGAGCGATTATAGTGGCGTTTATACGGATATGAACGGTTTTCAACTTGAGGTGGAGTTGCAACCAGAAACGATTAAGGTAGCAATCAACATAGATGGTGCTTCTAACAAGGTGGGGCCTATAGAGCTAATGGTTACTGTAATTGCTAAAATTGACAAGGTATGTGTTTAATCTTCTGACAGACATGGATGTAACAATGGTTTTGTTTTATTTGTGATAAAGGAGATTGTGCTGGAAAATCTTTATGAAGAAATTAAAGGTGCTTATGGAGTTGGTATTTTGATAAGATTTTCGGTTATGGCGAAGTTCAAGGAAAGCTTGGATTTGAAAAATATCTGTGATGGTTGAGCCCATTAAGCGCTATGAGAAAGTAGCAGTAGAGTTCGATATTTTTAGTAAAGTGATTGTGACTTAGCTCAAACTTCAAGTCAAGTTGGAGATTGTTAAAAATATGTCTCGAATTTGAGCCAACAAATGAAGCAAACCTGAGATGAATTTGGATATAATTATGGACGTCTGAAATCGAGCAATTAGAATGCGGTAATTTTCTTTCTATGGAGTAGATAAAGTCTTGTTTTGAAATCCACGGAGATTATCCCCAGCATTGTTCAAGTTAGTCCATGAAAACAAAGAAGGAAACCAAAGAAATTGATTTCCACTAAGGGCACGTTTGGTAACGATTCTATTCCGGGGAAATTTTTTTTGATGACAAATTATTTTTTCCGTTTTTGTTCTCGAGAACAATTTTTGAGTAAAAGAATGTATTTGGTAACTTCCCAAAATTTTTACTCCTGGGATAGAAACATGTTTGGTAAGATTCTTAGATTTTTTAAAATTTCTTTTAATTTTTTATTATTTTTTATTATTTATTTATTATTTTTTCCTTGTTTTCTTTCTCCTTTTTCTTTTTCTCTTTGGCCGGTCGTTGGTTGGGCGACATCTAACGAGCTTGTCGGAGCCTCGCCAGGCCAAGGCGAGGCTCAGCCTCGCCCAGGCGACGTGAGGTTAGCCTCACCTTGGGCGAGGCTCAACCTTGCCGGGCCACCACTAGGTGATGCCGTCCTGGAGGTGGCCGGGTGAGCTCGACGTTGCCAGATCTGGGCGAGGTCGACCTCGTCATGCCTCACCTAGCCACAGTGAGGCTCAGGCTGGCGACGCTTTGGCAAGGTTGTCAGCCCTCATCTAGCCGGTTGCCAGCATCAACCATGGCCAAGGTCAGCGACTGGCCAAAAGGAAAAAGAATAAGAAAAAAAAAAAGAGAAGAAGAAAAAAGAAGAGAGAGAAAAATTGATTTTAGAAATTGTTCTCGGGAACAAGAAACTATTTTTTTCCACTTCTTGTTTCTGTTCCAAATCTATTTTCGTGAACAAAAAAATAAATTTTTTTATTTTCGGAAACAAAATTTTTACCAAACACGTTTCTATTCTTTTTTCGTTTCCGAAAACAAAAGAATAAAATTTTTTGTTTTGGGGAACATAAATTGTTTCTAACAAATAGGCCTTAAGATTCAACTAAGAACAAGAAAATGAAAGTCCAAATCTTGGACTTGTTGACCAAACGGCATGGAATTTGTTTACCATGTTGAAATCGGCAATAAAGACGGTCAAACTTGGACTTTACCTTTAAGTTTTGCGTTGAAGTTTGCTTCAGGAAGGGTAATCCTCATCTTGTTTGAAATAGAACAAATATATGGGCTGTTCTTTAGTCACGAGAGAAAAACGCCATTGTTGATGCATGTAATCTTGAAGTGCCGTCTCCAAGCGAGTGCTTGGCTATGGATTTCTTAGTTGGTTTCATTTGTGCGTTTACACCAAGCGGTATTAGTGTTCAAGCCAATTAATTTTTGTGAGTTTAAGATTTGTGTGTGATTCTGTTATAAGATTAAAAGATTATTTCGTGAGAAATTTTGAGGCTAAATACTATGTGTGTTATTGGGCATAATTGAGCTTGAAAAATACTATGATTGTTTGAGTGACTCAAATGTGGTTGTAATATCTATGTATCGCTTGATCTATGGTGTAATTTATTACTATTCTCCTCGTGGACGTAGGAATCATGTAAATTTATAGTCCGATCTATTTTTTTTATTCAGTCTATTTTATTTTTCAATCGCTTGCTTTTTGTAACAAAGTTGTGCTCCTCCTCCCTAACTCTCTCTCTATCTTGCGCACGTGTGCTGCCACACTTGGATGCCATGGACAATCACTCATTGCATCATGCTTCTCGGTTGAAGTTGAGGAAAGTGCTCATCTTAGTAAATCCGTCATCGAGGATCTCCTTAAAGATAGAATCACTGCCTGTGCATTTAGATCAATGAAAAGGGGTTGCTTCTGTGATCATCACGTTGCCGACTTCATAAGAAAATCATGTTTCAGACCATCATTTCAGTTGAGAAAGGCGTTGCATAAGTTTCCCTTAGTATTTTCTGGTGCAAGTCTTGTTATCCCAACAGTTGTTATGACACTGAAAGAGCTGAAATATATTCTGCTTAACAATTTCTGTGGTGGCCTTGGCAGACCTCAATTCACGGGAGCTGTCCTGTGATCAAAGGGGAGAAATGGGTGGCACCAAAGAGGATTAGAGACCAAGTGCAAGATGATTAGTCGTGCGCATTTTTACAATATCGAGCATAGGCATGTATTCATTATTTAATAAGTCTCAAGGGGATTTTTGGATTAATTAATGCCTCTTTTTCATAAAAATAGCATTTGCTCGTTTATATTTACAGATGATCTCATCCCAAAGAGAAAGTTTCACTGATAATACAAAATAGTTGGGTTTGGGAACTCCATTTTCTGTACTTAATCAAACAGATGACCAGAAAGTAATTTATGAAGTCTGAAACCAAAAACTTTTGTTTCTCGCCTTTTAGTTTGGGGACCTTCTTGCTTCTTCATTATACCTTAATATAGCCTTTTTATTAATATTTAAATACAGAGCAAAAGACAGATTTTAATGGAATTTTCGAGTTGAGCTCATGCTTTGATTTGTGATAGACCGAAGCATAAACTTATCCGAAAAAATAAAAACAGGGTGAAGCATAAGCTTAATGTGCACTAGTAAACTCTTAGTGATTGGGCTGTCAACTCTTACTTTGTCATCAAGAACAGATAACAAATCTAATTTGGCAAATTTAGAGTGCTCCCTTGGTATCTTTTACATCTCAATGAACATGTCCCTTGAGAATCACCTCGACGGCTAACTTGGAAGGACATTAATCATTGCTGAGAAAAGAGTCCTCGCAGCAGCGAATCTAACGTCAATTCCATCAAAATTGTCTTTTGGCCAAATAATCGATTAAATTGATGCTGTGTTTTATGATGCGACTTAGCACATTGAAGGTACATCATTTATTTTATGTGATTTTAAGAAAAAACGCTCATACTTTTAAAGAAAGACCACAGCCACACTTGTTACCGTCATTGCTAGCACTCAAACGTGCACAAGTAACTTGCAACCACCATGGTCGTGGCTCGAATGAAGGACGTCGTGACATTTAGGAAACCTGTAATTTGAGGTCTTGTTTAAGGTCACAACCTCAGATAGCATCTGACTAGGTGAAGAGAGGGAGATCGCAAGAGGGGAATGATGGAAACAAGAAAGGAAAGAAAAATAAAGGAGGAGAAAAAAAATGTTGCGTTTGCTTCGATCCCGCCATGGCTAAAATACTCCCCATTACATTGTTTTAACAATATTAACTTTCGTGGATCCCACTTTTTCTAAGCACTCTTTTTGTTTGATTTTGGTTTCCCTTTTGTTTTCTTTATTGTCTTTTCTTGTGAGTCCAATTTTCATCCTTCGTTACTTCTCTTCATTCCATCTTAATGCCAATCATGGTTCAAGCCTTCTAAGATCTATTAAAAAGAGAGAACATTCTATGGTCTGCCTCTATCACTTGTCCTCTAGGTCACATCGCCCTCATTGGTTGTTGAATCCCTAGCTAGAGTTTGATTCCCAAGAACACAACAGACCTAAAGGGTCTTGCATTGAACTTGTTCACGGCAATCAAAAGATGGGGATCCGAACAATTGATGGCAACAGAGTTGCCACGTCACATATGTGCTCGGACCTGAGGGTTGAGTTTGTAATCACATCTTTAGCCCTCTCATTCGTCAGTGATAGTGGCTTGACGACTAAGATTGGTGTGGAAGTAGAAGAGAAGGCAAGGGCGAGGAGGGGCAAATCCTCGCCAATCTTGAGGATGGAATTGTTGTTCTTGAAGGTGGCAATTTCGATTTGCATAAGCAACTTAGTGGGAGCAGAGGCAAATTTCGGCCGTGGATCTGGAGGCTGGCAGGTGATGGCAAATTAGTGGAGAAGCAAACATTGCTAATGAGCCTAATGAGTTTCTGGGTGATGGCTTCGGCTCCTAAATTTGAATATTTAAACAGGGTTTTTTCTTGTCTTCATAATCAATCAATTGAAGAATTTGACGCAAAATGGGACAACGAATAAAACAGAGAGCGAAAGGGATGGAATGGGGGGTAAAGAGTGAAGAGATATGAAATGGGCTTTTACTTATAGTTGAGGCATGAGTTGAAGAAATAGAGATAAAAAGAGCACTAGCCGGGTGAGGAGGTTTATGCAAATTTGGGCTTCGACTTAATGAGTTCCTTGTGTTTGTGATGGACTTTTTTTGTGGGTCGTTGACGGACGTTGGGGTATAAAAGATTTGTCTATTATTGACATGAGGGTTGTTTTACAAAGAGAGAGAATAGAGAAAAATATATGAGGAGAAGGAATGGCACGGCAAAAAAAAAGCAAAAAAAAATAAAAGCAACTAAATAATGCTTAAAAAAAAAATAGGACCCATAAAAGTTAATATTAGCAAAACATTGAGATGGGGGGTATTTTAACCATGATGAGAGTGGAAAAAGCACGACCTATTCAAAAAGAAGAATAGAGAAAAATACACACCCTCATCATAAAAAAGCAAATACGTTAGATGTGTCAAATATTTGGAAGGTAAATTTAAGATGCAACTTTTATCTTCCAAATTTTAATGACTAGTATTGTGGGTGTACCTTGGGCACTTTGCTTCATCAAAAGGCCCAAGTTAAAAAGAACCGACTTCCACGCATCTACCAATAACACATCGAAGTCTGAACTCAACTACCCACTCAATTTGATGGCTAAAGGTACAAAGACACCGAGAACCACAGTTTTCCCTAAAAAATAATAGAGGCTTTTGTTGGCTTCATTTTTTTCTCTGAAATAATAAATGTTCCACTTTCTTTTTGGTACAGAGACATTTTTCCATTTTCAAACTTGCCGATATCACGATTGCTTTCAAATCGCCACCCTTGAAATAAAAGAAGAAAAATAAAATGAGAATCCCCTAAACCTTAAGATTTCCTTATTGAGACCTAGGTAAAAATTTAATCTCCAGAGTCTCAGACATTAAAATATATGGAATGCAATCTCTCGAATCTAGCAACATCAAAATAGTTGCCAGACAAAAATCCTCAGCATATGATTCCACAGCTAGCAAAAGGTCCTCATTCCCCAGGTGATGCCCCAATGGATCATTGTCTTCTCTCATATGGCTTTTGATGATCAGGCATTGATTTCCTTTCATAGCTTTCCATAGAGTTCAACAGACTTTGCAACTGATAGTCACTGTTGATAGCATCTTCCTCGCGACGAAATAATTCATGTCTGCTACGTGGAATTGTACTGGTAAAGGAGGTTGAATTTGATCAACTCTTTCTGCCAATCATTCGACCCCCTTTGCATGCTGTGACTGCATTTTATACACAATTGAAACCAATTCTCATCCTTCCTCTGTCCCACTGATAAGCCATTGATATTAAAGCGATCCGGACATTGGCAGATGAGTGATGAACTCATAACTTGCGCAAGTGCTGGTACGGTTGCTTCCCTAACCGCTTCAAGACATGCATGCAACCAGCTGCAGCGAAAAGCCCAACAGCAGCAAATGCCATAATTGCTGCATTACCAACACTGCGATAGTAGCCTCCCTGGAACAAATGGCAACTCATAATGGACACATTTTCTCAACAGATCTACCCGAAAATGCAAGTAAGCTAAATTGTGGCAGTCCTCAGGAAAAGAGCGTGATTGAGGGTGTTGCTCCAACACCCAAACACATGGACCACTGACAAGTCATAGAAAGTCATGCAAGAGGACTAAGTGAGGGGAGAACTTGGCTTTTCAGCATATTTATTAGAAAAGGTTCCAGATGGCACTGTCAAGTCAAAAGTCTTCTGTGCTAAATATATAAAACCTTTTTTCACCCAGAAGTTTCACAGTGATAATACTTAGTTATCCCACCAGGAAAAAAAAATATGCAGGAAATTAGAAATGAACAAACGTATGTCTATACTGATTGTTTAATTTATCAATAAACCACTTACTTGCTGAGAACATCTTTCAGAAAAGATGCGCTCTTGACCAGATTTGTAATGCAAAAAGACCATGTAAAATCAGCAAGTATGGCATAATGAAAGAGCTATCATCAAATCTTTTTACAGAGGCAGAATGGTTTTTACTATGGTTCTTGATCATAATAGCAATTGAAATCTTATTCATTAAGCCACTACTTCTAGCCAATCGCTTGTCCATTCTAAAAATGGAACATATCCTCTTCCATAAAATTCTGTAAATTTTCCAAAACCGGTGAAACTTGTAGATGGTTGTTACAATCACGTCCCTGACCTTGCCTTAGGATTTATAGCTGAAGCTAAACCACGTCCAAAACTTGGGCCATTTACCCTAATGATCTAAGTAAAAATTGAGACAGTACAAATACAGAATTGCTTGATCTCCCTCCTGATTTACGTCACCAGTGCAGGCATAAAACATGGAGCTTGACTAGAAATTAGATCATATTTGAAACTCACGTGCACCAAAAATAGCAAAACTGCAGCATTTGCAGGAGCAAGAGAAAAGCCTATCATTCCTCCTCGCAAGTCATTTGGTAAATACCTACAAGACATGATAAACAATAATCATAAACATTCATCCATATATCCAAATTAGCAATATCTTGTGTTGGAATTCCAGCCAACAGCTCAGAATGGCATACATGGTCCTCAATCTGGCAAGAGAAGGTAGGATGACTCCTACACATGCCTGAAATAGGACGAACAATGCTACTAGAACTCCAATTTCCTGCACGACACAAATATAGTATCTATCGGTATGTGGTGGTAACAAAATCAGATATCGATTTATATGTTGACATTTATGGAATACATAAATACCTGATAGTCATAGGCTACGACAGAGAGTACAAAACCGGATATGATGAATGCATAAAGTATGCAATCTTCAGCTCGAAATGACAAAGATCCACTAATAAGCCAAGGAAAAATTGTACTTCCAAGCATTCTTGCTCCCAAAAGGCACGGATATATCAAGCCCAGATGCAGTTCTCTGCCATCAGACTGCACTCCAATGCATTCAATAAAATCATGAAACAAGCTCACTCTTGCCAGCAAAAAATTAGAACCTACAACCAGCATTTTGTGTGCAAAAAATGGATAATGCTGCTGTTCATTTAAGTCTTCAAGGAGATATTAATATTCCTTTCAGAAAGATATGTGAACGTACCACCAATATTGGGGTCCAGAGAATCCAAAACATTGATATGGAGAAGTGAAGGCAAGCTTGTGCACATGCCAATAACCATATTCTTCTATCTGTGAACAAGTAGATAAGAGTGTATGCAAGAAGAACTGAATAATGGTCTAAGTAAAAATTAAAAAGGTACCTACAAATTGGTCTACTTATTAGTGAATAAGGAAAAATATTAACCAAAATGTCAATAGCTTAATCTTAAAAGAGCAACAATTCTAAAAGGAGCATGTGATTCATTGACATGGCAGCAAATAATAGGGGCAAGAACTGATGAAGAAAAGAAGGAATCATTGGTCGCAATTGTTTTGGAATAAGATAGCCAATTAAAGAAGCCACAGCCTTGAGGAAATTTCCTAGTTGCAGCTTTACCAACATCAGGCTTTTGAGTTCAGGCAGATTTTTGTTGAAAGTCTTGCAGATTTTCTCAAGATTATGACCTTTAATAACTTTAGCAGTATTTAGAGTAATGGACAAAGCAAAACCATTCTGCTGCAGGGGTATTTGAATTCAGAAACGTCTAATCATCTTTTGGCTGACTATAACCTCCCTTGTGCCTCGAGGTAGGCAAGTTAGTACACTCAATCTTGGTCCTCAACTAACCACAATGAAAAATCTTGTGGGCAAACCTTAACCTTAAAGTTCTCAAAGTTCAACACAACAAGAAAACACAGCTTTATGTCCCACCTTTGAACCCTTTAGGTGAGGTAACATTACTAAGTATGTGCTTTTTGGCTCCAAATATAATGGCATCTGATGCTGAGACATACTTCAGCCAATTTCATATCTTCCATTTGAAAATATCCATGAATGTCCTTATAAGTAGTGTACTCTTGTTATTTGATGTAAGTCAGATATCACATTGGGAACATCAAATAGCATTTGGAAATTTTTATTTAATCAGACAACAATTCAAGTTGAGATGTCAGTTTCAATAAAAAGTGGATACTTTTCATAAGATAGCAGACTCATATATAAGCAAAGGAGAGACCCAACTATTACCATAGAAAAAATAGCTATAGGACCTGCCATGATCCTCAAACACCTCTTGTTGAGAAGATCCTCTCCATAGCCGTGCAACACAAATAACTCCCACCAAAGCCAACAAGACGGCTGCCGTCGAAGGAGATGTCATTCCCTTCTTCAGATCGTCACCAATCAGCCAGTTGGCAAGCACCTGGCTTCCAATGAAAGATGCAGACCCCAAGAACGCCATTAACCAAAAGGTATCGCTCAATAAATCTTCTCTGTGCCCTTGCTGTAAAGAGAAAGCAAACGAAAAAAATGCAAACTCTTTTTACAACCCCGAAGTGTGGTTTCTACTACTAATGAGAAGGAAAAATGGCACAAATCGACATCTTATAGTAAATGGCAAGAAGCAACATCTTATGTACAGGGAGAAAATGTACACAAACCTTTTCATGTTCAACAACCATCCATGTCTCAAAACTGAAAGAGTATATTGAAGAAGCCAGAGACAAACATACACTTGCTACCCAAACACTGGGATGGGCAGTTATCCTCTTCCATATACCAACAAAAAGGTGCAAGATGCAAAAGAATAAACAGAATTTCCTGTGGCCTCTGCAGACAGCAGTATATGTCAGTTCATGTACAATAATTTAACACACATTAGGACTAGCTGCATAACTGAGTCAAGAGAAAGCGCCATGATTATTATTTTATCAACTTTTTGCAAATCCCCAAGATTCAGTGTTTTTAGCGTTAAATGAATGGATCCAATACATCGTAGATTCTCAAAAACAGAGTGGATGTTCCTAGAACAAGAACATGAAAGCACCACTTGTTAAAGCAGCATGTAAGCCCAATCAAAGCAGGTCACACATATTTGCAGACAGAATTCCAGTCCCCAGTTGAATGCAATTGAGAAAACTTCCCAATGCTAAGTCCTACTATACTCAACGATCTCTCAGCCTGTATTTCTTTACTAAATCATCAGCTCAAATTGCAGCAAAGAAGAAATTAAGTTCACCGACAGAGAAAACAGGAGAAGAAAATGGACTCACATCGTATCAGAAAGCACTCCAAGGAAAGATCCAACAATGAGAGAAGCCGCAAATCCAACACAGAGAGATAAAACCATTTGCTCTCTACTCACGCCAAAGTAACTGAACTCCAACTCCCCGAACACCGACGGTAGCCCTTCCATCACTGCCAAAACGCAGCACGAGAAGCGAATTCAATTCGACACGCACTGCAAACCGAGCACGGGAAATTCATCGCTCATCTGTTCGGACCAGAGCCAGTCGATCGAAGACATCGGCTGCACAATGTCCGAGCTTACCGACCAGAAACAAATCACACATCTCCACGATTCATTCTCCACATATAGCATGTAAAGCGCAATCCGCGCGAAGAAAATGCTGACCTGACCTGACCTGAGCAGAGGGAGTAGAGGAGGAGGAAGTTCCGCTGGAAGCGCGAAGAGTGCAGCGAGGCTCCATGGTCGACGACGGAAGTTGGCGCGCTTCTGGAGGCGTAAGGGAGGAGGAAGACGGAGAGCAAGCAAGCGAGGAAGATGAAGACGAAAAGAAAGGGGTTCGGCTCCCAGACGGAGCTCTCGATCACCACTGCCATCGGACCCCGGCGGCGGCGGCGGCAATTCTCAGGTGTCTAATTCCGCCGCCGAGAGAGGAAGAATGAGATCGGCGTGGGCTGTCTGCGGATGGGCTCGACGGGGACGCGGTGGATCGTAATTTATGGGGAATCGCTTCGTGAATTAATTTTCACGACGAGGCTCAACGTCTTTGGTGGTCGGCGACGTTCCGATGAAGTCGCCGGCCCTCATCTAGCTGGACGATGGCGCTGGTCATGGCCAAGACCGGCAACCAGGAGGAGATTTTCTGTTCATGGGAACAAAAGTACAAAGAAGAAGAAAGATTTTTTGTTTTCGAAAATAAAAATTTTATTAAACAGGGTTCTATTTTTTTTGTTCCGCCAAACGAAAGATTAGAAATAGTCACCACCCGCCGTGGTGGCTCCGCTGATAGGCTTCATGACTTCCATGCCGAAGGTTTGGAGTTCGAAGCCCTGCAACGCAAATTGCAGGGAGGCAGGCGTGCGGGGTTCCTTGGATAAAAAAAAAGATTAGAAATAGTCAATTATCCGTGATGGCGACGTAATGATTAAGCTGATTCCTTTGTGAGAGGTCCAGAGTTTGAATCCTTGCCGTCATTTGTCTTATTGGAAAGGAACCCACAACTTATTCGGAAAGTAATGGTGGTAGTGACTTTACTCCTTCCACGGTTTACTCCGAACGAAGATGGTGCACAAAAGTTTTCTAGATCACAAAAAAATAAAATAAAATAGAAATAATCGTTTCGGAACAGAAACAACTTTTACTAAACAAGTCTAAGATGGGCCCTTTCTCGGGTCAGTCCAGACCCGGCCCACTGATCAAATCTGTAAAACCCTCAAAAAACCCCCACGAGAAAGAGAGAGAGAGAAACAGAGATTTCTTGACAAAGAGCCGCCCGTCTCCGATCGTCGGCGCCGACACCGACCGATTGCAACACCGGAGAAGAAGAAGAGCCCCGTACGCAGCGGTGAGTTTCAGACGAAGCCTCATCGTTGTCCCGTTCCTTCCACGCCGAATCCCCGTAAGTTTTCAATGGAGAAGGAGAAGATTTTGAGAATTAGAAAGAAGCTTGTTTTCAATTCTGGTTTTGACCCGTGTTTTCAATAACCTGAGATGAAAATGGGCAGCCAAGAACTTTTTGCAAAGTGGGTTTGGCTTCGGATGTCGGGTAGTTCGGGGAATTAGGCTGAAGTATGGCGTGAATTGTGGTACGCTGAAGTAGTTTATCTGTGCGACAGGTTTGAGCCGCCGCTCGGCAATGGCGATCGAGAACCGGCAGGATGGGAAGGTCAAGAAGAGGAAGCATGGTAAGGAGGGCCCCGAGGCTCCAGCTTCAAAGAAGGCGAAGCCGGTGAGCTTGAAGTCCGTGCCCAAGGGCGTGGACAAGTCAAGGCTGCAGAAGCAACGGAAGCAGTCGAATTATAAGAAACCGGATGCTGGGAATGAGAAGCAGCAGCCCTTGACGAAGAAAGAACGTCGCTTGCATGCCAAGGTGAGCGATTCGAATTCGTGTGCTTTGCCTATGTTGGAAGTATGAGATGGAGAAGTTATGCAATTCAGGAGTTGTTTTTATTAGCTTTGTTCAATCTTGGGTTACTCAAGTTTGTGGGGACTTTGGTTTGTGCAGGAACTGGCAGAGGCTAGGAAGCAGAAAAGGAAAAGGCATTACACTCTTGAACAGGTAATAGAACAGTTGGTTAGTGAAGGCTAAGTTCGTTCCACATAATTAACAAGGAGCCTAAATGGTGAGGTCTTATTATTAGCATAATTGATAATAATGGCCAATTTCGATAAAAATTTTGGTGCCTGAATTTTCTTTTCTTTTTCTCTTGGATTGTGTCATTTGTACGAGTCCTAAACTCAAAAACAAGAACTCTTTTTTTATGAGAAGCTTTTGTTTAACGTAAGCTTCCTGTATTCTGATACCCTTAATTCTATATTGACTTGTGACTAGATGCACAGTGACAATGCTCTTTTTCATTTTGCTCTGGTTTATATAGCAAGCATGAGAGTGCTGAACAAAACATCTGGGTGTTACGTTTTTGTCTAAGCTGAATGAAGTTGGCATTAGCTGAATCGTGTCATATTCTCAGGAGCTTGCACATCTGTGGGAAAAGATGAGACAACATGACATTGCCAAGGAGGAGAGATCACGGTAGATAGATTTTTAAGTGTGGATTGCATGGTTGTTATATGTTTCTCACTGTACTGACTTCTTAGCATGTTGTCGCCAGGTTGGTCACTGAAGCTCTGAAAAAGATGAAGGGTAAAATCTCTGAAATTGCTAGCACCCATGTTTCATCTCGCGTTTTGCAGGTATAACTTTTTCTTTTGCATTCTCCTGTGACACTTAATTATATGTTGTTCTATGTCATCTCCTGATTTCTATGCTCTACCTAGACTTGCATCAAGTACTGTTCTCAAGCAGAAAGGGACGAAGTATTTGGGGAGCTTCAGCCACATCTTCTCAACCTCACATCCAGTACTTATGCAGTTCATCTGGTCAAGAAATTGTTAGATACTGGTATGCCTTAGACTGGAACTGAATGGAGTTTCTAAGTGGAGCATTTGGTTGTTCATTTTGTTTTTTCCCCTAGCTTTTCAAGCTTGTGAGCAGTTTGCTTGATATGGATATTCTACCTTTGCACTCTGTTGCAGCCTCAAAAAAGCAGCTGGCTGGTTTTATCTCCTCACTCCATGGGCATGTTGCGTCTCATCTGCGTCACATGGTTGGATCCGTTGGTATGAATTTATTGCTTAGCCCCTTTCTCTTTCTTGTTTAGATTTATTTCCAGCACCTTCACATGTAAGAATATAACCAGAGGTCCAGAAGTGCATTGGGCTTGCTTGTGCTATACTAGTTCAGAGTTTAAAGAGTGTTGATTAACAGGAAACCTTGATTTTGTTTCTGAATGAGAAATGTCACGGATTGCTCTAGAATTACTAGGAGTCAGGCTTAGCTGATTCCACAGTATTTAAGTTGTCATAAACATCTCCTTAAAGTAGCATGGCTACATGATACTTTAGGATGTTTTGTTATCATTGCTTGCTGTATCCGCCCAAGCCCTCTGAGTAATATCAAGGATATACAACCATTTTTTTCCTTGTTTAACACGGGTTTGTTCTGAGGGGTAATCATCTGAGAGAAACTCTTTTTGCAGTAATTGAGCATGTGTACCAATTGGCAAATGCGACTCAAAAACAAGAACTCCTGATGGAATTATACTCTACAGAGCTGCAGCTGTTTAAGGACCTTGTATCTACAAAAGAAAGCAGGTGAATGATTTACACTTTTCCTGTAATCAGATACTTCTAGTGAGAAATCAGTAATAACCATGTTAATCCTTATTAGTTATGGTAAACCACACCAGGAAGACTGTTAATCTGTGACATCTGTCTCATGTGTTCATGTCATCTCTTGTTTGCACATTTTCAGTTAAAACTTTTGGTTTCAAATTAATACAGTTATCCCCTTTTCTACTATGACTTGTATCAGTTGGTGAAATATTTCCTAAACCTTTCAATGACATTGAGGAAATAGCAACTTACAGAACATTTCCACAATTTATATTTTCAAGTTCTCATATATTCTTTTTTCCTCTTGATTGGTGTAATATAGAGATTTGGTTGTCAACAATAGCAAAAAGTTGACAAGTTTTTCCCTTCTTTGATATTCTTAGATGAAGGTGAACCTTCTGTGCGATCTTTTTTATTTTCTAAAGAATCTGGTGCAATGGCATTAGCATATGAAGAATACTATATGAATTTGGGATATATAGAGATATTTCACATTTGGAAGTTCCTGCGATTCTTATAAGCATCATTGTTATAGGAAGCATGGCATGTATATCATGAGTTACCGCCTCTCTCTCTCTCTCTCTCTCTCTCTCTCTCTCATGGTCTTCATTTGCAAATTTTGTTGTTCTTTAACTCAGTTAGTTGTTGTGGGAAGCCGTGTTCAATTGTAGTCTCGGATGCATGTTTATCAGGTTAGTGGATGTCATTTCAAAGCTTGGACTGCAGAAATCCTCGATTTTAAGACACATGAGTTCGGTTATTCAGCCAATTCTAGAGAAAGGGATTGTTGATCACTCAATTATCCACAGAATGTTGGTGGAGTACTTTAGCATAGCTGACAAGGTAATTTCTGCTGGTCGTGATATGCAGTAAATTCTATAGAGGAGATCTTTGCCAATTTATTTTGTGTGGCTGACTTTTGATTAATTTATCTTTATCTGAAGTCTTCTGCCAGAGATGTACTCCAACAATTATCGGGTCCTCTCCTTGTCCGAATGATCCATACTAGAGATGGATCCCAAATTGGAATGTTGTGCATCAAACATGGGAGTGCTAAGGTTTCTTGCTTTTGTTAGAACAGCTTTATTTTTGTCCATAGATTAGCATTATGTTTTCTTGGCTTTTGCTTGTTCATTGACATTGAATTTCATATGCAATTGGTTGTAGAGTTGTTCTTGATACTCTGTCTGCATGTAGGAAAGAAAGAAAATCATCAAGGGAATGAAAGGTCATATTGGCAAGATAGCTAACGATCAATATGGAAGTTTGGTAGGGCTAAATTTTAGTTTTCTTGCTCATCAATTGCTTTATTTTTATGATTATCAATAAATTAAAGGGTACCCACGTGCCTCTGTGATTTTAGATAGACCGATAGAATGCTCTGTAATTCATTTCATGTTTTCTTCTTAGGTACTTGTTTGCGTTGTTTCAGTTGTGGATGATACTAAGCTTGTAACAAAGGTTGGTATGATTTTATAAGGTGGTTGCGGGGAGTTTCTCTCTTCACCTTTATATGGCATTGACTTCTAGTTGATTTCATGTACCCTGATTACAGATTGTCATGCGTGAGGTTCAAACGATTCTTAAGGAGCTGGTTCTTGATAAGGTTTGACCTCTTCTGTTTGGACTTTATAAAGTTGGTAATTTTTGTGGTATTGAAAAAGAAGCTGAGGTGTCAAATGTCAGTATTATCTGAAGAGTGTTGCATTTACATTTTCCTCTCAGACAGAAGCTCAGTCATCTAGTGTACTGTAATTTGTGATTAAAAGCAAATCCTTGTCTTGTTCTTCATAAGGTTTTTATTCAATGTTGGTGTCTACTGTCAATGATTCAGTGGTTGAAAATTTTTTAAGTTGCCTTTCACTGATATGTTCAATGATTTTTTTTTAATGCTCACATTGAATTGGCATGTTTTATTTTGCAGAATGGAAGGCGTCCACTCTTACAGCTGCTTCATCCAAATTGTGCACGCTATCTCAGTCCCAGTGATTTCACTGCTTTGAATTCATCAATTCCTTCTCTATGCAGCAAGGTAAATTTTCCATTGTCAGGGAAAGTTCAAAGTGAGACTACTATATTGTGAAAGCTTTAAGCAAATCTTCTATGTTTTGTTTTCCTTTTGCTTTTAGGATGCATTGGAAGCTGATTCCAGAACGGAATCAGCAGATGCTAATGAACTTGGTGACAAGAAAGCTGACACGGAAATGGCAGAGGTGGAGCATGACGAAGATGGAAATCCTGATGAGGTCGATCACTCGATTAATGGTGGCAAAAAGATCCATTGATAAGAAGACGAGAATTGTTGGTGAATAGTGGGCTTGCAGAGGTTTTTCCCTTTCCTGCATCAATAAATGATATTTCACTAGTCTCTTTCCACTTTCTTGTATTTTAGTAAGTTCAATAGTGCTTTTCCATTCTCTTCATTATTTATTGAGAGTTCTATTGTTTAGATAAAGAAAAACATGAATTTAACCCAAAGATGACTTGGACTATCAGTCAGTCTCCCCGCACTAAATGAAAATGGGAACTGAAAGTGCACTTATCCATATGTAGTATGACATGGGGATGCACTGTTGTAGTGAAATGTTTTGGCAGAATTTTGAAAGCCTTTCCAAAATGGTGTGTTGTTTTATGGTGTGGCTATAGTACGCTTGAGGCAACCTACTATGATATTTCAACTAAGGACTTCCCTGTTTTGTAAAGACCAAAAGCTAATTGTAAAAGATAGTAAACAATGTATCTAGTGATGTGGGAAGTCCTTGCTAATTTTTCTGCGAAGTTGGTTGCGGGTACAAGCTTGTGGTGTCTGGTAGCAAAATCTTTCAGTGATTGTAATGCCCAAATAGTAAAAATACCATGTTGTGCAATCCCCAAAAACAATCGCTAGATTTGCCATGTTACTTATTCAAGGTTTTGACTACGTTCATGTCAGTCTGTGATGTTTGTGACTAGACTCTTTAGATATGATGGTTGGCTGTTCTTTGTGAGTAATAATCTCTATTTACTGTGTAATCTTGCAGGGTCTTGTTGATATGTGCATTGAAAATGCGGGAGAGTTAATTGCTTCAAATTTCGGGAAAGAAGTCATCTATGAGGTAGGTATTACTATTGAACAGTTTGAAATATCTAATTTGTGTGACCTCTACTGGAATAATCTGCTACTTCACTTCTGTTCTCGCCTCTATATATCATAAAATCCTCCTCCTTGAGTTGATTATCTGTAGTTATCAGCTAAGATAATTCTTAGTGACCAATGTGCGCTATAGATTCTTGACCAAGTCACTCTCTTACATCACCTTCCTTTCCCCTATGCATGCAGGTCGCAACTGGGGGAGCCGATGGCATCCTTCATCCAACTCTGGATGACAAGATAAACTCATTGCATGAAGCAATAGCAGCTCTTGCGGCCCAGCCCAAATCTGAAGACACCGAAGAAGAGCACGTCCTTGAAAATTTCCATTCCAGCCGAACAATCAGAAAGCTGGTCATGGACTGCCCTTCTTTTGCTGTCACACTGTGGGAAAAGGCACTTAAGGGGAAATGCAGAACGTGGGCTCAAGGCCACAGGTTAGGATCTCCCGCGACTATAAAATGCAGCGCGTCTTAATAACTTCTCTACTTGAACTGGGTATTTGATACCTTTCATATATGCTGTTTGCTGTGAGTGCAGCTCTAAGGTGATTACTGCATTCTTGGAGTCGTCGGACTCAAAGGTTTGTGAATTGGCGAAAGAAGAGCTGCAGCCCTTGATCAACGAAGCAATCATCAAGCAGCCCGAAGCGAAAATCGTCAAACAATGAAGACTGAAGATCAAGAAAAGGAGGAGCGGAAGCCTGCTGTCACTATAAGCTAACGCAATGTCGACAGTTGAGGCCCAAGAATTGGGAGATGTGCTCTGAAGCCTGCGTCTTCAAATGCTCGTGTGTCGGCGATGAAGTATTAAGATGACTTGATTGCTGCTCTGGTGATGCACTTTCTTAATCAAAAGGGAGTTCTGGTTCAACTTGATGGGGTTTTCGGCAGAACGAGCAGCCGAAGCCAGAGATGAAATTTTGTATCAAGGATCTACTGCTAATTTCAGAGTCAGATGGTTGTTGTACCATCTAAAGATTTTGCTAGATCTTAAAATAATGAGGACTTGATAAGGGTTATCCAACTTGAAGTGTCTACCTTGACATTAACTCCAAACTTTTTTTCCCCTTCAGGATACCGCTTGGTAGAGTGAAACTTATTATTGTTTTCCTAATGACAGTGCATATAAAGAAAAAAAAAAGGGCAATTTTTGTGCGGTTCTTTTGAGAGATAAGTATCTTAAGGGGACACAAATTGAGACAATTGATAATATGGTTGTCATGGATCAGCATGAACATTTTTCGGAAATTTATCTATTCTTCTCGATTGGCCACACGAGTACTTTTTTTTTTTTTTTTTTTGATTCAGAGTAAGAAAATGTTTTCGTTTCGAAAATATTGAGCCCGCATGACATGAGAAAGACGATGCAAGAAAAAAAAACAAACTTTTTTATAGCATTGCAAACCAAAGACTTGTACTATTTTAGCTCTCTTAGTAGCTTATGACACTTCTTATCAAATTGAATTGATCACATTATCCTTTGCTGGTTCCACTTTTGTTTTAAAATTATCTCTTACCTTCTTTTTTCAGTTTCACTAAAAAAGAAACTTATCCACATCTCTTCCAAATTGAATTGATCACATTATCTTTTACGAGTTCCACTTTTGTTTTAAAATTATCTCTTACCTTCTTTTTTCAGTTTCACTAAAAAAGAAACTTATCCACATCTCTTCCAAATAATTTTTTTTCAGCCTAGCCATTTCTTCCGCACTCATTATATTTTAACGTTTTCTTCATGGTTGTCTTTTTTTATTTTTTTAAACTCATTCTCTATTATTATAATCTAAGTAAGTACTAATAATATTTATTTGTAAATTTTTTACTTTATTTCTTAAGAGTATTCTTGTGATCATGAATTTCTTGATTTCGATTTTTGATACAAATTTACAACCCAAAAATTTAATATTGTGATTGATGTATGCATTATACACAATTTGCTCAAAGGCTATCCTCTCTCTTGTGCTTAAGTTATTTTTTAAAAATAGTTTTCCATAAAAAAAAAAGAAACATATGAATAATTAACAAAATAATTAGTTTTTCCTGTTAACTATCCACCAAATAAACTATTTTTCAGAGAAGAAGTAAACAAAATTTGTTTCAAATGAGAAAGAAAAGGAAAAAAATCAAAAAAATAAAATAAAAAAGAATGCAAGGATTAGTCTTAAATCAAAAGTGGGCCTCATATTTAACTTCAATAATTGTTATTTGTTAGGAGCATAGTAATTTCATCTTTAGTAAAATTGAAACAAAAGAAAAACAAGCAAAAAATGTAAGAAATATTCTTAAATTAATAGTGGGACTCGCAAGAGATAACATGGTCATTTAATATAAATTATAGTGTTAGAAACTAATAAGGGATTAAAGTAGTGTGGTCCCAAACGGCATCCGTATCGAATAAGCAAAAAGTAATTTTTCCTTTTCCAGAAAAAAAAAATAATCTTATGAATGATATGCAAAAATCGATTCGTCAACATCTATATAAATTTACATAGTTAGAGAAAGTTTTAGATGTTTGGGAATATATAATAAGAAAGAGAAAAATCGAAAGGCCAGAGTCGTAAAATTTAAATTAATTTAGAAAGAGATAATTAATTTAAACTCACCTATAAATCACGTGCTGAGGTTCAGCGTTTCAGGGACGTCAAGGTTGGCTCCCCCGAAACGCGACGCGCCCGTTTTTTCAGCAGCACCGACGTCGTTCGAACGCGACATCCCCTCTTTACAAATACTCCCCGCTCCTCTGCATATCCTCTGCACCTCCTCTGCTCGCTCTCTGTTTCTCTCTGAATATCCATCTCTCTCTCTCTCTCTCTCTCTCTCTCTCTCTCTTTCTCTAGACGTTCGCTAAGGTTGACGACCCACCAGGTGCTCTCTCTCTCTCTCTCTCTCTCGTTCTCGTTTCAATGAATTGTCGTTGCCTTTGAGGGCACTCGCGACAATGTAGGATGGCAGCGAGGCGGGGAGAGTGATCGCCTTTAAGATCCTCTGCTTTCTCTTCGCTGTAATCCGGGCATGACCCTGTGTCTTGCCTGTTGCTCGTACTCTTGTCGTGTGCATTGCTGTCGTAGTAAAATCCCGAACGTGGGCGAGTGATCAGGGTTCACTCGGTTTCGGCTCTTCATGTGGTCGTGCCGCGTAAGTCGGCGCTTCTTGATCGTTTCTTCTTCGTGAGCAGGGTTTTGGCGCCGGAAGTTTCTTTGGAGGATCACGAGAGATAATGTCTGTTCCGACCTACCGTAAGCGCTTGATCGTTTTTTGAAGTTCGAACCTTTTTTAAGTTCTTCTTTCGGTGCAGTACTCTGCGGGTGCCCTGCCGGACAAGTAACGTTCCGCGTTTTTTCCGCATCCTTCAAGTAGAAAGGTTTACAAATCGAAATCCTTTTTTGCAGCTTTCGGGAATCTGACTGGCAGTATCTCCCGGCGAGGATCAGCATCCGGGCATGCTAATAATGCAAATAAAAGTCCCTTTATGTTTGGGGGAACTTCAACGGGAGTCTCCGAAGGTGGTTCGCTCTTCTCTTTTGGATCTCTTTCTGGTGCTTCTTCAGCATCAGCTTCTGGTGGTAAGACAATTTCTATCATTTTTGTTCCCCTTTCATTAATTGTTAGTCATGTGTGCGTGAGTTTCGCTTGGTCATTTGGATAAAATGTATCGTCTCTTAGTAACTACATGTCTCTAGGACGTTTCATATTCATGATGATTTGTCTTCAGCTTGCGTCGCAGGGCTGATTTGATTAGCACTTGACCACAGATGACTTGTCTATTTATGTCCAACATTGGTTGCCTGGGTGGTTTTCTGAAACATTTGTTGCCCTGATGGATATTTACACTCTTTTCCTCCTATTGTCCGAAAAATATTCCGACTCTTTGCGCATCTCACTTTGGATCCGTATAGTTTGTAAGCGGACTTTCGAAGGTGGCAGTGATGTATGTTTTTCTTACTCTATGCACGGCACCTTCGGGTCCGCCTACTTTCTTAACCTTCACGGAGCACCTTTCATAAAATACAGCTTCGGCTTTCGGTATTGTGCATCAGGCATTATGCTGTCAGATTTACCTCATTACAACTTTGTACTTACCTCAATAGGACATTAATTCAATTCGAATGCATCGGACTTGTTTTTGGATGTGGTGTGTTTAAAACCTTCATTATTCAACATTAGGAAAGTAATAACAACAAGGCGAGAATGTTTACTACTGGTATTTCCTGACCAAAGATTATGGTCCTGCAATATGATCAATGATTTTGGAATAATTTCTTGCTATAGGCAACATGTTCTTTGGCTTTTCTTCTTGCGTCTGTTCTGGCACTTGACCGATGTCTTGCATCTCTACGTACTCTCTAAGATGCCAATTATGGGGGCTGGAAATCTTTTGTGAGACTATATTATCCATGCCAGAAGTGATTTACTTTTGTCTTCACTTATAGGAGTACATGTATATTCTGTTTTTACGTCCTAAGAATCTCCCTTTCTCCTCTTCTTTAACCCCAAAGGATTTGCATTTGGTGCAAGGGCAGCTCCTTCCATCTTTGGGTTTGAAGGCGCATTTGGGGCTTCCGGTAATCCAGCTTTTGGGGGTTTTCGTAGCCCACCAACTGGCTTTATATCTTCTACAGCTTCTAAGCCAGCAGAAACCGCATTTAGCAGCAATCAGTTTGGAGCTCATATCGGTGAGATATTCAATTCTACTTTTTTTTTGGGGTGGAGAACAAGATTTTTGTATACTTGCCTTGATGGAACAAAGTTGGTAGAAACCTTCTCATCAACATTCCCACTCCCTGCCCTTCTGGTTGCTGAGTTTAATGGTAAGCTCCATCTTTTTTACAATTGGCAATGCAGGGTCTCAGGTAGCTACACCATTATTTGGCAGTGCTGATTTTGGAAAGTCCTCTTTTAGAGGTCGGTGGCTTAGCGGAAGTCGTGTAGCTCCCTTCACTCCGGCGACTGAGGCAGACACTGGAGTGGCATTGCCATCTGGCAAGCTTCAGTCAATTTGCTGTACGACTCTCCACCCCTACAGAGAAAAAAGCCACGAGGAACTTAGATGGGAGGACTACCAGCTGGGGGACAAAGGTACTTCGATTGATTATGCGCTACAAATGGCTCTTGTTACCTGCTAAGGTTATTTTTTGTCTTGTTTTCTCTTTTCGGAAACCTGCGAACTTGATGTTGACCGGTTACTTTGTGTCATTCTCAGGTGGACCAAATCACGCCGGTCAGGTTGGTGTTAGCCAAGCTACTGCTCTCTGTGGCCAATCTGCCACCCCCACTTTTGGTCAAATGTGCACATTTAATACAGCTTCCAGTGGCTATGGTGGAAGCTTATTCCCAAATACTGCATCGCCCTTTTTTTCTACTAATGCAGCCGCAACCAGGCAGACAAATGTGAGTCCTCTTAAAATCAATCACCTTTTCTATATTCTGTGGCCCATGCATGCGGTTAATCTGTTAGTTGCATTTGTGGTTTGCAGTTCTTTTGCCAATTGTTCAGCTTGTTTGACTTTATACTTTTGCCAATTGCGCAGCCCTCTTTTTCTTCGCCTTTTCAAACAGCTGAAGCTGCTGAGACTTCTGGAAAGCTGACTAGTAGCGCCTTTGGGTCACAATCAATATTCGGGCAGCGTAACACTGCAAAGGACAATCCTTTTGTGGCCAATTCTTTTGGTTGTTCGATTTTTGGCGGTAGCCCTTTTAGCTTACCAACAAGTGGCTCTGTATCATTTGGGGGAACTTCAACAGGAGTTTTCAGGAGTGGTTTAACTCAAACTCCTCCGCTCTTCTCTTCAGAAGCTACTCAAACTCCTTCGCTCTTCTCTTCCAAAGCTGCCTTCCGTGCTGCAGATGGCATTCCCAAAGATGGTCCTTTGGAGGAGCAAACTGACATTGTCAAGGTCTGCCAGAAAATTAAGGGAGTTCATCTTGATTCGTCTCTTCAGAATGATGAGGAACATGTGATTAATGAAGGAACTGGTGAGTCTGCAGTTGAGCATGATTGTGATGCTGGCATTGAGGCACTTATGCCGAAGCTCTCTCAGCCTGACTACTATACCAAACCGGATGTCAAAGAATTAGCAGCCAAGGAAAGAGCTGAACCAGGATCTTGCTGTCGAGTCAAAGATTTTGTCATTGGACGACTTGGTTATGGTCACATTAAATTTGCAGGAGAGACTGACGTAAGAAGGCTTGATCTCGAGTCCCTCCTTCGCTTCAACAATCGTGAAGTGATTGTATACACAGACGAGAGGAAGAAACCGCCTATAGGGCAAGGGCTCAACAAGCCAGCTGAGGTGACTCTTCTTAACGTAAAATGCATTGATAAGAAGACTGGAAAGCAGTACACCGAGGGGCCTAAAGTTGAGAAGTACAAGGAGATGCTCAAGAAGAACGCTGAGGAACAAGGCGCTGAGTTTGTGTCCTATGACCCCATCAAAGGAGAGTGGAAGTTCAAGGTTCGCCATTTCAATTGATATGATCCGACAGGGAGAAACAAGACTAGAATTCTTTCGATGCCGTTATTTTTTCACTAAAGGTGGAAGGTACAATAGGGGTCCAGGAGGAAAACCTTTCGGTTTCACTCGATGGGTTCTTTGTCTTTTGCAGTTAGGACCATGCACATAGAGCTGCTAGAGAATAAGTCTTACAGGAACTGTTTAGACATCTCTTTTTCATTTCTTTTTCCAGTTTCTTTTGGGTCCAAGATACGTATTACCATGTGTGGTAATATAACGAAGAGAACGAGTATTTGCAAGTATTTGTTAGTTTCTCCTGTTTTAAGCTCTCTTGGATTTTGTTTCATTGCCAACGTATGTCGTACTGAATTTTTCAATCAATGTCCAATGTGATGTACAGCAACTGTGCAGCAATGCACTCTGACACAGCATGTCGTCAAACCTGCTTCAGTCGGTTCGATTACTTAAATTGAGTGCAAGGATGTATTTTATGGATGAGGAAAGTCAAATAAAGATTCAGTGGAGTCAAGAATAGGGGTGAGCAGCGGTCTAGGGTCGACCCTGGACTGACCCTGGACCGGCCCAACCCTGCCGGTCCTGGTCCGGTTCCCAAGGGGATTGGGTCGGTCCTTGGTCCTGGAATTCCAGGACCAACACTGTGCGAGTTGGTCCTCGGTCCTAAGAGTTTTGAGTCGGTCCAACCCCGACCAACCCCGTATATTATATTATATTAGTTATAATTCTTTTATATATTCAAACATAAGTAAAATGTCTGTTATATTATATTAAAGATGTTCTATCAACAAGACTAATAGTAATTTCAATTTAAAACTTTTTGTTGAGTATTAATTATGTGTCGTTTGTTTTGTTTTCGGTGTTTAGAAGTTTAAGTGAATTAACAAGATGTGAAGTTATATATTCATGGTTTATATTAAGTATTTTGAACTTTTTATGGTTTAATTGTATTTTATTAATGGATTTCAGCTGCACTTTGTTTTTCAATTTGTGTCAAATGGTAAAAGTTTTTGAAGAGTAGAGTAGTACTACAGTTGCTACGGTGATTTGTTAGTCAAGTGGTGTGAAGCTCATTTTTTGGTTGAGTGGACTTTACATGATCAAATGTAGGAAAACGCTTTTGCATATGGTGTTATGAATATTAAAGATAGATGATTACAAAAATTTTCTATCTTACCCCATATCTCGATGAGCGGTTAACAGGTACGAAATTTCTATTATTGTATCATCTTAAATTTGCTAAATATGTATTGGTATTTATAGTTTAGTTGCACAATGCCGCATTATCAATGGATGTGTAATTTAAATTTGTAGGTTTGCTTTTTTAGGGAGTATAAAAAATAAGACGAAAAAAATTATCGATCGGTCCCGGGTTGACCCTGGAACCGGACCGAACCCATTGGGTCGGTCCGGTCCTTGGTCCTAGGCTCAATAGGGTCGGTCCTCGGTCCTAAAAATTGAGGACCGACACTGTACGGGTTGGTCCTAGGGTTAGGGGGTGGCCCGGACCAACCCGGACCATGCTCACCTCTAGTCAAGAAGCCAATACTTTAATATGGCAGGAAAGTAACACGACATATTGATTCACTTAGGGCGTGCATGGAAACGTTCCAAAAAACGTTTCTGGAACACTTCTGTACTTTTTTTGTTCCCGGGAACAAAAAAAGAACAGAAACGTGTTTGGTTACGTTTCTGTTCTTTTTTTGTTTTTTTGTTTCCGGAACAAAATTGGAGCAAAAAAAAGAAACACAAAAAAGTTGTTTCTGGAGAAAATAAACACTTTTTCAGAAACGCTTCTCTTCTTCTCTCTCTTCTCTTTTCTTCTTCTTTTTTTCTTCTTTTTTTCTTCTTTTTTCTTTGGTCGGTCACCAGCCTCGGCCATGGTTGGCGACCGGCCGTCGAGGGCCGGCGACGCCCTCGAGGGTTGGCGACCTCGCCGGAGCGTCGCCGGCCCCCGGCGAGGCCGAGCGTCACCGGCGCGGGCGAGGCTGCGGCCCGTCGGCCGGTCGCCGAGGCCGGTGACCGGCCGAAAAATAAAAAATAAAAAAAAAAAGAAAGGAAAAAAATGAAAAATAAAATAAAAATGTTTAAAAAATTAAAAGAAACAAAAAAAGAATAAAATTTACTAAACGTGTTTCTATTCATTTTTTATTCCCGAAACAAACTTTACCAAATACGTTCTTTTGTTCAAAAATTGTTTCTCGGAACGAAACACTTTTTTTTTTTTTTTTTTGTTCCCCGGAACAAAAAAAGAACAGAAAACGTTACCATTCGCACCCTTATTTCAATAGTAGATTCACAATTAAGGCATGTGATGGATGTCAAATTGATTGCCTCCTTGGCAAGGAAAATACATGCAACTCTGCTTAGTGCTTTATGTCTTCCATTTTCCCTCTCCTTATGATTTCTTCTACCTAAAAAAGATCCCTCCTTCCTGATAAAAGGCGTCATTTTAGGGAGTTCTCAATGTCAATGACAAACCTGTACTTCACATCTCTCTTGATGAGCCTCTCGAGGGCTTTGTTGACATAATCAATTGGTATCACTTCGATCTTTGGGTATATTTTCTGCGCTGCGCAGAAGTCATTTCTTGGATATCCTTTGTTCCTCCTGTTTTGCTACCTGAAACAGTTCTCATACCTGCCAAAAGTTCATTGTGAGCAAATTAGCTTGTTCACCTAGTAGGAATCAAGATTTCATTAGTAATGTGTTTTGAGAACAAAAACATACCAAGGTTTAGGCTTCCTGGACTAAATTTAACTTCACTTGGGTACCCAACCAATGCTAGAACGCCCCATCTTCAAGAGAGACATGTAATTATCGAATGGATGATTGTCAGATGCTGTGTCTATTATAAAGTCCAGAGACCTAGCCATGGCCTGCACGTATTGTATTGATTAGATCACAACAGACCTTGACCTCCATGGATCTCACTGTTGATAATTCCAATTTTCCCCTATTACCTTCATCTGTTTTGGGTCAGATGAGATAACGAAACGGTCAGCACCAAGCAAGCTCAATGCTTCCTCCTTTTTAGAAATGCTTGTACCACACTGTGACTTTCAGTCCAAAAGCCTTCCCAAACTTAACTGCCATATGACCGAGCCCACCAAGTCCAATTACGCCAAGAGACTTACCAGGTTGGTTCATCTGGTGACGCATCATTGGAGTGTATACTGTGATTCCAGCACAGAGCAATAGTGCTGCTAAAGCCAACGGGTAGGTTTCTGGTATCTTGAAGCAGTATCTGTCAATGAAGCACCGCAATTAAATTTCTAAATAAAACCAAAAAGGGTGAAAAGGGTCAGTGGCTTCTCAAGACAGTCAGCATCCTATCTTTTTTGTTTGGCAGGAATGAAATCACAGAGCCATAAATCCTATCTTCCTTGTGCTTGGGAATTTCACTTGCTTAGATCATAATTCAGCATCATGTCGTTTTTGTGACTCTTTTGCTCAGGATAAAAACTTCTTGCTGTAGCAAGAAAAATAATTCTATTTGCAGGATACAGGGGACCATACTAGATCGAAATTGAGAAAAGAGGGTTGCCCTAAGAAAGAAAACTGGTGGCATCTCCCATATGCTTGACAGAACATGTAATTTCTTTATTCCCTCGTTCAATTCTTCCAAGGAACAATGAAATTTCCTGGGACTCGGTCAGTTCCAAGACTCGGTGAAAGCACATACATTTTGTTTCCCGCTTTATCTAATACTACTTACTAAGATTTGTCTCTGTAAAACAATTTGAGGACCGCATATTTCCATTCTTCATCATATTTATTAAGGAGAATTTCTTTTTGCATTTGATAAAGGCAATTCTCCATTGAAGTGTTTTTTAATACCAAGGACTTACAAGACTCCAGAGTCGGTATAGAAAGTATCTTTAGCCCTTTCCACAAGATGAATTAATTGCTAAAATGCCATTCCTCACTGTTACATGCATTATACCACTTCTGACCAACAGAATAAGAAGAAAATTAGCAGAGAGAACACATGATTTTAAATCTTTTCTAGCCAACATGATGTGGAATCCTTGCACAGAGTAAAATGCTGTCTAATGAAATTTTGTCATAAAGCAATTACCTTTCATGGACGACAATGTAACTGGAGCATCCTCCCTTCGTGACTGTACCGTCCGCATCAATTGCATCAAAAGTAGAAACAGGTCCCTTCTCGCAGTAGTTTTCTAGCCGGTCATTGCAATATTTGCAGTCTCTGCATGAATTGACATAAGTTCCCACGCCTACACGATCACCGACTTTGAAGCGTTGGACACTGCAGCCAACCTCTTTCACAATTCCAACTATCTCGTGCCTGAATCAATGGACAAATGATTTGCAAATTTTGTTAGGAGAATTATGAGGATGGTGCTAAGAAAAAGACTGACATTCAATTTCAGCTGCATCCTACCCTGGCACCAGAGGATACTTGGAGTTTCCATGCTCATTCCTAGTCCAAACAACATCTGCATAGCACACTCCACAGTGCGTGATCCTAATCGAGACGTCATCTCTTCCCACGGTCCTAAAGAGAGAATTCCCAAACAGGTGATAATCTAACCACGCGGCCAATCGGACTCAGTTACCTTTTTTCTCATTTTTCAGATCGATAAACTAAGCGTGGCCAATTCAACCACCGCGCCCCCCCCCCAAAAAAAAAAAAAAAAAAAAAAAAAAGAGCAAAGAGAAACAAAAAAAGGGAAAGAAAATACATGACTATTATCATTTGTTTAAATAGGGCATACAACTTAAAATGCTCTCAATGGATCCTCACGTCACGTCTGCCTTGAAATTCTGAGTAACTCATTCTGGGACATGGCATATCATGCATACAAACAATTCTCAACCCAGAAATTAGTGCATACACAACAAAAGTAAAAAGAAAAAGAAAAAGAAAAAGAAAAACAGAAAAAGGAAAATGAATGGTTTGGTTATTATGGAAATTTAAGATAACGACGGGCATCAAAAACTGTTCAGCAGTACAGAAGAGAGGTCAACACCTGAGAAAACTGCATTGAGACTTATCCAGATGAACACTTCAGATAGTCACTGAAAAGTTAAGGAGCAGATGAATTGAATAAAGAATAATGGTGATGATAATACCTGAGGCTGAATTTGTTGGGGGAGAGAAGACCAGAAGGATCTCTGGCGGCCCAACCAAGACAATCTTCCTTCACCCCCTCAGAGCTCATCGTTCCTCGGCGACCTCAACTGAAGCCGACCCACCAAAAGTTACTACGTGTTAATCTCTGAATAAATTGAACTATGGAAGAAGAAGAAGAAGAAGCAGAGAAGCAGAAAAGGAATTTTTTTTTCTTTTTTGTGAAAAAGAAACCAAGAAGAGAACTTCAACTATGGCCAGAAGACAAAAGTTCAGAGGGTCTAGGAAGACCAGACGTCTCGAAGACTTGGCAATTATGGTTACGTGCAGACAAGATTTTGTTTTGTTGGTTTTTTTTTTTTTTTGGTAAAGAGCAGACAAGACTTTGTTTGTCTGACTTCTGAGCAAAAAAATTGATTAGCCGAGCACGAGGATGAGCGCTCAACCATTGTCGCCATATTATTATTGGAATATTTACATATAATATATTAAATTTTATTTGATACAATTTTCATATCAGTTAACAATAATTTTATAAAATCTCGTATGGTATCTAAACAAAAAGTCATCTTTCGAATTTTTTTAAGCTCTTATATATATTAGTGGGGGTGATTACTTTCAAGATAAGTACATTTCAGAGCTAAAACTTGAAACTCACCTCATTATAACCGGTTCCCAATTTTTTGACCATAAAACCTATCATGTTTGCTTGGAATTGGTTCTAGAACATGCTTTGTTATTCTAGTCCAGTTCTAGTGTGACCTGAGAACCTGTTCTCTTTTTCTGTTTTTCCCTTTATTTTTGTTCATTTTTTATAGCAAAATTATATAAGGTTATGAGTAATAAAACGATTTAAAATAAAAGATGGACATCAAAAATCCTTATCCACAAAAAACGTAGGATTATAAATGATAAAATATTCATTCCACTTTATCCATAAAAAATTAAGGAAGAAAAAAACTGTCGAGAAGTTCTAAAGAATGACAAAAGATGAAGGAATGCTGATATTAGGATTTAGGGGAAAAAAAAATTAAGGTTTTGGCCTTTTAGCTTATAAATCCGGTTTCGAAACTAGTTTCAAAACAAGGCGATCCAATCCGACTGCTGGGTGGGTGTTCACTCAGAACTTGTTCTCGGACCTGCTTTGAAAGGTCTCATCTTGTTTCCGGATAAAGCCGATTTGGTTGCTCACCCTTATGTATTACTTATCGAAAGGTTTTTTTTTTTTTTTTTGGTTGCTGGAGGAATCGCTTTGGCCGACAGCCGCCATGTAAATCCCCAGGTGTCGCTAGCGGGGAAACCACCACCCCGACGCCACGCTTAACTCACCACACAGCGCTTCAGCCTCCTTGCTTTGCAGGGGCTTCGAACCTTGGCCTCCTTGGTGGAGGGCAAAGGATCTACCATCCACGTTGCAAAGGTCGGTGGTGAAAGGTTTTATGCTATAGTAGGTAGAAATTCACTCTGCAAACATCCATGAACATTTTCGACCGTGAACCGTTGGTGGGGAGCTGACAGACACTAATTTTCAATCATCTGCGATGGATTAACGGAAGCAATCTATCATCGGCCTAATGCATCATTGATTTTTTGGTCAATCTATTGCTCATTCACAAGAGTCTATAGTAATAACAGTTCTGTACTTATATGAGGAAACTGACTTCGAGTTCCATGGGTGGGTTTACTAGATAAGCCATTAACTTGAAGAAAGATGACATATTCTGTATTTCCAAAGTCTTAAAACTCCTTCGGAGGTCTAAAGCTTTGCCTGTTTCATGAAAAATATAGCGTTCTTGAAAAAATAAGGAAAATACCTATTCAGAAAATGTTTTCCGTGAAACAAATGAGGCCTAAATCTACTTTGAAATGCATACTCCAAACGTATCCATGATGATGCTATCGCCAAGACAAAGGACAAACAATGACTTCTCGGAGCTCCGGGGTCAAACCAAATCACTTTTCTCACTTTAACCCTGAGTATGACAGATGAGCTCCCAGACAAAACCATACGGTTGCTTTCAAGCTTTTTTTTTTTTTTTTTCCCTTTCTCACGTTGACAGCACTTTTCTACGTAAAAAGAGAAAAAGAATATTGCAAACATATCAATAACTGATGCTTCCTGTAATGTTTCGTACGAATAAGTAAACATTGATGTAAGGCTAGGACGTTCTTCGTATGACTAATGAGTTATAACATAAAAAGTTGCCGTGAACATGTCTATTATTAATAGTATTTTACGAGCTAATAGTAAGATTTCATGATGGAAAAGGAAATCTTCAACGAATCTGTAGTTAATGTTTCTTGAACAATTGTCACATAATGTATGTCGGTGACAGTCGGTATAAATCAAACTCACATAGACTGTTTTTGTAGCTTCAAGATACATATAGTTATATGTGCAGTAGTAATTGAAGGAACAAGACAGTGTATGCCAAGTTTTAGGGAGTTTCTTCTGATTTAAGCTCTCTCAGATGGATTTCGTTTTATCAACGTATGTCAAAACTGAATTTTTCAATCAATGTCCAACATTTGATGGATGGCAATTTTGTGACAATGCAACTGAGACATCTAACATTCAGAGAACCTACATCAATTGGTTTTGATGACTATTTCAATGCAAGCATGTTTTTTCATGGATCTAATACTTCGTTTGAAGGAAGTCGAATAAAGATACAGGGAATTAAAGAAGCCAATAATTTGAAGTACTTGATTCTTATCATACTACAGGAAAGTAACACAACATTACTAATTCACTCATTTCAACAATGGATTCTCGACTAAGGTATGTGATGGTGTAGAATTCATTGCCTACTGGGCAAAAATATGCATATGATTCTGCTTATTGCCCTCTGTCTTCCATTTTCCTCTCTTCGAGATTTCTTATGCCTGGAAGAAATCCCACCTTCCCAACAAATGGCTTCATTTCAGGGAGTTCTCAATGTCAATGACAAACCGGTACTTCACGTCTCTCTTGATGAGCCTCTCCAGGGCTTCGTTGGCATAATCAATCGGTATCACTTCGATATTCGGGTATACCTTCTGTGCCGCACAGAAGTCTATCATTTCTTGGATATCCTTTGTTCCTCCCGTTACACTACCCGAAACAGTTTTCATACCTGCCAAAAAGCTCGTTGTGAGCAACTTAGCTTGTTCATCTATCAGGTACCTAGTATTCACCTAGTGATGAGCTTTGAGGACAAGAGCATACCGGTGTTAAGGCTTGCTGGACTGAATTTAACTTCACTTGGGAACCCAACCAACGCCAGAATGCCACCAGTCTTTAAAAGAGACATGTAAGGATCAAATGGGTGATCGCCGGCTGCTGTGTCAATTATAAATGCAGGGACTTAGCCATGGCCTGCATGTATTGGATTCATCAGATCACAGTAGAACTTGACCTCCAAGGATCTAAAGTATTGGTAGTTCCAAATTTCCCCTTTTACCTTCATCTGTTCCGGGTCAGATGAGATGACGAAATGGTCAGCACCAAGCAAGCTCAGTGCTTCCTCCTTTTTAGAAATGCTTGTACTGAACACCGTGACTTTCAGTCCAAAAGCCTTCCCAAGCTTAACTGCCATGTGACCGAGCCCACCGAGTCCAATTACGCCAAGAGACTTACCAGGTTGGTTCATCTTGTGACGCATCATTGGAGTGTATACTGTGATTCCAGCAAAGAGCAATGGTGCTGCTGAAGCCAACGGCAAGTTTTCTGGAATCGTGAAGCAGTATCTGCCATTGAAGCACTGCAAATTAAGTTTCCAAACAAAACCAGAAAGAGGAAGTGTTTTCCCGATAGAGTCAGCATGCCATCTTTTCTGTTAACAGGTATCCAATCACAGAGCCAGAAATCCTATCTTCTGTGTGCTTGGGACTTTTAGTTGCTTAGATTATAATTCGAAATCAGGTTGTTTCTGAAGATTCTTTTCTGACCACAAATTGGTTAAAACGAAAACTTATTGCTATAGCAACAAAAATAAAGCTACCGCAGGATACAGGGGGCCACACTAGATTGAAATTGAGAAAAGAGAGTTGCTCCTAAGAAAGGAAATAAGTTGCATATTGCTTGTGCGTGACAGGAAACGTAATTGCTCTATTTTCCCCAATCAATTTTTTCCAAGGGACACAAAATTCCTGTGACTCTGTCAGTTCCAAGAATTGGCGAAAGCACATACATCTTGTTTCCCATTTGATCTACTACTTACTGTCTAGGGATCGTCTCCGTAAAACAATTGGAGGACTGCATATTCCATTTTTGACCAGGTTTATTGCTTTTTGCATTTGATATAGGCAATTCTCCGTAGGATTGTTATTGGATACTGAGGACTTAGAGACTCTCCAGAATTGGTATAGAAAATATCTTTAGCCATTTCCACAAGAAGTAATTAATGGCTCAAATGCCTTCCTCACTGTCATATGCATTATACCACTTATGGTCACAATCAGAATGAGAAGAAAATCAGCAGAGAAAAACACATGATTTGAATTCTTTTTTGGCCAACATGATTTGGAAACCTTATGGTGTAAAATGCTGTCTAATGAAATTATGTCATAAAGCAACTACCTTTCATGGACGACAATGTAACTAGAATATCCTCCCTTCGTGACCGTACTATCCGCATCGATTCCATCGAAAGTAAAAACCATCTTTTCGCAATTGTTTTCTAGCCGGTCATTGCAATATTCACACTCTCTACATGAATTGACATAAGTTCCCACGCCTGCATGATCGCCGACTTTGAAGCGTTGGACATTGGAGCCAACCTCTTTCACAATTCCAACTATCTCGTGCCTGAATCAATCGAAAGATCATTTGCAAATTTTGTTCAGGAAATTATAAGGATGGTGCTAAGAAAAAAGATTAACATTCAGATTCAGCTGCATCCTACCCTGGCACCAGAGGATACTTGGAGTCTCCCTGCTCATTCCTAGTCCAAGCAACATCTGCATAGCACACTCCACAGTGCGTGATCCTAATCGAGACGTCATCGCTTCCCACAGTCCTAAAGAGAGAATTCCCAAACAGGTGAGCATCTAATCAAGCAACTAGTCAGACTCAGATACCTTTTATTCTCATTTTTCAGATCAATAAACTAAAAGTGACGTACAATAATCATACATTCAACCCAAAACAAAATTTAAGAAAAGAGAAATGAAAAGGAACCAAATCCATGACTATAGGCATTTGTCTGAATAGTACATACAACCTCAAATGCTCACAAAGGCAGCACCTGAATCCTAATGTCTGCCATGAAATTCTAAGCAACTCATTCTGGGACATGACATATCATGCGTACGGACAATTCTCCACCCATAAATTAGTGCATACACAACAAAAATTAAAAGAGAAAAACGAAATGGTTTGGTCAATGTGGACATTTAAATATATGACAAGCATCAAAAACTGTTTTGCATTTACAGGTGAGAGCATACGACCTGAGAACACTGTGTTGAGACTTATTCGGACAAATACTTCAATAGAAATTGAGAGAGTAAGGAGCAGATGAATTAAATAAAGAACAATGGTAACAGTAATACCTGCGGCTGAATTTGTAGGGGGAGAGAAGTCCAGAAGGATCTCTGGCAGCCCAACCAAGACAATCTCCCTTCGCACCCTCTGAACTCATCGTTCCTCAACGACCTCAACTGAAATCGACCCACAAAAAAATTGCTAGTGTTAATCTCTCAATAAGCTGAGTTATGGAAGAAGAAGAAGAAGAAGAAGAAGAAGAAGAAGAATTTTCGTGAAAGAGAAATGAAGGAGAGGATTTCAAACCGAAAAACAGAAGTTCAAATGATCAAAAGGCCAGATGTCACGAAGACTTGGCAATTCCGATTCCGTGCAGACAAGATTTTGCGGTCTGACTTTTGAGCAAAGAGCGAGATTAGCAGAGCAGGAGGTTGAGCGCTCAGAAACCGTCACCTCTTTATAGATGCCATAGCGTCGCCTGTTCTGGGTCAATCTTCGAGCTTTCTATTGTGGAAAAGGATTAGTGCCAAACGTAAGCCATTACCCTCCAAACGTAAGCCATTACCCTTCACTAACCAATGAAGTATGCAGTGACGTCTTCTGGTGTGCGGTTCTTGGTATTTTTTGTCCATCCTCCCAATAATAATAGCATTATCAAGTTATTCACACATTAAATATGTCAATAGGCAACGTGCCTATTGCACTACATTACACCACGAATAATTGACACATAAAATATGTCATGATCCTCTAGTGGTATGTATTCAATTAATCTGTTTCAAGAATAGTCATCTTCTTCAAATATAGTACTTTGTAGAGAAAAGTATTTCAGCAAAACTGTGCAAGGATTTGCAGAAGATCACTACAACATCACCGGAAGCAAATAATTATTCGTCATTGACATGAACGATATAGCAAAAATTCTTTTAATTACCTTAAGTTTAGCAAGATTTGCATAAACAACAGCCTTGAGTATCTTCAATTCCTTTTCTCTTGCCTTCAAACAGATATTGAAATGCAACGCAGAATATCAAGACAGATTGTCATTGACCAAGCTGTAAAAGCCTACTCAATCTGACAAAACTGGGACAATTTTTTCCAGCGATCTTGGCCACCTCCGCAGCTGCTGTGCAAATGGATAGGAATACAGGCAGAGGGACAAGCTGATTGTTACTTGCTTCTAGTCATTCATTTGAAACTGTAAGATTCATGTGCCATAAGATAGCCAGACAAGCGGGCAAAAAATGATGTGCTTTGCACCTGAGGTGGCAAGAGCAATTAGATTGAATTCAAACCAAAAAAGGCTTGATGCATAAAATGAAAAGTCGTTAATTGAGCGAATATATGATAAAATAAGTGCAATAATAGTCATTGATGTTCACGCCGAACGTATGCCATGACCATTCCTTAGCTGAGGGAACGTAAGCAACAACATCTTCTAGATAGTGGTTACCGGCAATTTTTGTTTTTTGTTTTAAAGTATTATCCCCGGCCTAATCAAATTATTTGAGTTATGTACTCAGAAAGAAGTCAATGAGCAATCTACCGCTAGGACCTATGAATGGTCATACGTTGTTGGTTACACATCCGACATGATGTACCGTCGAATTACTGTCCTAAGAACATCCATTTATTAGACTTGTTGGTTTACATGTCATTGTCACGTGATATATCCTAAATTAAAAATACTCAAAGAGCTTTGACTTCAAATACTTGGGAGCGTCTATGCTTGTTTTATGTATGTTCTGCTTGTGATGCGTCTTGTTTTGAGTGGACCTTAGAAATATCTAAGTTCATGACAATTTGACTAATTTTTTATCTGGATAAGTGCATTGAAGGTTTTAAAACTTATCATAAAATTAAAATTAAGCCATGAAACTTTGAAATCAAGTTCTAGAACTTGTCGATTGGTCTAATCTAAATCCTTCCATTGCATTTTTGAAAATTTCAGTACTTACCTGCAATTTTATGACAAGGTTTAGTTTTTCCAATACACTTATTTTTTTTTTCAACCTCAATAATCTTTTTAAGCAACAATGACCTTGACATATCTCTATTTCCGGAATTTCAGTGGCTTTAGGAAACAAAAGGACATCCTCTAATGAATCAACAATCTTCTGCCATGACAAAGCTGGAAGAGAGATGAGTGTCTTCCATAGTTATAAATAGGAAAAAGCCACAAAAAATCCAAAACTTTGCCTCGAGTGACAGATTTACCCCGAACTTTATTTTGTGACGTGAAAAACCCTGAAGTTTGCTGATTGTGACACATTTACCCCCAACTTTTATTTGTGACACAAAAAATCCAAAACTTTCATTTGTGTAACACATTTACCCTAAATCATAAGGGCGTTTTGGTCTTTTTACTTAATTTTTTTTCCTTTTTTTTTTCTTCTTCTTCCTTCCCTCCGCCGGCCATGGCGGAGCCGGCGGAGGGAAGCTGGCTTTCGGCGAGGGCCTCCCTCACCAGATCTAGCGAGGGCACCCTCGCCCGATATGACATCCTGAAATTCGACCTTATTTCGATAAAGTGAAATTGGTATTTCGTCAACGTGCCTATGGCCCTTTTTCTCTGAGCTGATCACTCACGAGTTAACTAACCTATTGAGTGAAGCTGTTAAGGGATGTATCTGCAGTAAAATCCCTAAAAGTTACCTAATTAGTTGGATTGGGCTAAAATCACGTCTGATCGAATTTTAACCACGAAATTGAACTCGATTTCGGGAATGGAATTTTAAGCGCATCATAATTCTTTTTTTTAGGACCTTGTCTCATCGTTCGTCAATTTATTGACGAGTCTGAAATTTCTAGAAAGAAATTATCGGAAGAAAAATTGAAGACCAAAAGAAAATAAAAAGGGAAAGACAAAAGAAAAGAAAAGAAAAAAATAATACCACGTGGTGTTATATTAGTTATTTCTTTTCTCTCTCTCTCTCTCTCTCTTTCCTCTCCCCTTTCCCTCCCCCCTTCTTGCGATTCCCCACCACCTGCCCTCTCTCTCTTTCTTTTTCTTTCTTTGACCGGTCAATACTTATCTCCTCTCTCTTCTCTCTCTTCCTCCCCCGCGACCGAAACCCCTCGCCCTTTTTGTTCGTGAAAACCAGAAGCTCGAACCAGAGGCTGCAACTCGCCGTCGCCGCCTGTCCCTCCGCCGCACCGCACGCTGCGCGTCCGCCGCTCACCGCCGTGCACCGCCTACCCTCTACGTCACCCAGACGCCCCTCCCCCGCGCGAGACAGCCCTGTTCGGCCCCTGTTCAGCTCGGTTCCGCCCCGTCCAGCCGCCTCCGGCCACCGCCCAGCCCCGTCCGGTCACCGCCGGACTTCCCCGGCGTCTCCCTCGCCCTCCGCCGGCCTTCCCTTGCCGCCGGACGAGCTTCGTCCAGCCAAGAACAGTGGCTGGAAAAATAGGTTTCCAGCCCTGTTCAAGGTCCGTTTTGGGCCGTTTCCGGGCCCCGAACCCGAGCAGTGCTTTGGGAAGAATTGTTCCTCGCGTTGCCCCCGTCGGATTGATTCGATTTGCGCGCGATTTGGTGAATAATCTCACTAATCCATGATTAGTTGGCTAATTATGCTTAAGGTTGGTTTAGTTTTAATTAATTATGTTTAGGTTGTTAGATTAGAATAAATTAGCAATTATTAGTCAATTGTGATGCGATTTAGATAAATTGAATGTGTAATTAGCAAGTAGACGTGGTCTACTATTTATTGGAAGTGTCTCGGAATTTTTCCCAACCCTTAGTGGGCTTCAATTTGGCGATTCGAGCCTAAGTGGGATTTTTGGCATTTAAATATTATTTTTCGGAATTAATTTAATTATTTATTTATTTTTCGAAAATTCAACTGGGATGGTTAGTGATCGGAATATTATGCTGATGACTGTGGTGAAGTTCGTTTATTTAATCGGGCTTTATTTTGAGCTAAATTGAATTTTTAATATTAATTATTTAATTTTCGAAATTAATTAATTAATTATTTATTTTCTGAAAATTCAACTGAGATGGCCTGTGACCGGAATATTATGCTGATGATTGTGGTGAAGTCCATTTATTTAATTGGGCCTTATTTTGAGCTAAACGGAATTTTGAATATTTAATAATTAATTAATTATTTTTCGAAAATTAAGTTTGAGATGGCCGACAACCGAAATCTCGTGCTGATCGTAGTGGCGTAGTCCGTTTATTTAATTGAGCTTTAATTTGTGCTGAATTGATTTAATTGTGGATAATTACTTTAGAAATGGGATGAATCATCATGAAAGGCACGTGGCTTGGTAAATAGTACATCATCTCGGAGAATGCACGTGGCTCGATGATTAGTACGTCGTCTTGGAGAATGCACGGGGCTTGATGATTAGATATATCACCTTGGAGAATGCACATGGCTCGGTGACGAAGTATGTCGCCTTGGAGAATGCATGTGGCTTGGTGATTAAGTGTGGCATCTTAAAAGAGACACGTGGGCTCGGTAATTTGATGCATTATTTGGGAGAATGCACGTGGTCTCAATGAGTACATTTGGCATCTTGAAGAGACACGTGGGCTTGGTGACTTAATGCATCGCCTCGGAGAATGCACGTGGGCTCGCTGATTCAAAATGGCATTTTAAAGGGCACGTGGGCTCGGTAAATTAATGTATTACCTCGGAGAATGCACGTGGCTCGGTAATTGATTTTATCAATTGAGACTGTATAGCAATAGCTTGAATGACCGGGAAATAATTAGGCTGATATGTAATCGACTAGGTTGATTGATCATTGATTTGATTTGATGTCGTGGATTGATTGGTTGATTAGAAATGACTGTGAGTGGTCTTGTTGGCATTTAATCGACTAGGTCGATTTGATTGATGCTTTGATCAGTGATATGATTGCTTGGGTGCCTATTATGAATTGTACTGACTTGTAGGTGAGATATGAGGCCAAGGTACGTCTTCTGCCCTGTGCGTGTATAGGCAGTCTATAGTATAATGGTTTACTAATCGGGCTTAGTGGGGTAGAACTCGTTGAGACGTAATCTCATCACAGTTTGGGGAAAACATTTCAGGACCCCGTTGAGGAGCTGAGGAGGAATTTGAGAAGGAGAACTCGAAGGTGAAACCTGAGGATAAGGATTTTTGGAAGAAGAAGATAATACCGAGAGAGATTTTGAGTATGACTTGAAGGGATTAAGATTCCATCTTCTTTTGTGAACTCCAATTGATGTGAATAGTTATGAAGTTCTCTAGTTGATGTCATGTATAAAAGTTTGGTTATAAGTTTTAATTTGAAAAATATGGCCCTGCTTTTCTATCCCATTGTTTTATTGTTTGGGGATTTATAACTGCTTCCGCATGTGCATAATAATTGAAAGGTTGGCGATACATTGTCCTGAGATATCACATTTTAAAATTGACCAAGTAAAATGATGTGTGCATGCCCGAGGATCGGGGCGTGACACCCGATGCCGGTGAGGGCACCCCTCGCCCGACGTAGGCAAGGGCGGCCCTCGTCTGTGTCGGGCGAGGGCGTCCCTCGCCAGATCTGGGAGGGAGGCCCTCGCTCGACGCCGGCGAGAGCACCCCTCGCCAGATCTGGCGAGGGCACCCCTTGCCGGCGTCGAGCGGCCCTAGCCAGCCCAAGCGAGGGCGACCCTCACCCGACGCCGGCGAGGGCAGCCCTCGCCGGACGCCGGCTTCCCTCTGCCGGCTCCACCATGGCCGGCGAAGGGAAGAGAGGAAGAAAAAAATAAAAAAGAAAAAGAAAAAACAGAAAAAATAAGACGAAAATACCCTTAATGGGGTAAATGTGTCACAGTTAGCAAACTTCGGGGTTTTTTTACGTCATAAAATAAAGTTCGGGGTAAATCTGTCACTCGAGGCAAAGTTTGGGATTTTTGGTGGCTTTTTCCCTTATAAATAATGTTCATGCAATAATCTATAGGAATTCGTCTTCCTGACGTGTCACGCCTCGAACTCAGAGTACGTAAACATTCCTCAGCAGTTGATTAATAATATGACGTCTTAGGATACGTCGCCAATTCATTCTTTTTATCTTTCCATTATATGCATGCGGAAGTTAATGAAATACACACCCAGTCAATCAATAAAAGTAGGGATAGTAAAAGCACACCACAATTTTTCACAAACTATGATTTATATATATATATACCAAGTTAACCCAACGAGTTCATATATACGAGTCTACCTCAAAAAGGAACTCCTAGGCGACCTACACCTTTGACCCCTCCAACTTGGGCACTGGATCCACCATGACACCGTCTAGGATGTTGATATCCATGGGGTGACCTACTTGCCCATTCTCGGTTCTGATGGGTGGTCCATCAAAACCCCGCAAGGAACCCTCCTGACTACCGTTGGGCTCATTGATAAACCAAGCCTTGAAACGATGAGGCACAACATTAAAGAAACCCTCATCGACCCAAACCGTCGTCACTACTAACTCACAAGTTCGATTGGTCCTAGGGATAGGGTAGAAGGTAGACTCTACCTCCATATCCCATGGGACCCCGAATTGGATCGGGTGGATTTTCATCTATGGACCTGAAAATGTTTAAGGGGTGAGATAAAATTTTAGCAAGTTAAACCCTAAGCCTCGATTAGGACACAAATTCATCTCGGAGGCAGCCTAAACAAGCACCACAAACAAACTCACCTCGCCTCGACACACCCCTGTAGGTTAGCACATCACAAATGCCGTTATAAATATGACAAGTATAATCAATAACAAGAACACATAATTCTCACCACCCAAACATTCACATGGGTCCTGATTATAAGGCAAAACCGTGTCACATACCACACCTAACAGTTTTACCCCATAATCAAGCACAATACAATACAATCATACACACGTGTTACGATTATTACGACCCATCGGCCATAGCCAACACAAAAGTCGACAGTCATCCGGCGTAACCGAGCATCGTCCTGCCCCATTGAGCACTACAACGTCTAGTACCTCCCGCCTAGATGGCATTCCATAAAGGAGCATTGGTCCGTCCTCAATCGCAACTCGGCATTTTGTTGACTTGGGGGCATCCAAACTTAATCGGGCATCGCCCTCAACTCTTGTCGGGTGACGGGTTCCATTAAATGACCATACAAGCACATATTTAGCTAAGAATACCATACTTTGTGTTCAAATGCCTTATTTTCAAATAATAAACTAGACCAATTTTTTTTTTTTTTTAGATACCGATAAAATAATTGCGCGTGGTCACATATTCGAAATCGAACCGTCAAACTTAGTACACTCCCATTTTAAAACTCCATGGTTTTATCTAGTACATAGAAGTTGGCGTCCAAACCCGACACCTAGCATTTTTCCATTTAATTGCCTATGAAATCGAGTTTTGCAATAATAATCGATAACTACCATAGATCAATCAATTGCATATTATCACACATACAATCACTCAAAATCACGCATAAGTTCATCCAAGAAAACGAGTGTAAAATTCTACGTAACACCTAATCCGTCACTAATTATGCTAATTGCGATTAATTAAATAAATAACGATTAAATTAAGTAAATTACGATTAATTAAACTAAACCAAATTAATTAATAGTACCATCATTAATTAACCTAATCGTAATTACTTAGTCTAATCGCAATTAAAATTAAACTAAACCATGCTTAATTTCAATTAAACTAAACTAAGCTTAATGAAGACTAATCTAGGCTTAACTAAGACTAACCATTATTAGCACTAATCTAACCACCCCTAAACGCAATTAATGACATAATCAAAGATTAGGGAGTTAACTTACGGTTTGTTACGGCGGCGAGCTTGTGGCGACGGCAACATGACGGCAATGAAAACATGAGACAACCACGCCTCAAATGGAGGTTTGACGGCGGCAGTGTCGGCCGTACAAGCTCTTGGCCAAGGGGGGCTTGGCTTGGCTTGGGGGCTGCTGGGCTGGTGATGGTGCGAGGATGGCGAGGTGGTGATGCGGTGCTGCTGGTGTGAAGGTGGTGGCTGCTTGGTGAAGATGGCGGCTGGACGTTGTACGTGGAGGAGCTGTTCTGGCGGTGGATGAGGAGTGGACGGTGGAGATGGATGGGAGCTGCTGGCATGGGGTTGATGGATGGCGGGTGAAGTTGGGATGCTGGGCGTGATGGGAGCTGGCTGGGGTGGCGTCGTGGTGGCGGTGAAGATGTGCGGTGGATAGTGATGCGGCAACAGCAAAATGAAAGGAAAAGAGGCTAGTGTGGAGCTGAGGGCGCGTAAGATGAGGAGGGCAATGGTGTTGGAGTGGTGCGGCAGAGAAGGAAAATGGAGGGGAGGGGAATACGTGAGAGAAGAAGCTGGGAAAGTGGGGGCTGTTCTACTGGTGGTGGGGGGAGGGGTCGAATGTGCATGAGGGAGAGAGAGAAGGAATAAGGAGGTCAAAGGAACAACCAATCACAAATTTAGGGAAATATCTCCACCATCATCACCTATGCCACAAAGTCTTCGTGCCTCAAAAGTCCTAAGCTCATCCAATCACCATTTTTCCTTTAATTTCTCACAATTAAGGCCTTTTTGGGTAGAAAAATCCAATTTCTCTACCCATCCGAATTTCCTTTAATTCTTTTTGTCCGAAAATCGTTTTTCTGCAAAATTCCGAACTTGAGGAAAATTCACCGAAAGATGAGACGGCATCCAATAAATGAATCGTGACACGCTCGAATGTTTGAATCTTGAAACCGAATTAAATTTCGTGGTTAAAATCGATTGAACGTGAGTTTAGTACAACCTAATCTACCGGGTAGTTTTTAGGGGTTTTAGCGTGTTTGACCCGTGGTCGACAATTTTCGATTCACTTTTGTGCATCTTCGAATCGTAGACGACCCTCGATTGTCATAAAATTGCGAGGGTTCAATTACGTGTCATGAATATAATATCTATCAAAAATCGAGTTATTGCCATTCGATGCGAACATCGTAATCGTGCGGAACCACCCGCAATTCGATTACATACTTTTGTCGAATCGACTTGTATCTGTTCACTAATAGATTTATAATAGTGTCATATTGACCATTACTGATTATTATGGTCGAGTGGTCGGTTTTTGATCGAATTCTTTAGTCTGTCATGTTTATATCCCTTAATTGTCTCACTTAATAGATTAGTTAACTCGTGAGTGATCAGTTTCGAATAAAATAACCATAAGCGTGTTAATGAAACAACCATTTCATCTATTCGGAACGTGGCCAAATTTTGGGATGTCACAACTCTTTCCCTCTTATAAAAATTTCATTTTCGAAATTTAAACCATTACAATCATTTCACAAAAAGGTAGGGTATTGACGTCTCATCGATTCTTCACTTTCCCACGTGGCTCCCTCCATTCCGTGGTGTTGTCAGACCACTTTAACAAAGGGGATCGTCCTACTGCGTAGCACTTACTCTTTTTGATCCACTATCTGAATCAGTCTTTCCATGTACAACACTTTCTTGTCCATGTCTATCTCATCGAAATTTAGCACGTGGGATTGGACAAGGTTTATACTTTCTTAACATCGACACGTGGAAGACGTCATGCACTTGAGTAAGTTTCGGCGGCAACACAAGACGTTATGCCAAAGTCCCAATTCACTCCAAAATTTCAAAGGGACCGACGTATCTCGGACTTAACTTCCTTTTCTTGCCAAAGCGCGAAGTACCCCTTATCGGCGACACTTTGAGGAATACATGTTCACCTACTTGGAACTCCAATGGTCTACACTGCTTATCTACATAACTCTTCTGACGACTTTGAGTGGTCTTGAGTCTATCTTGAATGACTTTGACAACATCGATTAACTTTTGAACCAACTGAGGGCCCATAATCTTACATTCTCCAACTTCATCCCAGCAAACAAGAGTTTTGTAGGCCTTGCCATACAACGCTTCAAATGGTGCCATCTTAATACTCTACTGATAGCCATTGTTGTAGGCGAACTCAACTAGATGAAGCTATTCCTCCTAGCTTCCTTTGAAGTTCAATATGCAAGCTCGCAGCATATCTTAAAAAATTTGAATAGTTCTCTCAGATTGACCATCCGTCTATGGATGATAGGCTGTGCTCTATTGCAGTTTTGTTCCCAAGGCAGTTTGTAAACTTTTCCAAAAAACTGCCGTAAACTTTGGATCTCGATTTGACATGATCGTCACTAGCATTCCATGAAGACGGACTTTTTGTTGTACGCAAAATTTAACATACCTGTCTAATGCGAAATCCTTTCGTACGTCAATGAAGTGAGCAAACTTTGTCAACCTATTGACTGCAGCCCATATGGAATCGTTACCTCACTGACTCCTCAGCAATCCCATCACAAAATCCATCGTGATATGTTCCAATTTTCACTCGGGAATCTCAAGAGGTTGTAAAAGTCTTTTAGGCTTGCAATGTTGTGCTTTCACTTGTTGGCACGTCAGACACTTGGCAACATGTCTGGCGATATCCGCCTTCATACTGTTCCACCAATAGTGTTGAAAAATATTTGAGGGCAGCATGACCTCTTGGTTAAGGCCATTGATACTGATAAGATGACTGTTTTAAGCATGAATTATTCCATATACACAGTTTAATAGCCAACCGAAATAAGAGCATCCAATTCTTAACTCATTTCAAGATCCATGTACCATATTTTAGGAATAAGAACAATAAATAATTATACTTAAGAGAGAAAAAACCAAAAATTTAGCACATTAACAGGGATCGAAATACGAGCAAACTACATGGAGTCTTTCTAAAATTGACTGCTTTTTCCTAAAAGTACACTTCCTACCATCACTTATGTTCAGTAGCACATGGTGGCGAATTAATCCATGCTAAAGTTAATCCTCTGTCAATTATGCCTGCAAATAGTTTTATAAATTGGTGCTGTCAAAATAGGAAAAAATGAAAAAGAGAAAGAAAGGAAGGAAGAAAGAAAAGCATGAAACCATAAAAAATACATGCATCCTTGAAAGTGAATTAACAGAATACATAGTAAACAAGTGAGTTCTATGTATTTGAAATTACACTATAAATTTTCCAGAAACCAAACCGGTGAATAGAACTTACTGAATTGAATCTTAAGATCCCCAGGAAGATCCTCACTCAATCACTGATACCAAGTTGCAAACAATAAGTCTAAGACAAGTGTCTAGAAGTAGAAAGTACTCAAAATTACAAATGGCGGTTTTGGGCTGCTGGCATCTGCCATAGAGAAGCTTGACTTCTCCCACCATGCATGCCATCTAAATCAACAGGAAGTGGGTCCAAAAAATTCTGAGAGACAATAATAATGTGAATACAGCTTAAACAGAAGAGGAGTTCATTCTTACGATTTCTCAACGGTGCTTGGATTATACTGCTTTGCCATGTGGCGGGATAGCCTTTTCTTCTCGCCAAATGGAGTCTCTGGGTCAACATAATCACCTGGATTATCTTCACCTATATCTCGCTTTATATTCTTTTTTGCGCTCTTTTTGGGGGCATCAGGACCTTGCTGAGCCTTGAATAGAAAATAAAATGAAAAAGACATCGATGTTAGAATGCATACAGACATTGGCATTTTTGGGACCCTACATAAAGTAAATCATCAACCGCCAATATTGAAAGCTATGAGATTCAAAGTAAGTACACATAGGAGCAAATACAAATCATACACAAAAATTATTTAGCAAAAAATTCTTTTAAACAGGTATATAATAGTTTACCTTAAGTTTAGCCAGCTCTGCTTTTTCGGCAGCCTTGAGTTTCTTCAATTCCTTCTCCCTTGCCTTCAAAAAAACATGAAAACGCAACGTGGAATATTAAGACAGATTGCCATCGACAAAGCTACTAAAAAGCCTACTCAATTCGGCAAAACTGGTACAAGTTTGTCCAGCGATCTTGACTACATTCGCAGCATGCTATGCGAATGGATAGGAATGCATGCGGAGGAACAAGCTGATTGCTACTTGATGTTAGTCATTCATTCAATACTGTAAGGTTCATACGCTATAATATAGCCAGACAAGCAACAAAAAAAAAAAAAAATGATCTGCCTTGCACCTGAGGTGGCAAGGGCAATTACATTGTATTCAAACCAGATGAAGTCCGTTGCATTAAAAAGACAATCAAATGATGCATTGATCAAACCTTCTCTTCCTTCTTCTTTTTCCTCTCCAGGTCTTCCACGCCTTCCGGCTTGTTATCCGGTTGAGACTGCACGGCCTACATCAACTCATCAATCTGATCATTACAATCATAGACTTGCCATTTCCACAGCTAACCCAATAACTCATTAGGGGTGAGCAGCGGTCTAGGGTTGACCCTGGACCGACCCTGGACCGGCCCAACCCTGCCGGTCCTGGTTCGGTTCCCAAGGGGACCGGGTCGGTCCTTGGTCCTGAAATTCCAGGACCAACACTGTGCGGGTTGGTCCTCGGTCCTAAGAGTTTTGGGTCGGTCCAACCCTGGACCAACCCTGTATATTATATTATATTATTTATAATTCTTTTATATATTCAAACCTAAGTAAAATGTCTGTTATATTATATTATATTGAGATGTTCTATCAATAGCATTAATAGTAATTTCAATTTAAAACTTTTGTTGAGTATTAATTATGTGTCGTTTGTTTTGTTTTCAGGTGTTTAGAAGTTCAAGTGAATTAACAAGATGTGAAGTTATATATTCATGGTTTATATTAAATATTTTGAACTTTTTATGGTTTAATTGTATTTTACTAATGAATTTCAACTGCACTTCGCTTTTCAATTTGTGTCAAATGGTATAAGTTTTTGAAGAGTAGAGTAGTACTTCAATTGCTACGGTGATTTGTTAGTCAAGTAGTGTGAAGCTCATTTTTTGGTTGAGTGGACTCTACATAATCAAATGTAGGAAAACGCTTTTGCATATGGTGTTATGAATATTAAATATAGATAACTACAAGAACTTTCCATCTTATCTTATATCTCGATAAGCGGTTAGCAGTGTACGAAATTTCTATTATTATGTCATCTTAAATTTGCTAAATATGTATTGGTATTTATAGTTTAGTTGCATAATGTTGCATTGTCGATGGATGTGCAATTTAAATTTGTAGGTTTGCTTTTTTAGGGAGTATAAAAAATAAGACGAAAAACATTATCAATCGGTCTCGGGTTAACCCTGGAACCGGACCGAACCCATTGGGTGGGTCCGGTCCTTGGTCCCAGGCTCAATAGAGTCTGTCCTCGGTCCTAAAAATTGAGGACCGACACTGTACGGGTTGGTCCTAGGGTTAGGGGGTGGCCCGGACCAACCCGGATCATGCTCACCCCTATAACTCATAAGCTACAATTAGACGAGCTTCCACCCAAGAAAACATACCATTTCGATGGTTGGTAAGCGTGAGACTGCGACCAAAGTTCGATTCCGACAAGAGAAAGCACCAGGACAGATGGTTGAGCTCCGTTTGGAAGTAGACCCAACAGCCGCCGGCGAACAAGGGCGGCGACCGTGACTTCAAAGAGACGACTTGACGGCGACCGAGCTCAGCGGAGGCGAGGGCGGCGGAGGCGGCGGGACTTGTCCGCAGGGATTTTTCTGACAGTGTCAGACTGGCACGGCTCTGACGTTTTTTTAATTAATTAAAGAAAGAAATTCGTAATACGACGTGGGCAGCCCGCGGGAGGGCGAAATAAGAGTTTCCCGTTCTTTTTCTATTTTATTTTTAGCCTTTTCTACTTATTTGCAAATATAATTTATTAATTTGACACGAACATATAGTGGTGTATTTTCTACTAGTAATTATATAAATTTATAGATTTTAAGGGAAGACTTGGATCGTAATTGTCATTGGAGAGGAATTGAATGATGATATAACATGAGTTAATAGATGTAATTGAAAAATGTCACAAAAAAATCGTGTTCCGATATTAATTTTATTAATACATTGAAAAGGCAATGGATCTTACAAAGTCATTAAAAGAATCTTATTCTTCTGGACAAAAATGAAAGGTCAAAGGAAAACGAGGAGGGCTGAGCAAATAAATGACAAAATAAGAGCAATGGAAGTCATTGATCGTTTGCCCTTTGACTGATTGGATTCTAAATATTTTATTTTCAACTGGGATCTAAATATTTTATTTGGTTCAATTGACTTCTAAACATTTCCAATTTTAGTCAATCACGTCCCTCGAATATTATCCTTGAAAAGAGCCACATGGCTGTGATTTTCCAAGTGGCTAAGGAAATGCTTGAGGAGAAAACCTATAGGAGAGGCGAAGCTATTCAAGCAGAATCTCAAGAAGCCAATTTTTCAGACAGTTTCTCAATCATCACATAGAAAAGTACCAGGATTTCATTACCCATTTCACTTATTTCTGCTATAAAACTCACAGGCATCGAAGTATATTAGGCATAGTTTATTTGTACTCCAACAGAGCAAGTAAAAAGGAACAGATGATGCTCTCCTCTAGCTGAAACTCCCACTTTTCCTCTCCGTGTGATCAGCTTTGCCAGCAACAATTTCCGACTTCCCAAATTGATGTTGAAATTTAATCAAATAGACTCAGAGAAGAAAACACACAAGAGAATTGTTGCTGTAACTCTTGTTACCTTATTCATCCGAACATCCAAATCACTTAGCAAGAAAATAGCTATAGAACAACAACAACAACAAAGAACATGTGGAGACACTAACTCCTAAAAACAAGCCACTTCCTATTGACTAGGACTCCACTAATACATTAATGAAGACACGTAAAAACTGTAAGTTAACTACTTCAACAAATGATGGTGTCACTTCAAGGAGTTCTCAATGTCGATCACGAATCGATACTTAACATCTCTCTTGATGAGCCTCTCCAAAGCTTCGTTGGCATAATCAATCGGTATCACTTCGATATTTGCGTATATCTTCTGCGCTGCACATAGGTCTATCATTTCTTGGGTATCCTTTGTTCCTCCCGTTACACTACCCGAAACAGTTCTCATATCTGCCAAATGTTCACCGAGAGCAACTTAGTTCACCTATCAGGTATGAAATTTCATTTAGTAATAAGATTTGAGAACAAAAACATACTGAAGTTAAGGCTGGCTGGACTGAATTTAACTTCACTTGGGAAGCCGACCAATGCTAGAATGCCACCCGTCTTCAAAAGAGACATGTAAGGATCAAATGGGTGATCGCCGGCTGCTGTGTCGATTATAAAGTCCAGGGACTTAGCAATGGCCTGCGTGCATTGGATTTATCAGATCACAACAGAATTTGACCACCATGGATCTCAACGTGGATAATTCTAGTTTTTCCTTTTTTTTTTTTTTACCTTCATCTGCTCTACATCAGATGAGATAACGAAATGGTCAACCCCAAGCAGGCTCAGTGCTTCCTCCTTTTTAGAAATGCTTGTACTGAACACTGTGACTTTCAGTCCAAAAGCCTTCCCAAACTTAACTGCCATATGACCGAGCCCGCCAAGTCCAATTACACCTAGAGACTTACCAGGTTGGTTCATCTTGTGACGTATCATTGGAGTGTACACTGTGATTCCAGCACAGAGCAATGGCGCTGCTAGATCCATCGGGTAGTTTTCTGGAATCCTGAAGCAATACCTGTCAATGAAGCATCACAATTAAGTTTCCAAATAACACCAAGAGAGGAAGTGATTTCCCAATAGAATCAGCATCTTGTCTTTTTTGTCTAAAAGGAATCAAATCACAGAGCCAGAAATCCTATCTTCCGCATGCTTGGGAATTTTACTTGCTTAGACCACAATTCAGCATCATGTTGTTTCCGTGATCCTTGTTCTGACCACAAATTGCTCAAGACAAACATTTCTTGCTGTAGCAACGAAAATAAAGCAATTGCAGCATACCGGAGGCCACACTCGATTAAAATTAAGAAAAGTCACTTGCTCTAAGAAAGGAAATTGGTGGCATATCACATATGCTTTGACTGAACACGTAATTTCTCTATTTCCTTCAATCAATTTCTCCAAGGGACACAAGATTCCTGTGGCTCTATCAGATACAAGAATTAGTGAAAGCACATACATTTAGCTACCCATTTGATCTGATACTTATGATCTAACTCTAACAATCTAAGGACAGCTTACCCCATTCTTGACAATGGTTATTGAAAAGAAAGAATTTCTTTTTGCATTTAATGAAGCCAATTCTCCATTGAATGGTTTGAATGGTAATTGGATACAGAGGACTTAAAGACCCTCCAGAGCCGTTATAGAAAGTATCTTTATCCCTTTCCACAAGATGCATTATGCCACTTCTGGTCACAATCAGAATATGAAGAAAATTAGCAGAGAAGAAGACATGACATGAAATCTTTTTTTGGCCACCATGTTTTGAAATTCTTTCACAGTGCAAAATGCTGCCTAATAACATTGTGTCGATAAGCAATTACCTTTCATGGACGACAATGTGACTAGAATATCCTCCCTTTGTGACTGTACCGTCCGCATCGATTCCATCAAAAGTCAAAGCCACCTTTTCACATTGGGTTTCTAGCCCGTCATTGCAATACTCGCACTCTCTGCATGAATTGACATAAGTTCCCACACCCACATGATCGCCAACTTTGAAGCGTTGGACACTGGAGCCAACCTGTTTCACAATTCCAACTATCTCGTGCCTGAATCAATCAAAAAATCATTCGCAAATTTTGTTCAAAGAATTATTAGGATGGTGCTAAGAAAAAAGATTAGCATTCGAATCACGCTGCATCCTACCCTGGCACCAGAGGATACTTGGAGTTTCCCGACATATTCCTAGTCCAACCCACATCTGCATAGCACACTCCACAGTGCGTGATCCTAATCGAGACGTCATCGCTTCCCACAGTCCTAAAGAGAGAATTCCCAAACAGGTGAGCATCTAATCAAGCAACTAATCAGACTCAGTTACCTTTTGTTCTCATTTTTCAGATCAATAAACTAAGCGTGATTTACAATAATCATACATTCAACCCAAAACAAAATTTAAGAAAAGAGAAATGAAAAGGAACCAAATCCATGACTATAGGCATTTGTCGAATAGTACATACGACCTCAAATGCTCACAAAGGCAGCACCTGAATCCTAATGTCTGCCATGAAATTCTAAGCAACTCATTCTGGGACATGACATATCATGCGTACGAACAATTCTCTACCCAGAAATTAGTGCATACACAACAAAATTTAAAAAAGAAAAACGAAATGGTTTGGTCAATGTGGAAATTTAAATATATGACAAGCATCAAAAACTGTTTTGCGTTACAGGTAAGAAGATAAGACCAGAGAACACCGTATTGAGACTTAGACAGAAAAATACTTTAATAGAAAGTGCAAGGAGCAGATGAATTAAATAAAGAACAACGGTAAAAGTAATACCTGCGGCTGAATTTGTAGGGGGAGAGAAGTCCAGAAGGATCTCTGGCAGCCCAACCAAGACAATCTTCCTTCGCACCATCTGAACTCATCGTTCCTCAACGACCTCAACTGAAATCGACCCACACAAAAATTGCTAGTGTTAATCTCTCAATAAGCCCAATTATGAAAGAGAAATGAATAAGAGAATTTCAAACCGAAAAACGGTAGTTCAAATGGTCAAAAGGCCAGATGTCACGAAGACTTGGAAATTCCGTTTCCGTGCAGACAAGATTTTGCGGTCTGACTTTTGAGCAAAGAGCGAGATTAGCAGAGAACGAGGTTGAGCGCTCAAAAACCGTCACCTCTTTATAGATGCCATAGCGTCGCCCGTTCTTGGTTAATCTTCGAGCTTTCTATTGTGGAAAAGAATTAGTGCCAAACGTAAGCCATTACCGTTCCCTAACCAATGAAGTATGCAGTGACGTCTTCTGGTGTGCGGTTCTTGGTATTTTTATTTATCCTCCCAATAACAATTGCATTATTAAGTTATTCACACATTAAATATGTCAATAGGCAACGTGCCTATTGCACTACAGGACCCGCGGATGGTCAACTATGCCGGTTACACCACCAATAATTGACACATAAAATATGTCATGAGCCTCTAGTGGTATGTATTTGATTAATCTGTTTTAAGAATATTCATCTTCTTCAAAGATAGTATTTTGGAGAGAAAGGTATTTCAGCAGAACCATGCAAGGATTTGCAGATCACTACAATATCACTGGAAGCAAATAATTATCAGTCATTGACATGAACGATATAGCAAAAAATTCTTTTAATTGTTTACCTTAAGTTTAGCAAGATCTGCTTAACGACAGCCTTGAGTATCTTCAAATCCTTTTCTCTTGCCTTCAAAATGATATTAAAATGCAACGCAGAATATCCAGACAGATTGTCATTGACAAAGCTGTAAAAGCCTCCTCAATCTGGCAAAACTGGGATAGTTTTTTCCAGCGATCTTGACCACCTCAGCAGCTGTTGTGCAAATGGATAGGAATGCATGCAGAGGGATAAGCTGATTGTTACCTGCTTTTAGTCATTCATTTGAAACTGTAAGATTCATGTGCCATAAGATAGCCAGACAAGCGGGCAAAAAATGATGTGCCTTGCACCGAAGGTGGCAACGCAATTAGATTAAATTCAAACCAAAAAAAGCTTGATGCATGAAATGAAAATTCGTCCATTGAGCGAATAAATGACAAAGTAAGTGCAAAGAGAGTCATTGATGTTCACACCAGACATATGCCATGACCATTCCTTAGCCGAGAGAACGTAAGCAGCAACATCTTCTAGATAGTGGTTACTAGCAATATATATATATTAATCCTTGGCCTAATTGAATTATACAAGTTGTATACTTAGAAAGAATTCAATGAGCAATCTATTGCTAGGACGTGTGAAAATGGTCATATGTTGTTGGTTACACATTCTGTTGGAATATAATATGCGGAAACGACGTGATGTTGGGGATAGGCAGCAGCAAATAATCCACTATAATTGGAAAATCAGAGTTTACAATCGCTCACACGCTTAAGTGTTTCATACACCTAGATTTCAGCTCAAATCCAAAGTGTTTTTATTTATTTTTTAATGACCCAGGAAACCCATCAGCCGATAATCGACAGGCAAACCCTGGGGCCCATGAAGGAACCCATCACCCCCATGAAGCGGGTAAGTCCACCTGCGATGTATTGGGGATTCGAACTTCTCCCCTTTGTGAGAGGGAGAAAGCTCAAAGCCAGCAACGCCATTCAGTGTGATGATCTCAAATCCAAAGTGATTATAAATAAATAACTCACTTTGACATAAACACACGGCATAAACTTACCACGTTCAAACTTTAAACAAAACGCTTTACGTATGCCAAAAACAATAACTCCAGCATTTGTCTTTTGGTTTGCATACGTACGGATTTGCGTTATTCTTTGCTTGATCGTGCGGCGCTCTTCTAGATGTTCCTTTTGTGCGGCTCTTTCTTCTTCGTAGGGCTTCAACGGCTCTTTCTTAAAAAGAGACGTGTTCTGTTTTATATATATTGTGTGCCCAAAGTCAAGACTTTGACTTTGGGCCCCACGTAGATAACCTTGCTCGGCTCCAGCAGATAAAGAAAAAAAGTTTGCTCCTTTTTTTAATTCTATTTTATTTCCTTTTTTTGTAAACCTTCTTGATGTCCAATGAAGCTTCTTCTGTTAATCGAAAACATCCAAGACCCAAAAAGAATTTCCAATTTCTTTTCTTGTTGGTAATCTTGAATATTATCTTCATCAAAAAAATATATTCACGATGAAATAATAAAATTTTTATGCAAACGGATTGCATTTTACAAAAACTCAAACTCGAGACATAATTTAACACATCCGACATGATGTACCGCCCAATTACTGTCCTCTGACAATTTATACTTGATTAATCTATTTCAAGAATATTCATCTGTTAGACTTGTTGCCTCACACGTCATTGTCACATGATATATCTTATATTAAGAATACTCAAAGAGCTTTGACTCTAGATACACGGGAGTGTCTATGCTTGTTTTATATATGTTATGCTTGTGATGAGTATTGTTTTGAGTGGATTGTAGAAATATTTAAGTTCAGGCCAATTTGACTAATTTTTTTTTCTGGATAAGTACATTGAAAGTTTTAAAACTTATCATGGAAGTGCAATTAAGTTATGAAACTTTGAAACCAAGTCCTAGAATTTGTCGATTGGTCTAATGTAAATCCTTCCATTGCATTTTTGGAAATTTTAGTACTTAACTGCAATTATATGACAAGTTTTAGAATTTCTAATACACTTTTTTTTTCAACCTTAGTGATCTTTTTAAGCAACAATGAGCTTGACATATCTCTGTTTCCGGAATTTTAGTGGCTATAGGAAACAAAAGGACGTCCTCTAATGCCATGACAAAGCTCCCGGTGCCCTAACTCTCTTCTCTCGGAAGAGCTCATCTCTCTCCTTAGGGCAGAGCTTTCCCCTATCTCTTCAATGGCTGTTAGCACAAATCGATTCCTACAACCACCATGATTCTGTATTCGATGCTCATCCCAGATGGATTTGAGTGCATTTCAGATCTGGTAAGTTGATCTCTGAACCCTAACCCTCTCCTTCCTCAGTTTCTCCTTCAAAATACCAAAAATCCACATACGAATCATCATTGTGTAACCTTCTCCCCTTTCCACAACATCGTATTCTTCATGCTCCTTCTCACAATTGATAGTATCACCATTTTAGGTCCTTCCATACCAATTCTACAGAGCCCCTTCAATCTAACCCTAAGCCGTTATCTATTATTCCCAAAAAATATAAGACAGATCCAGCAAATCAACCACTCCAACCATTGCCCCTTTTGTGGAATCCAATTTTGTGTTCCGAGTAAGTAAAGACAAGGGGCCTCGGTTTTTAGCTTTAAACAAGCAAAGAACAGTGACCCAGCCTTAGATCGGTGTAGGCAAAGAGCAGCGAGACACCCTGTAAAACGGAGAAATGGAAGATGAGAACGAGAATGATTTGCGATTAGCAGCGTTGTGCAAAAGCGTAGGTTATCTCTGGTCAGAAAGTGATGTTGTTGAGGTCTCGACAGATATTCCTCCTACTAAAAGGCAAGAATGCAATCTCACTCTATTTGGCAAGCTGTTGTCCAAATCTAATGTTAATTTCCAAGCCTTTTCTAACACGATGAAGAAGGCATGGAAAACAGATTCAGTTGCTTATCTACAAAAAGAGCCAAGATTATTCTCCTTTGTTTTTCTATCTAAAGAGGATAGAAATAGAATCATAAAAAAGGTCTATGGTATTTTGCAAGTAACCTTCTAGTTCTGAAATAATGCAAACCAGAGATCCCAGAGCACTGTTATGATTTTTCTTGCTACGCTTTCTAGGTTCAAATGGGAGTGATACCTCCAGGATGGTTTAGAGAGGATGTGGTTGCTGATTTGGCTGAAAGAGTGGGACGAGTTGTGGAAATACAGATGAAGGCTAAAGGAAATAGCCCACATAAAGTAGGAAAGGTGAGAGTAGAACTGGATTTGAATTCACCCTTAAAATTAGGGGCTATATTGGACATAGGGCATAAGAAGCTATCAGTGGAATTTAAGTATGATCGACTTCCACATTATTGCTACTCATGTGGGAGAATTGGTCATTACTCCACAAATTGTAAGTAAATCCACTATGATCAGACTAAATGGGTAGAAAATAAGGTAGGAAAGTACGGACCTTCGCTAAAGGTGGAAGTACGTGATCACAACCCTAATTAGGAAGCCTTCTATGGCAAATTAGAAACAAATTCAGATATTAAAGAAGTTGTCCCTGAAACGCCCGCAACAGAAAATGATATGGAAAGAGAGGTGAGAAATGAATCGGAGATACGGGCTACTGTTACTCGTAACAAGAAAATGGCAGATTGTTATTCTTCTAATTATATAATAGAAGGCTCGGCTATATATCAAAGCAAAAAAGATAAAGGGAAATAGATTATGTGTATTGATCTTCCTAAAGTGAACTTTCAGACTGAGGACAGCAACAGCAAGAAGGGCTTGAAGACCTAGAAAACCAAAAAAACAGAAAAGATCAGCAGAAAATGCAATTTTACTAATCGACGATATTGAGCTGTTGGAAACCCCTATTCATATAGTAAAGGAGGGAAATGATTGGGCTTTGGTGGCTAGCACTAATAAGCCACCGAAGACGTCATGAAGATCATTAGTTGGAACTGTTAGGGGCTAGGCAACCCCCTGACATTCCAAGAGCTGAGAGCTTTAATTGATCTCAAAAGGCCTACCATGGTTTTCTTAATGGAGACTAAGAACAAGGAGTCAATGGTTGATGGCGTCATTAAATGCCTAAAGTTCCCAAATAAAATTATAGAGAATCTGGAAGGCATTGCAAGAGGCATAGTACTTATTGGAGTGAAGAGGTGGAGTTAAAAGTGAATTCCATCAACAAAGCTTTCATTGATGTTGAATGTTATGATCTGACTAGTGGCTGTCATATGCGAATAACCTTTCTCTATGCTCCTACCTATTATGGGGAGAGGCTACTCTTATGACACAAATTAAGGGAAATCCAGTCACAAAACCTACTTCCATGGATTTGTATGGGGGATTTTAACGAAATTTTATATGCTTGGGAGAAGGTAGGAAAAAGGGCAGCTGATTACTACCGAATAGCAGATTTTCGTGAGCTCTTGAATGATTGCTCCCTAATGGATATCGATAGCAAAGTACTTGGACAAACAACAGAGCAGGAGAGGATTTAGTTAAAAAAAGATTAGATCGAATTTTATGTACCATGGATTGGCGGGCGACCTTCCCAAGTGCTGAAGTTCAAACTCTACCAATTGTTGGCTTAGATCACAGCCCACTTCTTCTCATGTTGCACCCTGAAAGTCAGAAAAGAAAAAAACAATTCAGGTTTGAAGCTTATTGGCTAGAAGGAGCAGAATGTAGGGAGATCATAAAGCGAACATGGGATGGACATCTCAAATGAAAATAGTTTTTCAAATAAAGTGCAAGATGTTTCTAAAGAACTAGCAAATTGGAGCAAAAACAAGTTCCCTAATGCTGCCATTCGCATAAGAGAGTTGAAGAGGACATTAACAGAGCTAACTAATACACATCCAGACAGTTTCAGAAAGGAGGAATATCAGTAGGTTGTGGATCGAATTGAAAAATTATGGAGACATGAGGAAAAGTATTGGGGGCTTAGGGCGCGTATCAATTGGCTTAAATGGGGAGACAAAAACACAAAGTATTTTCATGCCACAACAGTGCAGAGAAGGTAGAGAAACATAATAACAATGCTAAAGATAAATGAAGACACATGGTGTAGGGAGCCGAATATGCTTAAGCAACATATCGGGGATTTTTATCACACACTTTATGAAATTGTGGGCCCAAGGAATTTCTAGCTTGTCCTAGATTAGTGTCCCAGTCTAGTAAATGAGGCAATGAACACACAACTGATGGAAAATGTGAAAATTGAAGAAGTAGAAGAAGCGGTCTTCCAATTGGGTGCACTCAAAGCTCCAGGTCTTGATGGTTTAAATGGGCAATTTTATCAGCACTATTGGGAGGAACTAAAGCATGAAGTTTTTCAGCTAGTACAGCTCTTCTTTGAGACAGGTACTCTTGACCCCACCCTAAATCAAACGCATATTTCCCTAATACTAAAAGTCAAAAATCCAGAAAGCATAAACCAATTCAGACCTATTAGCCTATGTAATTTCAGTTACAAAATCATTGCTAAAGTGCTGGCAAATAGACTGAAGAGATGGCTCCCAGAAATTATTACTTTTGAACAAAGTGCCTTTGTACAAGGGAGGTAAATTCAAGATAATATTTTAATAGTTCAGGAAGTTATCCATCAGCTCAGAATTAAGAAGAGAAAAAAGAAATTTCAAGCCATTCTGAAACTAGATATGCAAAAAGCATACGACAGAGTGGAGTGGGATTTTTTTGAGGGAATGCTTGCTGAAACTGGGATTCGGTACAAGGTGGGTAGGGTTGATTATGCAATGTGTCTCAACAGTAACTTTTAGTGTGAAGGTAAATGGGAAGCCTATGCACTATTTCACACCATCAATGGGATTGAGGCAAGGTGATCCCCTATCACTTTATCTTTTTATTCTTGTGTCGAATGTTCTATCATGGTTAATGCACAAGGCTATGGTAGACGGGAGTCTAAAAGGGATAACACTGAATACACATTGCCCTACTTTATCACATCTACTCTTTGCCGATGATTCTATCTTCTTCTTGGATGGGACTATTTTAGAATGTCAAAACCTAGTAGATGTCTTAAACCAATATTGTTTTGCTACGGGCCAAGCAATAAACCTAAACAAATCAGGAGTAAGTTTCAGCAGGGGTTGCCCATCGAATTTGAAAAGGAATTTGGCACAAGAACTCAGAGTCTCGATCATAGACAAGACAAGGAAATATCTTGGCATTCCGACGGATTGGGGCCGGTCAAAAAAGAGATGTTCGCCTGGATCCTAGCTAGAGTAAACATGAAGATGGAGGGTTGGAAAGAGAGAATTTTGTCCAAAGCAGGTAAAGAAATGTTGATAAAAAGTGTAGTACAAGCCCTTCCTCATATGCCATGTCAATCTTTAAAAACCCATCTCAATATGTAAAGAAATTGAAAGAAGTATTGCATCCTTTTGGTGGAAACAAAATGATACAAGTAGCGGATTGCACTGGAAGAAGTGGGAAGTATTGAAAATGAGAAAGGATGAAGGGAGGCTAGGATTCAGAGATTTAATAAATTTCAACAAATCAACGCTGGGAAAACAAGCCTGGAGCTACCTCAATCCCCCTTAGCTTTATGGAGCATAATTCTCAAAGGGATTTACTTTCCAAATGGAGATATGTGGAAGGCAGGAAAAGGGCAGTGTCCATCATGGGGTTGGCAAAGCATTCTGGTGGGGAGAGAAGCTATTGAAAAAGGAGGTACAATGGAAGGTAGGTGACGGCAAGCAAATCATAATACGGGAGGATAAATAGCTGGAATATGGTGTGATAGGCGGTCCGGCAAATAAAGACAACCCCATAACCATGGCTGAACTTATAAGCGATGACAACATGGGATGGAAAGAAACAGAGGTTCAGAACCTTTTTAAGGATAGAATAGCAAATGAAATTCTCTCTATCCCTATAAATCCTAACCAGAAGGAAGATACCTTAGTATGGAAAGGCAACAGGTATGGAAAGTACACGGTTAAAAGTGGATATAACAAAGCATGTGCACAAACAACAGAACAGAACAACATAGAGCATCAACCTCATTTTAGCCTCCTCGAACATTGTGGACGAAACTCTGGAATTTATCTATCCCCCCTAAGATACGCATCTTTATTTGGAGTATTTGTCAAAATGCAATACTAACAAGAGAGAATCTATACAAACGAAAGGTGTTACCTGATCCAATTTGCTCGCTTTGCAACACCCATCCGAAGACCACTAAACACTTGTTTCTACTCTGCAAATGGACAAAGAACATATGGACAAATCTACGAATCAATCTTAAGTGTAAACCTAACATCATATCCCGGTTTGATAAATGGCTGATGGGAAAGTTTCGAAGGCAACAGGGACTTACCCAAGAAGAAGCTGGTGGCAACGATGCTCTGGTTAGTTTGGAAAGCCCGAAACCACTCCATTTTCAGAGCTAAGCTACCGGATCCGAACACCATAGTCGACCCAGCGCAAACACATCTCCAAAATTTCAGCAGATGGCAGAACAAAAAAGAGGCTGAGAAACCCACAGATCTATACTCATCGAGAAGATGGAGACCATCGGAGAGAGGGTTGATGAAACTAAATGTCAACGGCTCTTGGGTACAAGGAGAATAGGTCGGATTAGTCACCGGAATCTTGCGGGATCAAGCTGGGCAAGTCATCAATGGCTTCGTGTGACAGGTCCGAGCTTCCTCCCCTGTTCAAATCGAAACCCTAGCGATTTTGCACTGGTTGGAGTTTTTGCAGTTCATAAAGGAACTACACGTGCGAGAAGAAGGAATCGGTAAAGTGCAAAAAGAGAAAGTGGAGTGTGAGACGGACTGTTTAACCGTAGAGCAAAGCATCATTGGCCGGGCTGAAACTCCTTGGAATGTGAAGCCCATTATTGAGCAATGCAAAAGCATTTTATCATGTTCAAATTCGATGAAGTTGGTCTACTGCTCGCGGGAAGCCAATAAAGCAGTAGATTGGCTTGCGAAGATGCACAGAACTAAATCACTACCTCAAAATTGGAGATCCTTTCTTCCTCCAGCTCTTTCGGAAATTTTATGTTCGGAATCTTACCTATCGTCTTCTTGTAAAGCTCGTATTTTATGAATGAAAGAATATATCATTTCCGACCAAAAAAAAATAAAAATGCCATGACAAGGCTGGAAGAGAGACTAGTGTCTTGCGTAGTTATAAAAAATGTTCATGCAATAATCTGTAGGAATTCGTCTTCCTATCGTCTTCTTGTAAAGCTCGTATTTTATGAATGAAAGAATATATCATTTCCGACCAAAAAAAAAAAATGCCATGACAAGGCTGGAAGAGAGACTAGTGTCTTGCGTAGTTATAAAAAATGTTCATGCAATAATCTGTAGGAATTCGTCTTCCTGACGTGCATGAACATTTCCGGCCATGAAACATTTCACGTTGAAGACATTCTGTCACTTAAACCGGCAAAAGGACATTGAGCTTGTCCTTTTGGCGAGTGTATTTCCCTCAAATATGCCCGATTAATTCCATGACTATTAGCATTTGTTTAAATAGAGCATACAAACTAAAATGCTCACAAAGGCAGCTGGTGCTGGATCCTCATGTCTGCCCGTGAAATTCTGAGTGCCTCAGACATGGCATATCATGCACACAAACAATTCTCAACCCAGAAATTAGTGCGTACACAAGAAAAGTTAAAAAAGAAAAAAAAAAGAAATGGTTTGGTTGATGTGGAAATTTAACATAATGACAAGCATAAAAAACGGTTCAGCAGTACAGTAGAGAGGTCAAGACCGGAGAACACTGTATTCAGACTTATTCAGATGAACACTTCAGATAGTCACTGAAAAGCTAAGGAGCAGATGAATTGAATAAAGAACAATGGCGATGATAATACCTGCGGCTGAATTTGTAGGGGGCGAGAAGTCCAGAAGGATCTCTAGCAGCCCAGTTAAGACAATCTTCCTTCACACCCTCCAAACTCATCGTTCCTCGGTGATGCCAACTGAACCCGACCCACAATAAGAAGAAGAAGAAGAAACCGTCACCTCTTTATAGATGCCATAGCATTGGATGTTCATGATTAATCTTTGAGCTTACTATTGTGGAAAAGTATTAGTGATTCGCCAAACGTAACCCATGACCCTTCCTTAACCAAAGAACGCATGCAGTGACATCTTCTGGAGAGCGGCTCCTGGAATTTTTCCATCCATCCTCCCACAACCTAATTGCATTATCAACCTATTGACACATAAAAGATGTCAATAGGCAATGTGCCGTTGCACCACAGGACCCGCAAATGGTCATCGTTACACTGCCAATAATTTGTACCTGACCCTTCATGGTCCTATTATTCAATTAATCGGTTTAAAGAACATTCATTTTCTTCAAACATGCTTTCTCACGTGCCACTGTAATATGATGTATTTGATACACAAAATACTATCTCTTCAAGAGCTTCGACTCCTATATACTTGGGACATTAATTTTTTTTTGCAACAATGAGCTCGGCACATCTCTGTTTTCGAGATTTCAGTTGCTAAGGGAAACAAAAAGGACGTCCTCTAATGAATCGAGGGTATTTTGCTATAACAAACCTGAAAGAGAGATGAGTGTCTTACGTAGTTACAAAAAAATGATCATGCAATAGTTGGTAGAAATTTACTCTGCTAACGTGCATGAACATTCTGAACAAAAAACGGAAAACATGCATGAACATTTCCAGCTAGGAAGCATTCACGAGGAGCTGAGAGACACTCTATTTCTTAAAGAAGCAAAAAAAAAAAAAAAAAAAAAAAAAATGATTACAAGCTTGTTCTTTTAGGCTGCATTTGATAACTTTTCCGTTCAAAAATTGTTCCTAGGAATAAAAATAGAAAAAAATATTTAAAATATTTCTATTCCGGGAACAATTTTTGAACTGAAGAACACGTTTGGTAACTACACAAAATTTTTATTGCTAGAATAGAAAAAGAACAGAAACACATTTGATAAACTTGTATATATTTTTTTTAAATTTTTAATAATTTTATTTTATTTTTCATTTTTTCATTTTTTTTCTTTCTTCCTTTTGGCCGGTCGCCCTTTAGCCATGGCCGGCAACCGGCCAACAGCCTCGCCCAGCCACTGCGAGGCTCGGCCTCACCAGTGGCTAGGCAAGCTTGGCCTTGCTGGGCCACCGCTAGGCGAGCTTGCCTAGCCAAGGTGAGGGTGAGCCTCGCTGGGCCGGCGATGCTCCGGCAAGGTCGCTGGCCAAAGAAAAAAAAAAAAGCAGAAAAAGGAGAAAAAAAAAAGAAGTGTTTCTTGGAAGTGTTCCTGGGAACAAAAAAATAGATTTTTTGTTCCCAGGAACAAAAGTGTAAACAAACACATTTTTGTTCTTTTTTTGTTCCCCGAACAAAAGAAAAAAATTGTGTTCCGGGAACAAACAGATTTAAACAAACAACCCCTTAGTGAGTGGAATGAATAAATTGTCTCAAAAATCCTAAACTTATTGTCCGATCACTAATTTAATTTTGAACTTTTTAATTTGATCAATGGTGTCTAAAACTTTTGACCATTTTTTGTAGTCCACCTAGTTAAACTTAGGTCGAAAATCAGTGATGGAGCAATTTAGTAAACACTAGCCGTTTTAAGTGATAGAACTGATAGCTAACATAGATGATCTTAAATGAAGTGGCGTCGTTTCACAAATTTTTATTATTCTTTTTTTTTTCTTTTTTTAGTAATTTTTTTCCTATTCTTTCATTCTCTAGTGTTCATTTTCTTCCCTCTGTTGGTGGCCAATGCCTTAGCAATGACCAGCGACCATCATAGGCTACAAGGGCATCAAGTGAGACTTGCAAGCGTTCACTTAGATTTGGACAAGGGCCCTACAGGCCCTCACTGGCCATAGGCAAGGTTGGGGACTTGCAAGCCCTTGCCTAGATCTACCCTCGCATGGGATCAAAGCTTGCCATCACCAAGACATCAATGTCTTGTTCAGGAAAGAAAATGAACAACAGAGAAGGAGACGATAGGAAAAGAAAGAAAAAGAAAAAAAGAGGAAAGGAAAAAGAGGAAAATTTCTAAAATAATAACAAAAAATTGCAAAACGACATTTCATTTAAGATCATCCATGTCAATTGCCAATCATGCAACGTGGCCTACCTTGTTGGATGTAGTAGATTTAGGATATTTTGAATGTTTTTCTCTTATTAAATATGCCTGATTTATTTGATATCCTAAAATTTGTGAACTTTGTGATATCAAGTTCTAAAATTTGTTGGCATTTTTCCTTTTCCATATTGGACAAAGTTAATGAAATGACTTGATTTCAACTACCTGATAAGTTTTATGACTTGATTATAATTTTTGAAAGTTGTAGAACTCGCTTGCATCTCTCGTAATAAGTTTTAAAACTTGATTACACTATTTGAAAATTTTATGATTTTTAGAATACTTATCCCTAAAATAAAAGAAAAAGGGCCTACCCCACTTTACATGAACTCTTTAATTTAAACTCACCATGGAATTTCCTGTCCTTTTACACTGTTTCATTAACTAAGATTTAATTTATTTATTTTTTTGGGTTAAAACCAAGATTTAGTTCAAAGATAGATATTTGAGGAGAAAAAAATTTCAGCAAAACTATGCAAGGATTTGTAGAAGATCGCGACAATATTACCGGAAGCATATAATTATTTATCACTGACAAGAATGACATAGTAAAAATTCTTTTAGTAGTTTACCTTAAGTTTAGCAAGATCTGCTTATTCGGTAACCTTGAGCTTCTTCGATTCATTCTCTCTTGCTTTCAAACAGATATAGAAATGCAATGCAGAATATCAAGACAGATTGCCATTGACAAAGCTGTAAAAGCCTACTCAATCGGGCAAAACTGGGACAGTTTTTCTAGCGACCTTGACCACCTCCGCAGCATGCCGTGGAAATAGATAGGAACACATGCAGAGGGACAAGATGATTATCACTTGCTTTTAGTCAACCATTCTAAACTGTAAGATTCATGCACTACAAGATAGCCGGACAATCGAAAAAAATGATGGGCATTTCAGTTGAGGTGTCAAGAGCAATTAGATTGAATTCAAACCAAATAAAGCATGACACATAAAAGAGAAATTTTGTGCATTGAGCGAATATATGACAAAATAAGCGCAAAGAGAGTCATCGATGTTCTAGCGCTTTGGCCAATTGAATTCTTAAAATTTTACTTTGCTTAGTTGAATCCTCGGCATTTTCAATTTCAGTCAATTGAGTCCCTCAAGCTTGATCCTCGGAAATAGCCACATGGCGATGATTTTCCAAGTTAATAAGAAGATGCTCGAGAAGAAATTCCCCATTTTCCTCTTCTTACGATCAGCTTTGCCAGAAGATGTTTCCAACTTCCGAAATTGATGATGTCATTTCAAGGAGTTCTCAATCTTGATCACGAATTGGTACTTAACATCTCTCTTGATGGGCCTCTCAAGGGCTTCGTTGGCATAATCGATCGGTATCACTTCGATTTCTAGGTATATGTGCTGTGCCGTGCAGAGGTCTATCATTTCTTGGATATACTTCATTCCTCCTGTAGTGCTACCCAAAATTGTTTTCATACCTGCAACAAGCTCATCGTGAGCAACTTAGTTTGTTCGCCTATCAGGTGTCAATATTTCATTCAGTAATGAGCTTTGAGAACAAAAACATACTGAGGTTAAGGCTTGCCGCACTGAATGTAATTTTGCATTGGGACCCAACCAACGCTAGAATGCCACCCGTCTTCAAAAGAGACATGTAAGGATCAAATAGATGATCAGCAAATGCTGTGTCGATTATAAAGTCCAGGGACTTAGCCATGGCCTGCATGTATTGGAATCATCAAATCACGGCAGCACTTGACGTCCATGGATCTAAAGAATTGATAATTCCAAATCTTCCCGTTTGCCTTCATCTGTTCTTGGTCAGATGAGATAACGAAATGGTCAATGCCAAGCAAGCTCAGTGCTTCCTCCTTTTTAGAAATGCTTGTACTAAACACAGCGACTTTTAGTCCAAAAGCCTTCCCAAGCTTAATTGCCATGTGACCGAGCCCACCGAGTCCAATTACGCCAAGAGACTTACCCGGTTTGTTCATCTTGTGACGCACCATTTGAGTGTATACCGTGATTCTAGCACAAGGCAATGGTGCTGCTAAAGCCAACGGCTAGTTTTCTGGAATCCTGAAGCAGTACCTGTCAATGAAGCACCACAATTAAGTTCCAAAATCAAACCAAATGAGGAAGGGATTTTCCAATAGAATTAGCATCCCATCTTTTTTGTATAACAGGATTCAAATCACATTTTACTTGATTAGAGCACAATTCAGTATCATGTGGTTTCTATGATTCTTTTTCTGACCACAAATTGCTTAAGACGAAAACTTCTTGCTGTAGCGACGAAAGTAAAGCCACTGCAGCATACATGAGGCCATACTCAATCAAAATTGAGAAAGAGGCTTGCTCTAACAGAGGACATTGGAAGCATATTGCATATGCATGATAGATCATGTAATTTCTATATTCCCATCAATCATGTCTAAAGGACACGATATTCCTGTGATTATTGAATACAAGAATCCGTGAAGGCACGTACATTTTATTACCCATTTGATCTAACACTTACTATCTAACTCTTGGAAACAATCTAAAAAATCGAGAAAGAGGAGACAGAAGATGAGGATTAAGCAATTTCCATCTCTTTCTCTCTTTTAATTAAGGGTTAATATCCTAAAAAATCCCTAACTAATATACATGTAACAAATTTACCCCGACGGACTATAAAAACGCTAAACTTATATATTTATGACAAATTTACCCCCAAACTAATTTATTCGGCCGCAAAAAAATCCCAAAACGGTAAATTTGTGACAAATATACCCTCCGCTAAATTAGATTAATACCACAAAAAAATTACAAAAATTGTAAACTATGACCGTGACATCCTGAATTTCCAAAGAGACTATTTTCAATTGAATAAATTGGGCTTTTCATCGACACATCTATAGTGCTATTCTTAGAGCCGATCACTCGTGAGATAACTAGACTATCTAGGAAAGTCATTAAGAGATTTTAATGCAATTGACTTGAGAATTCGACCAGAAGTCGACTGCTCGACCATGCTAGTCTACAAAAGTCATTACGGCATTGTCAAAATCGATCAGAGATCAGGGATATGTCAATTCGATTGAGATGTGTGATCAAAGTGTGTGTGATTCCACCTGATGGCAAAATTCTCATTGAACGACACTAGACCGATTTTCTATCATTTTAGGTACCATGTGCCCATAATTGAAACCTTGAGATTTTCACAATCACCGAGAGTCACCAATGTGTCAAATGGTTTCATTGTGACTCGAAGAAAATCGACCACGGGTCATTTGCACTAAAAATTTCTGAAAATTACCCGATAACCTAGATCAATTGATGAGGAAAAATATCGATTTGATCGATGGAGGGTCAATTGAATTTATTGAGACTAAATGAGATCAAATCGAGCAAGGATCGGTGTCAAATTGAGAGAAAATGCTTCCAAATTCGTGTGCCCCCACCAACCCGCAACCTTTGGATTATTTTGGCTTTCTAGACGAGTGCATGGTGGCTCAATATGGGCCAAGGGTTTATGCTTGGTCAAGAATGGTCCAAGGGGACAAAACCTTGAAAAAATTGGCCATAGTGCCCCCCAACCTTATCTCTCTCTCTCTCTCTCTCTCCCTTGGCCGGCCAAACCCCTCACTCTCCTCTCCTCTCACCTTGTTTGAAACCAGCAGCCAGCAGGAGAAGACTAGCCAGAGCAACCTTGTCGCCACATGCCTCGCCGTCCACCGCCCGTCATCGTTCCCGTGCACCACCGCCCACACGCGAGCCTCTAGCTTGCCACCTCCCTCACACCCTCCAGCAGCCTTTCCCCGCCATCCAACCTTTTGTTCAACCACTGCAGGTGGCTGTGGAAGTTCGCTAGAGCCCGTTCAACCGCTGTGGACTGCCCCCTTAAGCCATCGAAGTCTCCCCGAGCCTTATCGCCCATCTAAGCTCTGTTTTCTCTTGTTTCCAGCCAAGATCATATCAATATTTTTGTGGGTTTCAAAGTAGCTTGGAGGCCCGTTTTGGGCGTGTTCCGGTCTTTGAAACCTAGGCCCGCTTTGAGAAGAAACGTCCCCCGCAAGTTTCCCGTCGGTTTGATCCAACTTGCTCTCTAAACAAGTGAGTTGTGCTCACTAATCCCTACTTAGTATGCTAATGATGATTAGGGGTTGATTAGATTAACTTAAATGTAATTAGGTTGATAGATTAGATTAGATCAATTAATTTAATTATCTACCGATGCATGTTAGGTGGTTAGTTAATGCCATTAGCGAGTAGACTCATGCTATTATTTATTAAACGAATCTTGGAATTTTTCCGGGTCCATTTAGGCTTCCAATCAGGTTATAACAGGCCTAGGTTGGATTTATTACATTTATTTATTAATTTCTATAATTAATTAGTTAATTATTTTCCAGAAATTAGGCTGGGATAGCTGACGATCGAAATTTTGTGCGGATTGCAGTGGTACTCTCTGTTTATTTATTCGAGTACCACATTGTGAAATTTTAATATGATTGGTGATTGTGGGGAAATTATCCCAAAATTGGAGAATGTCAATATTTGAGTGGGAAATAATTATGAAAGGTTGTGAGTGAACCTAGAAAGCTACCGAAGTATGGCTATACTAGTTGGATTGAGAGTTGCCACCAAATTTGGAATTAGTTCTGCCTAATCAAGCCGTGATTTACCACCTGTTAAAGGTCATGCCCAATCGGGCCATGATCCGCCACCTATTAAAGGTCATGCCCAATGAGGCCGTGATTCACCATCTAATAGAGGTTGTGCCTAATATGGCCGTGATCTGCCACTTATTAAAGGTTGCGCTCACTAGGCCGTGATTACCACCTAAAGATAGGTTGTGTCCTTGGGACTGGGACTTATAGCCAAGAATTTGGTAGGCTATGCTCACTGAGTTGTGAATAAGAATTGAGATTGAATGATTGAAATGACCCGAGAGTGGTCTTGTTGACATGTAATCCACTGAGTCGATTGATCGATGATTCGATCTGGTTGGGTAAATTGATTTGTGAAGTGATTGATGGAAGTAATTTGGTGAATATATGGATTGTATAAATTGTATTGACTTGCAAGAAGGAACTGAGGCCAAGGTAAGTCCTCTAATCCATGTTGTGCTTAGGCAGCTTCTTGAGTGTATTGACTTTATAATCGGGTCTTAGAGGATAGAACTTACTGGGTAGTAGTCTAACTAGTTATTGAATAACCATTTTCAGGCCCTTAAATGGTTGTGGTGAAGGACTGGAGGCCTGAAGTGTAGAAAGTGAAGCCTGAAGAATTGATGATCCTATTGGAGTAGTTAGTCATAGGACAATTCTTTTTTGATGGGAGTCGATTCCCTTTTGCAGACCTTGTTTTATGAACTTGTAGTTTAAAACCTGACTTAACATTTCGTCTTATATATATTTGCACTATGGTTTGCAATATATATAAGGGTGGTTGCTTTTAAAGTGGAAATTTGGAGTCTTACTTTCCTATCCCATTGTTTTATTATCTGGGGATTATTTATATGCTTTCGCATGCGTATTAAAATGAATAGATCGGCGATGCGTCTTGGGACGTCGCTATTATATTGACTAGGTGAGGGATGGGTGCGTACCCGAGGATCGGGGCGTGACAGTGACAAACGGAGCGTAAAATCTCAAATTGGTATACTAGTCAACTATCACGTGTCATTTAACTTAATAATTTGACAATAAAATTTAATAAAAACTAATATATAGTAAATTTGTCACAATTGTGTCGCTTTGGAGTAAATTTGTCAAAGATATACCGGTTTGGGTTTTTTATGGTCAAAAAAATAGTTTGGGGTAATTTGTCATAAGTGTACTGGTTTAGGGTTTTTTAGGATATTAACCCTTTAATTAATTTACCCACCCCGCGGTGGCGAGTTGGTTAGGGCGCACATTGGCCACTCAAAAGGCCAGGGTTTAATTCCCCTCCTTGTCATGTTGCGCGACTTAAGTGGGGAGCCGTGGTTGGTGGGTCCCTACACTAGTACTCCCCCGGGTTTACGTCACCGGCTGCAGGCTGTATGGTGGTTCCCGGGTTGCCAAAAAAAAAAAAAAAAAAAGATCCTTTAATTAATTTAGATTCAAATTTAATTTTATTAATTTTTTTATGAAAATTCATATGTTAGATTTATTGGCTCACATGTCATTGTCACTTGATTTGTATGGTATATAGAATAGTCCAAGAGTTTTGACTCTAGATACTTGGAAACCCTAGAATGGTCATACATTGTCGGTACACATTCAACATGATGTATTAGCTAATCATAGTCCTCTAACGGTTTATATTTGCTTAATATATTTCAAGAATATTCATTTGTTAGACTTGTCAGCTCACACGCCACTGTCACTTGATGTATATGATATGCAGAATAGTCTAAGAGCTTTGACTTCAAATACTTGGGAGTGTCTATGCTTGTTTATGTCTGTTATGCTTGCAATGCTTCTTGTTTTGAGCGGACAGTACAAATATTTAAGTCCATGTCAATTTGAACAATTTTCTTTATCATAAAGCAACAATCTTGACCACAAAAAACCAAAAAAAAAAAAAAAAAAAAAAACAAAAACAAGTATAAATTACTGTAGGGTCCAATGACAATCTTTAATCTATTGAATTCTTGACCACAAAAAACCAAATAATAAATAAGTATACATTATTATAGGGCCCACTCCTTTAAAAATTTGTTGCTCACAACAACTTGTTTATTCTCATAATAACCCAAAGTTATGCTAGCATAGCTCTTTTGAGTAAGTGTATTGAAAGTTTTAAAAACTAGTCACTAAAGTGCATTGAGTCCTAAAACTTTCAAAAAAGGCAATTTAATCCTAAAATTTGTCACGAAATGAAATTGAGTCTTAAAATTTTCAAAAAATACAATCAATTATAAATATTTATCAAAATTGGTCTACTTTAAGTCATTCCATTGATTGCAATTTTCGAAAGTTTAAGAACTTAATTATGTTTTCCTAACAAGTTTTAGGACTTGATTACACTTTTTGAAAATTTTAGAACTTAACTGTAATTTCATGATAAGTTTTAGGATTTCTAGTACACTTATATTTTTTCTTAATCCAAAATGCCAATGGACAGGCTTGGGTAAGCTCGTGGATAGGTATGCCGCTTTATCTTATGTCGTGTTATCTCATGAGAGATGGTGCTGCGTTCGCTTTAGAGTGCACATGACTTGGGATAGGAAAACCTTAGGATCCGACTAGGAGGAAGGGAAAAAGCAATCTATTTTCAGGCCAATACAAGATCATTTCATGTCAAACTCCGCAGTCTTGAGGCCATGGAATCTACGACATACTTGCTCATTCACAAGAGTCGATAGTAGTTGCATTTCTTTACTTAGCCGATGAAGCCGATGACAAGCTTCATGGTCGTGTTCGCAGGCTGGGCCATTAATTTGAAATTTGACATATAGCATATTCATGATTCATTCTATCTGACAGGGTATTCTTCCATTTCTACTTCTGATTTTCTTTCTCAGTATGGAGTGAGAGAGAGAGCCTATCTCCCATTGCATGGACTCTATTTTAAAAACGCCATGGAATATCCTATCTTTACACACAGTCTCAATCACTAAGATTTAGTTCAAAGATAGGATTATTTGTAGGGATGAGTGAAATTCTTCAGGCCTAGTCAGTTGGCCCCTTCCAAGACGTGATTTTGGTAGGAGAATTTGATATTCATCTAGCCATTAATGGGTCTGTGCAAGGGTTTTTATACTCTACTCAACACCCAAGCGAGTCAACTGATGAAGTATAGAACTAGCGGCATTTACATGATATCCCCAACACCGCCATGTCAATCAAGAAAGGAAGGAGTTCCCAAATATATTTATTTTGGAGAGAGATAAATTTCAGTAAAACTATGCAAGGATTTGCAGAAGATCACTATTCGCTACAATATTAAGGAAAGCAAATGAACATCCATCAATGGAGTAATGTAGTGCAATACTCGATTGATCAGGGTGAGAACTAAGCTCAGAAGATCATTCTAAGTATCGATGCCAGAGCTCATGTCAAGCACAATCTTGTGATATGGCTGAGAAAGATTGCAGTCTTGTGCACCCTTTGCATTCATAGCAAATAATTGTTTCCAATTTGATAATATTATCTATTCTTGACTGCGTTATACCTGTTCAGAGTAGACCTCCAAATGCACTTCCCCAACTTGAGGAACACCCCCTCAAGGAACAAATACACGACATGGATTCATGTGAAAGCAATTTGTTGTGTACAAACCACCTAAGACTGTGTATTGTACCTAAGGATACATAAGATAATAACCCCGCAAGAAAATCTTCTGGTCCTAGCCAGGGTTTCAATATAGAATCAGCCTCACAAAATCCTTTACCACTTTTTCACTGCATCGGGCTTCTTGTCGCAGTCACTCAGCTTTGTGGGGCTAGTAAAGTATGAGAAAACCTGCCAAAATGGTTTAATTGCATCCATTGACAGCTTCCAATCTTGAGCTCTCCTTCTGCAAAAATTCAAATTCCTGGATGAGTTTGGCCAGCTTTGCAGCATTCTCCTCCTGGATGTGAACTGGGACCTTCTGTTCATAGCCAGATGCATTGATGATCTTCTTGAGTTTCTCTTGTTGCCTGCATAAGTAGGCAGGTCACACCAAAATTATGAGACCCACAGCCCACAAGCTCAGTGATCCAAGCCTTGTCTTCAAGGTTTTCTTTATATGATTATGGAAAAATCAAGATAATTAAATATCCTACAAAATGGGGAGTAATCTGCAAAAAATTGCTTTAATTCACAAGAAAAATTAATATAACACGGATCACGTTAACAACAAGGACATCAAGTGGATAGACAAGATCAGGGACAAGGAAAACATCATGGGACTTCTCTGAGAAAATGATACTTACAGAAACAGAAGGGGAAAGGAATTTAACAGCTTTCAGTAAAGTCATCAAGATAAAAGTTGAGAAATTAACATGGACTGCCTTGATTGCACCAGGTGGATAAATGAGGTCCACAACAAGGAAAAATGTCATACTTCTCCAGCACAATGTACTAACAACAATATATAAAGAATCGGGAAAGTTATCATGGGACAAAACCAGGTTTACTCATGAACGTTTTTGTTAGAATGTGCAATAAATACAGAAAGAAACTTGCACATTATTTCTAAATAAGCAATCTGTTGACATAATGATGTACAGTGCTAAGCTGCCAGCAAAGGCTTTTACCTGTTCCACACATGAATGACATAAGTGATATCCACATGATAACACTGGTGAGGGAGGGAGGGAGGAAGGGAGGGAGAGAGGGAGGGAGAGAGGGAGAGAGAGTATTTTCACTGGACTTACTTTTGAATCTCTTCCATCTTATTCTTGATCTTCTCACGTTCTGCTTCCGCATTAAGTTCTCCTTGAACCTTAAGATACACTTTGAGATTTTCGTTCACATTCTCAAAAGCACAACTTGCAGGAACATCTTTTTCACTCAACAAAAGCTGTGAATCCGTCAAATAAAGCTTTGAATTAACTGCGGAATAATCACTTAAACTAAGGAGCAACAATTAAAGAAAATGAGATACATAACAAAATTAACAAAGAAAAATGGAACCCATGTCCAGCCTATCATGTTAGAACTATAAGCAGTGTCGAGGTGCATATACTTTGTCACGCCCCGAACCTCGAGCGCGCCAACATCTCACCATGGTCATTCGAATATGCGGCATCCCAGGACACGTCGCCGACCCATTCATTTATTTACGCATGCGGAAGCGAAACAAATCCCCTGACAACAAAATACGGGATAGAAAGGCAGGAAGCAAAACCACAACATATCACTTTCATAATTCAACAGAATTACCAACAGGAGCCTACAGCCAAAAGTCTACAAAAGACCGGCTCTTTAAAAAGGAATTGTCCTACGACCTACAAGTCGGACACGATCTCCAATCCTTATGACTTCACTTCTCCAACTCTTCAAGGCCAACCAAAGCTATCTGGCCGCTCCATCCACCAGGAACCTGAAATGGTTATTCAATAACCACTGAGACAACGTCTCAGCAAGTTCAACCCCCTAAACCCCTATTAGAAAGAAAATACGCCCCGGGTGGCCTAGCCACATCACACAGAAGACTTACCTCGCCTCAGCCTTTATCTGCAGGTTAGCACAATTTATATAAACCAACCACGTGCAATTATGATAACCAAACAACCATGGCGCAATCACATTATCAAACAATTCAACCACTTGGATCGTCTCAGCGATCAATCGACTTGGCCGATTACATGTCATTCCAGCAAATCAATCATTGCTCTCAATTACGGCCCTATACAAAGGTTTAATAACCAGTGGCAATCACGGCCCCACTCGGCACGACCTTTAATTAGGTGGTCCATCACGGCCTCTCTAGGCACGACCTCTCATAGGTGGTTCCTCACGGCCTCGCTAGGCACGACCTCTCATAGGTGGTCCATCACGGCCTCACTAGGCACGACCTCTAATAGGTGGTCAATCACGGCCCCATCAGGCACGACCTTTCTTAGGTGGTTCATCACGGCCCTATTAGGCACGACCTCTCATAGGTGGTCCATCACGGCCCTACTAGGCACGACCTCCAATCGGTGGTTAATCACGGCCTCACCTCACGACCTCTAATAGGTGGTTAATCACGGCCAATCTCCCATCAATTTCCACACTTAGGATTCTATAAAGAATTCATATTTATCACATTCACACTCAATTTGCCACAATTAATCATCAAACTCAAATTCTACATGCACAACAGCGATCGCACGAAATTCTGAGCAAATAAGGTCCCAACGACAATTTTCGGAATTTAATATATAATTAAATTTATTTCGAAGATTAATTAAATAATAATATCCATATCTTTCATCATCCACGCTCAATTTATAATATCCAACCATCAATTTCAAAATCCGAACACACAAAGAGCGATTGGACGAAATTCTAAGAGTTTAGGGTCCCGATAAAATTTTCGGAATTTAATAAATAATTAAATTTATTCCGAAAATTAATTAATTAATAATATCCATAGTTTTCGAAATGCACACTCAATTTATAATATCCCATCATCAATTTCAAAATCCGAATGCACCGTAATGACCGGCACGAAATTCTGAGAATTTAGGGTCCGACAAAATTTTCGGAATTTAATAAATAATTAAATTTATTCCGAAAATAATTAAATAATCATATTTTAATAATTTCGAATAATGATATATTATTAAATTATTAAATAATTTCGAAATGTTTAAATAAATCAAAAGTAAATTCCTTTATGTCACATCAAGGCTTAACTTTAAATAACTTCCTTTAACCTTTAATTTAAACACACTTTAGCATAAACCAACCTCTTAATCCACTTGATAATTAAATATACTAATCCACCCACATAAACTTACTTAATTTAAACTAAGCACACTTAGGGCATCATTAGCACTCTAATCAAGATTTAGTGAGTTAAACTCACCGGATTAACGAGCCGAGCGAACCAAAACGACGGGGACGACGCGAGGATCGACTTTCCTCAAAGCGAGCCGAGCATCCGGGCTCGGGAAGGCGGCCAAAACGGGCCACGAAGCCGCTGCATACCCATTTTTCTGGGTTGCTGTCCATGGCGGTTTGAGGCCGAGAATGGGCGGATCCGGCGCCGGGATGGGCGGAGGGACGGCGGAGGAGCTACGGCGGGCTAGGGCGGAGGTCGACGGCGGTTCACGGCGGCGGGGACGAGCTCCGGTAGCTCTTGCACGAGCTGAACAGCAGCTCGGGATGCCGGCCAAGCGCGGGCGAGCGCGGGAGGAGCGAGGACGCGAGCGGACCGGCGAGGACGGCGTGCGGCGGCGTGAGGCGGTGACGGGCGGCTCCGGGCGAGCTGCTCGACAATCTCCTTGCTGCTGGTGGCGTGCGAAGAAGAAGAAGAAGATGGAGATGGAGTCGCACGGGAGGAGGAAGAAGAGAGGGAGGAGAGAGAAGAAGTGGGGGGCTTTTCTTTTCTTTTTCTTTTTTCTTTAATCCAACAAAAGTGCCCACCATGACCTCATGATGATGTCATACTCCACTCACCCAAAACTCCCACAACATTATTCCAATGGGTTCACTTCCATTTTCCGCGGCCCAATTATCAGTACAACAAATTCTCCAATTTCACTTGATTCTCTTCCAATTGAATCAAATCGAAGCCCATAAAATTAATCCAATGTCACCACACTTCAATTCACATCTTCACTTGACCATAAAAACCAACTTAAGTCCCAAAAGTATTTAACCAAAAGCGGCCTACTAATTTCTCGAGCCAAATTAGCCATTTCTTGATTATTTTGCCGAAAAGCTCGGCTTGCATAAAAATTTTCCCAAAGATGATTCAATGATCTTGAAATGATTTGTGACACACCCAGACTTCCAATTTATGAATTCGATCTCAATACCACTAATTTCACTTTGGCACGATACTAGCGCGCCAACCTACCGGGTAGCCTTTAGAAATTTTTATGCATTTGACCTGTGGTTGATCATCTCAAGCCACAATGTACATCTTTGAAACATTGGCGACTTACGGTTGTCGGGTAATCTCAAGGTTTCAAATACGAACACAAGGCACTAATCGATAAAAGTCGGTCCAAAGGCCGATCGACAAGAATTGTGCCGTCTGGTGGAATCACCCACACCTGATCACATGCCTCTGTCGAATCGACCTATCTCCAGTCTCTAATCGATTTTTATTTGTGCCGTAATGACCCTTGCAGATTAGCTCGGTCGAAAGATCGCTTCCTGATCAAATTCTCGAGTCTGATGCATTAGAAACTCTTAGCGGCTTCACCCGACAGACTAGTTTTCACATGAGTGGTAGACTCAAGGAAAAGAACTATATGCATGCCAACGAAATGTCCGTCTTAATTTATTGAAAATAGAATCGGAAAATCGGGATGTCACATACTTCATCCTACTGATGAGTGAGATTTACCCTACATGTGCACTAATCATTTATGAACCTTGAAGATAATCAGCAAGTCATCACTTAATTATCATTTGAAGACTCTCTCTTTTCACAATAGACCGACTTAACGAGAGGAGCTTGGTGGGAGTTAAAAATCAGCTTTTGGAACAAGATTCAAAGGAGAAGAATTGGCTTCCATGACCATTTGTGAAACTTACATCACATTTTACACTAAGCTTATCGATGCAATGCTGAATCACATTCAAAAGGCAATAAGAACACACAAGTTGCAAAAGCAAACACAACTATTTAAAAAACTAATGCACTGTACCTCTAATGAAGATAAAGCGGCAAGAGTTACAATCTCCAATTCATGGCTTTTAATGGTGTCTGCTACTTTCTCACTTTGGCAATATGCATAAGCAGGTAGCCTGAGAAAAATTTAACTAATAGGAATAAATAAAAGAATATATGATGGCAGACATAACTACAACCTCATATATACTCAATTGGCAGATTTGAGAACTTTTTCCCCAACGGGCCTGGCCTATTACAAATTTACAGCATAAAAATCTAAAAATATCCACTAGAGAAATAAGATAGCTCAAATGGTGTCAATGGCAAGACTCAGTGCCACCTAGCAGAAACTCTATGATGCATAATTCTTCATGCAAATTAGAGTAGGTGCGCTCTTTTTCCAATGAACACGACAGAAGGCTCTCCATAACGAGTAAAGAGAACCTGATATTGAGGCGATCCTTCTTCAGGATATGTCTGAGGAGGATGTAATACTAGCAAGCAAAATGCCCTAAGTAAAGGCCCTATGCGTCCATTTCACCTCGTAAGTCCTTGAATTTTGTTTACATTAAAATACCCATCAAGCCAACCACATTAACCACACCTTTGTCAAATAAATACAGTTTGGTTATGGGCTTTCCCTTATGTCATTATGCATGGTATCAAGCAATCAAGACTTCCAGCGGCACCCTTAACAGGTAAAAATGCCGAGGTAGATATTAACATGTTTGCTTTAACTGGTATAGATCATTAGATGAGAAGGAAGATACAGGAACCAAAGGACAAAACCAAAAGCTGCATGCGATAAATCAGACAAACTTCATTAATTTATGACTATCAAGCAAGTGTCAGACATTAGCAAATGAATGTATCAGCAATCAAAAATACATTGAAAACAAAAGGTTAAAAGCTCATATCTACCTTTCATTCTTATGCTTTGTAAGCCCCTCTGACCTTAGTGACCGCAGGGATTTTACTGTGGACTCAATGAGATCCATCTCAAGCTCCACCCTTTCATTTGTCCAGCACTGAAGCAAAAGGAAAATCACAATAATGCGATAGGGATGAAACTAACCCATTGAATTTCTGATTAATCCATCAACTACAAGTTACCCATCAGCATTTTAAATGTCTCGTAGAGTACTTATTAGAACTCCAAATGTCCTAATTAATTAAACTGCAGGACAAACTTTCAATATTTGATTAGCCTAGATTTACCTCTACAGGGGATGGGTAATCACACATCATAATTGATTCTTTTCTATCACTGTCCTTTGCAGAGGGCAGCCGCTGCCACAATTCTTCAGTAACAAATGGCATGAAAGGATGAAGCAGCCGTAACCCAGTTTCCAAGCATAACCACAAAACTTCTCGTGAAGACTTCCTTTCAGAGGAAAATGTGGGGTCCTCAATGGCAAAGTAAGGCTTGATTGCTTCAATAAAAACATCACAGAACTGATATTGCCACCATGAATATACTGTGGTGGCTGCATCTGAAAATTCATACGATTCAAGAGATGAAATGCTTTTCGATATAGCCTTGTTCAGCACAGATATTATCCATTTGCAGCTAAACGGAATAGTTTTTGGATGTACTTCCACTTGGGGCACAAAATTGTCTCCAAGTTTGCTCATAGCAAATCGAACAGCATTCCACAGTTTGTTGCACCATTGACGATAGCCAACAACTCTTTGGATATCGAGATTTATTTTGTCAGACTGCAAAAGGTATAAGAAAAGTTACAGGTTAATAGTTGTTCAGCAACAAAGGCAACAGTATTGAGGCCTGTACATGGTACATATTATATCATGGTCAATTCGGTGGGAAAAGAATAAACCTGAGCTGTATAAGAGACAAGTGCGAATCGGAGAGCATCTGCACCACATTCAGCAATACCATTGGGGAAGTCCTTGACCTGTCCTGCTTTAGCTACAGTGAGTTCATTAGGGTCCAAATTGCCCTCCTCCAATCTCTTATGAAGAGCTTCTAGGCTTACGCCATTGATTACTTCAAGAGGATCAATGACATTTCCTAAAGACTTTGACATCTTTCGGCCATGGGCATCACGAATCATGGGATGCAGATACACCTGCAAAGATATAACATAAGCAGCAAATACAGTAGAAAAGAATTCTATTAGCAAGCCGATACAAATACTGTTCATTTTCCTAGATGTAGAAGCTCCATAAATTTTTAATCATATGGCAATCAGACTAAGCATTGACTTCCCAAATATAACTCTTAAGAAGCAGGTAGTCGGTATACCAGAAGTGGCAAAAGGAGGGTTACTTTGACATTTGACCGAGGAAAGAATCCATTATGCAAATATAAAAAACGTGCAGTATCTGAAAATGACATGTAACAAAAAACCAAGCTGATTGGGATAAAGTATTCACACTACATATTGATGTCACTTGCAATCATTAAGCAATTTGGGTTGATATTCCTGGTCATTAAGGGAAGTAGTACAAGATAGATATTTTATGAAAATTTCAAGCAACTCAGACACAAAAGAAAAGGAATAGGAAAATAACAACCAAAACAACTCCAGCCAAAAAAAAATAAAAATGAAAAGACATTACACATTTCTAGGGCTTTTACAGAGGACCACATTCCAATGAAACATCAGGCATTTTCCAGGAAACAGACAATCTCAGATCCATTGTAAAGCAAGCTGAGCTATTTGGCCACTAAAAATGCAATTATTAGACATATAGCATCATATCTTCATGAGATCATTGTTAATGATATGTCTTGCAACTGTAGTAACTCACCTTCCTGAAAGGGACATCTCCTCCCAGTTTAATTCCCATCATCACCATCCGGGCAACCCAGAAAAAGAGAATATCATGGCCAGTCTCAAGGAGAGAAGTAGGATAAAATGTCTTCAAATCTTCTGTATCGTCTGGCCATCCGAGGACAGTTAATGGGAAAAGTCCAGCTGAAAACCAAGTATCAAGTACATCAGGATCTTGGCACAAATCAAATTTCCTCCCTGCATACTTCTTGCTGGCCTCTGCTCGAGCTTCACTCTCATCTTTTGCAATTATCCAGTTATCATTGTATGCACCAAGTTCCTTCAGTTCATCATCTTCCAGTGTGACGTACCATGCTGGGATCCGATGACCCCACCATAGCTGCCTCGAGATGCACCAATCACGTATATTCTCAAGCCATCTGTGGTGTTGAGACATATCTTCAGTTCTAAATTATTGCAATAATACTGCATAAATAATGCTCAAATGTCCAAAATTAAATTGCATTACACGCAAACATCGGCAAAATGTATAAAACCCTAGTCAACCAGTTTTTCCCCAATAACATATAGCAACTGTGCATTGGCATTCATCTGGGACAATTAATGAGATAAAAGAAAAAATCAGGGAGGAACATTTTCATGCTTAGCCCTTGTAAAAGCAAACACTGGCAGCAAAATTTTGGGGAGAAGTAAAGCTTGCACATGCAATTCCCTCATTTTATTACTATCATCCACAACGGTGGGTTAGATGACAGCACCTTTTCCAATCTGCGGTATACTGTTTAGGAATAATTTCAAGTCTTCTATTCTCAGCATCCATGGCCACATCAAGAGCTTCCTTTGCCATGCCACTGCATTTCACATACCACTGTGGCTTTATTAACGGTTCCACAACATCATTGGTTCTTGAACAAAGGCCAAGCCTCATCTCATTGTTTTTAGAACCTCTGTATAGTCCCTGAAAGCAAGAAAATCAAATACTCAAGTCATTTATGACAACAAACTACCTGAAACTGTGACATGGAGCATCAACTGGAAATAATGGAGAGAGTAAGAGGAGAATAGTCTAGGAGGATATAGTAAGCATCCATGTAAAAAGGTGGAGAAAAGAATAGAATTTACTAGGAATGCCATATGAAAAAATGCAATAACGTTCAACCAACATCACAAATAATTGGCCCATGCCTTAAATGTGTTATAATTATGCCCAAAAAAAGCATGCACGTTGATAAGTAAAGACCTGAGAACAAAGCAAATGGAGTAGCAGAAAAGTATGATCAATGATTATTGCTCAACAACTTATGAACATTTGCCTTCATATTCATTCACTACATAATATTTTGAAAGCTTCTAGTCAAAATCACTTCATCTCTAGTTAAGATTTTCTTCTTTGAGTTCTTCAGAAGCAAGCCTATCCTATGGGGCATGTGCACTCAAAGTGATGACAAATGTGAGTTCAATCTAAATAGCCAGTGGTGTTCTCCAAGTAAATTGAGAAGCTATCTGTAGTCAACCATATAATCCACCAAGGAAAGTTAAAGATGTAGTTCAGGTGTCAACAAACCAAGAGTTGAACAAGATATTAGTTATTTAGGCTTCTCTCAAGTAGGAGGTTGCCAATCTATTTAAGATTGAGGATGCAACTCAGCTCAATCCACTAGCCTTCCTTTGGTGAGAAACAAACAAATATATAAACTTATCTAACTTCCGATCCTCTGACCAAAAAGTAAAAAAAGAAGAAAGAAACAGAGAGAGAGAGAGATTCTGAGCCAGCACTCAGAAGGTTTTAGCAGTCCACAGAACAACTGGGGAAAAACTTATCAGGATCAGAAATTGATCCATTTTTCTAGATGGAAATCCCAGTAGGCAACTCTGGCACGACTCCTGTCTTGCTAACCCATAGACTAAGCTGTGCAAGGCATCTTTTGGTGGGGGCTGTTGGGGTGGAAATGTTGGAAGGACACTGTTTGATGATGGAGCCAAGAAGAATATGAAGTGACACAAGAAAAAGATTGCTCTGAGCATGACATGGGTTTGAAGTTTACAGAAAGATAGGAAACTGCAGTCATGTTATGGTAGTCATGGATGGGGCCAGTATGGCCATCCATTACTGGATAGAAGTTGCAGCAAATAGTGGCTATAGCAGATATGAATTTAAAACCTTCACGCACTATTTGGTTAAATCATAAATTAACTAATAGGGTTAAATTGACACTATTCAGGAATGTCTCAATGCTTTTCAAATCATCTAATGGTATCAAGAAGTTGAAATTTTTCAGACAGGATATAGATGGCTGAAATAGATTTTCTTGTTCTACTGCTTTTATAATGAACAAAAACAAAATAGAATTTGATTTTACAATTTATTATTGCATTAAGCATTCAAGATATGTCTACCAATCTTTCATATTGCAGTAATACACCTACGGCTTCCATGGATATTACTGTACCTTTTCCTGCAATGCCACAGTGATAGCTTGACGGGCCATAAAGCGGGGCATCCCAACAAACTCTGAGCCACCATTGCTATTTATTTTCCCATCATCAGTGAAAATGTTGATAAACTCAAGATTATGACGCCTTCCAACCTCAAAATCATTTGGATCATGTGCTGGAGTGATCTGAAAAGGAACAGGATATTAAAGGTGGCATATGATAAGCAAAAAATAAGCCTTTGAATTGCAATTGATTAAGATATATACCTTGACAGCACCAGTACCAAAACTTGGATCAACGAGAATTGCATCACAAATGATGGGAAGTCTTCTTCTGTTGAAGGGATGAATTGCAAATTTGCCATGCAGATGACTATACCTTTTATCATCAGGGTGAATTGCAATAGCAGTGTCACCTAGCATTGTCTCCACCCTTGTCGTGGCAACAACAATCTCTTCCAGGCCTTCCTCCAGTGGATAGGCAAATGAAGTTAAAACTCCAAATTCTACTGGATCTTCATAGCCAGGAACTTTTAGAAGCTTCCTTTCCTTGACGTCCACATAATCTACCTACAAACAGGTGCGTCCAGCTAACCAAGGAAGAGAAAGGGACAAAATGACTGCACAGTCATTAGGCAATCACTCACCTCAATATCAGATATTGCAGTCCGTAAGATACAATCCCAATTCACAAGGCGGAGATCCCTGTGAGAATTTCATTTAAAACATGCATATAAACAACTCAAAAAACTAATATGTAAATGAAAACGCACAACCTGTGATTCGACCATATAGCATTAACCTATTAGACATTGATTATCTCAGCAGTAATTTATCAAACTGATTATTATTGGCCATCGGTATCAAGCATCTTTGTCGGGATGACTGCTTCCAATAAGAAGAAACTCATAAGCCTTTCCAACCAAAAAGTCCCAAAAATACTTGCAACCTATGAGTCAATAAGCAGAATACAACAGGGATCACAAGGAGGAAGAGAGATTCTGTCTAATTGTCAAGTACCTATAGATAAGACCCTCTTTAAACAGCCGAACAAATGCCTCAGTAACAGCTCTTGATCTTCTCTCATCCATTGTGAAGCACTAGAAAATAAAAGGAAAGAAAAAAAATTTCAGGGAAAATAAACTTTTCCTAGCTAATAAATTGTGACAAATAAAATGCAGATACTGATAGCAATGTCTATTAACAGTTTCAAACTCAAGTGTACAGTATAGACTCCAATCCAAAGCACTTTATCATGTCTGAAAAGTCAAAGTTCAAGAATTTGGAAGAGTTACCTCACGGGACCAATCGAGCGATGCACCCAAACGTCTTTGTTGCCTTAATATAGTGCCACCATACTCATCCTTCCACTTCCAAACCTAGTGACAACAAGAGAAAAAGGAGATACACTGAGCAAAATGACTTTTACATGGATAGTGAAACAACCATTGAAGGTGAATTAGCTAGGATAATAGTTTCACCTCAGACACAAATTTCTCACGACCAATATTATGCCTAGTCAAATGACGTTCACGCATCAGCTTCTTCTCCACGACAACCTGCAATGTAGCATCCAAAATCTTCCACCTTATTAGTGAATGAATATATTCAGGCTTAACCAACCCCAAACTAGACCAAAGACCATGTGGTTTCTTATTTAGATGAGGGATTTAGCATGGGCAGGTTAAGGAAAGAACCTAATTCAAAGGTTCACCAGTGTCATTGCCGTAGGTGATACATGTTAGGATTCAGTATGATCATCAATAGTATCACTTCAACATAATGCTGTTAACTGCTACCATATCATCATATTTACTTGACAAATGGAAAGGATTTCAACTATCATATCTCAGACATATCAAAACTATGGAACTATATATACTGTTTCATGAGGGGCAATGAAACCTTCATCCGAACCCCATACTAAGTTACTAGCCAAATTAGCCACAGATCCCAGTAAAACCTGGATCTGACTCTGACTCCACAAAATCTTCTTATATTCACCAGAATACTGCAGGTGGCAAGAATAATATTTTTCACGGAGCACGAACCCTAGCTTTTCTCCAACATACATTCCCCCAAGTTGACTAGATATCACTCACATGAAGTGTGAAAATGACTTGTAGCATGGCAGGTAAAATGATAAGACTCGATTAGAACTGGTTGGAACTGTAGATCAACAGAAAGCCAATTGAAACTTAAACAATTCAAAACGATTATAGACATTCTAATTGAAGCCATCGTGACATTTTAGTCACCAATACTCACACAGTGGCAACCTCTGCACAGCATCTCAACTACCAAAATGCGACTTTGGATCAATTATTGCTACCGCAGTGCAATCGTCAAACTACCACACATGATTAGACTAAGGCCATGATTGTATTCTCTTCATTTAACTATTAAATGAAAGATTTCAAATTAAATGCTTCTAAATATACAATAGCAATTTCTATGCAACCAAATGACAATCAGGCCTGATGCTAATCGTGGCAAAGGACAGAGTGAAGGTCCTGCATGCTTTGGCAAAGGGAGAACAAGTTATAAAGGTTATGGACCATAGCAGGGAAAAATAGCAATAAAAAGGTCTTGATGACAGTTTTTGGCCTTTTTCTTCTTTTTTTTTTTTTTTTTTACATTGAGCTATTTGTCTGCCAAGTATCTTTAATTAGGTAAAAAAAATTGAACGAGTGACTTTCCATGACAATCCCCAGGATCCCATTTGCTCATTTGGGGCAAAAGCATAGGAGATTAAAGGATCTCACCTGCGTTGCAATCCCAGCATGATCCATGCCGGGCACCCACAAGGCATTATATCCAGACATTCTCTTCCAGCGAATAATCGTGTCCTGCACATGATGAAAATTCTGACATGAAGGATATATTTAGTCTTCCTTAGTAAGCAAGAAGACAATGCAGAAACAGTCTCGCAACCTGAATAGCAGATGTAAGGGCATGGCCAATGTGTAGGGCCCCAGTCACATTTGGAGGGGGAAGAACCTGCATAATACCAGACATTAAGAAATAAAAAATAAAAAATAGCAGCCCAAAAAAGTTAGTGAAGAGCAGTAAAATCTAAAGTCTAGAACTGATAAATTCTACTGAGATTGTTTGCAGATACTCTTCCAATCAAACAACCAATTTTCTCTGTTGAAAAATATTTGAAGGCAGCATGACCTCCTGGTTAAGGCCATTGATACTGATAAGATAAGTGTTTTAAGCATGAATTCTTCCATATACACACTTTAATAGCCAACCGAAATATGAGCAGCCAATTCTTAACTCATTTCAAGATCCATGTACCATATTTTAGCAATAAGAACAATAAATAATTTAGCACATTAATAGCGATCGAAATACAAGCAAACTACATGGAGTCTTTCTAAAATTGACTGCTTTTTCCTAAAAGTACACTTCCTACCATCACTTATGTTGGGTAGCACATGGTGGTGAATTAATCCATGCTAAAATTAATCCTCTGACAATTATGCTTGCAAATAGTTTGATAAATCGGTGCTGTCAAAATAGGAAAAAAAAAAAAAAGCATGGAACCATCAAAAAGCATGCATCCTTGAAAGTGAAATAACAGAGTACATAGTAAACAAGTGAGGTCTATGTATTTGAAATTACACTATAAATTTTCCAGGAGAACCCAAACCGGTGAACAGAACTTACTGAATTTAATCTTGAGATCCCCAGTAAGATCCTCACTCAATCACTGATACCAAGTTGCAAGCAATAAGTCTAAGACAAGTGTCCAGAAGTAAAAAGTACTCACAATTACAAATGGCGGTTTTGGGCTGCTGGCATCTGCCACAAAGAAGCCTGACTTCTCCCACCATGCATACCATCTAAATCAACAGGAAGTGGGTCCAAAAATTTCTGAGAGACAATAATAATGTGAATACAGTGTAAACAGAAGAGGAGTTCATTCTTACGATTTCTCAACGGTGCTTGGATTATACTGCTTTGCCATGTGGCGGGATAGCCTTTTCTTCTCGCCAAGTGGAGTCTCTGGGTCGACATAATCACCTGGATTATCTTCACCTATATCTCTCTTTATATTCTTTTTTGCACTCTTTTTGGGGGCATCAGCACCTTGCAGAGCCTTGAAAAGAAAATAAAATGAAAAAGACATTGATGTTAGTATGCATACAGACATTGGCATTTTCGGGACCCTACATAAAGTGAATCATCAACCGCCAATATTGAAAGCTATGAGATTCAAAGCATAGGAGCAAATACAAATCATTCACAAAAATTATATAGCAAAAAATTCTTTTAAACAGGTATATAATAGTTCACCTTAAGTTTAGCCAGCTCTGCTTTTTCAGCAGCCTTGAGTTTCTTCAATTCCTTCTCCCTCGCCTTCAGAAAAACATGAAAATGCAACGTGGAATATTAAGACAGATTGCCATCGACAAAGCTACTAAAAAGCCTACTCAATTTGGCAAAACTGGGACAAGTTTGTCCAGGGATCTTGACCACCTCCGCAGCATGCTATGCGAATGGATAGGAATGCATGCGGAGTTACAAGCTGATTGCCACTTGATGTTAGTCATTCATGCAAAACTTTAAGATTCATACGCTATAATATAGCCAGACAAGCAACAAAATTTAAAAAAAAAAAAAAAAATGATCTGCGTTGCACCTGAGGTGGCAAGGGCAATTAGATTGTATTCAAACCAAATGAAGTCCGTTGCATTAAAAAAAAAAAAAATCAAATGATGCATTGATCAAACCTTCTCTTCCTTCTTCTTTTTCCTCTCCAGGTCTTCCACGCCTTCCGGCTTGTTATCCGGTTGAGACTGCACGACCAACATCAACTCATCAATCTGATCATTACAATCATAGACTTGCCATTTCCACAGCTAACCCAATAACTCGTAATCTACAATCAGACGAGCTTCCACCCAAGAAAACATACCATTTCGATGGTCGGTAAGCGTGAGACTGCGACCAAAGTTCGATGCCGACAAGAAAAAGCACCAGGACAGATGGTTGAGCTCCGTTTAGAAGTAGACCCAACGGCCGCCGGCGAACAAGGGCGGCGACCGTGACTTCAAAGAGACGACTTGACGGCGACCGAGCTCGGCGGAGGCGAGGGCGGCGGGACTTGTCAGCAGGGATTTTTCTGACAGTGTCAGACTGGCACGGCTCTGACGTTTTTTTAATTAATTAAAGAAAGAAATTCGTAATACGACGGGGGCAGCCCGCGGGAGGGCGAAATAAGAGTTTCCTGTTCTTATTTTATTTTATTTTTAGCCTTTTCTGCTTATTAGCAAATAAAATTTATTAATTTGACACGAACATATAGTTGTGTATTTTCTACTAGTAATTATATAAATTTATAGATTTTAATGGAAGACTTGGATCGTAATTGACATTGGAGAGGAAGTGAATGATGATATAACATGAGTTAATAGACGTAATTGAAAAACTTCTGATATTCATTTTATTTAATGCATTAAAAAAGCAATAGATCTTACAAAGTTATTAAAAGAATCTTATTCTTCGGGACAGAAATGTTAGGTCAAAGGGAAACGAGGAGGACTGAGAAATAAATGACAAAATAAGAGCAATGGAAGTCAGTGATCGCTTACCCTTTGACTGATTGGATTCTAAATATTTTATCTTCAATTGGGGTCTACATATTTTATTTGGTTCAATTGACTTCTAAACATTTCCAATTTTAGTTAATCACGTCCCTCGAATATTATCGTCGGAAAGAGCCACATGGCTGTGATTTTCCAAGTGGCTAAGGAGATGCTTGAGGAGAAAACCTGTAGGAGAGGCGAAGCCATTCACGCAGAACTCTCAATAAGCCAATTTTTCAGACAGTTTCTCAATCATCACATAGAAAAGTACCAGGATTTCATTACCGATTTCACTTATTTCTGCTATAAAACTCACGAGTATCGAAGTATACCAGGCATAGTTTATTTGTACTCCAGCAGAGCAAGTAAAAAGGCACAGATGATGCTCTCCTCTAGCTGAAACTCCCACTTTTCCTCTCTGTGTGATCAGCTTTGCCAGCAACAATTTCCAACTTCCCAAATTGATGGTGTCACTTCAAGGAGTTCTCAATGTCAATCACGAATCGGTACTTAATATCTCTCTTGATGAGTCTCTCGAGAGCTTCGTTGGCATAATCAATCGGTATCACTTCGATTTTTGGGTATATCTTCTGCGCCGCACACAGGTCTATCATTTCTTGGGTATCCTTTGTTCCTCCCGTTACGCTACCCGAAACAGTTCTCATATCTGCCAAAAGTTCACCGCGAGCAACTTAGTTCACCTATCAGGTATGAAATTGCATTTAGTTATCAGATTTGAGAACAAAAACATACTGAGGTTAAGGCTGGCTGGACTGAATTTAACTTCGCTTGGGAAGCCGACCAATGCTAGAATGCCACCCGTCTTCAAAACAGACATGTAAGGATCAAATGGGTGATCGCCGGATGCCGTGTCGATTATAAAGTCCAGGGACTTAGCAATGGCCTGCGTGCATTGGATTTATCAGATCACAACAGAATTTGACCACCATGGATCTCAATGTGGATAATTCTAGTTTTTCCTTTTTTTACCTTCATCTGCCCTACGTCAGATGAGATAACGAAATGGTCAGCCCCAAGCAGGCTCAGTGCTTCCTCCTTTTTAGAAATGCTTGTACTGAACACCGTGACTTTCAGTCCAAAAGCCTTCCCAAACTTAACTGCCATATGACCGAGCCCGCCAAGTCCAATTACACCTAGAGACTTACCAGGTTGGTTCATCTTGTGACGTATCATTGGAGTGTACACCGTGATTCCAGCACAGAGCAATGGCGCTGCTAGATCCATCGGGTAGTTTTCTGGAATCCTGAAGCAATACCCGTCAATGAAGCACCACCATTAAGTTTCCAAATAACACCAAGAGAGGAAGTGATTTGCCAATAGAATCAGCATCCTGTCTTTGTTGTCTTAAAGGAATCAAATCACAGAGCCAGAAATCCTATCTTCCGCATGCTTGGGAATTTTACTTGCTTAGACCACAATTCAGCATCATGTTGTTTCTGCGATCCTTGTTCTGACCACAAATTGCTCAAGACAAACATTTCTTGCTGTAGCAACGTAAATAAAGCAATTGCAGCATACAGGAGGCCACACTCGATTAAAATTAAGAACAGACACTTGCTCTAAGAAAGGAAACTGGTGGCATATCACATATGCTTGACTGAACACGTAATTTCTGTATTTCCTTCAATCAATTTCTCCAAAGGACTCAAGATTCCTGTGGCTCTATCAGAAACAATAATTAGTGAAAGCACATACATTTAGCTACCCATTTGATCTGATACTTATGATCTAACTCTAACAATCTAAGGACAGCTTATTCCATTCTTGACAATGGTTATTGAAAAGAAAGAATTTCTTTTCACATTTAATAAAGCCAATTCTCCATTGAATGGTTTGAATGGTAATTGGATACAGAGGACTTAAAGACTCTCCAGAGTCGTTATAGAAAGTATCTTTATCCCTTTCCACAAGATGCAATTAATGCCTAAAAGCCATTCCTCACAGTCCTATGCATTATGCCACTTCTGGTCACAATCAGAATAAGAAGAAAATTAGCAGAGAAGAGGACATGGCATGAAATCTTTTTTTGGCCACCATGATTTGGAATTCTGTCACAGTGCAAAATGCTGCCTAATAACACTGTGTCAATAAGCAATTACCTTTCATGGACGACAATGTGACTAGAATATCCTCCCTTTGTGACTGTACCGTCTGCATCGATTCCATCAAAAGTCAAAACCACCTTTTCACATTGGGTTTCTAGCCTGTCATTTCAATACTCGCACTCTCTGCATGAATTGACATAAGTTCCCACCCCCACATGATCGCCAACTTTGAAGCGTTGGACACTGGAGCCAACCTGTTTCACAATTCCAACTATCTCGTGCCTGAATCAATCAAAAAAATCATTTGCAAATTTTGTTCAGAGAATTATGAGGATGGTGCTAAGAAAAAAAGATTAACATTCGAATCACGCTGCATCCTACCCTGGCACCAGAGGATACTTGGAGTGTCCCTGCACATTCCTAGTCCAAGCCACATCTGCATAGCACACTCCACAGTGTGTGATCTTAATCGAGACGTCATCACTTCCCACGGCCCTAAAGAGATGATTCCCAAACAGGTGAGCATATAATCCAGTGACTAATCAGACTAGGGTACCCTCTTCTTTTCCATTTTCAAGATCAACAAACTAAGCTTGACCTACGATTATCGAGAAAACAAGAAGCCAGAAATGAGAAAAGGAAAAATTCCATGACTACAAGCATACTTGTCCATACGGTAGATACAACCTCAAATGCTCAGAAAAGCAGCCAGTACAGGATCCTCATGTCTGCCATGAAATTCTGAGTAACCCATTACCAACAATTCTCGACCCAGAATTCAGCGCATACACAACAAAAGAAAGAACGAAAAAAATGAAATGGTCTGGACCGAAAACTGTCTCGCGTGAACACTGTACTGAGACTCTCGCATGAACACTTCGGTAGAAATCGAAAAATAAAATGGCAATACCTGCGGGTGAATTTGTTGGGGGAGAGGAACCCAGAAGCGTCCCGGGCAGCCCAACCGAGGCAATCCTCCTTCCCACCCTCCGAGCTCATCTTCTGCACCTACACACCCAGCGAAGCAATCACGCAAACGGGTAGGGTTAGATCCATCCAAAGAAGAAGAAAGGGTGAGAACTCGAACGAGAGAGTGCCCAAGATCAGAGACTCGACGGATCATCACTCGGCGACGACTCGAGTCACAACGAGCTCGCCATCACTCATCAACTCACTCACTCACCCACACCCACCTACCCAAGCACAACCCCACAGCAACTCAGAGAGAGAGAGATGACTACGGAGATGGAGATGGAGAGAGGTTACGCGGTGGAGTATGCGGGAGCGCGAAGAGGGTGATGAGCCGAGCAGAGCCGAGGACGGGAGGTTCAACGAAGACTTTTGCCCCCTCCTACTTTGCAGGAAAGCTGCGAGTAATTCGATGGATTTTATAGCGTTGGCCCGAGAAAGTTAGGAAAAAATTGGAGGGAAAAACTTTAGCTCAACATATACTATGATATATAAGTTTTTAATTTACTCGATATAATAATTTAAATTTTAGTACATATTTAATTTAGTCCATATATCATATGTCAACACAAATTTTAAATTAATGAAATGACAATATTAAATATTTTTATATAATCAAATGACGACATTAAATATAATATGTACTAAAAGTTCAAATAATATTGAATATTTTCATATAATTTAGATATTATATTAAATATGTATCAAAATTTCATTAATTACATTAAATAAGTTAAAAGTTTACAGACTACATTTCGCATTATATTAAAGTTTAAAGACAACATTAAATAAATTAAAATTTAGGGATTATATTAAATGTTAGAACGAAATTCAAAGATCATTGTTATCCCAAATAACTACTATCAATGGAATTACCATTAGGAAATTGAATATCTAAAACGGAATCCAAGATAAGTGTTTAAGTAAAATAAAATAAGGGGACAATCTAAAGAGTTTAGTACAATTTTAGTCCCAGGAGTTTCTATGTTACATATGATCTAGTCCTCTAACTTTTCTATTTTTATACACTCAAATCTTTTGTCATATTCAGTTTTTATGAAGTTAAGTTTTATTTTGTTCATTCAAATCATTTAATGTTCTTGACTAGTGCAATAGAGTGCTTCACTCACCCATCATAACACGCAATTCCATTTTTCTTTTTCCAAGTTTGCTTTTCGCTCATTTGGCACCACCTCAACATTGTGCGATATTTTCCACCTCAATGATAATACTATGTTATTAATTACCATGACGCATTCAGCAAGAGGATTTACCAAATGATTTAATTGCATGAATTGAGAAAGTTAGAAGACTTGATTGAATAAAATATAAAGTTAAGAGGACCAAATTGTACAAATATGGAAATTTGGATGAGCAAAATTGCATCTTGCATCAAACCCTTTTAAAGGGAGATGGGTCAGCCACAATAACATATTCTTTTTCAGTGACTGGCTTTGACACAGCCAATGCAACATTAGTACGAAAATGAAAGATGAGTGGACAAAAGAAGGGCAATAGATGTTAAACAAAACCTGCTTCCCAAAAGCACCATGCAGAAACTTCCTTTCATTCGAAATTTTTTCTTGAAATGGAACTAAAGATTACTGGCTTCGACATAACCGATGAACATACCAAGAGCTGGGGGCTTATCCAACAACAACATGAAAATGAAGGATGAGTTGAAAAGAAATGGACACGAGCTGTCAAATTAAACATTTTTTCCATGTCTCGTTCAGAATTTGTTACTCCTTCATTACCATCTTGACCCTCTTGAAATTAAAAGTAAAGGTTACTGGCTTCGACATGACCAATGTATGACTCCTAAGAGTCTAGGCCTCATGCAATATGGTATATAGAAATGAAAGATGAGTAGAAAAAGAAATGGACGATTGCTGTCAAATTAAAACCATTCCCAAGTCAATTTGTGGTCCCCTTCCTTCCATTATAATCCTTTTTAATAGTGGAACTGAAGATTACTGGCTTTGTCACAACCAATGTAAACTCTCCAAGAGGAGAGGGAACTTATGCAAAAGTATAAAAATGAAAGACGTGTTGAAAAGATGAGGACAATAACCAAACGCGTGCAACTAAATTGCACTTTTCGATAAGGATAAACCGTACCTCTCCTCATCATTGAAAGAGATAGGATTAAATGCAGACGTGATTGACATAGAAATTCTTACTAGAAATTAAATAAAAATGTCTTTCTTGGTAACTGGATATTTGTTCTCGTTACCGTGTAGGTCTTTCTAGGTTCTCTGACGCATGCCATGAGGTCATGGCATGTTATGCAATTAAAGATATCCATTCCATATTTCTATGGTAACCATCCATCGTTACCTCCTGTGAACCTAAGAACAAAACCAATCCATAAAGCTGTGGAGGATCAAGAACAACCCGCCCTAAGTTATTGATGAACTGAGTTAACTGTTTGAAGCCTAAGTAGCGAATCATTTAAAGTTTAAGCTACTAAAATGTCAGATGCCAAACAGAAGGAAAATCTACAGAGCCAACATCTGCATCGGATCAACAATGGCATATCAACAACTAAGGGAAAAATCTGCTACTAAATATTTATCTGAAACTATAAGCGAGGATCACGTTGCACTTGCATAACTCTGTTAACGCAGATCAATGGTCATGCTCTGGCTAGCTTCGTAAGAAGTTTGAAAACTCTACACGGACAGGCACCATTTATTTGCAAGAAGACCTGTTCCCTCAAATGCTCATCTTTGTATTGAGCTGGAAATGCTTTTAGCAGATGACTGTGCCTCCAGAAACAAATCACATGAAGTGGCCCACAATTCTCTGGCAAGTCCGGTGTCGTACAAAACTGAAGAAGAGTTGATAGTCCGGCCCTTCCCACCAAAGAATACACGCCAGAAATTTCCTATATTTGCAAGACAGCGGCTATTAGTAAGCACTGTTCCAACATATAATTGCAGCCGCATAAGATTGATACCACAGATTATCAGCAGAGAAGGGAAAATCAAATCTGGAAACACACTGTCATACTGTAGAATCAACATTAATGGATTTTACGTCCAATGTTAGTACGACCTCAATTGAGGATAAAACGAGAGAGACTCATTCAAGATGGCTCAGATAAGTGAAGCACCAGTACAGGAATGCTTTACACCAGCCCATTTAGTGGGAAAAAATCACTATCACCCATATCTGCAGCTTTGGTTGCCTATTGAGATGAAACACAAGTGATTTCATTGCAGTCCCATCTAGAATATAGCAGAAATTAAAGATAACGATTGCAGTCAGAGAAACACATAAGAGAATTGTTGCTGTAACTCTCGTTACTTTATTCATCAGAACATATGCCTATTAAATAGGCAGAACATCCAAACCACTTAGCGAGAAAATAGCTATAGAACAACAACAACAAAGACCCACTAACACATCCCACTGACCAGAACATGTGGAGAAACTAACTCCTAAAAACAAGCCACTTCCTATTGACTAGGACTCCACTATTACATTATTGAAGACACATAAAAACTGAAAGTTCACTACTTCAACAATTGATGGTGTCACTTCAAGGAGTTCTCAATGTCGATCACGAATCGATACTTAACATCTCTCTTGATGAGCCTCTCTAGAGCTTCGTTGGCATAATCAATCGGTATCACTTCGATATTTGGGTATATCTTCTGTGCTGCACATAGGTCTATCATTTCTTGGGTATCCTTTGTTCCTCCCGTTAGGCTACCTGAAACAGTTCTCATATCTGCCAAATGTTCACCGTGAGCAACTTAGTTCACCTATCAGGTATAAAATTTCATTTAATAATCAGATTTGAGAACAAAAACATACTGTGGTTAAGGCTGGCTGGACTGAATTTAACTTCGCTCGAGCCGACCAATGCTAGAATGCCACCCGTCTTCAAAACAGACAAGTAAGGATCAAATGGGTGATTGCCGGATGCCGTGTCGATTATAAAGTCCAGGGACTTAGCAATGGCCTGTGTGCATTGGATTTATCAGATCACAACAGAATTTGACCACCATGGATCTCAATGTGGATAATTCTAGTTTTTCCTTTTTTACCTTCATCTGCCCTACGTCAGATGAGATAACGAAATGGTCAGCCCCAAGCAGGCTCAGTGCTTCCTCCTTTTTAGAAATGCTTGTACTGAACACCGTGACTTTCAGTCCAAAAGCCTTCCCAAACTTAACTGCCATATGACCGAGCCCGCCAAGTCCAATTACACCTAGAGACTTACCAGGTTGGTTCATCTTGTGACGTATCATTGGAGTGTACACCGTGATTCCAGCACAGAGCAATGGCGCTGCTAGATCCATCGGGTAGTTTTCTGGAATCCTGAAGCAATACCTGTCAATGAAGCACCACCATTAAGTTTCCAAATAACACCAAGAGAGGAAGTGATTTGCCAATAGAATCAGCATCCTGTCTTTGTTGTCTTAAAGGAATCAAATCACAGAGCCAGAAATCCTATCTTCCGCATGCTTGGGAATTTTACTTGCTTAGACCACAATTCAGCATCATGTTGTTTCTGTGATCCTTGTTCTGACCACAAATTGCTCAAGACAAACATTTCTTGCTGTAGCAACGAAAATAAAGCAATTGCAGCATACCGGAGGCCACACTCGATTAAAATTAAGAAAAGTCACTTGCTCTAAGAAAGGAAACTGGTGGCATATCACATATGCTTGACTGAACACGTAATTTCTGTATTTCCTTCAATCAATGTCTCCAAGGGACACAAGATTCCTGTGGCTCTATCAGATACAAGAATTAGTGAAAGCACATGCATTTAGCTACCCATTTGATCTGATACTTATGATCTAACTTTAACAATCTAAGGACAGCTTATTCCATTCTTGACAATGGTTATTCAAAAGAAAGAACTTCTTTTTGCATTTAATAAAGCCAATTCTCCATTGAATGGTTTCAATGGTAATTGGATACAGAGGACTTAAAGACCCTCCAGAGCTGTTATATAAAGTATCTTTATCTCTTTCCACATGGTCCATTATGCCACTTCTGGTCACAATCAGAATACGAAGAAAATTAGCAGAGAAGAAGACATGACATGAAATCTTTTTTGGCCACCATGATTTGAATTTCTTTCACAGCGCAAAATGCTGCCTAATAACATTGTGTCAATAAGCAATTACCTTTCATGGACGACAATGTGACTAGAATATCCTCCCTTTGTGACTGTACCGTCCGTATCGATTCCGTCAAAAGTCAAAACCATCTTTTCACAATGGACTTCTAGCCCGTCATTGCAATACTCGCACTCTCTGCATGAATTGACATAAGTTCCCACACCCACATGATCGCCAACTTTGAAGCGTTGGACACTGGAGCCAACCTGTTTCACAATTCCAACTATCTCGTGCCTGAATCAATCAAAAAAATCATTCGCAAATTTTGTTCAGAGAATTATAAGGATGGTGCTAAGAAAAAACATTAGCATTCGAATCACGCTGCATCCTACCCTGGCACCAGAGGATACTTGGAGCGTCCCGACATATTCCTAGTCCAACCCACATCCGCATAGCACACTCCACAGTGCGTGATCCGAATCGAGATGTCATCGCTTCCCACGGTCCTAAAGAGAGAATTCCCAAACAGGTGAGCATCTAATCAAGCAACTAATCAGACTCGGTTACCTTTTGTTCTCATTTTTCAGATCAATAAACTAAGCGTGGCTTACAATAATCATACATTCAACCCAAAACAAAATTTAAGAAAAGAGAAATGGAAAGGAACCAAATCCATGACTATAGGCATTTGTCTGAATAGTACATACAACCTCAAATGCTCACAAAGGCAGCACCTGAATCCTAATGTCTGCCATGAAGTTCTAAGCAACTCATTCTGGGACATGACATATCATGCGTACGAACAATTCTCTACCCAGAAATTAGTGCATACACAACACAATTTATAAAAGAAAAACGAAATGGTTTGGTCAATGTGGAAATTTAAATATATGACAAGCATCAAAAACTGTTTTGCATTACAGGTGAGAGGATAAGACCTGAGAACACTGTATTGAGACTTATTCAGAAAAATACTTTAATAGAAATTGAAAGTATAAGGAGCAGATGAATTAAATAAAGAACAATGGTAACAGTACTACCTGCGGCTGAATTTGTAGGGGGAGAGAAGTCCAGTAGGATCTCTGGCAGCCCAACCAAGACAATCTTCCTGCGCACCCTCTGAACTCATCGTTCCTCAACGACCTCAACTGAAATCGACCCACAAAAAAATTGCTGTGTTAATCTCTCAATAAGCTGAATTATGGAAGAAGAAGAAGAATTATTTTCGTGAAAGAGAAATGAAGAAGAGAATTTCAAACCGAAAAACAGAAGTTCAAATGGTCAAAAGGCCAAATGTCACGAAGACTCGGCAATTCCGTTTCCGTGCAGACAAGATTTTGCGGTCTGACTTTTGAGCAAAGAGCGAGATTAGCAGAGAACGAGGTTGAGCGCTCAAAAACCGTCACCTCTTTATAGGTGCCATAGCGTCGCCTGTTCTTGATTTTTTTTTTTCGTTTTATCTCGTGGAAAAGAATTAGTGCCAAACGTAAGCCGTTACCCTTCCCTAGCCAATGAAGTATGCAGTGACGTCTTCTGGAGTACGGTTCTTGGTATTTGTGGAAATGTGTGTTTGATGTGTGTTTCGTGTGTGAACTATCAAGAGAGCAAAAGAACTAAGAAACAATGTGAGCAAGAAATAGTTGGACAAAATAATAATGGGAATGTGTAAAAGAGAATGAGGTTGAGGCAGCGAAGAAGAGAAATTTGAATGAAAGTCGATGATAGTGGCTGAAGAAGAAACTAGTATGTGGACAAAAAGAGTACCTAGAGAAGAAGAAAATGAGTTGTCTTGTAGCTGTATTATGGCAGTGAAAAAGTCAAAAATGTCATGTCGGTTGTAATTGCCTATAAATAGGTTTATAGTTCATTCATTTAGTGTGTCTGAAGTGAACCCTCCACCTTGTGTGGGTGAATCCTCTACTGTGAAAGGTCTTAGACTTCCACCATGACCATATGGAGAGTGACTATCAACACCTCCATCAAATTATTTTATCTTCTTCAATAAGTTCTTGACAGCTGGAGTTTGATGAAGAAACTTTGCTTCATGCTTTCCACTACTTGCTATTTCCTATGCACGTAGACTTCTCTAGCATGTTCTAGGATTTGTTCTTCAACTTGGCTTTTTCTTACTTGCATTCCCATGTGAATTTTTTAGGTTCAGCTAGCAACCACCATTCTGAACAATTCTAGACAATCTTCAACATGGATGCTGCCACCAACGTTTATTAATTTCTAGACAGTTTTAGAGAAAATGAATTATAATTTCCAACATATAGTATTTTGGAGAAAAAAGTATTTCAGCATAACTGTGCAAGGATGTGTAGATCACTACAATATCACCGGAAGCAAATAATTATCCATCACTAACATGAACAATATAGCAAAAATTCTTTTAATTGTTTACCTTAAGTTTAGCAAGATCTCGCTTAAACGACAGCCTTGAGTATCTTCAATTCCTCTTCTCTTGCCTTCAAAAAGTTATTGAAATGCAACGGAATATCAAGACAGATTGTCATTGACAAAGCTATAAAAGCCTACTCAATATGGCAAAACTGGGGACAATTTTTTTCCAGCGATCTTGACCAACTCGACAACTGCTGTGCAAATGGATACAAATGCATGCAGAGGGACAAGCTAATTGTTACCTGCTTTTAGTCATTCATTTGAAACTGTAAGATTCATGTGCCATAAGATAGACAAGCGGGCAAAAAATGATGTGCCTTGCACTGAAGGTGGCAAGAGCAATTAAATTAAATTCAAACCAAAAAAAAGCTTGATGCATAAAATGAAAAGTTGTCCTTTGAGCGAATAAATGACAAAGTAAGTGCAATGAGAGTCACTAATGTTCACGCTAGACGTATGCCATGACCATTCCTTAGCCAAGAGAACGTAAGCATCGACATCTTCTAAATAGAGGTTATTGGCAATTTTTTTTTTTTTATCCCCAGCCTAATCAAATTATCTGAGTTATAAGCTCAGAAAGAAGTCAATGAGCAATCTACCGCTAGGACCTATGAATGGTCATACGTTGTTGGTTACACATCCTGTTAGAATATAATATGCGAAAATAATAGGATCTTGCAATTTACGCCAACGCACAAATTCCAGATAAATAAAACGAGAAATAATAATAACATCATAAATTTATGTGATTCGATCCGAAAGTATCGATACCTACTACTACGGGAAAGTCGAAGAAATAATCCATTATAATTGAAAAATCAAAGTTTACAATCGTTCACATGCTCGATTGCTTCCCACATCTAGATTTAAGTTCAAATTCAAAGAGTTTATAAATAAACAACTTACTTGGAAATTACCCCGCGTTCAAGCTTTAAACAAAATACTTTACGTACACCAAAAACAAGGACTCTGGCATTTGTCTTTTGGTTCACGTACGTACGGATTTGCATTCTTCTTTGCTTGATCGTGCGGCACTGTTCTAGACACTCCTTTTGTGTGGCTCTTTTTTCTTCGCAAGGCTTCAGCGACTCTTTCTTAAAAAAAAAAAAAAAAAAAGACGTGTTCTATTTTATATGCATGCCTAGAGTCAACAACTTTGACTTTGGGCCCCACCATGTGCTCCTTTCTTCAATGGGGAGTGGGACACTGCAGGTAAGGTGAAGAGACCCTTCCTTTTTCTTCCTCTTTCTTTTATTTTATATATATTGTGTGCCCAGAGTTAAGACTTTGACTTTGAGCCCCACGTAAACAGCCTTGTTCGGCTCCCGTAGATAAAGAAAAATCTTTGCTCTTTTTTCTTATTCTATTTTATTTTCTCCTTTATAAACCTTCATGGAGTCCAACGAAGCTTTTTTTGTTGATCGAAAATATCAAAGACCCAAAAAGAATTTTGAATTTCTTTTTTTGTGCATAATCTTGAATATTATCTTCATCGAAAAAATATCTTCACGATTAAATAATAAAAATTTTATCTAAGCAAATTACATTTTGCAAATACTCAAACTCGAGACATAATTTAACACATCCAACATGATATACCGCCCAATTACTCTCCTCTGGCAATTTATATTTGATTAATCTATTTCAAGAATATTCATTTATTAGACTTGTTAGCTTGCACGTCACTATCACTATCACGTGATATATCATATATTGAGAATACTCAAAGAGCTTTGACTCCGGATACTTGGGAGCATCTATGCTTGTTTTATGTATGTTATGCTTGTGATGCATCTTGTTTTGAGTGGACTATAGAAATATTTAAGTTCGTGCCAATTTGACTAATTTTTTATATGGATAAGTGCATTGGAATATTTAAAACTTATCATAAAAATACAATTAAGCCATGAAACTTTGAAATCAAGTTCTAGAACTTGTCACATTGGTCTTATCTAAATCCTTCCATTGCATTTTTGAAAATTTCTGTACTTAACTACAATTTTCTGACAAGTTTTAGTATTTCCAATATATATATATATATATATATATATATATATATATTGAACCTCAGTAATGTTTTTAAGCAACAATGAGCTTGACATATCTCTGATTTCGAAATTTCAATGGCTATAGGAAACAAAAGGACGTCCTCTAATGAATCAACAATCTTCTGCCATGACAAAGCTGGAAGAGAGATGACTGTCTTCCATAGTTATAAAAAATGTTCATGCGATAATCTGTAGGAATTTGTCTTCCTGACGTGCATGAACATTTCCGGCCATGAAACATTTCACAGTGAAGACATTCTGTTACTTAAACCGGCAAAAGGATATCGAGCTTGTTCTTTTGGCAAGTGTATTGCCGTTAAATATGCCAATTAATTCCACGACTATTAGCATTTGTTTAAATAGAGCATACAACCTAAAATGCTCACAATGGCAGCTAGTACTGGATCCTCATGTCTGCCCATGAAATTCTGAGTGCCTCAGACATGGCATATCATGCACACAAACAATTCTCAACCCAGAAATTAGTGGGTACACAACAAAAGTTAAAAAAGAAAAAAAGAAATGGTTTGGTTAATGTGGAAATTTAACATAATGACAAGCATAAAAAACTGTTCAGCAGTACAGTAGAGAGGTCAAGAACTGAGAACACTGTATTGAGACTTATTCAGATGAACACTTCAGATAGTCACTGAAAAGCTAAGGAGCAGATGAATTGAATAAAGAACAAAATGGCGATAATAATACATGCGGCTGAATTTGTAGGGGGAGAGAAGTCCTAGAAACCGTCATAGATGCCATAGCGATGGATGTTCATGATTAATCTTTGAGCTTACTATTGTGGAAAAGTATTAGTGATTCGCCAAAGGTAACCCATGACCCTTCCTTAACCAAAGAACGCATGCAATGACATCTTCTGGAGAGCGGCTCCTGGAATTTTTCCATCCATCCTCCCACAACCTAATTGCATTATCAACCTATTGACACATAAAAGATGTCAATAGGCAATGTGCCGTTGCACCGCAGGACCCGCAAATGGTCATCTATGCTGGTTACACCGCCAATAATTTGTACCTGACTCTTCACGGTCCTATTATTCGATTAATCTGTTTAAAGAACATTCATTTTCTTCAAACATGCTTTCTCACGTGCCACTATAATATGATGTATTCGATACACAAAATACTATCTCTTCAATAGCTTTGACTCCTATATACTTGGGACATTAAATTTTTTTAGCAACAATGAGCTCGGCATATCTCTATTTTTGGGATTTCAGTTGCTAAGGGAAACAAAAAGGAGGTGCTCTAATGAATCGACGGTATTTTGCTATAACAAACCTGAAAGAGAGATGAGTGTCTTATGTAGTTACAAAAAAATGATCACGCAATAGTTGGTAGAAATTTACTCTGCCGACGTGCATGAACATTCTGAACAAAAAACGGAAAACGTGCATGAACATTTCCGGCCAGGAAGCATTCACGAGGAGCTGAGAGACACTCTATTTCTTAAAGCAGCAAAATGATTACGAGCTTGTTCTTTTAGTGAGTGGAATGAATAAATTGTACAAAAAATCCTAAATTTATTGTCCGATCACTAATTTAATTCTGAACTTTTTAATTTGATCAATGTTATCTAAAACTTTTGACAATTTTTTGTAGTCCACCTAGTTAAATTTAGGTTGAAAATCAGTGACGGAGCAATTTAGTAAACACTAGCCGTTTTAAGTGATACAACCGATAGCTGATATAGACGATCTTAAATGATGTGGCGTCGTTTCACTATTTTTTTTTTTTAATATTCTTTCTTTTTTTTTTCTTTTTTTATTTTTTTTTTCATACTCTTTCGTTCTCTAGTGTTCATTTTCTTCACTCTACCGATGGCCAATGCCTCAGCAATGACCGGTGACCATCATAGGCTACAAGTGAGGGCACTGAGCGAGACTTGCAAGCCTTCTCCTAGATTTGGGCAAGGGCCCTATAGGCCCTCACTGGCCATAGGCAAGGTTGGGAACTTGCAAGTCCTTGCTTAGATCTACCCTCGCATGGGGTCAATGCCTGCCATCACCAAAGCCTCAATGTCTTGCTCAGGAAAGAAAATGAACAGCAAAGAAGGATATGATAGGAAAAGAAAGAAAAAAAAAAAAAAAAAAAGAGGAAAGAAAAAAAGGGAAAAAAATTCTGAAAATAATAACAAAAAATTGCAAAATGACATTGTTTCATTCAAGATCATCCATGTCAATTGCTAATCATGCAATGTGGCCTACCTTGTTGGATGTAGTAGATTTAGGATATTTTGAATATTTTTCTCCTATTAAATATGCCTGGTTTATTTGATATCCTAAAATTTGTCAACTTTGTGAAATCAAGTTCTAAAATTTGTTGGCATTTTTTTCATATTGGATGAAGTTAATGAAATGACTTGATTACAACTACTTGATAAGTTTTATGACTTGATTGTAATTTTTGAAAATTGTAGGACTCAATTGCATCTCTGGAATAAGTTTTAAAACTTAATTATGCTATCTAAAAATTTTAAGATTTTCAGTATACTTATCCCTAAAATAGAAGAAAAATGACCCACCCCTTTACATGAACTCTTTAATTTAAACGCACCAGGGAATTTCCTGTCCTTTTACACAGTTTCATTAACTAAGATTTTATTTTTATTTTTTTTGGGGTTAAAACCAAGATTTAGTTCTTTTTTTTTTTTTTTTTTGGGACGAGCCAAGATTTAGTTCAAATATAGATATTTTGAGGAGAAAAAAATTTCAGCAAACTATGCAAGGATTTGCAAAAGATCGCAACAATATTACCGGAAGCATATAATTATTTATCACTGACGGATGATATAGTAAAAATTCTTTTGGTAGTTTACCTTAAGTTTAGCAAGATCTGCTTATTCGGCAGCTTTGAGTTTCTTCAATTCCTTCTCTCTTGCCTTCAAACAAATATAGAAATGCAATGCAGAATATCAAGATAGATTGCCATTGACAAAGCTGTAAAAGCCTACTCAATCGAGCAAAACTTGGACAGTTTTTCCAGCGATCTTGACCCCCTCCGCAGCATGCCGTGGAAATAGATAGGAACACATGCAGAGGGACAAGCGGATTATCACTTGCTTTTAGTCAAGCATTCGAAACTTTGAGAATCATGCACTATAAGATAGCTAGACAAGCAAAAAAATGATGGGCATTTCAGTTGAGGTGTCAAGAGCAATTAGATTGAATTCAAACCAAATAAAGCTTGACGCAGAAAAGAGAAATGTTGTGCATTGAGCGAATATATGACAAAATAAGTGCAAAGAGAGTCATTGATGTTCTAGCGCTTTGGCCAATTGAGTTCTTAAAATTTTACTTTGCTTAATTGAATCCTCAGCATTTTCAATTTCAGTCAATTGAGTCCCTTAAGCTTGATCCTCAGAAATAGCCACATGGCTATGATTTTCCAAGATGATAAGAAGATGCTCGAGAAGAAAACCGGGTAGGAGGTGAAATGGGACCTAAGTGAAAGTTTTACTATTTCAATAACTACAATTGATCTGACAGAAGATTGAACTTTCATGGATCTGGCACTTCGTTTGAAGCTATACAAACAGAAATCAGCGGGCTCAAGAAGCCAATATTTTAGACAGTTTCTGAATTATCACACAGAAAAGCACTAGGATATCTTTACGCATTCACTTATTTCCTCTATAAACTCACAGTTATTAGAGTATATTAGGCATCATTTATTTGTAGTACATTAGGTACAGATGTCCTCTCTCTGAAATTCCCTCTTTTCCTCTTCTTACGATCAGCTTTGCCAGAAGATGTTTCCGACTTCCGACATTGATGATGTCATGTCAAGGAGTTCTCAATGTTGATGACAAATCGGTACTTAACATCTCTCTTAATGAGCCCCTCAAGGGCATCATTGGCATAATCGATCGGTATCACTTCGATTTTTGGGTATATGTGCTGTGCCGCACAGAGGTCTATCATTTCGTGGAACTGTAGCGCTACCCAAAACTGTTTTCATACCTACAAAAAGTTCATTGTGAGCAACTTAGTTCGTTCGCCTATCAGGTATCAATATTTCATTCAGTAATGAGCTTTGAGAACAAAAACATACCAAGGTTAAGGCTTTCTGCATTGAATGTAATTTCGCTTTGGGACCCAACCGACGCTAGAACGCCACCCGTCTTCAAAAGAGACATGTAAGGATCAAATAGGTGATCGGCAGATGCCGTGTCAATTATAAAGTCCAGAGACTTAGCCATGGCCTACATGTATTGGAATCATCAGATCACGGCAGCACTTGACCTTAATGGATCTAAAGTATTGATAATTCCAAATCTTCCCGTCTGCCTTCATCTGTTCTTGGTCAGATGAGATAACGAAATGGTCAACACCAAGCAAGCTCAGTGCTTCCTCCTTTTTAGAAATGCTTGTACTGAACACAGCGACTTTTAGTCCAAAAGCCTTCCCAAGCTTAATTGCCATGTGACCGAGCCCACCAAGTCCAATTACACCGAGAGACTTACCCAGTTGGTTCATCTTGTGACGCACCATTTGAGTGTATATTGTGATTCCAGCACAAGGCAATGGTGCTACTAAAGCCAACGGGTAGTTTTCTGGAATCCTGAAGCAGTACTTGTCAATGAAGCACCACAATTAAGTTTCCAAATCACACCAAAGGAGGAAGGGATTTCCCAATAGAATCAGCATCCCATCTTCTTTGTACAACGTGATTCAAATCACATTTTACTTGCTTAGAGCACAATTCAGCATCATGTGGTTTATGTGATTCTTTTTCTGACCACAAATTGCTTAAGACGAAAACTTCTTGCTGTAGCGACGAAAGTAAAGCCACTGCAACATACAGGAGGCCATATTCGATCAAAATTGAGAAAAGAGGCTTGCTCTAACAGAGGACACTGGAAGCATATTGCATATGCATGACAGATCATGTAATTTCTCTATTCCCCTCAATCATGTATCTAAGGGACACAATATTCCCGTGACTGTCAGATATAAGAATCCGTGAAAGCATGTACATTTTATTACCCATTTGATCTAACACTTACCATCTAACTCCTGGAAACAATCTAAAAAAAGGGAGGAAGAGGAGACAGAAGGTGAGAATTGAGCAATTTCCATCTCTTTCTCTCTTTTAATTAAGGGTTAATATCCTAAAAAACTCCAAATCGGTACACATGTGACAAATTTACCCCGATGGACTATCAAAAACCCTAAACTTATATATTTATGACAAATTTACCCCAAACTAATTTATTCGACCGCCAAAAAAAAAATTCAAAAATGGTAAATTTGTGACAAATATACCCTCCGCTAAATTGAATTAATACCATAGTAAACTGTGACAAACGGAGCGTAGAATCTCAAATTGATATACTAATCAACTGTCACATGTCATTTAACTTAATAATTTGACAGTAAAATTTAATGAAAATTAGTAGAGAGTAAATTTGTCACAAGTGTACCGGTTTATGGTAAATTTGTCAAATATATACCAATTTAGAGTTTTTGGAGGCCAAAAAAATAGTTTGGAGTAAATTTATCACGGGTATATCGGTTTAGGATTTTTTAGGGTATTAACCCTTTAATTAATTTAGTTTTAAATTTAATTTTATTAATTTTTCATGAAAAATTCATATGTTAGATTTATTGGCTCACATGTCATTGTCACTTGATGTGTATGATATATAGAATAGTCCAAGAAATTTGACTTTAGATACTTGGGAACCCGCGAATGGTCATACAGTGTTGATTACACATTCAACATGATGTATTAGCTAATCATAGTCCTCTAACGGTTTATATTTGCTTAATATATTTCAAGAATATCTATGAGTTAGACTTGTCCGCTCACACGCCACTGTCACTCGATGTATATGATATGCATAATAGTCTAAGAGCTTTGACGTTAGATACTTGGGAGTGTCTATGCTTGTTTTATGTCTATTATGCTTGCAATGCTACTTGTTTTGAGTGGACAATACAAATATTTAAGTCCATGTCAATTTGAACAATTTTCTTTATTATAGAGCAACAGTCTTTAATTTATTGTGTTCTTGACCACAAAAAACCAAATAACAAATAAGTATAAATTATTGTAATCTTTAATCTATTGTGTTCTTGACCACAAAAAACCAAATAACAAATAAATATACATTATTATAGGACCCACTCCATTAAAAATGTGTTGCTCACAACAACTTATTTTTTCTCATAATAACCCAAAGTTATGCTAGCAAAAATGCAATTTAATCCTAAAATTTGTCACGAAATGCAATTGAGTCTTAAAATTTTCAAAAAATATAATCAATTATAAAGATTTATCAAAATTGGTCCAATTTAAGTCATTCCATTGATTGCAATTTTTGAAAGTTTTAGAGCTCAATTATGCTTTCCTAACAAGTTTTAGGACTTAATTACAATTTTTTTAAAATTTTAGAACTTAACTGTAATTTATGATAAGTTTTAGGATTTCTAGTACACTTATCTTTTTTTTGTTTTTCACCTCATTAATCTTTTTAGCAACAATGAGCTTGACATATCTCTGTTTTCCGGATTTCAATGGCTAGGGAAACAAAGGGATGTCCTCTAATGAATCAACAATCTTCCCGCCATGGCAATGCCGGAAGAGAGATGAGTGTCTTACATAGTTAACAAAAATGTTCATGTTATAATTGGTAAGCATTCGCTTTGCCAACGTGCATGAACATTTCCGGCGATGAAACATTCATGAGGAGCCAGTAAAGACATCCTGTTATTTAAACCGGCAAAAGGATATCGAGCTTGCTCTATTGGCAAGTATATTGTTGTCAGATAAGCCCGATTAATCTGATATTTTCATACAAAAAATCGTCACCGAGGCCAACTTAATCCAAAATGCCAATGGACAGGCTTGGGTAAGCTAGTGGATAGGTACGCCGCTTTATCTTATGTTGTGTTATCTCACGAGAGATGGTGCTGCGTTCTCTTTAGAATGCACATGACTTGGGATAGGAAAACCTTAGGATCCGACTAGGAGGAAGGAAAAAAGCAATCTATTGTCGGGCCAATACAAGATCATTTCATGTCAAACTCCGCAGTCTTGAGGCCATGGAATCTGCGACATACTTGCTCATTCACAAGGACTGAGCAAATAAATTATAAAATAAGAGCAATGGTCGTCATTGATCGTCTGCCCTTTAACTGATTGGATTCTAAATATTTTATTTTCAATTGGGGTCTAAATATTTTATTTGATTCAATTGACTTCTAAACATTTCCAATTTTAGTCAATCAAGTCCCTCAAATATTATCCTCGGAAAGAGCCACATGGCTGTGATTTTCCGAGTGGCTAAGGAGATGCTTGAGGAGAAAACCTGTAGGAGAGGCGAAGCCATTCAAGCAGAACTCTCAAGAAGCCAATTTTTCAGACAATTTCTCAATCATCACATAGAAAAGTACCAGGATTTCATTACCCATTTCACTTATTTCTGCTGTAAAACTCACGAGTATCGAAGTACATCAGGCATAGTTTATTTGTACTCCAGCAGAGCAATTAAAAAGGCACAGATGATGTCTCCTCTAGCTGAAACTCCCACTTTTCCTCTCTGTGTGATCAGCTTTGCCAGCAACAATTTCCAACTACCCAAATTGATGTTGAAATTTAATCAAATAGACTCAGAGAAGAAAACAAACAAGAGAATTGTTGCTGTAACTTTCGTTACTTTATTCATCAGAACATAAGCCTATTAGTTAGGCAGAACATCCAAACCACTTAGCAAGAAAATAGCTATAGAACAACAACAAAGACCCACTAACATACCCCACTAACCAGAACATATGCAGAAACTAACTCCTAAAAACAAGCCACTTCCTATTGACTAGGACTCCACTATTACATTATTGAAGACACGGAAAAACTGAAAGTTAACTACTTCAACAATTGATGGTGTCACTTCAAGGAGTTTTCAATGTCGATCACGAATCGATACTTAACATCTCTCTTGATGAGCCTCTCTAGAGCTTCGTTGGCATAATCGATCGGTATCACTTCGATGTTTGGGTATATCTTCTGCGCTGCACACAGGTCTATCATTTCTTGGGTATCCTTTGTTCCTCCCGTTATGCTACCCGAAACAGTTCTCATATCTGCCAAAAGTTCACCATGAGCAACTTAGTTCACCTATCAGGTATGAAATTTCATTTAGTAATCAGACTTGAGAACAAAAACATACTGAGGTTAAGGCTGGCTGGACTGAATTTAACTTCGCTCGGGAAGCCGACCAATGCTAGAATGCCACCCGTCTTCAAAAGAGACATGTAAGGATCAAACGGGTGATCACCGGCTGCCGTGTCGATTATAAAGTCCAGGGACTTAGCAATGGCCTGTGTGCATTGGATTTATCAGATCACAACAGAATTTGACCACCATGGATCTCAATGTGGATAATTCTAGTTTTTCCTCTTTTTACCTTCATCTGCTCTAGGTCAGATGAGATAACGAAATGATCAGCCCCAAGCAAGCTCAGTGCTTCCTCCTTTTTAGAAATGCTTGTACTTAACACTGTGACTTTCAGTCCAAAAGCCTTCCCAAACTTAACTGCCATATGACCGAGCCCGCCAAGTCCAATTACACCTAGAGACTTACCAGGTTGGTTCATCTTGTGACGTATCATTGGAGTGTACACCGTGATTCCAGCACAGAGCAATGGCGCTGCTAGATCCATTGGGTAGTTTTCTGGAATCCTGAAGCAATACCTATCAATGAAGCACCACAATTAAGTTTCCAAATAACACCAAGAGAGGAAGTGATTTCCCAATAGAATCAGCATCCTGTCTTTGTTGTCTAAAAGGAATCAAATCACAGAGCCAGAAATCCTATCTTCCACATGCTTGGGAATTTTACTTGCTTAGACCACAATTCAGCATCATGTTGTTTCTGTGATCCTTGTTCTGACCACAAATTGCTCTAGACAAACATTTCTTGCTGTAGCAACGTAAATAAAGCAATTGCAGCATACACGAGGCCACACTCGATTAAAATTAAGAAAAGACACTTGCTCTAAGAAAGGAAACTGTAACACATCACATATGCTTGACTGAACACGTAATTTCTGGATTTCCTTCAATCAATTTCTCCAAAGGACTCAAGATTCCTGTGGCTCTATCAGATACAAGAATTAGTGAAAGCACATACATTTAGCTACCCATCTGATCTGATACTTATGATCTAACTCTAACAATCTAAGGACAGCTTATTCCATTCTTGACAATGGTTATTCAAAAGAAAGAATTTCTTTTCGCATTTAATAAAGCCAATTCTCCATTGAATGGTTTGAATGGTAATTGGATATAGAGGACTTAAAGACTCTCCAGAGTCATCATAGAAAGTATCTTTATCCCTTTCCACAAGATATAATTAATGCCTAAAAGCCATTCCTCACAGTCCTATGCATTATGCCACTTCTGGTCACAATCAGAATAAGAAGAAAATTAGCAGAGAAGAAGACATGACATGAAATCTTTTTTTGGCCACCATGATTTGGAATTCTGTCACAGTGCAAAATGCTGCCTAATAACACTGTGTCAATAAGCAATTACCTTTCATGGACGACAATGTGACTAGAATATCCTCCCTTTGTAACTGTACCGTCCGCATCGATTCCATCAAAAGTCAAAACTGACTTTTCACATTGGACTTCTAGCCTGTCATTGCAATACTCGCACTCTCTGCATGAATTGACATAAGTTCCCACACCCACATGATCGCCAACTTTGAAGCGTTGGACACTGGAGCCAACCTGTTTCACAATTCCAACTATCTCGTGCCTGAATCAATCAAAAAAATCATTTGCAAATTTTGTTCAGAGAATTATGAGGATGGTGCTAAGTAAAAAAGATTAACATTCGAATCACGCTGCATCCTACCCTGGCACCAGAGGATACTTGGAGTGTCCCTGCACATTCCTAGTCCAAGCCACATCTGCATAGCACACTCCGCAGTGCGTGATCTTAATCGAGACGTCTTCACTTCCCACGGCCCTAAAGAGATGATTCCCAAACAGGTGAGCACATAATCCAGTGACTAATCAGACTAGGGTACCTTTTTTTCCATTTTCAAGATCAACAAACTAAGCTTGACCTACGATTATCGAGAAAGCAAGAAACCAGAAATGAGAAAAGGAAAAATTCCATGAGTACAAGCATATTTGTCCATACGGTAGATACAACCTCAAATGCTCAGAAAGGCAGCCAGTACAGGATCCTCATGTCTGCCATGAAATTCTGAGTAACCCATTACCAACAATTCTCGACCCAGAATTCAGCGCATACACAACAAAAGAAAGAACGAAAAAAAATGAAATGGTCTGGACCGAAAACTGTCTCGCGTGAACACTGTACTGAGACTCTCGCATGAACACTTCGGTAGAAATCGAAAAAGAAAAAAAAAATGGCAATACCTGCGGGTGAATTTGTAGGGGGAGAGGAACCCAGAAGGGTCCCGGGCAGCCCAACCGAGGCAATCCTCCTTCCCACCCTCCGAGCTCATCTTCTGCACCTACACACCCAGCGAAGCAATCACGCAAACGGGTATGGTTAGATCCATCCAAAGAAGAAAGGGTGAGAACTCGAACGAGAGAGTGCCCAAGATCAGAGACTCGACGGGTCATCACTCGGCGACGACTCGAGTCACAACGAGCTCGCCATCACTCACCAACTCACTCACTCACCCACACCCACCTACCCAAGCACAACCCCACAGCAACTCAGAGAGAGAGAGAGAGAGAGAGAGAGAGAGAGAGAGAGATGACTACGGAGATGGAGATGGAGATGGAGAGAGGTTACGCGGTGGAGAATGCGGGAGCGCGGGGTGATGAGCCGAGCAGAGTCGAGGACAGGAGGTTGTTCAACGAAGACTTTGCCCCTTCCTACTTTGCAGGAAAGCTGCGAGTCGTCCTATGGATTTTATGGCGGTGGCCCCGGGCCCGAGATATCTGGGAAGGAAAAATTATCCGAAACCTTTTTTTTTCTTTTTTCTTCTTTTGGTGGCCCGAGCCTTATCCAATAACAACATGAAAATGAAAGATGAGTTGAAAAGAAATGAGCAGCAGCTGTCAAATTAAACATTTTTTCCATGTCTCGTTCAGGACTTGTCGCTCTCTTGACCCTTTTGAAATTGGAAGTGAAGGTTACCGGCTTCGACATGACCAATGTATAACTTGTCGCTCATGCTATATGGTATATAGAAATGAAAGATGAGTATAAAAAGAAATGGACGATTGCTGTCAAATTAAAACCTTTCCCAAGTCAACTTGCCGCTCCCCTTCCTTCCATTATAATCCTTTTTATAGTGGAACAGAAGATTACTGGCTTTGTCACAACCAATGTAAACCCTCCAAGGGGCAAGAGAACTTATGCAAAAAGTACAAAAATTAAAGACGAGTCGAAAAGATGAGGACGATAACCAAACGCGTGCAACTCAATTGCACTTTCGATAAGGATAAACCGTACCTCTCCTCATCATTGAAAGAGATAGGATTGAATGTAGACGTGATTGACATAGAGATTATCACTAGAAATTAAATAAAAATAAGTCTTTCTTGGTAACAGGATGTTTGTTCTCATGACCGTGTAGGTCTTTCTAGGTTCACTGACGCATGCCATGAGGTCACGGCATGTTATGCAACCAAAGATATCCATTCTATATTTCTATGGTAACTATCCATCGTTACCTCCTGTGAACCTAAGAAGAACAAAACCAATCCATAAAGCTGTGGAGGATCAAGAACAACCTGCCATAAGTTATTGATGAACTCAGTTAATTGTTCGAAGCCTTAGAAGCGAATCATTAAAAGTTTAAGCTACTAAAGTGTCAGATGCCAAACAGAAGGAAAATCTACAGAGCCAACATCTGGATCGGATCAATGATGGCATATCAACAACTAAGGGAAATATCTGCTACTAAATATTTATCTGAAACTAGAGGATCACGTTGCACTTGCATAACTCTGTTAACGCAGATCAATGGTCATGCTCCGGTTAGCTTTGTTAGAAGTTTGAAAACTCTACACGGACAGGCACTATTTACAAGAAGACGTGTTCCCTATGCTCATCTTTGTACTGAGCTGGAAATGCTTTTAGCAGATAGCTGTGCCTCCAGAAACAAATCGCATGAAGTAGCCCACAATTCTCGGGCAAGTCCGGTGTCGTACGAAACTGAAGAAGAGTTGATAGTCCGGCCCTTCCCACCAAAGAAATACACACCAGAAATTTCCTATTTTTGCAAGACAGCTGCTATTAGTAAGCACTGTTCCAACATATAATAGCAGCCACATAAGATTGATACCACAGATTATCAGCAGAGAAGGGAAAATCAATTCTGGAAACACACTGTCATACCGTAGAATCAACATTAATGGATTTTACGTCCAATGTTAGTGTGACCTCAGTTGAGGATAAAACGAGAGAGACTCATTCAAGATGGTTCAGATAAGTGAAGCAACAGTACAGGAATGCTTTACACCAGCCTATTTAGTGGGAAAAAATCACTGTCACCTATAAATGCAGCTGTGGTTGCCTATTGAGATGAAACCCAGGTGATTTCATTGCAGTCCCATCTAGCATATAGCAGAAATTAAAGATAATGATTGCAGTCAGAAAAACTCACAGGAGGGGCAAGAGCTGCATCCAGAACTGAGTTGGCCGCACCTTCAGGTGAATCCAAAAGACCCATTGCAGTTAAAAATGCAAAAGCTGTGTAGGACAGGTAAGGGGGAACTTCTCGCATGATACTGGTTTTCACTACTCCAGGATCCACAGCACTGGAAATAAAAAGGAAACAGGATAACATCTCAATTGTGCTGCCAGCATGTATTCATACACAAAACTTTAGAGAAAGACAATCTACAAAGCCTAAGGACATTTTCTCATTTATAATCAACTAGTATAGTATCTCTGAAAACAAAAACCAGGTTTTCGACTAAAAAGGGATAGCTCATGGATTTGTGGAAAGTGGAAAGTGGAAAGTTCAAATTCAAGTACCATACAAACTTAAGGGTGAGATTACACTGTCCTACAAGAATGCTTAAATCCAGAGTAGCAAAATTGTTGATACGTACAGAATGGAAACATGACAGGAGCTTTCCAAGTGAAGGCGTCGATGAAGTTCATATGAGAACAGCAGAAGGCATACTGCAAACAAACAGGAAACTCTTACTAAAATTGTGATAAGATGTGACATTTGCTTCTCAAATATTGCTGTATCGTTTATTCTATCCTTTCCTTTTTGGTGCTAGGCTTCTCGAATAAAACATGAAACTTACATTTTGAATAACCATAGATCTGTGCACATGGATACTGTTTCATCCTGAAGGAACTCTTCCCAATAACACTTTCCCTGTCAAACGTCGCACCACATACTGAAGAAGAGGAGAACCGAGGAAAAGGTGATTTTAAATAAAAATAAAAAACTATGACTCTAAACCTAGTATAACAATTGCACTAAGACAGAAACTGCACAGAGAAGTTGGACAGCAAGAAACTACAAGCAAACAATACCAACTATTTGACATCATAAAAGAGTTCTGTAACTTAGACATTGAGTACAGCTATATTGCACGTTCTAGTTTTAGCTTGCTATCTCAGGCACTGTTAAAGTCCTAGATGGGCACTGTATTTAGTTCACTAATTGAATGAAAAAATTGACATGCCATAAGGGTCAGCAAACCCGGGTTTCACAGAGGAACCTCCTTGCAGGCTGGCCACCAGCTGCAATCAGTGTTCCACAGAATTTGGCCAAACATGCAATATAAATGGAAGTGTTTCTGACCACAAAGTGAAAATATCTTACCGCTTCGATGTGTAAAGGACGTGACATTGACTATCCGAGATGGAACAGGACTGTTTCTGAGAAGTGGTAATAAATGCTTTGTCAAAAAGAATGGTCCCATGTAGTTCGTTGCCATCATCCTGGTGTATAAAGAGGTGGCAAGAAGAATCGACAGGAGATCAGGCAACAATGCATTATGAAAGACTGCAATTACTAAATTCCATTCCAAAAAGAGAAAAGCAAAACAGTGGGAGATGCCACTTGCTACCGTGGCAACAAATCTCCACAAGTAAACTACAAGTTGACAAGGTATATAGGAAAATCAAAATCACCAGAACATTAGACTTTCAATTGGGAAAGTGACAACACTATTATCGTTACTTCTTTAGAAATTAGAACATATGCATCTCATTAGTTAAATCTAAAACAACAGAATATATATATATATTCTCCACTGTGACTGCTGTAGTCTTTAGATTGCCAAATATTTGGATCTTTGGAAAGAATATTGCAAAAAAATTCCCATGGCAATAAGATAATTACTCATCGAAGCCTTCAGCTGTAATTCTGCAGGATGTTGCCAACATTCCAGCATTATTTATCAGAAGCTGGACTGAGGCGTGCATATTTGATTCCAACAGCCATTGCTCAAGGGAGCATCTGAAGTGTAAGATTGACTCGATAGATGATATATCAGCTTGAAAAGCTTTAAGATGGGCATCCTTATTGTGTTTACAAATCTCTGCCACTCTCTGTGACCCAAAAAAAAAAGAATCATTGAGAGCATCATGTAGAGCAAAGAAGCTAATACGGATGCCACACAACAAGTACCTCTGACAACCTGTGAGCAGACCGTCCAACTGCAGAGAAAGCATAAATTTCAGTTAAATAATTGTACCTGCATGGATCAAAACTCATTCTTCTTGTAACAAAGAAAAGATGCATTTTGCATTAACTCTAAGGACAACAAACAGTCATTCGTACATTATTTGTCACATTAAGCAATTGACAAGCTTTTCTCTTTGCTTGAATCACCAAGTAAAGACCAGAGAACATTCATATATCTACCCATAACTCTTCCTATGAGAGTGTTCATCACAGACTGGTGGCATTTTTTTTCCTCCCAATGTAGCTATCATCAAGATGATCCAGCACAAGCAATCACAGAAAATCCAGGCATGGGGTTGAACTAAGTGTTGCTACATCCATATCAAAGGAATGAGGAGGATAAACCACAGACTGCGACATTACCAAGGACAACAATGAAACCTTCTTTTGAAAGAGCATAAGCAGCCGCTGCACCCAAACCAGATGTAGCCTGCAGGCAAAAGGCAGAGAGAAAGCTCTCGGTAGGATAATCTAATTGAGGACATTTGCTACTAGCAAAAGAAATCCATCTTACGCCGGTGATAATGCAGAGAGGTCTCAGAGGAACTTCTATGTTGGCATTTCGAGGGTATGAAACAATTCGACCAAAAAGACCACGGCTGAAGAATTGCCAGTATGAGGCCAGCAAAGAGAACGTCCAAAGTACTGCCATTATCCAGAAGTCTACTGTACAAATGAAACGAAAAGCCTCAACCAACTCCTTTGACATTATTCTCATCTTTGCCACCATGGACTTCTTACCTGTGTTGGCAAAGTGAAAACAAAGACAAAACAAATTCAGGATACTAATAAATCCAACAGAAAAGTATATGCGCACGGTAAAGTCCTAAAGTTTATTGGATTAGGTAGTGGAACTCGAATTTAAAGCAAGTGAATGTCACAATTAAGTACTGGAGAGACCCAATCTACGGAGAAAACACGCACCCTTACATGACCAGTGCAGCAAAATGAGTGCCTTGTTATTTGACAGTCAGAGTTGAGACCTTGGTGTTCAGTCTACAGGAAAAGTTTTAGCAACCTCGAGAGAGGTAAGAACTAGGCAGATCTCACTATGCAACCATAAATCAACTAACTTCAGGTGTACTTTCAAACAAATTCTTTGACCAAGCATCTGAGGGAAATCAACAATACAGAGTTCAACATTCTAGTTCGTAAATCCTTTGGCCTTTTCATTGTCATGTATGAATGATGGTTTCCCTATTGCTTAGAATGTACAGCTTTGAAGTGTCTTAATGCCACCTTGTCTTCCCACCACAGCAAACACAGACCCAGGTAAAGGAATCAAATGTTAAATCCAGTCTTACTAAATTTACACATCACAACACAGAACCCAGTGAGCTTACTTCATCAGTTACAGTCACCGTGCTCACCCAGAGTAACAAGCACACCATCAAAAGTAAGATTAACAGAGATAGCAAATGATATAGCTTGTTTCAAAATGAAATTCTGTTCATTACCAAGCTCCACACCTTCCACATCAAAGCTTGACGGCTACTCACCCTCAACACACGCAGCTATAAAATTATCATCTACCAGCAGAACTCGTGAAATTCCACACAATTCAAACGGGCCTACACGCACGTCACCGACCTAGACACGTTCCCTATTAAACATTAAACAATCGCCACCCCAAATCATCTCCAAGCTCAACGTCCTCACCATGCAACAGCTCCAGAGCTCCAAAAAAACCCAACAAGTTTTTCGCCAACGTTCACGTCAACTCAAGCTCCCCCGCTCACTCCCTCCCTGACAGCACACACACCCCACGAAGCGCGGTCTAAGAAGCATTACGTCAAACACATTAGGACCATCGAAACTCCGGGCAGAGTTCTTACACGAACCCAACACAAATGGGCATCCACGAAAACAGGAACTTGCAGAGAGGCGAACGCGGGCGCTCGTGCAGATCACTGTAAAGCTATTGCAACGAAACGTGAAGGGTTGCGCGGGAAACGAAGGGCGACTCACGGGGAACGTGAAGGGTCGAAGGAACGAAGGAAGGCGAGAGCAGAGACGGGTCGCCTCGACTAGACACGGTTCTCGTCGAAACCGGAGAGTCTGAGATTGACTGCAGGAAAAATCCGAGCTTTACAAAAAGTTAGATGCTGGATGGGACGGATATTCGATTCCTCGACTCGAGTAAAAGCGCTGACACTGTAGCGCAAAACTTTTCCTAGCATATTAGGGAGAATTTAGTGGGAAATTTTCGTTTATCAAATTCGCGAACATGTTTTCCAAAAAAAGAAAAAAAAGAAATCACTAACATAATTTCATTCACTATCACACCTTTTGAAAAATCAAATCCATGCATGGGACCGATTAAATTTCATTCATCAATCAATACTCTTTTGTATGAGAATTTGAAGGAAGAATGACTCGCAAAATACATAAAAAAAAAATTGAAATAACAAATTTATGGAACATCACGAGATATGCAAAAATTAATGTAAACGAATCATAGATTACATTTTCTTTATTACATTTGTGTGATGTAAACTATACTGGAATTATTTCTTGTGAATCTTGAGATTGGTAATAATTGTGTCAACATTTGGAATCCTATTAGGGATAAATATATTGAAAATATTAAAATTTGTCACAAAGTCACAATTTAGCCCTAAAATTTGTAAAAAAAAAAATACAATCAAATTCTAAAATTTGTTACGAAACTGTAATTGAATTCTAAAACTTTAAAAAGGTACATCTAAGTTTTAAATTTGTTGACATTTTTCGTTTGTCAAATTTGATGGAGTTTATAAAAATATTTGATTATATTAACTTGTCAAGTTGGCTTGGGCCAAGTTTGGCATACCTATAGTCTGTCGGACCCATGTTAAGGTCTACTAGCTTTGACCCTCCCTAACTTTTGGGCTGGATTGGGTCGCTGCGCCCAGCCCTTGCACGATCTCTCTCTCTCTCTCTCTCTCTCTCTCTCTCTAAACTTTCCCTCTGTTTTTTTTTTTTTTTTTTTGGTTACTTTAACATTTTTATTTGTCTTTTGAATTAATGATCTCACGTCGCATGGTTCGAATTACTGGGGTGTTTGAACTGAAACCAAAACCTAACCAAAATTTCATGCATATTTTATTTGATTTGATTTTGGTTCGGATAATAGAAAGACAATCGTTATTTGTTTTCGATTCGGTTTGGTTAACCTAATCGAATTGAAATCCTTAATAAAGATAAATGTGCAACTTAAAATCTCTCCTTTTTCTCACCTCTTATTCTATTCGATTCCAATAAGCAAGGTAAAAATCAAAAAATCAAAAACTAAAAACCGAATTGAATCGAACCAAATTGGATTTTCGGTTCCGTTCATATTTGGTTCAGATTGCGACTCAGTTTGGTTTAATTGCTTACCTTATCAATTCGGTTTGGTTCGGAGTTTAGGAAATTCGAATTGAATTGAACCTTTGACACCCCATTAGCCACATTGATGAAGTCATGTCTATAATTCAACCGTGTTAATTATGATAGTTGACGACATAGTCGGCAAGATGCGAAAGATATAGAAATACATCAAAAGAACGAAAAAATAGTTAAGAGGACCCAAACGCAGGAAAATCAATACTATATCGAGGGCTAAAAATTGCGATTAACTAAATTATACATCAAAAGAGGGAAACAAGGAGAACTAACACGACCATTCACAACAGCAGTGACAGCTGTGTCCATGGAGAATTTTTCTTACACAACTACCACAGGTGGATCCAAGCTAATTTGCTATCTATCTAATCCGGGGTGAAAACGGTCGGGCCTTGGTTCGGAGCCGTCGAGGACACACGACCATCCTCAACGCTCCAAGCTCGTCCTCCTCCGGCGCAGTGGCTCGGCCTCGTATCCTCTAAGCTTCACGGCTTTGTAAGTCACGGCGCCAGCTATGGCTCCGAGCGGAGGAGCCACCATGTACATCCACAATCCTTTGTAGTTCCCTGCGGCCACGGCCGGGCCGAGAGTCCTCACGGGGTTCAGGGAACCTCCGGTCGGCATCCTGCATTTCCCGGGAACATTGTTAAGGAACATTATGAAAGCTAAAATTCTGTAACAACGCGTCCATACTTGCACGCCCAAAGGTAAGTAGTTTCAATACAATGCTCACCCCGTCACAAGAACGCCAAGCAGCACCGTTGCTCCGATTGCAATACCTGCCAAATCTCCTACCTATCATCAGAAAAAAGGAACAGATGTAAGTGAAATGGATACATGCTGTATATAGATGCCACGAGTACAGATAGAGGAAGAGTCGATATGCAGCATGGCAACGTACAGCACGAGTGTCGGTCACCACCGCGACGATCACGAACGCGAGAATGAAAGTGGCGAGAAACTCGAGAGCAAACGCCTGTCCGATGTCCACCGAAGGCACCGTGACGCCGCCGTTGGCAAAGGGATGGAAAACGCCCTTGAGGACGTAGGAAGCACACATCGAGCCCGCAACCTGCGCGGCGATGTAGCCAGGCACTTGGATCCATGGAAAGTACCAGATCACAGCGAGGGCGACTGTCACCGACGGGTTCAGGTGGGCTCCCGAAATGTGACCGATCGAGAAAGTTATGATCATCACGGCGAGCCCGGCGCATGCCGCGTTCCCAAGCAACGTCTCTGCTCCGCCGTACTTTTGGTTCACAATGGGCCCGCCCACCGCGCAAAGTACTAAGAAGAAGGTTCCAACGAACTCCGCTCCGACCTACGCGGTTCATGTAAATCTAAATAAGAAACTCTATCCTATCTTTCTTTCTTGGTTTCACTCGCTATGAAAATGCATAAGAATTATCAGTTTATGCTGCATCAGCTAGCGAGCCTGTCTAATCTTTACTGATCTTTGAGGTCGATTGGGCTTTACCTTCCGCAACCAATCATACTTATCCGGCTGGAGACGCCGAACACCTTCAGTTGCACCGTCACTCGGCGCACACCACTTGCACTGTACCACGGACCGGTCCTCCGGCAACGATGAGTCCACTTGCAACGTCACAGATGCCGGTTGGCACATCTTCTCTTGCCTGGACAGTTCGCTGGAGATTAAGGGAGACCAGAGGTCGTGAAAAAAGGATCAAGAGATCGATGGGAAGAGAGATCAAGTCGAGGGAGAGCCTTCAGTCTGTTGCCTCCGTTTATGATAGTTGATGGCAGCGACCCCAAAAGCATTTTATAGGAGAGAAGACAACGGCTTTACACATCGCCAACATCATCTTCTTGTTCACTAGTCTGGCTTGTTGACTTGCTCCTGAGGATTCGGTCATTCGTAGTAGTTCAGACCGTCTGTATCTTGACTAGATCAAGGGTTACTCTACACAGGTAATGATTTGACTCGGTTTGGCGTGCTCAGAAAAACTTGGAGGGCACGTTTCTATTTCTGAAATTTAGGTTTGCAAGTCTACATTTGTGGACCTGATAATGACTATATAAGACCGATTCTATAAAGAGAAGATCCATCAAAACGGTATTTTCTTTTTTCTTAATTCTTTTTTTTTTTGCGGGAGGGGGGAGCGTTAGATTTGTGCCAAAGTTGGTAAGCGTTGAAAAGTCAAGTATAAATGGGATTTCAAGGGCGCGACGAATCGATTGATGGCTTCGCTTTTCTTTAAGAGATTTTGGGAAAGAAAAGGAATGAATTTCAGGGGTACTTAGGACGTGCGATAAAATTTCTACTTCTCTATTTCTCTATTTCTCTCGTTCTCCGCGTGTTTGGAATAAAATCCGTTTGATAACACAATTTAATTTTTCTATTTCTAGAATAGATTTCTATGACAGAAATAGATTTGAAGAAGAAATCAAAAACTAAAATTTTTAACTTCTCAATTTCTGAAATAGAAACTGAGAAACCAATTTCTGACCAGAAATCAATTTCTGTTTCAAAAATTTTGTCATGCGCAACCTTAGTTTAGTAGCTACAAAAGTTGGTAAATAACTCTAATTTTTAGTTGGTAGTTTCATATGAGAGTTTTGTGAATTTGAAGTGTAGGCAAGTTATACAAATAAAAGTTGTTTTGTTAATACAAAAATTGGCAATTTGCAAGCTATTAGAAAAAATTGATAATTTCATAAAAGTAGCGGTAAGTTATCGATAAGCTATTTGGAAAAAAAAATTCATTATTTATTTTCTTAATAATAATTTTTCTACATTTAGCTCTTGCGTCAACAACACTAATCGAAATTTACCAGCATAAAAGAAAACATCCGTATTTTTTTTACACGGAATATATGTGCTAGCTTGTTAACCATATTCTTCAATAAATAATTATTAGGAATATTTAGAAGCACGATGCCTTTAGTTTATTCAAAGTAGTAATAAACCTATTACAACGCGATTATCAAATTTAGGTTTCAGTGTTTATCTAACTCGGTAACTTACAACATGATTTGCTTACCAAAATTATCATGCGTCTTATAAGAGAATTCACATTCATCAACCACATTATCAGCTTGTGTGGACAATTACCACTATTTCAAATCCAAAAACAAACTATATCTACCTAACAAGTCCGCTCTGGGTTGGTTTTGTGACTTGTTCAAACTGATCTCTTAAGCACAATGAGGACAGAAAGAAAAGCATGCTCATGGGAATCGTTCACGATTGTAATATATACAATATTTTGAAGTGGGGTTTAATTTAAAAATTTGTATAATCGATTGCATACTCTTTCAAGTTTACGACAAGAATCGACAACGACGCTTGCATGACATCGTCAATGCATGTTGATGCTGGTCGTCAATGCATGTTGAAAAGGCACAAAACCATACATCCTCGTTGTCTGTACTTTTGACAATAAGTTTGCCCTTGCCCCAGCTTTTTGTTGATCTATTTTAGTTTGGAAGAATTATCAAAAATGTCTTAAACCTATTGCAATTATGCCAATTCAATCATAAACTTTTTTTTTGGCTAATTTAGTCTTAAACATTTTACAATTACGCTAGTTTAGTCCATTCGACCAAAATTAGCCAGCTGGCGTTGACGTGGACACCGACCGACGAACGTTGACATGGCATTTTTAAATTATTTTTTTGAATTTTCTTAATATTTTTTTGAATTTTTAATATTTTCTTTTTCCATCCACTTTTCCTTTCTCCCTGGCTAGCGTCGGCCAGAGGCCAAGGCCGGTGAAGTTGGCCTCACCAACCAGCCTCCCATTGCTAGGCGAGGCCCCACTAGATCTAAGGTGAGGGTCGACCTCGCCAATGGTTGGCGAGGCTTCTCGCTCAAGGATAGAGAGGCTCGGCCTCACTAGATTTGGCCACAGTGGTCTCGTCCAACCTCTAGTGGGGCCTCGCCTAGCCAAGGCGAGGGGTTGACCTCGCCAAATCTAGCGACAACGGCCTTGCTATCGCCGGGCGAGGCTAACTTGGCTGGCCGGAGGAAGGAGAATGTGGAAAAAAAAAAAAAGAAAAAAGAATTCAAAAGTTCAAAAAATATATAAAAATTCGAAAATAAAAAATTATTTAAAAATTTCCACGTCGCTTTTTTGCCGATGGCTGTCATCGACAACCATCACTTTGCCGTGTCGGTCAATTTTGGCTGGTTGGACTAAAGCTGCACAATTATAAAAAATTTAAGATTAAATTGATTAAAAAAATTTATGACTGAATTTGCATAATTGCAATAAGTTTATAACTTTTTTTAGTAATTCTCCCATTTTAGTCTCTGTAGTTTACTAATAACTCCTCCATTTACTTACAAAAACCGGTGTATCAATGTCTAGCACGATTGATTGCGCATAAATGGGATGGGAGATCTTTCTATCCGCCGGTTTCTTCTCTCGACGTCTCAATCTTTCTCAACCATTGATTTATAAAAGAGACTGAGGAAGAACTCCATAACCCCGACTTCACAATACATAGACGAGAAGGGCAAACTAGCCAAGTTTCTAAGTGGTAGGAATGCATAGGATGGAGACCTTGTACATTTAGGGATTCTTTTCATTCCTTTCCCTTTTTCCTTTTCCAATCTGCCCTTCTCTTCATCGCCGCCTCTATTGCGCCCTGCACATTGTGCACACAGATGCCGTCATTGTCAAACTCCGTCTCCATCGAATGATATCATGGCTTGTCGTCGCATCCAATGCCCCCGCGGGGGAGTGCGACACACAATTCTTGAGGGATTTCCATTGTGTTTGCCATCGTTGGAATGTAGCTAGCTACCATTCATCGCAAAGACAGAGATATAAGGGCGACATGAGTAAGGAACCATACAATTAGCAAGCCTGCGACACCCACCTTTAGGTTACGGCTGCTAGAGAATGAATAATCAAACTTAAGGTCAATTGCTCTAATGCTTGTCTTGGCTGCCAAGTACTTGAAAGCCTCACTCGTCGATTTGAAAGGGGAAAAGAAAGACTTAAGGGAAATACCCTCTTGCTTAGGATATGATTGGGTTCTGTGGACATCATCAATAGACCATATCTGAAATTCCTCCAATGTTTGGCCTCCTCTTGCTAAATCTGTCAATTAAGAAGTGAGACTTCAGCATGATCCAGGCAAAAGAATGCAATTTTTGAGACTAAAATTCTTTTTCAAAAAGTTTGGCACATTTCGCTAATGTTGCATCATGATTCACGCCCAAGGAGATGCGTGAAGAAGAGTTGTTTATCAACTGCCTGGATTGGCCTCATTGAAGAGATTTCAAGGCATCGAAGCTGTCCCATTTAGCATTTCGCTGATATGAAACGTATGTCTCTTAGATAATTTGAAGGAGAAAGAACGTTTAAGCCCAGGTTTCATCGCTCCCCACCTTTCATTTGACTTCAATTAATTTCAAGGTATTAACAAGTGAGCAGTATCATAAGATTAAAACCAGTGTTGCGACCTAAATTTTAAGTACACCACCTAAAATTAGGCTAACTTAGCTCGGGCTCTCCGAAGCCTATACCAATTCGCGATTTAAGTTAAAATATTTAGCATGCAAAAGGAAGTCACCATTAATCAGTTTACGATAGGTCGATTAAACACCTAAGTAAAATAATGTGAGATTTATTTTATTTCTACGAACCAGAGATTTTGAGTACAGAAACTTGGTTACACTAGACTTTTCTAATACTCTTTTGGTACCTACAGCAAGCTCGTGGGCCCTGATCTTGACATTATCCTCAGTTCGACGACTCAATGGAGATTAGCCGAAACCAGAGAGAAGGTCAAACGTCGATTCCTAGGACGCGCGAGAGATTAGCGAGAAGAAGAGATCGATGGAGGGTGCTTATAACGGCGAGCGTTCAGACGGAAAGCATTTTCTATGGAAAGTTAACGGCATTACACGTCTCCATCGTCTTCCTCTTCTCCACTAATTAAGCCAATCATTTGCTCATAATGCAATAGTTTTTATGCTTATTCCTTTAATAATTTTAAGAAAAATAGCCATCGTTTCCTCCGGACCGGACTCGACGTAATCCTGAGTTCTAGGTGTTGTGTCTCTATACGTCAGCTTGCGAAGCCTGTCCTATGTCCCTTCTCAAAAAAAGTAACACAAATAATCCCCGAGCTTTGGCAGTTCATGGCACAATGTATAATGAGGTCATTGAACTTTTAAATTGTTTGACGTAATCCTTAAATTTTTGACACCTCTTATTGAAACTTAAATTTTGCCATTTTCATTAACTTTTTATTGCATAGAAAAATCCAGGGTTGACCCAACCCTAAAAAAATGTTAGCTAAAATATATTTAGTTTTTAGGAGCAATTTTATTATTTGATAACATTGATAGTGATAGGTTCATATAGTTGCATCGGATCGGTGACGAATGAACTCAGCTTAGGGAAGTTCTAAGTTAAATCAAGCTAAGTCCGTAAGAACGTGGAATTCGGACTAGCTTGATGGATACTCACCGTAATTGGAGATTATATGGGCATTGCTCCTATCGAACTGATTGAGAAATATAGTCTTTATTCCGCTCTGGGTAGGTTCTGTGACTTGTTCAAACTGATCTCTTGAGCACAATGAGGACAGAAAGAAAAGCATGCTCATGTGAATCGTTCACGATTGTAATATATACAATATTTTGAAGTGGAGTTTGGTTAAAACTTTGTATAATCGATTGCATACTCTTTCAAGTTTACGATGAGAAGCGACAACGACGCTTGCATGACATCGTCAATGCATGTTGGTGCTGGTCGTCAATGCATGTTGAAAAGGCACAAAACCATACATCCTCGTTGTCCGTACTTTTGACAATAAGTTTGCCCTTGCCCCAGCTTTCTGCTGATCTATTTTAGTACAGGAAAATTACCAAAAAAAAAAAAGTCTTAAATCTATTGAAATTGTGCCAATTCAATCATAATTTTTTTGGCCAATTTAATCTTAAATATTTTACAATTATGTCAATTTAGTCCATCCAGCTAAAATTGGCTTGTTGGTACTAATGTGGACATTGGTTGGCGACAGCTATCCAGCGAACGCTAACATGGCATTTTTAAATTAATTTTTTGATTTTTTTTTGAATTTTTTTTCGATTTTTTAACAGTAGCATTCTATGGAATACTTTTTGCGAACTCATGTCGACCACATCTCATCGACTTTGGAACACGCTTGGTCAACCTTCTCCAGGCACTTACATTCTCTTTGTCAATCCCCCAAAAATCACACAAACCGCTACAAAACTATCACAGGTGGATCCTCGCTAATTGCTATTTATCGTGGTGGAGCAGTCGGGTCTTGCATCTCGAGGACCAACCATCCTTAGCATCTGATGCTTACTCTCCTCCGACGTGGCGGCTCAGCCTCATGGCCTCTAAGCTTCTGGGCCGTGTAAGTCGCGGCACCAGCTATGGCTCCAAGAGGAGGAGCCACCATGTGCACCCACAATCCTTTGTAATTCCCCGCGGCCACGGCTGGGCCGAGAGTCCTTATGGGGTTCATGGAAGCCCCGGTCGACATCCTATCATCACGGTGTTACGTATTCGGATTTCTCTCTATGTTTTTACAAAAGGTATGAACAAATGAAAACAATTCTTACCCTGCTACAAGATTGTCAAGCAGCACTGTTGCTCCAACTGCAATACCTGCTAAATCTCCTACCTGTCCTCATGCAAGTGCAACCAGGATATGGTTGGAGAGCTTTTGATGATTAATGGAATGAAACGAGCATGGATAGAGGAAGGGCGAATATGCGACACGGGCGACGCCATACCGCGTGAGCGTCGGTTGCCACTGCGACGCTCACGAACGTGTGGAGGAAAGTGGCGAGAAATTCCAGAGCTAACGCCCGTCCAACGTTCACCGAAGGCACCGTGACAGCGCTGTTCACCAAGGGATGGAAAACCCACTTGAGGACGTAGGAAGCACACATCGAGCCCGCAGCCTGCTCGGCAATGTAGACGGGCACCTGGATCCATGGAAAGTGCCGAGTCACCACGAAGGCGATGGTCACCGATGGGTTCAGGTGGGCTCCCGATATGTGACCGACTGAAAAAATTATGACCGTCACAGCTGCTCCAGCGCACGCCGCGTTCCCAATCAACGGCTCTACTCCACCGTACTTTTGGTTCACAATGGGGCCAGCCACCGCGCAAAGTACCAGGAAGAAGGTTCCGACAAACTCCACTCCAATCTGAATCATTCGTGTAAATCGAATTAATAATTTCTATCCTGCCTTTCTTATTCTGTTTCACTTTTCATGGAATGTGAGGATAGTTTAGTTTCCATACTAAATCTAGACAAAGCGTCCCGCTAACTTATTTAGCCGCCTAATCTTACTCGCGTTCGAGTTTTATTGGGGTTTACCTTCCACAACGGATCATACTGATCCGGCTTGAGATGCCAAACACCCTCGGTCGCATCGTCAATCGGCACGCCCCTGGGTCGTATCACAGACATGTCCCCAGCAACGTCAAGTCTGTTCCTACAGCAAGCTCGTGGGCCCCTGATCTTGACATTCTCCTTAGTTCGACGACTCGCTGGAGATTAGCTGAAACCAGAGAGAACGTCAAACGTCAAAATTCTTTTTCTAAAAGTTTGGCACATCCTGCTAATGTTACATCGCAATTCACGCCCTAGGAGATGCGGAAAGTCTTATGGGAGAACGGTAATAATTCGAACAATATCGAATCAACGTAGTAAAATAAAATAATCTCCCATCTTGTGTAAACCTAATATGAATCGATATAGTAGAGTAAAATAAATACCAAGCACGCGAACACAAGACGATTTTTTTACGTGGAAAACCTCCTCAATATAAGGAGATAAAAAAACCATGGGACCAGAGTCCACCTGAAAATCTTCACTATCAATAAAATTGTTCTTCTCTAGCAAATACTAGAGGTACATAGCAGCAAACACTTCAAGAACATAATTCTTGGCAATACACATGAACTTCACAAGAGATCAATGATAAATCTGACCAAAAACGTAGGTTTTGATCAATCCACGAAAAACCTGATGTATGGAGCTTCAAACGAAAATCAAATCATGCAGATTCGATAAAATTGTGCTACTAACATGCTGACAAAATTTCAGCTCAATCGACCACGAATCGACCTCCAACGCCAGCTTGATGTAAATCGAGATATTGCCCCAAACCCCAGATTTTCTCGCTTTCTCTTTTTCTCTTTATTCTGTGTCCTTTTATCTTTCTACCTCTTTATATAGATAGTGAGAAACCCTATTTCCTCATATAACTTATTATATGGGCTCAAGCCCTTTTGGGCTTGCAACTCATTAGGCTTTCTCCACATAGGAGTGAACACGGCTAACAAATCTCCCCTCACGACAATGTGGAGGGATTCACCATCCCTGTTATCAAACGGCAATGTTCAAGCTTCTCTCTTGGTAGAGTCTTCGTCATCATATCAGAGCCATTATGATCCGTATGAATTTTCTCAAGTTCCAACAACTTTTCATCTATAACATCCCTTATCCAATGATATCTAACATTAATATGTTTCGATCTAGAATGAAAAGATAAATTCTTACCAAGATGAATTGCGCTTTGACTATCACAAAATAGCACATACCTCTTTTGCTTGAATCCAAGTTCTTCTAAGAACTTCTTCATCCATAGCATCTCTTTACTAGCTTCGATCAACGCAATAAATTCAGCTTCGGTTGTAGAAAGTGAAACACACTTCGCAATCTTGACTTCCATGACACAGCTCCACCCCCAAAAAGAAATCAAATAACCAGAAGTAGATTTACGAGTATCAATATCTCCTGCCAAGTCGGAATCTGTGTATCCAACTAACTCAAGTTTCCCGGTCCCGAAACTGAGTTTCAAATTTGAAGTTCCCCGAAGATACCTCATAATCCATTTCACTGCATTCCAGTGCTCTCTACCTGGATTTGACAAATAGCGACTAACAATACTAATTGCATGCGCCAAGTCTAGGCGTGTACATACCATCGCATACACTAAGCTTCCTGCAGCTGAAGCATAAGGAACACTTTCCATATCTTTCTTTTCTTTATCAATAGTAGGACTTTGCATCATATTTAACTTAAAGTGGGTAGCAAGAGGAGTACTAACCACTTTAGCCTTGTCCATGTAAAATTTCTGAAGGATCTTCTCGATATATTTCTCTTGCGACAAAAACAACTTCTTAGCATCTCTGTCTCGGGTAATTCTAATGCCAGGAATTTGCTTCGCCGAGCCCAAATCTTTCATGGCAAAAGACTTGCTCAACCGTTTCTTCAATAACTCAATTCTTGAAGCATTCCTACCAACAATCAGCATATCATCAACATAAAGCAAGAGAATAATAAAATCACCATCAGAAAATTTTTGGACAAACACACGTTATCTCGAAAGTCTTCTTATAGCCTTGTTCTGTCATAATTGACGCAAATTTCTTATACCACTGTCTCGGTGCTTGTTTTAGGCCATAGAGACTTTTCTTCAATTTGCATACATAATCCTCTTTCCTTTTCACTTTGAAACCCTCAGGTTGTTCCATGTATATCTCTTCCTCCAAGTCACCATATCGGAAGGCCGTTTTAACATCCATTTGCTCAATTTCTAAATATAGGCTAGCTGCCAAGCCTAGTACCATACGGATAGAAGACATTTTTATTACCGGAGAAAATATATCATCAAAATTAATACCCTTTCTCTGACCAAATCCCTTAACAAGCAATCTAGCTTTGAACTGTGGTTGTGCAGTATGTTCATCTTACTTCAACCTATATACCCACTTGTTCTTCAAATCTCTTTTACCTTTAGGTAATTTCACCAATTCAAAAGTATGATTATCATAAAATGACTGCATCTCATCTCGCATAGCATCGAACCAATTGCTTTTGTACTCATCTTCTATTGCTTCTGCATAACACTCTGGTTCACCCGCATCGAGTCAATAATACATACTCATCTTCGAATACCTGGTGGAAGGTCGTCGGTCTCTAATGGATCTCCAAACTGGAACATCCAAAGGAACATCTAATTGAGCCTCGGTTTCGGGAATAGTATTATCTATCTCAACATGTTCAGGAACATGTTCGTTATTTGGAACATTGACTTCCTGCTGCTCTTCATTAACCTGTGTAGGAATATTTGTAAGAGGAACTGGATCTAAATCAACCAGATTATCACTAACCTGTGGTGCTGAAATCATCTTCGATTTCTCAATATCCTCTATTGTTTGATCTTCCATAAACACAACATTTCTGCTTAAACCAATAAATATGCACTGTCGTGTTTTCACATTAAGTTTAGACCTCTCATCTTTAGGAATATGCACAAATGCTTTGCACCCAAATACATGCAAATAATCATAAGAAACTTCTTTGCCTGTCCAAACTCTATTAGGAACATCAAACTCTAAAGGAACGCATGGAGTAAGATTTAATATATGCACAACTATACTTAAAGCCTCACCCCAAAAGGATCCAGGTAGCTTTGACTGTGAAAGTAAGCATCTTACCCTTTCAACCAATGTTCTGTTCATTCTCTCAGCTAAGCCATTTAACTGAGGCGTATTGGGAGGTGTCTTTTGATGTCGAATACCTTGTTGTTTGCAGTATTCATCAAAAGGTCCAATATACTCTCCCTCGTTATCAGTTCTGATACATTTCAATTTCTTTCCAGTCTGTCTCTCAATTAAAGCTTGAAATTGTTTAAAAGCATCTAACACTTGATTTTTAGTTTTCAAGGTATAAATCCAAATTTTCCTTGAAAAATCATCTATAAAAGTAACAAAATAAAGAGAGCCACCAAGTGATTTTGTTTTCATAGGACCGCAAACATCAGAATGCATTAAATCCAGTATACCTGACTTTCTTGAAGGAGGGGAGCTTTTAAATGCAATTTTGTTATGTTTTCCTGCTAAACAGTGAACACACTTCTTTAGCGCTAAACTTTTCAATCCTGAAAGGAGCTTTTTCTTGGCCAATATTGACAAACCCTTCTCACTGATGTAACTGAGCCTCTTATGCCATAACTCAGCTACATCTTCACTATCTACTGCATTAATTTTGTCTGTGGACAACTTTGCCTGCATAATGTATAACGAAGAATATTTTTCACCTCTAGGCACAACAAGAGAACCTTTGGTGAGCTTCCATTGACCATTACTGAAGGTGCTGCAATACCCCTCATTATCCAACCTGCCTGTAGAAATCAAATTCAAGTGGATATCAGGTATATGTTTAACATTATTCAATACTAACCTTGTACCATTGCTGGTTTCTAGGCACACATCACCGATGCCTACAGCTTGAGCTAGTCCATTGTTTCCCATCTTCACAGATCCGAAGTCACCTGACCTGTATGATGTAAAGAAATCTCTACAAGATGTAGCATGAACGGATGCACCACTATCAATTACCCAACTGGTCTCATGAGAAACAAAATTCACCACATCACCATCAAAAATAGTGAGAAAGTCTTCTTTAAGTACAGCAACACGATTGTCATCACTTCATTATCACTTATCTTCTCTTTACCTTTCTCCTTTTGTTTCTCCCTTTTTAACTAGCGATAAAACCTCGAATATGTCCCTTCGATAACAATAATGGCACTCAACATTAGCACATTTATTATACTTACCTTTGCTTTTTGTCTCGACTTTTATCTCTATTTCTCGGACCTCGAGACTCACTTCTCCCCTTTTCTTAACAACCAAGGCATCGAATGTGACGAGGACGATCCCCGTGTCTTCCTTCTCATCTCTTCATTCAAAATACTACTCTTGGCCAAATCCATGGTAATTGTACCATTCGGGCGAGAATTAGACAAAGATGTTCAAACGTCTCCCATGAGTCTAGCAAAGTACCAAGCAACCATAGTGCTTGTATCTCATCATCAAACTTGATTCCCATCGCAGCCAACTGATTTATAATTCCTTGAAAAGAATTTAAATGATCAATCAAACGAGTACCATCATGATATCTCAAAGCCATCATTTGTTTTATCAAAAATAACTTATTATTCCTAGTCTTTCGAGCATATAACTGTTTGAGCTTATCCCATAAACTGCGTGCATGTGTTTCCTCAATAATATGGTTCAAAACATTATCATCTACCCACTGCCTGATATAACCACACACTTGACGATGAAATATAAACCATTCAACATCGGTTTTATTCTCTGGTTTCTCCTCAAAGCAAATACATGCAAATAAAAATCTTTCACATATAAAAGATCTTCCATCTTCCCTTTCCAAATATGATAATTCGAACCATTCAGTGTAACCATTCTACTCATATTCGTTTCCATTGTTTAACACAAGGCAGAAAAATCAAGCAATAACCTGGCTCTGATACCACTCTGATGGGAGAACGGTAATAATTCGAACAATATCGAATCAACGCAACGAGAATAAAATAATCTCCCATCTTGTGTAAACCTAATAGGAATCGATATAGTAGAGTAAAATAAATACCAAACACGCGAACACAAGACGATTTTTTTACGTGGAAAACCTCCTCGATGTGAGGAGATAAAAAAAACCATGGGACCGGAGTCCACCTGAAAATCTTCACTATCAATAAAATTGTTCTTCTCTAGCAAATACTAGAGGTACATAGCAGCAAACATTTCAAAAACATAATTCTTGGCAATACACATGAACTTCACAAGAGATCAAGGATAAATCTGACCAAAAACGTAGGTTTTGATCAATCCATGAAAAACCTGATGTATGAAGCTTCAAACGAAAATCAAACCGTTCAGATTCGATAAAGTTGCGCTACGAACATGCTGACAAAATTTCAGCTCAATCGGACCACGAATCGACCTCCAACGCCGGCTTGGATGTAAATTAGATACTGTTTCCTTTTCTGCTGCTACATCTTTATATAGATAGTGAGAAATCCTATTTCCTCATATAACTTATTATATGGGCTCAAGCCTTTTTTGGGCTTACAACTCATTGGGCTTCCTCCACATAGGAGTGATCCCAGCTAACAGAAAGAAGAGTTACTCATCAACCGCCTAGATCGCCCTATTTGAAAGAGACTCAAAGGCGTCCCAGGCTCCCAGCTGCCCCATTTCGAGCTTCGCTGATGCGAAACAGTATGTCTCTTGGATAATTTGAAGAAGAGAGAGAACGTTTAAGCCCAGGTTTCGGCGCTTCCCACCTTTCTTTTGACTTCGAATTATTTCGAAGCATCAACGAGTGACCAGTGCCATAAGATTAAAGTCAGTCTCTAGTTCAACTTGATGAAGTAATCATTCAACAGAAAAAAAAAAAAAAAAAAAAAAAAAAAAAAAGGTCACCGACGTTGTTTTGACATCCGAGTCGATCACATGCTTGAGCAGGAATGCTGATGCCGAACTTCATTTTTAAATGCCAGTTTGCCTTGATCATCATTTTCGAACTTCATGGATTGGAATTTCCAGAATCATCTTCTTCTCACCATGAAACAGCTTGAGATCTCACAAAGCAGGATCTGTGCTTTCAAATCGTGAACTCTGTGGCGATAGTCTCATTCATGGAAAACATCAAAAAGCGAGATGATTTACATAAACACGTTCTCATCAGAATTAATGTCGATCGCATTGCTTTAATCCTAAGTCTTGGCTCTCGCTCTTTTTCATTTTTGGGTCATTTCAGGTCCGAAGATATCGCCACTGTTGACGTATACACCGCCAAAGGCCTCCTAATCATCGGCCACCGCTACTTAGATGTGACGTCAGAAGTTAACAGACGGTATTTTCCTTCATGTATCGGCATCTTTTTCAAATCGAGTTGGGATGAGAAATGTGAAATCTCAGTACAAATTGAGGGTTCGAGTGCAATGACACAGGACGGACGGAGGAGTTCAAATGGAACCACAATGAGAATGCAGTGAATGTACCTAACATGTTCTTCACCAGATGGAAGAGTATAAAATCCTGAATTTCTGACCCAAGTAGCTGCTGTCTGCAACAAAGGAGATCACTTGGTCGTGGCATGTAGCTCTCAACCCCCGGTTCAGTGAACTCGTTGTTTGGTAATGTACCATCAGAAGTTAACAAAAAGAAAGACAAACCTCAGGTGGATTCATCGGTTAATATATTGCCGTATGTGTATGGTTGCAACAGCGGGGGCAGATCGCTCTGTGCCTGCATCAACCTTCTCGATGCAGTAAGTTCGACTATCCAAACGAATGTCGTTTGCTTCATCACAACATTAGGGGCACGACAGCGAGGAAAAGCAATATCAAAGTGTAAAGCTTTCGCTAGTTGGGAGCTTTTCAGTCTGATTCCTGCAGAATGCGACTATTCACCGGCGACGCGCTCTGATTAATCGAACTAGATTAGTAAACACTAGCAAAAGTAAAGACTTTAATGTTTGTCTGTGTGTGCGTGTGGAATTTTGGTGGATTCAGGGGTATAAGAATTTGGACAACATGGAAGGAGGATACTCTGCTTGGGTTGACAAAGGATTTGCAGGGGACAAACGAGAAGAGGAGCTCAGAACAGCCTGCAAATTCCGGCCGTAAAAGGAGGAGGGGTTGGTAATTTGGGTTCGCGTGTCAGTGCCGTATCTGTATGTCAATTCTCGAGTCAGTCTAAAACATATTGATTTCGATTCTACTTGTTGAATAATCGAATTACTATAAAAACATGACATTTCGCATCAATAGATAAAGTTAGGCATGTCACATCATTTTTTATTTTTTCTTTACGATTCATGTTTTATCTCATATCACACAGAACAGGTTGTGTCCAACACATGTCATGAGTGCGCATCCATATGCATTGCTTGTCAAAACAAAACAAAAATATATATGTCCCCCTAATGTCTTGGCGTCATATAAATAATCTTATCGTCAAAAACTCCCCTTTTATCACTATTCTTTATATTTCACTGTTCTTGTAACTGGTGATATCATGCATCATACACTTACACAATGCATATATTAATTAGGTTGCTTATTACTCCCCCCCTTGATTTTTTAATCCTTTTGAAGTAGAACGAAAGATCATCCGACTTTGACATAACCAATGATCATTCCAAGAGCTGAGGCCCCAAGCAATAGTATGAAAATGAAAGATGACCTGCCAAGAAAAGGACCCTACCCGTTAAACTACACCCCTTTCTAAGTTCCATTCAGAGCAGAACTACGGACGTTAGCTGCCTTCAAATTTTTTAAGAGATGAAAGTTGTGTTAAGCCTAGGCGCCTCACAGCAATCCTCGAACGAACATGGGCGGAGTCATTAGGCCCTGCTGGTGGCTGCTAGAGGTGACAATTGAGCGGCCCCAGTCCCGTCTTGTGCCTTCAGGTCAGACCTAATTTTTTTGTTCACTTTCGCCTATAGTAAAATTCTTGGACACATTTTACCCAAAAAAAAAAATCTTGGACACAAATCTCCAGAGTGGGTCGGCCTTGGCTCGGACCAATAGAGTCAAGAGCAGAACTTTCTCACCGGATGCCCTTACCCTAACTCACCCAGAAAGTGTTCAAGTCTTTGTGGCTTAGGCCAGGCTTGGTGCACCCGCGGTCCGCCAACCCCATGGTTAGGTGTACGGCTCCGACCTTCACCGGCTTTCGACCGAGATTGAGCTGCTGCCATTTCTCCCTCTCCCCCATAATTTCTCCCTTTCTGTTGTTTTAACGTTTCGCTGTCATAATCTAATGATTTTAACTACTGCTTAACGACGAAGGCCTCAACGAGACGAGAAAGATAAAGAAATACATTGAACGAAAAATAATTAGAGGACCAGATTGCAGGAAAATTCATACTTCGAGGACTAAAATTGAAATTTAACTAATTATACATCCAAAGGGAACTAACATGATCATATGAACAGTGGCATTCTCTGGGATACTTTTTGGAAACTCAAGGCGCGTACGCTCCCTTTGACAGTCCCCCTAAAAACCAACACTAACGGCTACAAAACTACCGCAGGTGGATCCTAGAAAATTGCTGTTTATCCCGGATGGAGCAGTCGCGTCTTGCTTCGGAGTCGTCGAGGACCCAACCACCCTTAGCATCTAAAGGTTTTCCTCCTCTGACGCGGCGGCTCACCCTCGTAACCTCTAAGCTTCAGGACCGTATAAGTTGCAGCGCCAGCTATTGCTCCAAGAGGAGGAGCCACCATGTACATCCACAATCCTTTGTAATTCCCTGCTGCCACAGCCGGGCCGAGAGTCCTCACGGGGTTCATGGAAGCCCGGTCGACATCCTATCATCGCGGTGTTACATACTCGGATTTCTCTGTGTTTTTTCCAAAAGGTAAGAATAAGTAAATACAATTCTTACCCTGCCACAAGAATGCCAACCAGCACTGTTGCTCCAATTGCAATACCTGCTAAATCTCCTACCTGTCATCATGTAAAATGCAGCCAGAATATGGTTGGAGAGCTTTTGATGATTAATGGAATGAAACGAGCACAGATAGAGGAAGGGCGAATATATGACATAGGCGACGCCGTACCGCACGAGCGTCGGTTGCCACAGCGACGATCACAAACATGAGAAGGAAAGTGGCGAGAAATTCGAGAGCAAATGCCTGCCTGACATTCACCAAAGGCACCGTGACCCCGCCGTTCGCGAAGGGATGGAAAACCCCTTGAGGACGTAGGAAGCGCACATCGAGCCCCGACCTGTGCGGCAACGTAGCCAGGCACTTGGATCCATGGAAAGTGCCGGGTCACTGCGAAGGCGATCGTCACCGATGGGTTCAGGTGGGCTCCCGATATGTGACCGATCGAGAAAACTATGACCGTCACAGCAACTCCAGCGCACACCGCGTTCCCGATCAACGTCTCTACTCCACCGTACTTTTGGTTCACAATTGGGCCGGCGACAGCGCAAAGCACCAGGAAGAAGGTTCCGACAAACTCGGCTCCAGCCTACATCATTCATGTAAATCTAATTAACAATTTCTATCCTACCTTTCTTCTTTCTGTTTCACTTTTCAGGGAATGTGAGGATAGTTTAGTTTCCATACTAGACCTAGACGAAGCTTCACCCTAACTTATTTCACCGCCTAGAGTTTTATCGGGTTTTACCTTCCGCAACAGATCATACTTATCCGGCTTGAGTTGCTGAACGCCCTCGGTCGCATCATTGATCGGAACGCACTTGCATCGTATCACGGGCATGTCCTCCGGTAACGTCAAGTCCGCTTCCAACGTTCCCAGAGCAAGCTCCTGGGTCCCTGATCCTGACATTTTTCTCAGTTCGACGACTCACCGGAGATTAGTGGAAATCGGAAAGAAGGTCGAACTTTGATTCTTAGGACGCAGAATAGATCAGCGAAAAGAAGAGATCGATGGGGCTGCTTATAACGGCGAGAGTTCAGACGGAAAGCATTCTCTATAGAAAGTCAACGTCATTACACATCTCCATCATCATCATCATCTTCTTCTTCTTCTCCGTTAATTAAGCTAATGACTTAATGCAACAGCACTCCTGCTTACTCCTTTAATATTTTAAAGAAAAATAGCTACCGTTTCCCCCCGGTGTCAACGCTTGTCCTGAGTTTTAGGTGGTGTAACTCTACATGGCAGCTTGTTGAGCCTGTTCTACTGTCCCTTGTCAAAAAAAGCCGTTCTTTTCCGGGTTAGCAGATCTCTAAAGGAAAAATTATAAAAACAGTCCCTAAACTTTGACTTAATCCGTAATACGATTCTTGAACTTTTAATTTATTCAATGTAATCTTTAAACTTTTTGTACATATTCAATTTAATCTCTAAATTAAATGAAAATATTCAATATTGTCCATAGTCTCTAATTAATGAAATGACTCCATTGAATATTTTCATACAATTCGTGAATTAGAACATGTATCAGAAATCCAAGTCTACATTGACGGAACTAAAAGTTGAGGGACCACAATAAACATTAGGTTAAAGTTTAGAAACCATATTGCACGTTGAGCCAAAGTTTAAGAATCATTTATGTCATTATTCCATTTCTAAAACAGCTGTAAGTGTCATAATATAAAATTGTCAATAGAAAAAGTCGTCAACGTCTACTTGACTTAGTTGCCGAATTTTATTTGATTTTTTTAGTTACCGACTACTTATATTGAACAAAAAGAAAACTTCTCTCGCGTTGACATTATGATTCATTCACACCCCATCTTGCTTAATCCTTCAAAGGAGGGAAAGCATTTGAAGTCCACGGTTTTGTCCCTCCCCAACATTCATTTTACTTTATTTATTTTCCAAGTATTAAATTTGATCAATTATCACATAATTAAAACAATAGTCTCTGGTTCGAGCCGATGCAGTACTCATTCATAGAAAAGTCGTGGATCTCGTTTCGACATCCAAATCAATCGCTTACTTGAGCTGTAATGCTGATGCTGACGTCGTTACTAAAGGCGATATCTAAAAGTCAAAAGGGAAGAACAAATCCAGTTTGCTTTGATCGCCATTTTTAAATCTTTCTTAGCTGGAGTTTGCTCTTTGCACGCCATATAGTTGCTAAGTCCACCTATCAAACTTTCAGGAATCATTTTCTTCTCCTTGCAGCAGCTCGAGATATCACAGAGCGGGATCTGAGCTTCCATATCTTGATCTCTCGGCGATCATCGAACCATGGAAACCATCAAAAAGTAGGATTTTTTCGCATGAACGAGTTCCATCAGAAGCTGATGTTGATCGCATAGCTTTCATCCTGAGTCTTGACTCTCTCTTACATTTCCTTTTGGCAGGTCTGAAGATGTCGCTAACGTCGATGTATACACTGCCAAAGGCCTCCTAACCATCGGCCACCGTTACTTAGATGTGAGGTCAGAAGTTCAACAGATTGTCGTTTTCTCCTTCTTGTTTCGGCTGTGTAATTCGAATCGAGTTGGGGAGAGGGATCTGAATCTCGATACAACTGGAGTGTTTGAGGGGCGATGTTCTTTCCATTGACACAGGACGGAGGAGGAGTTCAAGAAGAGCCACGTTGAGAATGCAGTGAACGTGCCTTACATGTTCTCCACACCAGATGGAAGAGTTAAAAATCCTGACTTTCTCACTCAAGTGGCTGCAGCCTGCAACAAAGAAGATCACCTGGTCGTGGTAAATAGCTCACTGCCCCCGATCGATTGAACTCGGTTTTCAGTACTGTAACATCTAGAATTCAGACAGAAAAACAATGAGCCGGAACTCATTGGTTTATATTGCTGCATGTGCAGGGTTGCAACAGCGGGGGCAGATCGCTCGGTGCCTGCGTCGACCTTCTCAATGCGGTTAGTTCGACTCTCCCAATGGATTCCCGTTTGCTTTATCACAGAATTAGGGGCGCGAAAGAGGGATAAATAAAGTAACATCAGATTATAAAGCTTTTGTTAGTTAGGAGCATTTTCAGTCCGATTCCTGTGGAATGCAACATTTTTCTCCACCGGCGTGCTCTGATTAAGTAAATTAGATTAGCAAGTATTAGCAAAATAAAGTCATTTGCGGAATTTGGTGGATTCAGGGGTATAAGAATGTGAACAACATGGAAGGAGGATACTCTGCTTGGGTTGACAAAGGATTTGCGGGGGATAAACCAGCAGAGGAGCTCAAAACTGCTTGCAAATTCCGCCCTTAGAAAGGAGCATCATCGTCTCAGGAAGGCCAGCAATTGGTGTTTGCGTGTCATAATCATGTTTGTAATCCGTGCTACTTGGAGTCAGCCTAAAAGCACATCGATCCTTGTTCTACTTGCTAAATAGTTGGGTTATGATACAAATGTATTAATTCATGTCAAAACATGAAATTAGACATGTTTGAAAGAAACCGAAGGTGAAGAAGGAGCGATCGAGAAAAGAGTGAAGGTTTTTTGTATTTCCTCAATTGAAGTGTAATCTGTACATATCCTATGTAAATAGAGCTAGAGATGTACAATTAATGGAAATAAAGAATCCTATGTATCAATCTAGATGTGTATCTAATCTCTAATTGATATGTACACAATCAGATCAAATTACAATCTCCAAAGAGAATATTGCATATCTTCTAACACTCCCCCTCAAGCTGGTGGCTTGTAGACATCCAAGACGCCTAGCTTGCTCAGTAGATATGCATGTTGTCGATGACATAGGGGTTTGGTGAAGATGTCTGCTGGCTGCTCTGCTATGCCAATTCCTTCTGTCTCAATTACCCCTTCTTGAATCTTGTCTCGTGTGAAGTGACAGTCTACTTCTATGTGCTTAGTCCTCTCGTGCACTATAGGGTTTGTTGCCAACTTGAGAGCAGCATCGTTGTCGCAGAATAATTTTGTCGCTCCTCGTACTTGTATTCCGAGGTCCTTGAGCAACCCTCGTATCCACACCACTTGACAAGTAGTTTTTGCCATAGATCGATACTCAGCTTCGGCCGAAGACAAGGATACAGTAGGCTGTTTCTTGGTCTTCCATGAGAGGAGCGAATCCCCTAATTTGATACAGTATCCAGTGACTGATCTTCGACTAGTAGGGCATGTAGCATAATCAGCATCACAGTATGCTCTCATCTTCATGTCACACTGTTTGGATAGAAGAATTCCAAGTCCTGGACACCCTTTCAAGTACTTCACAACCTTCAACGCAGCTTCCAAATGAGATCGTTTTGGACTGTGCATGAACTGACTAAGAGTCTGTACTGCATAAGAGATGTCAGGTCTAGTCATGGTCAGGTATATGAGCTTCCCGACAAGTCTTTGATAACCTGATGGATCTTTGAGTATGGGATCATCATTCTGTGATACATCCCTATCATAATCTGCAGTAGTCAACTTAGTGTTCTGCTCAATAGGAATCACAGCTGGTCTGCAACCTGATAGGCCTGCTTCCGATATAATCTCTAAGACAAACTTTCGTTGACTAAGAGAGATTCCTTGATCAGATCGAGCAATTTCAATTCCAAGAAAATATTTAGGTGCTCCTAAGTCTTTAATGTGAAAGGTAGCATGTAAATAATCTTTGAAATTGTCTATAGCAGCCTTATCATTTCCCATAAGAAGTATGTCATCGACATATATCATTAAATAAATGGATGACATACCTTTAGTTCGTGTGAATAAAGCATAGTCATGCTTAGACTGCTTGAAACCTGCTGCTATCAGAGCATTTGCAAATTTGGAATACCATTGTCTGGATGCTTGCTTCAATCCGTAGAGGGATTTGCGGAGACGACATACTCTATTCTCCCCCTGTCTCCGTAAGCCTTGAGGAATGTCCATATAAATTTCTTCATCAAGATCCCCGTGCAAGAAAGCATTATGTACATCCATTTGATGTAGATTCCAATTATTAATAGCAGCAACAGACAAAAAAGAACGAACCGTGACATCGGTAGCAACCGGAGAAAAAGTCTCGTGGTAGTCAAAGCCTTCCTTTTGTGTGAATCCCTTGGCAACCAAACGTGCCTTGTATCTTTCAACGGAACCATCAGCACGATATTTGATCTTATAGACCCATTTGCAGCCAATTGGCTTGCGACCAGAGGGTAATGAAGCAAGATCCCATGTTTTATTCTCAATCAAGGCTTGAAGTTCCGCTTTCATGGCCTGTTGCCATTTTGGTTTAATGGATGCCTCATCATAACTAGATGGCTCCTGTTCTTCTGATAAGCGACTAATGCAACATCTATGTTCCTGTGATAATCTATGAAAGGAAACATATGATGAGACTGGATATTGAGTACCTGGAGAATGAGTTGCACAGATATAGTCTTTAGTCCAGGTAGGAGGTCGTGTGGTGCGACCAGAACGCCTTGGAGGAGTCATGTCTTTATTTGTCACACTGGTAGGTTCCGACTCTATATGCTGATTTTCTTCAGCATCATGGGAATCTTCGAGTCGTGATTCTAAATTTTCTTCTGAGCGATCGGTGCTCTCAACAGGTGTTGGTGTTGATACTGGAAGAATTGAATCAGTGGAAGGAATGTACCTTGATTCTTCCATGGGTATATAGGCATGACCTTGAGGCACTGTTTCATCAGAAAAAACGCTATGGGAAGGAGCTGTCATTCCTGTGTTTGCATCTGAAGTTGTCTGCTCAGAAAAGGGAAAAACATCTTCACGAAAGATGACGTCACGACTCACCAGAAATTCCTTTGTGGAAATGTCAAGAACCCGATATCCCTTTTTTAAATTGGGATATCCCATGAAGATGCATTTCCTAGCACGTGGACTGAATTTATCTCTTGGCCCCACTGTTGCAACAAAACAAAGACAACCGAAAACCTTGAGATGCTGGAGTTCTGGTTTCTTCCCAAATAGTAGCTCAAAAGGAGTTTTCCCTTTAAGAATCTGAGTTGGCATTCGGTTGATTAGGTAAGTGGCTGTGACCACACAATCTCCCCAATAATTGTCTGGAACTGATGCTTGAAACTTTAAGGCTCGTGCGACTTCTAATAGATGACGATGTTTCCGTTCCACCACGCCATTTTGTTGTGGTGAATAGACACAGGAGCTTTCATGTTGTATGCCATGTGTAGTAAATAGTGAGGAGCAATCATGGCTGAAGAATTCTCTCCCATTATCGGAACGGATCCGTTGTATGGATTTGCCAAACTGATTCTTTGAGAGTGAGATAAAGCTCTTCAAATGAGAATATGTCTGATTTTTAGATTGCATCAAGAAGGTCCAAGTAGCACGAGAGTAATCATCGACTATAGTGAGAAAATATCGAGACCCGTCATGATTTAATGTGTGGTATGGTCCCCAGATATCCACATGAATTAATGAAAAAATCTCACTAGTTCGAGTATTACTAGACGGAAAAGGTGAACGGGATTGTTTAGCAAGAGGACATATATGACAATGTGAATAGGGAAAAGAAGCACTGTGGCCCAATCTCAAATGCATAATGGAATTTCTATCATTGGTAGTCAGGTTACACAATGATGACTTATTCAAATAATTACAGGGAAAATTACTTGAAAAACTATTCCAGAAAAATAGACCTTCAGAGAGACTACCCAAGCCCATCGGTTTCCCAGTCGAAAGGTCCTGAAAGAAACATGCGTCAGCATTGAAAATGACTTGGCATGAATTCTCTTGACAAGCTTTGGACACAGAAATCAGGTTAAATTGGAATTCTGGGACATAAAGAACATTTCTAAGAGTAATTTGTGAGCTGAGTTTGACTATTCCTGTATCATGAACATGAGTAATATTCCCGTTGGGCAATTGCACAGAAATAGGGAAATTCAACCTGTCATTTGTACTTGAGAAAAATCCCCTGTCACATATAATATGGTCGCTTGCCCCTGAATCAATTATCCAAGTCTTTCTGGATATTGAATTAATCAAGCAATGAATAATACCTGAGAAACTTGCTCCTCTGTTGGTTGTATCCATTTTTTGAATTGCCTCCATCAACTGATTATACTGAATATATGAGATGGGCTGGTCAAATTTTTTACCGGTCGGCCCAGTAACTTGGTAAGCTGCTGAAATCCTTTTTTCTTTTTCACCAGGCTTTCCATGCAACTTCCAGCAATTATCAATTGAGTGATTAGTACGTTTGCAGTAATCACAAAATAATTTATTCTTGCCTTTAAAATTTCTTCCGAAATTTCTTGATGACGTGGCAAGCATCTGACCGTCCATTCCTTTGATTGCAGCGAAGATCTGGCCGTCCGATCCTTTTGAAGCGAGCGGCTGTCCACCGTTGGATCCGATCGAGCGATCAAAAGCTTGCAAGCCGTCCGATCCTCGGGACAGATCCTGGCCGTCCATCCGGTCTGGTTTAAATACCCTGGATCCTTCGGTGAACCCTAATTTCGCCGCTCGTCTCTCTCTCTCGCGATCTAGGTTTAGGGTTCTGGAGGCCGCATCTCGCCGATCACCGAGCGCTGCGAGTGCGATGCTTTCGCCGCTCCTGGTGTGGTCCGGCGATGTCGCGTGTCGCTGACTCTCTTCCTGCACGGCCAATTGAAAAATCCGCCCAATCGGCGGCATGGGATCCATGGCGAGGATCTGCGAGCGAAATCCGAGGTAAGTCTCGTTCAAAATGAGGAGAAAGCGTGTAGCTTTCTCCCTATCTTTGATAGATCTGTATTGTTTGAGGGTGGACTCCGGTCCCACGAGCTTCTCCTCAGCCGCCTCGAGATTGTTCCACAGAGACGAAAGTTTGTTGAAAACGGCTGTGACCATCATATTACCCTGTTTCAATTCACTGAGTTCTTGCATGAGATTAAAAATTTTCGCCTGGTCCAACTTCCCGTACATTTCTTGTATGTTTTCCCACATTTCTTTTGCGTCTTCTGTTGGTGGGAGTCCGGCCGCGACTTCGGAGGAGACGCAATTGCCGATCCAGGTTCGGATCAGGCGGTTGCTCTTCCTCCAGAGTCGGGCCAGACGTTCATCCATGGGGACCGGAATGGTTCCGTCGAGGAAACCATCTTTATCTTTGGTTGCTAGGGCGCGCCGGAATTCCTGCGACCATCTTGTGTAATTTTCTGGCCCGGTCAATTGCTGGTTGATGAGCCGCAATTCTGGTCCGTCGGCATTAGAGACGAACAATGGATCGCCGGGTTCTGGTCGTCTGACGAGCGCCGCCGCCGGAAACGGTAGAAAGCCAGGTGCGAGGTTCGGGTAGGTATTTCCTTGACCCGATTCGTTCGCCCCAATTGGATACCCCGCATGATAAAAACCCGGGTAGGGATTTGTTCCCATACCCGGCTCTCCCGACCCGCTCAACTGCTCCGATCCGATGGCTGAGTTTGCCCCGTTTGTGTTTGGTGGGCCTCCATCGGTTTGGACGTAGCTCTGGGGACCCACATATGCAGACGATGATGGATTCGGGCTTGCCCCGAAATAGAGTGGATATGGAATCCACTGGTATGGTTGACCCGCCAAGGGTTGCCCCGCATTGTACTGAGTCTGTGTGGGTCTCCACTGAGGGGGTTGAGGTTGAGTCTGCTGACTTGTGACTGCAAGTGTTGCAGGTTGAAGATCAGCCTGCGGATCATGAGGAATTACTTCTTCAGTCGGTGAGTTTCCAGAGACAGAGATGCTGGTTTGCGGGGAGGTCATGGTGAGTAAAAAGAAACCTTCGGATATTAATTCTAATGCCAAACAAGTCCCCCCTTTCTTGTAGGTTGAAGAACTGTTTTGACGAAGAAGAGAGCGGAAGCAAATCGAAGCCTAAAGCTCGATACCATGAAAGAAACCGAAGGTGAAGAAGGAGCGATCGAGAAAAGAGTGAAGGTTTTTGTATTTCCTCAATTGAAGTGTAATCTGTACATATCCTATGTAAATAGAGCTAGAGATGTACAATTAACGGAAATAAAGAATCCTATGTATCAATCTAGATGTGTATCTAATCTCTAATTGATATGTACACAATCAGATCAAATTACAATCTCCAAAGAGAATATTGCATATCTTCTAACAATGTTGTGTCGTGTCTTATTTTCGTTTTTCTTTCTTGTAACTTGTGTTTTTTGCTCTCTGTCTCGATGTGATGCAAATTAGCTTACCGTTAATACATTGTGCAAACATATTGCGCTGCTCAGGTTCTTATGTGAGGAGGCCTTCCACGCTTACCCAATAGTGTAAGGGTTCCACGTGAATCCACATAAGTAACGTTTGAGATTTATGGAGCCTGTGCGATTCGGGTTGGTGTAATAATATTTCCCTGTTGAGACCAAGTCAAAAAAGGTCTTCCCTACCGGGTTAGAATGTGCGGTGCATGTGACATCCTGAATTTTCAATTCTGTCTTCAATTGAATAAATCGGGCATTTTATCGACGCGCCTATAGTGCTATTCTCTAAACCGATCATTCATAAGATAAATATACTATCTGAGGAAGTCATTAAGGGATTTTAACGTAATAGACTTGAGAATTCGACCAAGAATCGATTGCTCGATCGTGCTAATTTGCAAGGATCATTACGGCATAATTAAAAATCAATCAGAAACCGGAGATAGGTCGATTCGATCGAGATGTGTGATTATGTGTGGGTGATTCCACCTAATTGCAAAATTCTCGTCGATCGGCACTAGATTAATTTTTTGTCGTTTTGGGTACCCTGTATCTGTAATTGAAACCTCGAGATTTTCACGACAATCAAGAGTCGCCAATGTGTTGAAGATGTACATTGTGGCTCGAAAATAATCGACCATTGGTCAATTACACTAAAAATTCCTAAAAACTACCCGGTAGGTTAGATCACGTTAAAATCGCGTCAAATTAAAATTAACTGCGAATTTGAACCCGATTTCAAAAATTGAAAGTTCTGCCATGTCACGAATTATTTTAGGAATGTCTACTCATCTTTTGAAGAATTTTCGGAGATTCCGGAATTTTTATGGAAAATCAATTTGGACGATTCGGAAAACAAACGGAAATTCGGATCGGCCGAATTGAAGAGATTTTCGACTTGCAAACCGAGCTACTTGGTGAAAGGGACTTGCAACAATTATGTGGGCTTTTTCTACATCAAATTTGGGGATTTGTTGAAGAAGTTGAAGACCAAAATGTGAAATTCGGAGCCATAGAATAGGGCAGCAATTTTGGCTTCATAATTTGATAATTCATGGATATTACAAGCGAGAAAGTAACGGGAGACTTGTAGGATAAGATTGAGGGCTTTAACGGACCAAGCATTTAATTTTTGGCTATGCTTCATTGACTTTGATTTTTCTTTTCCCTTATTCTTCCTCGGCACATCTCCTTCGGCTCTCTCTCTATTGCGTTCGACTGCCTCCCAACCGAACATCTCTCTCCTCTTTACTCTCCATTTTCATTTTTTTTTTCCTTTGATCTCTCCATCCCCTCATCCCTTCCGTCGAAGCACCCCTCCTCTCCACTATCTTTTGTTTCCTTGGTCAACACTCACTTCACAGAGGCCATTTGTTGACCTCTCCTCCTCCAACGAACGCCAGCTGCCCTTCGTCCATCAACCGTCCCTCACGCTCGAAGCCCAGCCCGTTTGCTCCACGTCTCCGCCCATCTTCTCGGCCTGCTCCATGACTCCTCCGCGCAGCAACTTCGATCCAGCGAAGGCCACGACTTTGAGCTCCAGTTCAGCCCGCGTCTCCAGCCGAGCCCAGCAACCCCAAAATCCAGCCAGCTTCATGGCCAATTTCGGGCCCAATCTATGCCCCGTTGGCGTCGCCGTTTTGGGATTTGTCGATCCTCGTCGCAATCCTGTCGTTTTGATCCGAGCAGATCGCGAATCAAGTGAGTTATCTCACTAAACCTCAATTAGTAGGTTAATTATGCTTATGGGTAATTAGATTAAGTTAATTAAGGTTTAGGTGGTTAGTTAGATTAGTTTAGTTACTTAAATATCCTATTTTGCATGTTAGGTTGTTAAATTAAGTTAATTAAGGCCTAGATAGGCTGTATTTAGTTCGAGAATTTTCTCGAGCCCGTCTGCCGGTATTTAATTTTGCAATTTCGGCTTAGGTTAGCTATATTGGGTATTTAATTGATTTATTTAATTAATTTTAGTAATTATTTAATTATTAAATATTTTCCGAAAATTAGACCGGGATAACCGGTGACCGGAATTTCGTCTTGCAATAGTGTGTTTATGCAATTGAATGTTAATTTGTGCAAACTGAGTGCTGATTGGATTTTTGGTAATTTATTCCAAAAATTATAAATTTCAATATTTATTCAGAAAATCTCGTGTGACGGGTCTTAACATCAAAAATAGTTTTATATATTATATATAACAAAGGGACTTTAAACTAGGGAATATCAATTTTTCGAGTTCAATCTGACTGTGTACCCACACACGACTATTTTCATAGGGTGTTTTTAATATGAAGAAAATAGGCCAGGATCACTATTTTAATGGAGACATTTGAGTGAAATGTATGGTGTCTTGGGTTGAGATTGTTTGATTTTGTGTTGGTTAATGAGAACTAGTCTCGAGCTTTTATGCCAGACATTACACTATATGGGATATCCATTCTTTGGATCGCGGGTCACAGTAGATTCTGGACCTACGCCCCTTCGAGGAAGCCTTCTATTAAGATATAAACATCGATGTGCTCAATGGTGGTGAGATGATGCCTGGCTACACTAGAAAGACACCAAACTTATGAGTAGGTGACTTGGGTCGTAGTAGATTCTAGACATACGCCCATTCAAGAAAGTCATCTATTAAGATATAGACGTGGTTGTGCTCAATGGCAGTGAGGTGATACCTAGTTGTGCCAGTAGACACTGAACTTATGAGTAGGCGGTACCCTTATGGGACAAATTTAACAATTGGAACGCATGAACAATTGATTGAGCTGATGAGACATTTCAATTGTTGTGTGCATTAATTATATGTATTTGAGATATGAATTATGCTGACATGTAAGAAGGAACTGAGGCGAGGTAATTTCTCTTTTCTCATTGTGTGATTGCGTGGCTAGAGTGCCCTAAGGCATATTTAATTCCTAATAAGGGTTTAGAGGGTGGACTTGTTGAGATATTGTCTCGCTGGTTATTGTATAACCATTTTCAAGTGCTTAGAGATGGTCGTGGAGAACCGAAGCCCTAGAGTTTATGGAGGTGAAGTCTGGAGGATCGACGTCCGAGTCCTACTAGTAGGTTGGAGGATGGCTTCTTTTGAGAGTCAATCATTTTGTAGGCTTTTACCTAGACTCATGTTGTATATAAACCTAATTATTTATAAAAGTGTGTTTTTGTTAAATGTTGCCATGCTTTCCTATATCATGTTATTTGTTGTCAGGGGTTATTGTTTACTTCCGCATGTGCAATAAAAATGAGAGAGTCGACAACTAGTCCTGGGAAGTTGCATTTGTATCGACCGTGGAATGTGCGCGTTCTCGAGGGTCGGGGCGTGACAGTGTGGGTGAGGAAACTTGTAAAATCCCGGATATGTGAAGAAGGGAGACATATAAATGAATCATATTGGGTGCAAGGTGTGAAAGCTAGTATGAGCATCTAGAAGGGGGTGCATAGGTGCAGAAACAATTTTGCGAGATAACTGCAGCTTAAATCAACAATGGATTTTGAAAAGAAAATTCCTCTCTTTTCAAATAAACAAGTTACGATCAAAGTAAAAGAGTATAGAGAAGAGAATTTGAACACAAAGTTTATAGTTTTTGGCCTAATCCAAGCCTACGTCCACTCTTCCGCACTAACAGCCCACCGACTAGATTTCACTATGAAGAAAAGAGTTGTTACAGTAAAGCTTTCCCTTAATTCCACAGTGTAGAGACTTTACTACACTTCCTCAAGATCTCTAAAAAATATAGACTCTCTTTTGCGTACAATATTTCGTTCAACAAATGAATTGACTAAGAACAAGGAGCTTCAGACTTTGGAATTCTTCTATCGTGCACACACTCAAACAACTGGAACGTTTTCATTTTATACTGCTTTATGCCATTATACCCGTTGACACTTACCAAAGGAATTCTTCCAATCTACCCGTTGGACAGAATCAATTAAGAAGATCTTCGAGCTATTTAAGGAACATGACGATAGCTCATCAATCCTGCTCGCCCATACAATGAGGATCTCGGTTTCCATAAGTAGAACCTTCCTAATATACTTTGCCAATCAACGGATCCATAATCCCTGAATCAATCTTGATTTGAATAATGGATTCTGACATGCAATATTCAGCCAAGAGATATTCTCCAATCGATAAAGTCAAATTCTTAACAAAACATCAAATTATGGATAAGTCTTCTTCGATGGTCTAGAAACTGTCAATGCGGATACACTTTGAGTCTTGAGTCTGGCAGTTCAGAGGTCTTCAGACTTTGATGGAAGAGTATGCAAGTCTTCAGACTAGACTAATGGAAACGTTTTGTCAGTTTCAAAACATTCAATGAAGTTTTCTCCAACAATCTCCCCATTTTTTATGGTGACAAAATTTTCCTACAGATTTAGATAATTTTGACCTGCAAAATATTACTCAAGCAAATATGGATATCTCTTATAGATAAATGGCTTAATAACACTAGAATCTGTATCCACAAAAAGATAGATTAGTTCTATAAATAAGCGAAGCCATAAGATATCAAGATATCAATAGTACTTGAGATAAACAACATTTAAACAGTCAAACCCAAATCCAGTCCAAATCCAAAACAGCCAAACAACACAAAAGTCAAGTCAAACATAATCAACAAAAAGGTTCAAAAGTTCAAATCAAATTTGCACAACATCTCTCCCCCTTTTGTCATCATTAAAAAGGTAGATATGAAAAGAGAATGGTATTAAGGTTGCTTGGGAACACGAACAAGTTGGAAATCTCCCATTGACTGGACAATCTCTTCCAGCTTTTTCAAGTCCTCCTTTAGTTGCGCCACATCTTCACCCTTAGCATTTACTTGAACTTGAAGAGTAAGGGCTTGAACTTGATCACTCAAAGAAACTGAAGAAACTTGTCCTGCATTCTGCAAATTTTGAAGTTCGTATCCCAGAGCATAAATTTGACCCTGCATCTCTAAGAGAACATCAAGTATTTTGCGAAAGTCTGCTGAATTATTAGTCTAAGTAATGGCTTCTGCACGATCAGACGGTGTAAAGGCAGACGATGGTAAACCAGCATGGTCACGCAGATTAGGCGATGAAACATCGTGTCCTTTCTCAAGAAATTGAGAGGCATAGATGTCCTCTAGATTTGCTGGAGAGCGACTTACTCCTTCACTGGTGACAGGGTGTGAGGGCATTCCTCATTTCTCAAGATCTCCCTTTGTTTACATGCCTTCAGGTGGAGAAGAGTGTTCCTCATGCTCTACTTGATCTCCTCTCTCCTCTTCTTCAATTCTTTCCTCCTTTTCATCTCCTTCTTCTGCTTCTTTCTCCTCTGCTTCCAAATTTTCTCTTTCTCAAGTCCCCTGTTCTGTCTCATCCGTGTCTTTTTCTTGTCTCTCTGTTGATTCTGGAATAGAACGACTCAAGTTCTTCAATGCCATTGCAGAAATGGTGATATCATCCTCATCCTCTTCATCCTCAATGATGAGAGCTCTTCTTTTCTTGGATGGAGCAACCATAAGCTCCTTTCATTTTCTCTTTGCAGCCGAAAAGATTTGATGATTCTTAACAGGGGTTTTCTCCTTGAATTTCTCCAATGCCTTGTTGAGTTCCTTCAGACACATTTTAGAGACCATTTTTAGTCCCACCACCATTTGATCACATGTTCGAACACAAAGGATTCGAAGAGGTTGAACGTTCAAATGTTTGAATAACTTAGTCACGAGAGCTGGATAAGGAAGTTGACCATTGTCCTTCACCACTGCTCTGTACATGTAGAACATAATAGTATGTGGGAGAGAGAACTTTTTCCCTGCATTGATGGCATACATCAACTTTGCCTCCGAGTTTGAAACGTCGGTCTTTGAAGTAGATTTTGGTCTAAGACAATTAATCACAATCTTGTGAAGCAGAATGTTGGATGCATTCATCCTCAAATAGGAAATCTTTCCCTCTGTCCTTCTATCCTTAACAAGCTCCAACGTTGTACGAGCAATAGACACATTAATGGGTTAATATCTCCCTCTTTGAACCCCAATCACATCAGCCAATGTATTCATGTCAACCACATAGTCCCGATCTCGAACACTAAAAGAGAATTTATTCGCATCCAAGAAACTAAGATTCGAATAGAAATAAGCAATAAGTTCATCATAGGCTTCTGTACTTTCAGAACAAAACTGTTCGAGTTGAAGAAGACTGGATTTTTCCCATAGATTGACATTCACAGAGTTAAGAAAATCAAAATCCACACTTCTAGGGTTCATCATCCCATGCTTCAGCAACTTAGAGTACAATTACTTATGTTCCTCCGATCGAAACAAGTCTGTCCTTTTGCTTCGGATTTTTGCTGCACCACCCATTCTTGGTTTAAACTGACTGTACAACCTATCATCGTCATTCCCATATAGCCGACTCAACCCTCCAACACGTGGATCGCTTGGGATATTTGCGAATGCCTCTTCCGCTGATCCAGCATGAGCAATTCCCAATCGTTCCATTGTGCGTAAAAAGAAAGTTTCATTTCTATACCCTTTGTCTTTCAAAAATTCATCAATGTAGTTCAAAGGAGTACCGCCTCTCTTCAAAGCACGATAAAGCTTGTAGGTAAAAGAGGGCTTAAGAGTTCTTACGGGTTCTGTGTCTTTGATTATTTCTTCCTCTTCTTGATGTACAACATCCTGAGATCTAGATGGAGGAGATGGACGCTGCTGAGAATGTTGTGGGCTCTGTTGCTGATTAGGAAATTCTTCTTCTTCGATTAGATCGAAGTGCGTAGGCCCCTCACGCATCTGCTGTGGTCCCCTGTTCGCGATCCTCGAAGACTTTCTTTGGGAAGACATTTTTCACAGTCTTTGAGAGATTGTAAGCTTCTTTTCCTAAGAAAGATGACAACTTTTTGAAGATTAAACAAGAGAAGAAGACATAAATGGAAGATCAGTGCTTTTTAAAGGTTTTTATGAGTGAAATGAAGAGGAACCGATAGTATATAAGGCAGTCGAAGAGAGGCATGCGAAACGTCGTAAAAAGAAAGTATAAATATGCCTTTTTAAAAAATAACTGCCTTTTCAAAAATTAGATAACTGTCATTTCAAGAGAAAATAACTCATTTTTCGAATAGGAAAGATTGCAATAATTACGGAAATTAAAAATAGCAACAATTAATAATGGGTTGATGATCGTACCTTTCCGAGATTTGATTCGTGATATAATTTTCTAAAATAAAAATAACTTACAGTCGCGAATCTTGATCGTCGAGTCTCGAATGTCTCGAGTTTGAATTTCCTCGAGACTTTAAGATATTGAGTCTGAAACGTATAAATTCAAATTGATTTTTCTCCAAATGCTTTGTAAAAATATCCACCAGTTGATTCTTTGAATCAATCAACTGAATCGAAACTTCTCAATTTTGAACATAATCTCTAATTAAGTGATGTCGAATCTTCATATGCTTTGCTCTTGAGTGAAGAATTGGATTCTTGGTGAGATTGATTGCGCCGGTGTTGTCACACTTGAACATGAATCTTCAATTCCAAAGTCTTTTAACTGTTATTTTATTCACAAGATTTATGAACAACAACTTCCAAGAGTTACATATTCTGCTTCTACTGTAGAAAGAACTACTGTACTTTGCTTCCTTGAAAACCAAGACATTGTCTTGCTTCCAAGTAGTTGACAGGTACCCAAGGTGCTCTTTCTATCAACTTTGCATCTGGCTAGGTTTGCGTTTGAGTATCCAAGAAGAGTAAAGTCTCCTTCTTTAGGATACCAAAGATCCAAAGTTGAAATTGAGGCAATATATTTGATAATACGTTTTGTAGTACTTAAACGAGATTCTCTAGGGTCTGATTGAAACCTGGCACAAATGCAAACACTAAACAAAATGTCAGGTCTAGAAGCAGTAAGATAAAGAAGTGAACCAATGATGCTCCTGTATAGCTTCTGGTCAACTTTCTTTCCTCCTTCATCTTTGTCCAGCTTCAAGGAACTTGAAATTGGTATATCAGTCTTTTTGCAATTCTCCAGTCCAAACTTTTTAACAATATCTTTAGCATACTTTTCTTGATGAATAAAGATTCATTCCTTCAGTTGTTTTACTTGGATCCCGAGAAAGAAGGTTAGGTCACCCATCATGCTCATTTTAAATTCATCCTGCATAGACTTAGAGAATTTCTTGCATAGACTTTCATTAGAAGATCCAAAAATGATATTATCAACATAAATTTGAACTGGTAGAAAACTTTTCCTTTCTCTTTTGGTAAACAGTGTAGTGTCTACTTTACTTTTAACAAAGCCATTTTGAATTAAAAACTTACTTAACCTCTCGTACCAAGCTCAAGGTGCTTGCTTTAAACCATATAAAGCCTTTTTCAGTCTGAATACAGAGTCTGGTTTCCTTGGGTCTTCAAAACCGGGTGATTGTTCCACATAGACTTCCTCTTGGATAACTCCATTTAGGAAAGCACTTTTGATGTCCATTTGGAATAACCTGAAATTCTTATGACAAGTAAAAGCAAGTAATAATCTAATTGCTTCTAACCTTACTACTAGCGCGTAAGTCTCATCATAGTCTATTTCTTCTTCTTGCATATATCCCTTGATCACGAGTCTTGCTTTGTTTCTTACGACCTTTCCTTTCTCGTTCATCTTGTTCTTGAAAACCCATTTAGCTCCAATAATAGATTTACCTTTCGGTTCAGGAGTCAATTCCTAGACATCATTGATACTAAATTGCCTGAGTTATTCTCGCATAGCTTCAATCCAGCTTTCATCAGTTAAAACTTCTTCTATGCTTGTGGGTTATATTTCAGAAATAAGAGCCACAACACTATACTCTTCGCGCCTTCTGGATCTTGTACGGATTCCTTCATTAATATCACCAATGATGAGATCATTGGGATGACTAGACTTATGCTTCTAGTTATTGGTTGCTTTGTCAGACTGTTGATCTTTTTCCACATTTGAATCTTCGACGATCATTTGTTGATGATTTTATGAAGTCTGAGCTGCTTTTGGAGATTTAGACTTTGTAGAGTCTAGAGTAGGTTCAGATTCTTCAAGTTGAGTCTGAATCGATTCAATTTGCATAGAATCTTGGAATTTGACATTCATTGATTCCTCCACAGATTGAGTCTTCTTGTTGTAGACTCTGTAAGCTTTGCTTGTCGTTGAATATCTAAGGAAGATGCCTTCGTCTGATTTTTCCTCAAACTTGCCAACTCGATCATTTATATTTTTCAATAGAAAACATTTACACTCAAACACATGAAAATATAAAACAATGGGCTTCTTTTCTTTAAATAACTCGTAGGGAGTTTTCTCCATAATAGGCCTTAGAAAAACTCTATTAATAATATAACATGTTGTAGAAACTGCCTTCAGCGCAAAAAACGTGAAGAGATGTTGCTTTCAATTAAAAGAGTTCTAGCCATTTCTTGAAGCGAACTATTTTTTCTTTTCACAACTCCATTTTGCTCTGGAGTATATGAAGAAGAGAACACATGCTGAAAACCAGATTCATCACAAAATCTTGTAAAGTCTTGATTTTCAAATTCGCCTCCATGGTCAGTTCGTATATCGAAATAACATACTTTTTTTTTTTTTCATTTTGGACCTTTTTAGCAAACTTTTTTAAATAAGAAGAGGTTTCAGACTTACTTACCAGGAAATATACACAGGTGAATCGTGAGTAGTCATCCATAATTACTAGGCAATATTTCTTACCTCCAATGCTCTGAGTTCCGGTTAGTCCAAAGAGATCCATATGCAGAAGCTGCAGTACGCGGTTAGTGGAAATTTGATTTGTTGGTTTAAATGAGTTTCTTACCTGTTTTCCCAACACGCATGGTGTGCAAAGATCAATCTTTTGGTATGACAGACTGGGTAGACCACGAACAAGCCTTTTTGCTGAAATTTTGGCTATTTGTTTCATGTTGATGTGCCCAAGTTTTCTGTGCCATAAATTTGCTTCTTCTTGAATTGATATTAGACATTGGGTTTCATTTGGTTTGACATCCAAGAGATAGATATTTCCATGTCTTCTACCCATGAAAGACTGAGATGAGTCTTTACTAGTTCTTGAACATATTCCTTCTTGAAAGTTGATTTTGAAACTGGTGTCGCACAGCTGATTAATACTTAGCAAATTGTAGTTGAGTTCTTCCACCAAGGAAACATTACTGATCGTGAGGCTTCCAATCTTTACTGTTCTGAATTCCACAATTTTTCCTTTGATGTTTCCTCCAAATGAAACTTTTCCACCATTAACTTGAACAAGTTTTATGAAGCAATTTGAATCTTTTGTCATATGCCTTGAGCATCCACTATCCAAGTACCATTTAACCTTTTTCTTGATAGTGACTTGCATTTGGAAAAGAAACTCAAACTTTCATTGGTACCCATATTTTCTTGGGTCTATTAGTGTTAGTATAATATACTGTCTTTGCCCAAACTTTCTTAACATGTTTCCATACCATAGGACATTCTTTCTCAAAATGGTTTGAGCTATTGCACTTAGAACATTTAAGAGCATTGCGACCTATTGGTTTTACAAAACTCTTTGGAAATGTTAAGCTGTAAATAGATATTATATTGCTATAAATACATAGGATTTTTTAGGAGGTTTTTATTCTGATTTGATTTCGATCAAATCCCACACATCATGGGATTATAATTGTTAACCCATAAATCGTGGGATTTTAGTTTTTCTCCTTTTTTAAATTTCTTTCCTTTATTTTTGTTTGTTAGGATTTATTTGTGTATTAGCCTATAAATACAGCATTGTAAAGCACTAGAAGATATGAATGAGAATAACAATTTCTCTCCATCCAAAATTTCACATGGTATCGAGCTCTAGGCTCGATTCTTGAATTTAAAATTGCGTCTTCATTGCTGCATTCTTTTTCAGCCTTCGTTGTTGTCTATTATTCTCCGAAATAGATTTATGGATTTCAATTGCAGTCTTCATTGCTGCACTATTGCCCTTGTTCTCTTCTTAACATTCACTCTCCAAAATGGCTACATCCAAAGCCACAAATCCTACCATGAACCAATCTGAGGAGGTCGCCTCAACACACATGACAGGTGATCTTTAGAATATCAGGCCAACCTATAGATTGAATGAGAAGAACTACCTCAAGTGGTCACAATTTGTCAAGACGTATCTAAAGGGGAAAGGAAAACTCAGCCATTTACTTGGGACAGGACCTGAGAAGGGAGATCCTGATTTTGATGCGTGGGATGAGGCTGATTCCATGATCATGTCATGGTTATGGAATTCCATGGAACTAGCCATAAGCGACACTTGTATGTTTCTACCAACCGCAAAGGAGATCTGGGATTTCGTTCGACGGACGTACTCAAAGGCTCGTGATGCAACCCAGGTGTATGAAATTAAGGTGAAAACCAGTGGGACAAAGCAAGGAGGTAAGACTATTACCAAGTATGCTAATTCTCTGCAAAATTTATGGCAAGAACTCAATCATTATCAAGTATTTCAGATGCGGTGTCCAAATGATGCGGCCATTATAAAGAATTTTATTGAAAAGGATCGGGTCTACGATTTCTTAGCCAGGCTTAATTCTGAATTTGACCAAGTCAGAATTCAAATACTTGGCAAGGAGGAAGTGCCATCATTGGAGGAAACGATTTCCTTGATTTGGGCGAAAGAAAGCCGTCGATCCATCGTGCTAGAACCACAAACTGTAGAAGGGTCGGCCTTTACAACTAGAAAGGTTGATGAAAAGGGTGACTTGCCAAGGAAAGACAATTGGGACAGCTTGTGGTGTGCCTACTGCAAGAAGCCCGGACATACAAAAGAACAATGCTAGAAATTGAATGGCAGGCCAACTACTTCAAGCCGAGAGTGGGTGAATCGGGCAACACAACCAAGACCTCAGGTCCACCTAACTGAGAAAGCTAGTCAAGAAGAAGTTCAGGAGAAAGCAACCTTCAGCAATGAAGAAATTGAGAAATTAAGAGGTTTGTTAGGGTCTCTTAATAAACCTTCTGGCGCATGCTCACTAGCACTCTCAGGTAATTCATGGGTTATTGATTCAGGGTCTACCAACCACATGACTCACACCTAATCCCATTTCAGCACTTATACACCTTGTCCTAGTAATAAGAAGATTATTGTGGCAAATGGGTCTCTTGCTACTGTTGCAGGGGTTGGAAATGTTCCTATCACACCTGATCTTATCCTTAAAGATGTTCTTCATGTCCCTAAACTATCTGCCAGTCTTATCTCAATACAGAAACTCACAAAAGATCTTCATTGTCAAGCTGTTTTTTACCCATTTTACTGTCTTTTTCAGGATGGAGACTCGGAGAGGAGGATTGGACTTGCTAAGGAACAAAATGGGCTGTACTACCTTGAGACACCTCTCACTACAAGAAGAATCATGAATAATCTGTCTATGTCATTTCTTAGTACTTCAAATAAAGAAGCAATTTTGCTTCATCATTTTCATTTTGGTCATTCGTCCTTTCAAGTCTTGAGCATTATGTTTCCATACTTGTTTAAAGATCTAAATATTAAAGACTTCCATTGTGATGTTTGTGAATTAGCCAAACATAATCGTGTACCATTTCCTATTAGCAATCACTATAGTTCTAATCCTTTTGACTTAATCCACAGTGACATTTGAGGACCTTCCATGTTCCAAACATCTCTGGTGCTCGCTGGTTTGTCACTCTAATTGATGATTGCTCTAGGATCACGTGCACTTTCTTACTCAAACATAAATCTGATGTGAGTAACATTATTCCTTCGTTTCATTCCATGATTCAAACTCAATTTGGGGTCAAGATCAAGGTCTTTCGGTCGGATAATGGTAGAGAATACTTTAATCAAGTGTTGTCCCCTTATTTTCAAAAAGAAGGCATTATTCATGAGTCATCTTGTGTGAATACACCTCAACAAAACGAGGTTGCTGAAAGGAAAAATGGCCATCTCCTTAACACAACTCGTGCCTTATTGTTTCACGGACAAGTTCCTAAAGCATATTAAAGAAAAGTTGTTCTTACAGCTACACACATGATCAATAGACTACCCTCACGTACATTAGACCACAAGACCCCTATGGAAGTTTTTTCTCGGTTCTATCCTCACCTTCGTACATCTAATGGTCTTACACCTCGAGTCTTTGGTTGCACTTCCTATGTCCACATTCATCATCATCAACGAGGAAAGTTAGATCCTCGTGCAATCAAATGTGTATTTCTTGGTTACTCACAAACACAAAAGGCTATAAATGTTACCATCCTCCTTCTGAAAAATTCTATCTCTCTGCAGATGTTACTTTTGTTGAAAATAAACCCTATTTCTCACAATCTTATCTTCAAGGGGATTTTTCAGTCATGGAAGATAAGGACCTTGGTGTCATTGATAACTTAGATTTATCGTCTAATGTCCCTATCAACCAAAACTCGTCAACTAGTCCCACACACCAACCTGTCTTCGTTCCTATTCCCATTAGTCCAACTCGTATTTATGATTCTAAGAGATTTTCTCAAGTGTATTTAAGGAGGACAGCTGTTCCAACACAAGAGCAAGTCCAAAATACCACTCCGAGTACTGTCAATGAAAACACAGTAAGTTCTGAATCTCCTTTGGATGAACAGCTTAGTAATACACCTAAGAGTGATCTTGATTTACCTATTGCTGTAAGAAAATGGACTAGAGAGTGTACCAAGAAACCAGTATATCCACTATCAAATTATGTGTCCCTTAATAGGTTATCATCATCATACATAAACTTTATTGTGAGTTGAAACACAATTGTTGTTCCTAACACCTTGTCTGAAGCGCTGTCAAAAGAGGAATGGAAGAATGCCATGAAAGAAGAGATGGAAGCACTTGAAAAAAATAAAACATGGGAAATTATTGACAGGCCAAGGGGGAAAAATTTAGTTGGTTGCAAGTGGGTATTCACTGTAAAGTACAAGGCAGATGGCTCTCTGGAGAGGTACAAGGCAAGATTGGTTGCGAAGGGTTACACTCAAACATATGGAGTGGATTACCAGGAGACATTTGCACCAGTGCCTAAAATGAATACTGTAAGAATTTTATTGTCTTTAGCTGCTCATTTTGATTGGGAACTTCAATAATACGATGTAAAGAATGCGTTTTTACATGGAGATTTGGAAGAGGAAATCTACATGAGCATTCCACCTGGTTTTGAAGGAAAGGAAACAACAGAAAATGTTTGTAGACTTAAGAAAGCATTATACGGGCTCAAACAATCACCTAGAGCCTGGTTTGGACGATTTGCTAGAGTCATGAAGGCATCTGGGTATAAACAAAGCCAGGGAGATCATACAATGTTCATAAAACACTTGGACTTGGGGGGAGTTATAGCATTGTTGATGTATGTTGATGACATAATAGTCACAGGCAATGATGAAAGGGAGAAACAGCGGCTGAAATGGTGCTTGATTAAGGAATTTGAAATAAAGGAGTTAGGGAAGCTACGGTATTTTTTAGGAATTGAGGTTTCGTACTCTAGGCAAGGGGTCCTTATTTCACAACCAAAGTATGTGACAGATCTTTTGGAAGAAACTGGGAAGCTTGGTTGTAAACCAGTAGCTACTCCAATTGAGCCGAACCAGAGGCTAACAGAAGCAAAAGAGGAGGCAACAGTGAATCGAGAAATGTATCAGCGATTAGTAGGAAAGTTAATTTATCTTACTCATACTCGACTAGATATCTCCTATGCTGTCAGCTTGATTAGTCAATTCATGCATAATCCAAAGGAATCACATCTACAAGTTATTCATCGAGTCCTACGCTACTTAAAAGGTAGTCCAGGAAAGGGAATACTTTTCAAGAGAAGCCCAAATCTCAAACTCGAGGCCTATACAGATGCAGATTATGCAAGCTCAACGGTTGATAGGAGGTCTATAACTGGTTATTGTACCTTCCTTGGAGGTAATTTGGTAACTTGGAGGAGTAAAAAGCAAAATATGATGGCAAGATCAAGTGCAGAATCTGAGTTTAGGGCAGCAGCTCAAGGAATATGTGAGCTATTATGGATCAAGATCATTCTTGATGACTTGAAGATTGAGTGGCAGAGTCCTATGAAGTTATTTTGTGACAATAAGTCTGTAATTACTATTGCTCATAATCCTGTGCAGCACGACAGGACAAAACATATTGAGATTGATAGGCACTTCATCAAGGAGAAACTTGAAGAAGGGTTGATTTGTTTGTCTTATGTTCCTTTAGGACAGTAAGTGGCGGATGTCTTGACCAAAGGGCTTAATGGTGGTAGTTTTCATGAGCTAATTTCCAAGCTGGGAATGGAAGATATCTATTCACCAACTTGAGGGGGAGTGTTAAGCTGTAAATAGATATTATATTGCTATAAATACATATAATTTTTTGGGAGGTTTTTATTCTGATTTGATTTTGATCAAATCCCACACATCATGGGATTATAATTGTTAACCCACAAATCGTGGGATTTTAGTTTTTCTCCTTTTTTTTAAATTTCTTTCCTTTATTTTTGTTTGTTAGGATTTATCTGTGTATTAGCCTATAAATACAGCATTGTAAAGCACCGTAAGATATGGATGAGAATAACAATTTCTCTCCATCCAAAATTTCACAGAAATGATTTTTGTAAGCTTCTCTAGTAGGTCTTTGTTTAATTCTTTCATTTATTTTAGGAAAATCAATTAGAGGAATGGTTTCTACTGTCATTCCCAAACCAGATTTATTGAAATAAGGTCTTTGAGCAAAAAGAATTTTTTCTAGTTTCTTAGATCCTATAGAAAATCTTTTAGAAATATTTAAGATGTCAATTTTCAAAGATGCATTTTCTTTTGAAAGATTGTCTTCATTTTCTTTCAAAATAGTAATACTTTTGTCTAAACTTTCAACATTTTATTTCCAAACATTTTCTTGTTGTTTTAGTGCAGAATTTTCCTTTTTAAGTTCGAAATCCTTTTAAGAGAAGTCTTGAGACTAAGACACAATTCATCAATGTATCTAGAGACTTTAGTAGGGATTTTCAAATTACTTACATTGATTTCACTATCTGAATCTAAGTCTGTCTCATAGTCGAATCTGAGTGTGATTGTGCCATAAGACAAATATTGGCATAATTATCATCACTTTCTTCACATTCTGTATCACTCTATATTTCTGCTTTGAGTGCCTTTCGATATTTCTCAGCTTTACCTTTTTTTTTTCTTCAGGAGGGGACAGTTAGGTCTGATGTGTCACTTTTTCTTACATTCAAAGCAAACTACATTTTTATTGGATTCATCATCCTCAACAGACTTACTCTGTTGCTTTTGAAAACTCTGTTTCTTTGGATTGAATCTTCTTCCTTTCCTCTTCAGCTTTCTAAATCTTCTTATCATGAGAGCAAGCTCTTCGTCATCCATGTCGTCTTCAGAATCTGTGACATCAAAATCATCATTAGATTTTAATGTAAGGGATTTCTTACCTTTAGGATCTTCATCTTCATTGATTTGCTCCACTTCATAAGACTAAAGAGTCCCAACCAATTCATCAACCGAAAGTGGCATAATTCTTTGTGTCTCCCTTATTGAGGTTTTTATGTGATTCCAGTCCTTAGAGAGTCCACGCAGAGGCTTGTTTACTTTCATGAGATCAGAAATTGGTTGCCCTTGATTTTCGAGACCATTTACGATCTCTGTAAAACGACTAAAGATGTTAGTGATAGATTCTCCAAATTTCATTTTGAATGCTTCATATTGACCGAGCAGAATGTTGATTCTGGTTTCTTTCACTCGATCAGTTCCTTCATAAGTGATGTGTAATTTATCCTAGACTTCTTTAGTTGTAGCACAAGAAGATATTATGTTATATTCAGTAGGTGATAATGCACAATATAAAGAATAAATTGCTTTTGCATCAAGAGCTTGTCTTTTAGTTATCTCTTCTTGAGTCATTTCACTAGACTCAACAGTTTCTTTTCCTCTTTCTGAGACAGGTGTAGCTTTAGGAATGATTCCTCTATCTACCACATCCCATTCTAGAGGATCCTTTGATCTTAGAAATGCCTTAATCTTGTTTTTCCATATGTTGTGTTCTTTTCCATCGAAATAAGGCGGTCTGGTATTGCTTTGCCCTTCAACCAGTCCTAAAGCCAACATACTAGCCATGGATCTTTAACTTTGAAGTAAAACACTTCAAATCAAGTGAGTACACGAGCTCTGATACCAATTGCGAAAGCTAGTATGAGCACCCAGAGGAGGGTGAATAGGTGCAGAAACAATTTTGCAAGATAAGTGCAGCTCAAATCAACAACGGATTATGAAAAGAAAATTCCTCTCTTTTCAAATAAACAAGTTACGATTAAAGTAAAAGAGTGTAGGGAAGAGAATTTGAATACAGAGTTTATAGTGGTTTGGCTTAATCCAAGCCTACGTCCACTCTTCCGCACTAACAGCCCACCGGCTGGATTTCACTATAAACAAAAGAGTTGTTACAGTAAAGCTCTCCCTTGATTCCACAGTGTAGACTTTACTATACTTCCTCAAGGTCTCTAAAAAATATAGACTCTTTTGCGTACAATATTTCGTTCAACAAATGAATTGACTAAGAACAAGTAGCTTCAGATTTTTGAATTCTTCTATCACGCACACACTTAAACAACTGGAATGTCTTCCTTTTATACTCCTTTATGCCATCATACCCATTGGCACTTACTAAAGGAATTCTTCCAATCTACCCGTTGGATAGAATCAATTAGGAAGATCTTCGAGCTATTTAAGAAATATGACAATAGCCCGTCAATCATACTCGTCCATACAATTAGGATCTCGGTTTCCATAAGTAGAACCTTCCAAATATACTTTGCCAATCAACAGATCCATAATCTCTGAATCAATCTTGATTTCTATAATGGATTCCAACATGCAATATCCAGCCAATAGATCTTCTTCAGTCGATAAAGTCAAATACTTAACAAAACATCTAGTTCTAGATAAGTCTTCTTCGACGGTCTAGAAACTGTCAATGCGGATAGATTTTGAGTCTTGAGTCTAGTAGTTCGGAGGTCTTCAGACTTTGATGGAAGAGTCTACAAGTCTTTAGATTAGACTGATGGAAACGTTTTGTCAGCTTCAAAACATTCAAGGAAGTTTTCTCCAACACAAGGAATTAACATATTTGCGCCTTCAATCATGTTTTTCAAAAACTTTAAGCTATCAAGGAACGAATTCGAGAATGTGTATTGAGAAATTTCTCTAATATAATAAATAGTTTGGAAAATTTCAAATAAGGGTCTGAAATGTCCTCATTTTCTCAATTAATGGCTCCAAGTGTACTTTGTTTCAAATCAAAGTTTGAAATGGTCAAATTGTTTCAAATAAAGACTTAAAGTGGCCAAATCATCTCAAATAAGGGTTTTTGGCTGGCCAATGACTATTCCAGTTAAGTAGAAAGGGTATTTTGGTTAAAAAATGTAACAATATTTTTTACTTCTTTTTCTTTCCTTTTCTTTTTTCTTTCTTCCTCTTCCCTCCTCGGTCATCGCTATCAATACCCCGCAAAGGTAGCTCGCCAAGGTTGGCGAGGGTCACCCTCACAGACATCGTGCGAGGCAGCCCTTGCTTGATGTCAATATGGGTTGCAAGGCGAGGGTCACCATTGCCTAGACTAGCAAGGAGCACCCTTGCTCGATGTCAACGGGGGGTTGCCCTCGCTAGCCCAAGCAATGGTGACACTCACCCAACATTGGTGAGGGTGGCCCTCACATGAGTCTAACGACCTCCGCCATTGTCGACAGAGGCAATGGGGAAAAAGAAAAATGAAATAAGAAAAAGTAAAGAAAAAACATAAAAATAATAAAGTAAAAGAGGAAAAAGCCATTTTTTGAAACTGATGTGGTCATTTCAAGTCCTCATTTAAGACGATTTGACAATTTCATGCCCTTATTTAAATAAAGTCCACTTCGGACCTTTATTGAAGAAAATAATGATGCTTAGAATTTTCCCTAAATAGTTCAAACCAATACATTTTCCATTATTTGGCATATGCATGGAATTTTCATATAGTAGGTTGGAGCCCACCGCGCTCTTGCCGAGTTTCCGAATAGTTGTGCGACCTCAAAACTTGCTTATTAAACCATACTTTCATAGTACATTAGCGTACCGTACAAATTTATGATGGTTAATCGTATTAGAAGGGAAAATGTTCGAATAATGTGATTTTTGCTTTTAAGTCTATGGTGAGTTTTTATACCATAGAAATACTTCTATAGAATGAAAATGACCTCTATAGGAAATTGGTACTTATAGATTGTAAATAAAGGAAATATATTTCATTTATACAATTATGAATGTGGACAAACCCTTTGCCAAACTTCTCTTGCAAGCCACGGCATACACCGCACGAACTTTCAAAGATCTCCAAATGTCAAAGAGATCAAATCTACTGCACATTTGAACAAAAAAATTCACGCATGTTCGTGTAGATCTCCACACAAACATAGGTCATGTTTGGCTATAGATCATTAGAAAGTTTGTGCCTCGAATTCAAGTTCGTGAACAAAATCGAAGGAACCTTCTCTTTCATCGTCTTCACCACGCGGCTTGCCGTCGGCCTAACCAGTGTCGACTCATCAAGACATGACCTCGCTAGTCCAGTCACAGTCCTCGCCTCTTCCACATCGAAATCACCTATCAATCTCGGATCCACCATCTTCGTCACCTCACCGACATCCATACAATCGACACCGTTAGTCATATGAGCTGCCATTGAGGCCAAGACCTGTCCCTTGTCCGCGCGAAACGCCTCCAAACCGGTCACGAGCTCAAGGACCAAGAAGCCGAAGCTATAGATGTCATTCTTCTTTGAGGCTATTCCGTTCCTCGAGTATACCGGATCAATGTAGCCCAGAGAACCCATGATAATATTCTTTCTCCTAACATAAGGGGATGATGAGGGCGACGACCATGGTGGCGGTATCATAGACGAGAAGCCCATTTTCGCAGATCCATAGTCGCAGAGCCTGCAATTGGAGTCACCGTCCAGTAAAACATTGGAGGACTTGATGTCGCCATGGATGACGTGGAGGGTGCATCTTTCATGGAGATATTCGATCGCTTGCGCAAGTTGGAAGGCGATCTTCACGCGGCTCTTCCATGGGAGAGTCGAGCGCTTATTGCTGCCGCTGCCGTGGAGGCGTTCATGGAGTGCTCCGCCAGAGACGTATTCGAATATTAGCGCGCCTTGATCTTCATGAGATGGGATGAAACTTAAATTAGTTACTGATAAAAATTTTCTTATGGTAAATTTAGATGATACGATATTTACTGAATAGTACTGAAAAATCATTTCTGCTAGTGGGAGTAGGATTACCATATGAGTATAGACAGTCAAAATTTACTTATAAAATGGTAAAATATAGCTGAAATCGAAATGCACAATTGTTGACGTAATAAAGTTTGACAAATATTTTCATATTTTGGTATGCCAACCTGCATCATCGCAATAGCCGAGGAGCCTGACGATGTTCTCATGCTTGAGCCGAAGCAGCACGTCCAGCTCCTGCTTGAACGCCAGGCTGAGCTGCTCTCCGCCGCTGCAGTGGACTTTGACAGCTGCAGCAGCGGCGGAGCCTCCTCCGCAGACGGGCAAACGCCCCATGTACACGGTGCTGAACCCGCCTTCTCCAACCACCACCGAGAAGCACCCCGTGATCCTCTCGATCTCTCCCCACTCCAACCTCTTCACAGCCACCCCCGCCGCCTCCGCCGCTGCGTCGCCGCACCGTCCTGAGCAACTCTGCCCGCCGTCGACATGGACGGCGGCTTGTTGCCTGTTCAGCAGCTTGGAGCGGAGGAACTTCACAATACCCATAGTTGCAGATCCGAGATTCAGATCAAGTCAACTGCCTTCTTGGGCTGCTGTTGCTTTTTAAAAGAAAAGAGTCGGTGAATTATGAAGTATACTTTATGGTCGCTAGCTACCGGTGGGGATCGTGGCCGTGGTTTGGTGAGGCTCAAAGAGAAGAAGCGAAGGTGTGGGGAGAGAGAGAGAGATGGGGCCAAAGGACAAAGAGCGCGTACTAGCTAAGGGACAACGAAGATCGATGGATGGATAAACTGTTTTTGAAATGCCTTGATGACAGCAGCACGCGCGCGAACGCTTTGTTTTACCAGGATTTGTCTTTTCCTTAGGGTTAATGTATAATGTAGTCCATAAACTTTTAATTTCACCGATATGGTCCCTAAACTTTAGTCCAATATATAATGTAGTCTTTGAACTTTTAATATATTCATTGTAGTCTCTAAACTTTTGATATATGTTAAATTGAGTCCTTGAACTGTATAAAAATGTCCAATGTTACTTTTCCATTAATTCAAGTTCAAGGAAAACATTGAGTATTTTCATATAGTTTGGGCACTAAATTAAACATGTACCAAAAGTTTATGAATCATATCAAATATATTAAAAGTTCAGAAATCATATTTAACAAATTAAAAATGTAGAGACCACATTGTATATTGTGCCAAAGTTTATGAATTATTTGTGTCATTTTCTCACTTTAGTTTGTTCTCATCAGTGTTTTAAACACAAGACCAATCAATTAAATCAGGACTGACCGATCAATCAGGTCTTGATCCATCCTCCGTTCCGACTCAAAATCCTTTCGGTGGTGGTCGAAACGAATTAAGAACCTATAAAAACCAACCAAAAGATTGTTTCATTTAGGTTGAGTATGATTCAATCCAAACTGGCAAACCTAACTAAAATTTAAAATTTGGAATGGTTTGAAGAGGTAATTTTAGAAAACCAATTCAAAAATCGAACTGGAATGAAGTTAGACAGTTTGGTTCAATTTTACTGTTTTTTGCCAAACCAAACCAAGTCGCCAAGCCAAAATACTTACTTTTATTTTATAATTGTAGTTTCTATTTTTATAGTAGGAGATAAATAGCAGTAGGTGAAAAATTTAAAGGGAGGAGATTTTTTATTTTTTTATTTAATACCACCAAAAAAATCTAAACTAATACACTTAAGACAAATTTATCATAAATTTATATTTTTACCACCAAAAAACCTAAATTGGTATACTTGTAACAAATTAACCTCAAACTAATTTTTTGATCACAAAAATTATAAAACTAGTATATTTATAACAAATTTACTTTCTGTTAATTTCCGTTAAATAGGAATAATGCCATGAAAAACTACGAACCGATACATCTGTGACAAATAGAGAGAAAAATCCTAAACTGGTATAGCCGTCACCTATTACATGTTATCTAACTCAGTAATTTGATGGGAAATTTAATGAAAACTAACGAAAAGTAAATTTATCACTAATGTACCAATTTTGAATTTTATAATTTTTGAGACAATGTATCGGTTTACCGTTTTTCATGAAAATAACTTATTTTGCTTTTGTTAAGAAACGAAGGAGATTGAAAAATAAGTCAAGAAGCGGGAAAAAGGTGAGCGCGCATGTAAAAAAAGTAAGAGAGATAGGAGGGAGGAATGACGTTGCTTTCTTCCGTATTTTCATGAATTCTTGACCCTCGTGATTAATTCAATTCGATTTGACTTCAAACCATGCACATGTAGATCTTCACATAAACATAGTCCAATGTTGGGTACAGATCATTAGAAAATTCACAAATGTACATGTAGATCTCCACACAAACATAGTTCATGTTTGGCTCATTAAAAAGTTTGTGCCTCAAGTTTGAGTTTTTGAACGAAATCAAAGAGAACTTCTCTTTCATTGTCTCCACCATGCGGCTCGCCATCGGCTTAGCCACGGTGGACTCATCGAGACACAACCTCACTAGTCCAATCAAAGCCCTCGCCTCTTCCACATCGAAATCACCTCTCAATCTCAGATCCACCATGTTAGTCAGTTCACCGACATTCATACGATCGACACCTTTAGTCATTTGAGCTACCATCGAGGCCAAGACCCGTCCCTTGTCTGCACGAAATGCCTCCAAACCCATCACGAGCTCGAGCACCACAACGCGGAAGCTATAGATGTCGTTCTTCTTCGAGGCTATCCCAGTTCTCAAGTATACCGGATCAGTGTAGCCCAAAGAACTCATGTTAATATTCTTTCTCCTAACGTAAGGAGACAATGAAGGTGACGACGAGGGCAGCGGGATCATAGATGAGAAGCCCATTTTCGCGGATCCGAAGTCGCAGAGCTTGCAATTGGAGTGACGTCCAGTAAAACATTGGAGGATATGATGTCGCCATGGATGATGTGGAGGGTACATCTTTCGTGGAGATATTCGATGGCTTGAGTGAGCTGGAAGGTGATCTTTACGCGGCTCTTCCATGGGAGAGTCGAGCGCTTATTGCCACTGCGGCCGTGGAGACGCTCATGGAGTGTTCCGCCGTAGACGCATTCGAATATAAACGGGCCTTGATCTTCATGAGATGAGATGAAACGTAAATTAGTTACCGATAAAAATGTTCATATGGTAATTTTAGATGATATGATATTTATTGAATATTACTGAAAAATCATTTTTGCTAATGGTGGTAGGATTACTACATGATTATATACGATCAACATTTACTCATAAAATGGTCAAATATAGCCGAAATTGAAATGCACAAAAATCTCAAATTGTTCGTGGAAATGATTTTCTTCCGATTCAAAGTAATAAAGTTCAACAAATATTTTCATATCTTGACAATTAAATATAAACTAGGTGCATAAAAGGGCACCGTGCCAACCAGCATCATCGCAATAGCCAAGGAGCCTGACGATGTTCTCGTGCTGGAGCCGAAGCAGCACGTCCAGCTCCTGCTTGAAGGCCATGCTGAGCCGCTCTCCCCCACCGCAGTGGACCTTGACGGCTGCTATGAAGGCAGTGGAGCCTCCTCCGCAGCCAGGGAAACACCCCATGTACTATTGCCCCAAGGATTGTTAAAATATGTCTCGAGTTTAAGCCCAATGCAAAATTACGAATATTCCGAATTGGATATGTTGTGGATGTTCGAAATCGAGTAAAGAAGATCCGAAGATCAACTTCCCGAATTTGAATCTGCGTTGGAGAATTTGGCTACTAAAATAGGAAAGTCCAACTTTGACTAGGATTTGGATTTCGTTTAAAATATACAAAGATATATTTTGGATATGAAACAAAATCCTATGAGAAGTTGGCAAAAGAATAAGGGTTTTACTTATATATAGACTTAAGGCCATGGGTGATAGATGTGGATCACAAATTGTTTTGAAGCGCCGCGTGAGTGCTTGGTGTTCCGCCGTTGATCGTGAAGAATTGGTCTTGAAGCACCGCCTCATTGTTGAGTGCTTGGGAGGGATTTTCTTTGTCGTGAATTACATCCAAGAAGGTTTAGTGTTGAAGCCAATTAAATCTTATGGTAAGATTTGCGTGTAATTCCTTCATGAGATTGAGAAATTATTTCTTGAGGAATTTCGGGGCTAAACACTGTGTGTGTTATTGGGTGTAATTGGGGCTTGGGAAACACCGAGAGAGTGTTTGAGTGACTCGAGTGTGTAATCTCCTTGTATCGCTTGATCTATAGTGAAATTCGCTGCTGCTCTCCCCGTGGATGTAGGTCTTTACGACTGAACCACGTAAATCTGGTATCCGATTTATTTTCTTTTTCTGTCTATATTATTGTTCGATCGCTCACCCTATCGCAACAAGTGGTATCAGAGCCAGGCTTGGCTAAGTTAAAGCGAATCGATGGCGACAGAAGAAGTAAAAGTGAGAATCGACAGATTTGATGGGAAGGATTTTAGTTTCTGGAATATACAAATTGAAGATTATCTTTATCAGATGAAAATGCACTTGCCCTTGTCTGGGGAGAAACCAGCGACGATGAAGCAAGCTGATTGGGAATTGCTGGATAGACGAGCTATGGGTGTTATTCGGCTGACGTTGGCTCATAACGTCGCGTTTAGCATCCTGAAGGAGAAGACCACTGCTGATTTGATGCAAGCCCTGTCGGATATGTATGAGAAGCCCTCTGCGATCAACAAGGTCTGTTTGATGCGACGTCTGTTTAATTTAAAGATGAAAGAAGGTGCGTCAGTTGCAGATCATATCAATGAATTCAATGTGATTGTTAGTCAATTGAGTTCAGTTGAGATTGACTTTGAAGATGAGATACGTGGTTTGATTCTATTATCCTCATTGCCTGATAGTTGGAATACTACCGTTACTGCTGTTAGTAATTCCTCTGGGTCAACAAGTTTGACGTTTGATGGGGTTCGAGATTTGATTATGAGCGAAGATATTCGTAAAAGAGAATCTGGCGAATTTGTATCTACTGCTCTAGTAGGTGAAAATAGAGGAAGATCTGTAACACGTATGGGTAATGGTAGTACTAATATGAACAGACGGAGTCAATCTAGAACTGCTAATGTTGTCTGTTGGAACTGTGGCAAAAGGGGGCATCTTAGAAGAGATTGCCTTAAGCTGAAAAATGAAAATGGTAAGGGAATTATAGTTGATTCTGCAGATAATGTTGCAGCTATAGCAGATAATGCTGATTATGTCTTGTCTATCGCTGATTATTCATCGTTTGATGAATGGATTATGGATTCTGGTTATTCTTTTCATGTCACACCAAATAGAAACTGGTTTATCACTTATCAGTGCACGGGTAGTGATAAAGTCCAGTTAGGGAACAACGCTAAGTGCGATGTTGTGGGTGTTGGTAATGTTAAAATCAGAATGCATGATGGTATCGTGAGAACATTGACTGGAGTGAGGCATGTTCCAGAGTTGAAGAAGAACTTAATTTCCTTGGGTGCCTTAGATTCAGCTGGTTGCAGGTATTCTTGAAAATGTGGAGTTCTGAAGGTTGTTCGAGGTGCCCCGGTGATAATGAAAGGAATCAAGCACGATGGCCTATATAAACTTCAAGGTGAGACAATGATAAATTTCGCTGCAAAGACGTCGGATGCATCTGCTCGAGAGTCTTTTGACCGCTCGAGGAAGACCTGGGTGTTTGTGCCGAGGCACAAGTTTGATGCTGGTGTCAGGATCTCGCAGTCAAGAGCTTTGATCGAGACGGAGACTGGTAAGTCGATCAAGCATGTATGGACTGATAATAGCATGGAGTTTTGCTCGGAGCTGGCAAATAAATTCTGCATGAAAGAGGGCATAGTGAAACACCGCACTAATGCCAATAAATCACAACAATTTGCAGAATTGATGAGCAGAACATTACTAGAGACGGCCCGGAAAATTATCTCTAGTGCTGGTATTGCTAGGAGAATCCTAGCTGGTGTGCTAAGTACGGTAAACTACCTGGTGAATAGATCCCCATCAACTGCTATTGAATAGCGGACTCCTAAAGAAGTGTGGTCAGGTAACGTTGCTGGTTATTCTATCATTAGAATGTTGCGTTGCCCGTATTATTTTCGAGTGAGTGATGGTAAGCTCGATGGGAGGGCAAGGTGCATATTTCATGGCTATGCGCAAGGTAAGCGAGGCGATCGGTTATGGTGCCTAGATATAAATTCACCTATTAACAGCAGAGAAGTTACTTTTGACAAGTCTCCAGTACTTCTGGCTAGGAGTGATTATAGCAGTTTTCAAATGGATCTGAACGGTGTTCAGCTTGAGGTGGAGTTGCAACCAGAAACTCCTGAGGTAGCAAGTACGAGTACTAGCAAAGTAATTGACACAGATGATGCTCATAGCGAGGTGGAGCCTATAGAGCCAATGGTTGCTGTAACTGCTGATATTGACAAGGTATGTATTCGATCTCCTGATAGATATGGATGCAACAATGGTTTTGCTTTATCTGCGGTTAAGGAGGTTATGTCAAAAAATCCTTGTGGAGCAGTTAAAGGTGCATGTAGAGTTGGTATTCTGATGAGGTCCTCGGTTATAGCGACGCTTGAACTTGCACAATATCTGTGGCGGTTGAGCCCATTAGGGGCTAGGGGAAAGTAGCAGCAGAGTTTGAATTTTTGTGAAACGATTGCGACTTAGCTCAAACGTCGAGCCAAGGTGGAGATTGTTAAAATATGTCTTGAGTTTAAGCCCAATGCAAAATTACTAATATTCGGAATTGGATATGTTGCGGATGTTCGAAATCGAGCAAAGAAGATCCGAATATCAACTTCCCAAATTTGAATCTGCATTGGAGAGTCTGGCTACTAAAATAGGAAAGTCCAACTTTGACTAGGACTTGGATTTTGTTTAAAATATAGATATATTTTGGATATGAAACAAAATCCTATAAGAAGTTGGCAAAAGAATAAGGGTTTTACTTATATATAGACTTAAGGCCATGGGTGATAGATGTGGATCACAAATTGTTTTGAAGCGCCGCATGAGTGCTTGGTGTTCCGCCGTTGATCGTGAAGAATTGGTCTCGAAGCACCGCCTCGTTGTTGAGTGCTTGGGAGGGATTTTCTTTGTCGTGAATTACATCCAAGAAGGTTTAGTGTTGAAGCCAATTAAATCTTATGGTAAGATTTGCGTGTAATTCCTTCGTGAGATTGAGAAATTATTTCTTGAGGAATTTCGGGGCTAAACACTGTGTGTGTTATTGGGTGTAATTGGGGCTTGGGAAACACCGAGAGAGTGTTTGAGTGACTCGAGTGTGTAATCTCCTTGTATCGCTTGATCTATAGTGAAATTCACTGCTGCTCTCCCCGTGGACGTAGGTCTTTACGACTGAACCACGTAAATCTGGTGTTCGATTTATTTTCTTTTTCTGTCTATATTATTGTTCGATCGCTCACCCTATCGCAACAAGGATAAGTGTTTTTATGTTGTTGTGGATGCCACTTTTGATGAGGCCACCTATCCTCTTGCTGCCAAGCCAGACACCTCTCAAAATGCCTCAACACCAACACGTGTGGAACTATTTTTGCCTACTGATTTCGTCCGATCATCCTCGGCACCTACTCATCAGAATTAATGTGGATCGCATTGCTTAAATCCTAAGTCTTGGCTCTCGCCCTTTTTCATTTTTGGGTCATTTCAGGTCCGAAGATATCACCACTGTCGACGTATACACCGCCAAAGGCCTCCTAATCATCGCCCACCGGTACTTAGATGTGACGTCAGAAGTTAACAGACGGTATTTTCCTTCATGTATCGGCATCTTTTTCAAATCGGGTTGGGATGAGAAATGTGAAATCTCAGTACAAATTGAGGGTTCGAGTGCAATGACACAGGACAGACGGAGGAGTTCAAATTGAACCACAATGAGAATGCAGTGAATGTGCCTAACATGTTCTTCACCAGATGGAAGAGTATAAAATCCTGAATTTCTCGCCCAAGTAGCTGCAGTCTGCAACAAAGGAGATCCCTTGGTCGTGGTATGTAGCTTTTCACCCCCGGTTCAGTGAACTCGTTGCTTGGTAATGTAACATCATAAGTTGACAAAAAGAAAGACAAACTTCAGCTGGATTCATCGGTTAATATATTGCCGTATGTGTAAGGTTGCAACAGCGGGGGCGGATCGCTCCGTGCCTGCATCAACCTTCTCGATGCAGTAAGTTCGACTATCCAAATGAATGTCGTTTGCTTCATCACAACATTAAGGGCACGACAGCGAGGAAAAGCAATATCAAATTGTAAAGCTTTCGCTAGTTGGGAGCTTTTCAGTTTGATTCCTGCAGAATGCGACTATTCACCGGCGACACGCTCTGATTAATCGAACTAGATTAGTAAACATTAGCAAAAGTAAAGACTTGTATGTTTGTTTGTGTGTGCGTGTGGAATTTTGGTGGATTCAGGGGTATAACAATTTGAACAACATGGAAGGAGGATACTCTGCTCGGGTTGACAGAGGATTTGCAGGGGACAAACGAGAAGAGGAGCTCAGAACAGCCTGCAAATTCCGGCCGTAAAAGGAGGAGGGGTTGGTAATTTGGGTTCGCGTGTCAATGCCGTATCTGTACGTCAATTCTCGAGTCAGTCTAAAACATATTGATTTTGATTCTACTTGTTGAATAATCGAATTACTATAAAAACATGGCAATTCGCATCAATAGATAAAGTTAGGCATGTCATTCATTTTTTATTTTTTTCTTTGTGATTCATGTTTTATCCCATAACGCATAGAACAGTACATGTCATGAGAGTGTGTCCGTATGCATTGCTTGTCAAAACAAAACAAAAAAATATCTATCCCCCTAATGTCTTGGCGTCATATGAATAATCTTATCACCAAAACTCACCTTTTATCACTATTCTTTATATTTCACTATTCTTGTAACTGGTGATATCATGCATTATACACTTACGCAATGCATATATTGATTAGGTTGCATATTACTCCCCCCCTTTGATTTTTTAATCCTTTTGAAGTGGAACAAAAGATCATCCGACTTTGACATAACCAATGATCGTTCCAAGAGCTGAGGCCCCAAGCCATAGTATGAAACTGAAAGATGACCTGCCAAGAAAAGGACCCTACCGGTTAAACTACACCCCTTTCTAAGTTCCATTCCGAGCAGAACTACGGACGTTAGCTGCCTTCAAATTTTTTAAGAGATGAAAGTCGTGTTACGCCTAGGCGCCTCACAGCAATCCCCGAACGAACATGGGCGGAGTCATTAGGCCCTGCTGGTGGCTGCTAGAGGTGACTATTGAGCGGCCCCGGTCCCGGCTTGTGCCTTCAGGTCGAACCTAAACTTTTTGTTCACTTTCGCCCATAATAAAATTCTTGGACACAAATCTCCAGAGTGGGTCGGCCTTGGCTCGGACCAATAGAGTCAAGAGCAGACCTTTCTCACCGGATGCCCTTACCCTAACTCACCCAGAAAGTGTTCTAGTCTTTGTGGCTTAGGCCAGGCTTGGTGCACCCGCGGTCCGCCAACCCCATGGTTAGGTGTACGGCTCCGACCTTCACCGGCTTTCGACCGAGATTGAGCTGTTGCCATTTCTCCCTCTCCCCCATAATTTCTCCCTTTCTGTTGTTTTAACGTTTCGCTGTCATAATCTAATGATGTTAACTACTGCTTAACGACGAAGGCCTCAACGAGACGAAAAGATAAAGAAATACATTGAACAAAAAATAATTAAGAGGACCAGATTGCACGAAAATTCATACTTCGACGACTAAAATTGTAATCTAACTAAATTATACATCCAAAGGGAACTAACATGATCATATGAACACTGGCATTCTCTAGGATACTTATTGGAAACTCAAGGCACGTACACTCCCTTTGTCAGTCCCCCTAAAAACCACACTAACAGCTATAAAACTACCACAGGTGGATCCTAGCAAATTGCTGTTTATCCTGGGTGGAGCAGTCGGGTCTTGCTTCAGAGTAGTCGAGGACCCGACCACCCTTAGCGTCTGAAGGTTTTCTTCCTCTGACGCGGCAGCTCAGCCTCGCAACCTCTAAGCGTCAGGACCATATAAGTTGCAGCGCCAGCTATTGCTCCAAGAGGAGGAGCCACCATGTAAATCCACAATCCTTTGTAATTCCCTGCTGCCACAGCCGGGCCGAGAGTCCTCACGGGGTTCATGGAACCCCCGGTCGACATCCTATCATCACGGTGTTACATACTTGGATTTCTCTCTATGTTTTTTCCAAAAGGTAAGAATAAGTAAATACAATTCTTACCCTGCCACAAGAATGTCAAGCAGCACTGTTGCTCCAATTGCAATACCTGCTAAATCTCCTACCTGTCATCATGTAAAATGCAGCCAGAATATGGTTGGAGAGCTTTTGATGATTAATGGAATGAAACGAGCACAGATAGAGGAAGGGCGAATATATGACATGGGCGACGCCGTACCGCACGAGCGTCGGTTGCCACTGCGACGATCACAAACATGAGAAGGAAAGTGGCGAGAAATTCGAGAGCTAATGCCTGCCCGACATTCACCAAAGGCACCGTGACCCCGCCGTTCGCGAAGGGATGGAAAACCACCTTGAGGACGTAGGAAGCGCACATCGAGCCCCCAGCCTGTGCGACGACGTAAGCAGGCACTTGGATCCATGGAAAGTGCCGGGTCGCTGCGAAGGCGATCGTCACCGACGGGTTCAGGTGGGCTCCCGATATGTGACCGATCGAGAAAACTATGACCGTCACAGCAACTCCAGCGCACAACGCGTTCCCGATCAACATCTCTACTCCACCGTACTTTTGGTTCACAATTGGGCCAGCAACCGCGCAAAGCACCAGGAAGAAGGTTCCGACAAACTCGGCTCCAGCCTACATCATTCATGTAAATCTAATTAACAATTTCTATCCTACCTTTCTTCTTTCCGTTTCACTTTTCATGGAATGTGAGGATAGTTTAGTTTCCATACTAGACCTAGACGAAGCTTCACCCTAACTTATTCCACCGTCTAGAGTTTTATCGGGTTTTACCTTCCGCAACAGATCATACTTATCCGGCTTGAGTTGCTGAACGCCCTCGGTCGCATCATCGATCCGAACGCACTTGCATCGTATCACGGGCATGTCCTCCGGTAACGTCGAGTCCACTTCCAACGTTTCCTGAGCAACCTCCTGGGCCCCTGATCCTGACATTTTTCTCAGTTCGACGACTCACCGGAGATTAGTGGAAACCGGAAAGAAGGTCGAACTTTGATTCTAGGACGCAGAATAGATCGGCGAGAAGAAGAGATCGATGGGGGTGCTTATAACGGCGAGAGTTCAGACGGAAAGCATTTTCTAAGAAGTCGACGTCATTACACATCTCCATCATCATCATCATCTTCTTCTTCTTCTCCGTTAATTAAGCTAATGACCTTCTCATAATGCAACATCACTCCTGCTTACTCCTTTAATATTTTAAAGAAAAATAGCTACCGTTTCCCCCGGTGTCAACGCTTGTCCTGAGTTTTAGGGGGTGTAACTCTACATGGCAGCTTGTTGAGCCTGTTCTAACGTCCCTTGTCAAAAAAAGCTGTTGTTTTCCGGGTTAGCAGATCTCTAAAGGAAAAATTATAAAAACAGTCCCTAAACTTTACTTAATCCACAATACAATTCTTGAACTTTTAATTTATTCCATGTAATCTTTAAATTTTGGGTACCTATTCAATTTAATCTCTAAATTAAATGAAAATATTCAATGTTGTTCCTAGTCACTAATTAATGAAAGGACTCCATTGAATATTTTCATACAATTCATGAATTAGAGCATGTACCAAAAATCCAAGTCCACATTGACTGAACTAAAAGTTTAGGGACCACAATAAACATTAGGTTAAAGTTTAGAAACCATATTGCACGTTGAGCCAAAGTTTAAGAATCATTTATGTCATTATTCAATTTCTAAAACAGCCGATAAGTGTCATAATATAAAATTGTCAATAGAAAAAGTCGTCAACGTCTACTTGACTTAGTTACCAAATTTATTTGATTTTTTTAGTTACCGACTACTTATACTGAACAAAAAGAAAACTTCTCTCGCGTTGACATTATGATTCACTCACACCCCATCTTGCTTAATCCTTCAAAGGAGGGAAAGCATTTGAAGTCCACGGTTTTGTCCCTCCCCAACATTCATTTTACTTTATTTATTTTCGAAGTATTAAATTTGATCAATTATCACATAATTAAAATAAGGGAAAATTTCAACTAAGGGCTTGAAGTGGAACCATTTTCTCAAAAAGGGCATAAAGTGGACATTGTATTAAATAAGGGCCCGAGGTGACCGATTTGGTCTCGAATAAGGGTTTCAACTTGAAAGCCAGTCAAATCTTATTTGCAGCTAGGGGTATTTTTGTCTAAAGACTTTTTTTTTCTTGTTGTTTTTTTATTTTCTTTCTTTTTTCATCTTGCTCACCTCATTCTTAAAAAATGCATCAAACTCCTCACGCATGAGTTTGCACAAGTGCAAAACAATTTGAACAATTTAGGAAAAGAAGAAAACAAAAAGATATTCGAGAAGTTATGCAGTTTTACAAAACTGCAAATTGCGTGCTTCAGTTTTGCAGCCTCCCCATCAGCAAACTTCAAAGTGCATGATCTACATTATGCAATTTTGCATCCTCACCCAAGAACTCATCGATTTCGGAATAAGCCGATTTTTAAGTTATTTGCCACCACTCACCTTCTCCGATAACAATAATGAATTTGAGAATCAAGAAATATCCATTAGTGAGTTTTGTTATTATTCAATTTGCTTGTAAAAACTTATTATGGCAATTAAAGTAACAATTCCATGCTCTCCCCACCAATGAAATTGTCTATGCCACGATAACTTTCACTTGTAGCTTCTTGGAAATGTTTTATTGGGTCCGGGTTGGATTATTCATAACATTCATAGGCGCAGCTTGCATTGAGGTGGAATATGTGGCTTATTGAGATGGTCCAATTGTGTTGTGCATGCTAGTTATTTTCAAAGGCTACTGAATCATTCTAACCCGTGATTGAAGATACTCGCCTCTGGTGGCGATTCGAATCAAACAGCACTCAATCTAAAAACAAATAACTCTAGTCTACACATGTTCAAACAAATTTACCTCTCTAACTCTGAAATATTATCTACACAGATTTGAGAGAAAATAACAAGATGAGAAAAGTGCAAAATTGCTCAGAAACTCCCAAAACCGCGTATTTCACTGAACAAATTAATACACGAGTATCACAAAGATTCCTCAAAAACCTCTAATAAATTTGGCTTAGGCACTTCAATCTGGCTTCTCCTCACTAAGATCGATCATAGCCTACGTGAGCACCAATTTGAACTCAAGTATCGACGACAACGAGGGTAGCAAGCTAATGGCTTACACCTCATCAAGCTTCGTGCTTGACCACAACCACAAGATATGGGGATCGAATCGAGCTGAGCATCACATCTTGGTCCACTTGTGCTCGATCTAGGGCTTGGATTGACCTCCATCTTTCAACAAAGGTACTGGATTACTATTGAGGGCAATGACAAATGAGGTTGAGGGCGTTGATGGCTAATTTGGCAAGGAAGATAGAGATGGACTTTGGAGAACGTGATCTAAAGAGTGAAAAAGGTGAAGGCATGATGATGATGATGAAGAAAAGAAAGAGAAGGAGAAAATAAATTTAAAAAAAAAAGAAGGAAAAAAGTCTTTAGACAAAAATACCCCTAGATTCAAATAAAATTTGGTTGGCTTTTAAGTTGAGGCCCTTTTTTGAAACTAAGTTGGTCACCTTAGGTTCTTGTTTGAGACAATGTCCATTTTGGGTCCTAAAATGGTTTCACTTTAGGCTCTTAATTGAAGTTTTCCCTTAAAAGAATAGTCTCTGGTCCGAGCTGATGCGGTACTCATTCATAGAAAAGTCATGAATCTCGTTTCGACATCCAAATTAATTGCTTCGTTGAGCTGTAATGCTGATGCCAAGGTCGTTTCTCAATGCGATATCTCAAAGTCAAAAGGGAAGAACAAATCCAGTTTGCTTTGATCGCCATTTTTAAATCTTTCTTAGCTGAAGAGTTTGCTCTTTGCACGCCATATAGTTATATCAAAATTTCAGGAATCATTTTCTTCCCCTTGAAGCAGCTCGAGATATCACAGAGCGGGATCCGAGCTTCCATATCTTGATCTCTCGGTGATCATCGAACCATGGAAACCATCAAAAAGTAGGATTTTTTCGCATGAACGAGCTCCATCAGAAGCTGATGTTGATCGCATAGCTTTCATCCTGAGTCTTGACTCTCTCTTACTTTTCCTTTTGGCAGGTCTGAAGATGTCGCTAACGTCGATGTATACACTGCCAAAGGCCTCCTAACCGTCGGCCACCAGTACTTAGATGTGAGGTCAGAAGCTCAACAGATTATCGTTTTTTCCTTCTTGTTTCGGCTGTGTAATTCGAATCGAGTTGGGGAGAGGGATCTGAAATCTCGATACAGCTGGAGTGTTTGAGGGGCGATGTTCTTTTCATTGACACAGGACGGAGGAGGAGTTCAAGAAGAGCCACGTTGAGAATGCAGTGAACGTGCCTTACATGTCCTCCACACCAGATGGAAGAGTTAAAAATCGTGACTTTCTCACTCAAGTGGCTGCAGTCTGCAACAAAGAAGATCACCTGGTCGTGGTAAATAACTCATCGCCCCCGATCGATTGAACTCGGTTTTCAGTACTGTAACATCTAGAATTCAGACAGAAAAACAATGAGCCGGAACTCATTGGTTTATATTGCTGCATGTGCAGGGTTGCAACAGCGGGGGCAGATCGCTCCGTGCCTGCGTCGACCTTCTCAATGCGGTTAGTTCGACTCTCCCAATGGATTCCCGTTTGCTTTATCACAGCATTAGGGGCGCGAAAGAGGGGATAAGTAAAGTAACATCAGATTATAAAGCTTTCGTTAGTTAGGAGCATTTTCAGTCCGATTCCACTGGAATGCAACATTTTTCACCACCGGCGTGCTCTGATTAAGTAAATTAGATTAGCAAGTATTAGCAAAATAAAGTCATTTGCGGAATTTGGTGGATTCAGGGGTATAAGAATGTGAACAACATGGAAGGAGGATACTCTGCTTGGGTTGACAAAGGATTTGCAGGGGATAAACCAGCAGAGGAGCTCAAAACTGCTTGCAAATTCCGCCCTTAGAAAGGAACATCATCGTCTCAGGAAGGCCAGCAGTTGGTGTTTGCGTGTCATAATCATGTTTGTAATCCATGCCGCTTGGAGTCAGCCTAAAAGCACATCGATCCTTGTTCTACTTGCTAAATTGTTGGGTTATGATACGAATGTGTTAGTTCATGTCAAAACACGAAATTAGGCATGTCGTGTTGTGTCATATTTTCGTTTTTCTTTCTTGTAACTTGTGTTTTTCGCTCTCTGTCTAGATATGATGCGAATAAGCTTATCGTTAATACATTGTGCAAACATATTGCACTGCTCAGGTTCTTATGTGAGGAGGCCTTCCACGCTTACCCAATAGCGTAAGGGTTCCACGTGAATCCGCATGAGTAACGTTTGAGATTTATGGAGCCTGTGCGATTCGGGTTCGTGTAATAATATTTCCCTGTCAAGACCAAGTCAAAAGAGGTCGTCCCTACCGGGTCAGAATGTGCGGTGTGGGTGAGGAAACTTGTAAAATCCCGGACGCGTGAAGAAGGGAGACGTATAAATGAATCATATCGGGTGCGAGAAATTAACATCTTTGCGCCTTCAATCATCTTTTTCAAAAACTTTAAGCTGTCAAGGAACGAATTCGAGAATGTGTATTGACAAATTTCTATAGTATAATAAATAGTTTGGAAAATTCCAAATAAGAATTTGAAATGTCATCATTTTCTCAATTAAGGGCTCCGAGTGCACTTCGTTTCAAATGAAGGCTTGAAATAGTCAAATTATTTCAAATAAAGACTTAAAGTGACCAAATCGTCTCAAATAAAGGTTTTTGGCCAGCCGATGTCTATTTCAGTTATCATAAAAAGGGTATTTTGGTAAAAAAAATGTAACTATATTCTTTACTTCTTTTTATTTTCTTTTATTTTTTTTTTTTTTCCTCTTCTCTCCCTCAGTCATCGCTATCAATGCCCCGCAGAGGTCGTTCGATAGGGCTGTCGAGGGTCACCCTCGCTGACATCGTGCAAGGGCAACCCTTGCTCGATATCAATATGAGTTGCAAGGTGAGGGTCACCCTCGCCCAGACTAGTGAGAAGCGCCCCTCACCCGACGTCGGCAGGAGGTTGCCCTCGCTAGCCCAAGCAAGAGTGACCCTCACACGACATTAGTGAGGGTGGCCCTCACTTGAGTCTAGCGACCTCCGCCATGGTCGGCGAGAGGAAGGGCGGCGAGGGAAGGGGGAAAAGAAAAAGAAACAAGAAAAAGCAAAGAAAAAAAAAAAAAAAAATAAAGTAAAAGAGGAAAAAGCCCTTTAGTTTGAAAGGTTATGCCATTTTTTGAAATTAATGTGGTCATTTCAAGCTCTTATTTAAATTGATTTGACAATTTCATTCCTTATTTTATACAAAATTCATTTCATACCCTTATTGAAGAAAATGATGATATGTTAGGCTTTTATTTAGAATTTTCCCTAAATAGTTCAAACCAATACATTTTCTATTATTTGGTATATGTATGGAATTTTCATATAGTAGGTTGGAGCCCACCGTGCTCTTGCCGAGTTTCCGAATAGTTATGCGACCTCAAAACTTGCTTATTAAACCATACTTTCATAGTACATCAGCGTACCGTACAACTTTATGATGTTTTTTTTTTTGGTCAAATACAACTTTATGATGTTTAATCGTATAAGAAGGCAAAATGTTCGAATAATGTGATTTTTGCTTGTAAGTCGATGGTGAGTTTTTATACCATAGAAATACTTCTATAGAATGAAAATGACCTCCAAAGGAAATTGGTACTTATAGATTGTAAATAAAGGAAATATATTGCATTTATACAATTATCAATGTGGACAAACCCTTTGCCAAACTTCTCTTGCAAGCCACGGCACACACGGCACGAACTTTCAAAGTTCTCCAAATGTCAAAGAGATAAAATCAACTGCACATTTGAACATAAAAATTCACACATGTACATGTAGATCTCCACACAAACATAGGTCATGTTTGGCTATAAATCATTAGAAAGTTTGTGCCTCGAATTCAAGTTCGTGAACGAAATCGAAGGAACCTTCTCTTTCATCGTCTTCACCACGCGGCTTGCCGTCGGCCTAGCCAGTGTCGACTCATCAAGACATGACCTCGCTAGTCCTATCACAGTCCTCGCCTCTTCCACATCGAAATCACCTATCAATCTCGGATCCACCATCTTCGTCACCTCACCGACGTCCATACAATCGACGCCGTTAGTCATATGAGCTGCCATTGAGGCCAAGACCTGTCCCTTGTCCGCGCGAAACGCCTCCAAACCGGTCACGAGCTCAAGGACCAAGATGCCGAAGCTATAGATGTCATTCTTCTTTGAGGCTATTCCGTTCCTCAAGTATACCGGATCAGTGTAGCCCAGAGAACCCATGATAATATTCTTTATCCTAACATAAGGGGATGATGAGGGCGACGACCATGGCGGCGGTATCATAGACGAGAAGCCCATTTTCGCAGATCCAAAGTCGCAGAGCCTGCAATTGGAGTCACCGTCCAGTAAAACATTGGAGGATTTGATGTCGCCATGGATTATGTGGAGGGCGCATCTTTCATGGAGATATTCGATCGCTTGCGCAAGTTGGAAGGCGATCTTCACGCGGCTCTTCCATGGGAGAGTCGAGCGCTTATTGCTGCTGCTGCCGTGGAGGCGTTCATGGAGTGTTCCGCCAGAGACGTATTCGAATATAAGCGCGCCTTGATCTTCATGAGACGGGATGAAACTTAAATTAGTTACAAGAATTTAACTTAAATTAGTTACGGACAAAATTTTCCTTATGGTACCTTTAGATGATACGATATTTATTGAATAGTACTGAAAAATCAATTTTTGCTAATGGGAATAGGATTACCATATGAGTATAGACAGTCAAAACAATTGTCGACGTAATAAAGTTTGACAAATATTTTCATATTTTGGTATGCCAACCTGCATCATCGCAATAGCCGAGGAGCCTAACGATGTTCTCATGCTTGAGCCGATGCAGCACGTCCAGCTCCTGCTTGAAGGCCAGGCTGAGCCGCTCTCCGCCGCCGCAGTGGACTTTGACAGCTGCGGCAGCGGCGGAGCCTCCTCCGCAGACAGGCAAATGCCCCATGTACACGGTACTGAACCCGCCTTCTCCAACCACCACCGAGAAGCACCCCGTGATCCTCTCGATCTCTCCCCACTCCAACCTCTTCACAGCCACCCCCGCCGCCTCCGCCGCCGCGTCGCCGCACTGTCCCGAGCAACTCTCCCCGCCGTCGACATGGACGGCGGCTCGTCGCCTGTTCAGCAGCTTGGAGCGGAGGAACTTCACAACACCCATAGTTGCAGATCCGCGATTCAGATCAAGTCAACTGCCTTCTTGGGCTGCTGTTGCTTTTTAAAAGGGAAGAGTCGGTGAATTATGGAGTATACTTTATGGTCGCTAGCTACTGGTGGGGCTCGTGGCAGTGGTTTGGTGCGGCTCATAGAGAAGAAGCGAAGGAGGGGAGAGAGAGAGAGAGATGGGGCCAAAGGACACAGAGCGCGTACTAGCTAAGGGACAAAGAAGATCGATGGATGGATACACTGTTTTTGAAATCCCTTGACGACAGCAGCACGCGCACGAACGCTTTGTTTTACCAGGATTTGTCTTTTCCTTAGGGTTTCTTGGGGGCTCGGTGGGTGTTAAGAATCGGACGGGCCGGGTGAGAGTCGGAAGGTGGCATCCTTGAAGCTTCTTGATTCAGATCAGAGGGGCCCTCATGGGGTTGTTAGGGCACATTTTGACTCACTTTTTTCTTTAAACTAAGTGTAATCGTGGATACTGATACATATACATGAAATGAAACTTTCATATCTATCTGCTCTATTATTTTTGGAAGCATCTCATGTTTTTTTTGTCGTAGACTAAATTGAATTTTTAAGGTGTTGCGTTTGTTAGCACGAAACTCGCAGGCACATAGACACGTTGCTTTGTTGATGTTAGTACGATCCGGACGGTGGCCAAAGTGTCCGACGAATAGAAACAAATGGGAAGTAGTTAGGACTTTAAAAAAGGCATTTAGTCGATCATCTTTTCTCACTAATGAAATTTTCGGTCGGTCAAAGTGAGGTTGCTTACTTGCTACTTCGTTTCAAAGCTAATCTAATAAGAACGGGAGCGGCATTATCAACTTGGAAAACGTGGGTTTTGTCTCTGCGGGACCGCCCACTCGGGCTAGGGAACCTCTCTCAATTGACAATCGATCACGTTTCTGGTGCTTTTCTAATTTTGAACGATCTTCCTTCGATTGGGATAATATTACAAGTGGTGCCTAAACTTTAGCATCATGTATAATTTAGTCCATAAACTTTTAATTTCACATATGTGGTCCATAAACTTTAGTCCAATATATAATGTAGTCTTTGAACTTCTAATATATTCAGTGTAGCCTCTAAACTTTTGATACATGTTAAATTGAGTCATTGAACTGTATAAAAATGTCCAATATTACTTTTCTGCTAATTCAAGTCCAAGGAAAACATTGAATATTTTCATATCGTTTGGGGATTAAATTAAACATGTACCAAAAATTTATAAATCATATCGAATATATTAAAAGTTTAGAAATCATATTGAACAAATTAAAAATTTAGAGACTACATTGCATATTGTGCCAAAGTTTATGAATTATTTGTGTCATTTTCCCACTTTAGTTTGTTCTAATCGTGTTTTAAACATAGGACCAATCGTTAAATTAGGATAAACTAATCAATTGGGTCTTGACCTGTCCTCCATTCCAATTAGAAATCCTTTCTTTGGTGGTCGAAACCAATTAAGAACTTGTAAAAACCAACCAACCGATTGTATCAATTAATTCGAGTATGATTCAATCCAAACCGACAAACCTAACTGAAATTTAAAATTTGAATCAATTTGAAGAGGTAATTTTAGAAAATCAGTTCACGAATCGAATTGGATTGAAGTTAGACAGTTTGGTTCGATTTTACTGTTTTTTGCCAAAATAAACCAAGTCACCAAGTCGAAATACTTGCTTTTATTTTATAATTGTAGTTTCTTTTTTCTTTTTTTTTTTTATAGTAGTAGATAGATAGCAGTAGGTGAATAATTTAAAGGGTGGAGATTTTTTTTTTGGTTTAATACAAAAAAAAACTCTAAACTAATACACTTAAGACAAATTTACTATAAATTATTTTTTTTATCACCAAAAAATCTAAATTGGTATACATGTAACAAATTAACCTCAAACTAATTTTTTTATCACAAAAAATATATAATTAGTATATTTATAACAAATTTACTTTCTGTTAATTTCCGTTAAGTAGGAATAATGCCACGAAAAACTACAAACTGATACATATGTGATAAATAGAGAGTAAAATTATAAACTAGTAGAGCTCTCACCTATTATAAGTCATTTACCTCAGTAATTTGATGGTAAATTTAATGAAAACTAAAAAAAAGTAAATATGTCACTAATGAACCAATTTTGGATTTTATAATTTTTGATAAATTTATTACAGTTGCATCAGTTTACCATTTTTCATGAAAGTAACTTTTTTGCTTTTGTTAAGAAACGAAGGAGATTGAAAAATAAGTCAAGAAGGGGGAAAAAGGTGAGCGCGCAAGGAAGAAAAGTAAGAGAGATAGGGGGGAGGAATGACGTTGCTTTCTTCCGTATATTCATGAATTCTTGACGCTCGTGATTAATTCAATTCGATTTGACTTCAAACCATGCACATGTAGATCTTCACATAAACATAGTCCAATGTTGGGTACAGATCATTAGAAAATTCACAAATGTACATGTAGATCTCCACACAAACATAGTTCATGTTTGGCTCATTAAAAAGTTTGTGCCTCAAGTTTGAGTTTTTGAACGAAATCAAAGAGAACTTCTCTTTCATTGTCTCCACCATGCGGCTCGCCATCGGCTTAGCCACGGTGGACTCATCGAGACACAACCTCACTAGTCCAATGAAAGCCCTCGCCTCTTCCACATCGAAATCACCTCTCAATCTCGGATCCACCATGTTAGTCAGTTCACCGACATTCATACGATCGACACCTTTAGTCATTTGAGCTACCATCGAGGCTAAGACCCGTCCCTTGTCTGCAAGAAATGCCTCCAAACCCATCACGAGCTCGAGCACCACAACGCGGAAGCTATAGATGTCGTTCTTCTTCGAGGCTATCCCAGTTCTCAAGTATACCGGATCAGTGTAGCCCAAAGAACTCATGTTAATATTCTTTCTCCTAACGTAAGGAGACAATGAAGGTGACGACGAGGGCAGCGGGATCATAGATGAGAAGCCCATTTTCGCGGATCCGAAGTCGCAGAGCTTGCAATTGGAGTGACGTCCAGTAAAACATTGGAGGATATGATGTCGCCATGGATGATGTGGAGGGTACATCTTTCGTGGAGATATTCGATGGCTTGAGTGAGCTGGAAGGTGATCTTTACGCGGCTCTTCCATGGGAGAGTCGAGCGCTTATTGCCACTGCGGCCGTGGAGACGCTCATGGAGTGTTCCGCCGTAGACGCATTCGAATATAAACGCGCCTTGATCTTCATGAGATGAGATGAAACGTAAATTAGTTACCGATAAAAATGTTCATATGGTAATTTTAGATGATATGATATTTATTGAATATTACTGAAAAATCATTTTTGCTAATGGTGGTAGGATTACTACATGATTAAATACGATCAACATTTACTTATAAAATGGTCAAATATAGCCGAAATTGAAATGCACAAAAATCTCAAATTGTTCGTGGAAATGATTTTCTTCCGATTCAAAGTAATAAAGTTCGACAAATATTTTCATATCTTGACAATTAAATATAAACTAGGTGCATAAAGGAGCACCGTGCCAACCAGCATCATCGCAATAGCCAAGGAGCCTGACATGTTCTCGTGCTGGAGCCGAAGCAGCACGTCCAGCTCCTGCTTGAAGGCCATGCTGAGCCGCTCTCCCCCACCGCAGTGGACCTTGACGGCTGCTGTGAAGGCAGTGGAGCCTCCTCCGCAGCCAGGGAAACACCCCATGTACTATTGCCCCAAGGATAAGTGTTTTTATGTTGTTGTGGATGCCACTTTTGATGAGGCCACCTATCCTCTTGCTGCCAAGCCAGGCTCCTCTCAAAATGCCTCAACACCAACACGTGTGGAACTATTTTTGCCTACTGATTTGTCCGATCATCCTCGGCACCTACTCATCAGAATTAATGTGGATCGCATTGCTTAAATCCTAAGTCTTGGCTCTCCCCCTTTTTCATTTTTGGGTCATTTCAGGTCCGAAGATATCACCACTGTCGACGTATACACCGCCAAAGGCCTCCTAATCATCGCCCACCGGTACTTAGATGTGACGTCAGAAGTTAACAGACGGTATTTTCCTTCATGTATCGGCATCTTTTTCAAATCGGGTTGGGATGAGAAATGTGAAATCTCAGTACAAATTGAGGGTTCGAGTGCAATGACACAGGACAGACGGAGGAGTTCAAATTGAACCACAATGAGAATGCAGTGAATGTGCCTAACATGTTCTTCACCAGATGGAAGAGTATAAAATCCTGAATTTCTCGCCCAAGTAGCTGCAGTCTGCAACAAAGGAGATCCCCTGGTCGTGGTATGTAGCTGTCAACCCCGGTTCAGTGAACTCGTTGCTTGGTAATGTAACATCATAAGTTGACAAAAAGAAAGACAAACTTCAGGTGGATTCATCGGTTAATATATTGCCGTATGTGTAGGGTTGCAACAGCGGGGGCGGATCGCTCCGTGCCTGCATCAACCTTCTCGATGCAGTAAGTTCGACTATCCAAATGAATGTCGTTTGCTTCATCACAACATTAAGGGCACGACAGCGAGGAAAAGCAACATCAAATTATAAAGCTTTCGCTAGTTGGGAGCTTTTCAGTCTGATTCCTGCAGAATGCGACTATTCACCGGCGACACGCTCTGATTAATCGAACTAGATTAGTAAACATTAGCAAAAGTAAAGACTTGTATGTTTGTTTGTGTGTGCGTGTGGAATTTTGGTGGATTCAGGGGTATAACAATTTGAACAACATGGAAGGAGGATACTCTGCTCGGGTTGACAGAGGATTTGCAGGGGACAAACGAGAAGAGGAGCTCAGAACAGCCTGCAAATTCCGGCCGTAAAAGGAGGAGGGGTTGGTAATTTGGGTTCGCGTGTCAATGCCGTATCTGTACGTCAATTCTCGAGTCAGTCTAAAACATATTGATTTTGATTCTACTTGTTGAATAATCGAATTACTATAAAAACATGGCAATTCGCATCAATAGATAAAGTTAGGCATGTCATTCATTTTTTATTTTTTTCTTTGTGATTCATGTTTTATCCCATAACGCATAGAACAGTACATGTCATGAGAGTGTGTCCGTATGCATTGCTTGTCAAAACAAAACAAAAAAATATCTATCCCCCTAATGTCTTGGCGTCATATGAATAATCTTATCACCAAAACTCACCTTTTATCACTATTCTTTATATTTCACTATTCTTGTAACTGGTGATATCATGCATTATACACTTACGCAATGCATATATTGATTAGGTTGCATATTACTCCCCCCCTTTGATTTTTTAATCCTTTTGAAGTGGAACAAAAGATCATCCGACTTTGACATAACCAATGATCGTTCCAAGAGCTGAGGCCCCAAGCCATAGTATGAAACTGAAAGATGACCTGCCAAGAAAAGGACCCTACCGGTTAAACTACACCCCTTTCTAAGTTCCATTCCGAGCAGAACTACGGACGTTAGCTGCCTTCAAATTTTTTTAAGAGATGAAAGTCGTGTTACGCCTAGGCGCCTCACAGCAATCCCCGAACGAACATGGGCGGAGTCATTAGGCCCTGCTGGTGGCTGCTAGAGGTGACTATTAAGCGGCCCCGGTCCCGGCTTGTGCCTTCAGGTTCGAACCTAAACTTTTTGTTCACTTTCGCCCATAATAAAATTCTTGGACACAAATCTCCAGAGTGGGACGGCCTTGGCTCGGACCAATAGAGTCAAGAGCAGAACTTTCTCACCGGATGCCCTTACCCTAGCTCACCCAGAAAGTGTTCTAGTCTTTGTGGCTTAGGCCAGGCTTGGTGCACCCGCGGTCCGCCAACCCCATGGTTAGGTGTACGGCTCCGACCTTCACCGGCTTTCGACCGAGATTGAGCTGTTGCCATTTCTCCCTCTCCCCCATAATTTCTCCCTTTCTGTTGTTTTAACGTTTCGCTGTCATAATCTAATGTTGTTAACTACTGCTTAACGACGAAGGCCTCAACGAGACGAGAAAGATAAAGAAATACATTGAACGAAAAATAATTAAGAAGACCAGATTGCACGAAAATTCATACTTCGACGACTAAAATTGTAATCTAACTAAATTATACATCCAAAGGGAACTAACATGATCATATGAACAGTGGCATTCTCTGGGATACTTATTGGAAACTCAAGGCACGTACACTCCCTTTGTCAGTCCCCCTAAAAACCACACTAACAGCTATAAAACCACCACAGGTGGATCCTAGCAAATTGCTGTTTATCCTGGGTGGAGCAGTCGGGTCTTGCTTCGGAGTCGTCGAGGACCCGACCACCCTTAGCGTCTGAAGGTTTTCTTCCTCTGACGCGGCAGCTCAGCCTCGCAACCTCTAAGCGTCAGGACCATACAAGTTGCAGCGCCAGCTATTGCTCCAAGAGGAGGAGCCACCATGTAAATCCACAATCCTTTGTAATTCCCTGCTGCCACAGCCGGGCCGAGAGTCCTCACGGGGTTCATGGAACCCCCGGTCGACATCCTATCATCACGGTGTTACATACTTGGATTTCTCTCTATGTTTTTTCCAAAAGGTAAGAATAAGTAAATACAATTCTTACCCTGCCACAAGAATGTCAAGCAGCACTGTTGCTCCAATTGCAATACCTGCTAAATCTCCTACCTGTCATCATGTAAAATGCAGCCAGAATATAGTTGGAGAGCTTTTGATGATTAATGGAATGAAACGAGCACAGATAGAGGAAGGGCGAATATATGACATGGGCGACGCCGTACCGCACGAGCGTCGGTTGCCACTGCGACGATCACAAGCATGAGAAGGAAAGTGGCGAGAAATTCGAGAGCTAATGCCTGCCCGACATTCACCAAAGGCACCGTGACCCCGCCGTCCGCGAAGGGATGGAAAACCACCTTGAGGACGTAGGAAGCGCACATCGATCCCCCAGCCTGTGCGACGACGTAAGCAGGCACTTGGATCCATGGAAAGTGCCGGGTCACTGCGAAGGCGATCGTCACCGACGGGTTCAGGTGGGCTCCTGATATGTGACCGATCGAGAAAATTATGACCGTCACAGCAACTCCAGCGCACAACGCGTTCCCGATCAACGTCTCTACTCCACCGTACTTTTGGTTCACAATTGGGCCGGCAACCGCACAAAGCACCAGGAAGAAGGTTCCGACAAACTCGGCTCCAGCCTACATCATTCATGTAAATCTATTTAACAATTTCTATCCTACCTTTCTTCTTTCTGTTTCACTTTTCATGGAATGTGAGGATAGTTTAGTTTCCATACTAGACCTAGACGAAGCTTCACCCTAACTTATTCCACCGTCTAGAGTTTTATCGGGTTTTACCTTCCGCAACAGATCATACTTATCCGGCTTGAGTTGCTGAACGCCCTCGGTCGCATCATCGATCCGAACGCACTTGCATCGTATCACGGGCATGTCCTCCGGTAACGTCGAGTCCACTTCCAACGTTCCCTGAGCAACCTCCTGGGCCCCTGATCCTGACATTTTTCTCAGTTCGACGACTCACCGGAGATTAGTGGAAACCGGAAAGAAGGTCGAACTTTGATTCTAGGACGCAGAATAGATCGGCGAGAAGAAGAGATCGATGGGGGTGCTTATAACGGCGAGAGTTCAGACGGAAAGCATTATCTAAGAAGTCTTACACATCTCCATCATCATCATCATCTTCTTCTTCTTCTCCGTTAATTAAGCTAATGACCTTCTCATAATGCAACATCACTCCTGCTTACTCCTTTAATATTTTAAAGAAAAATAGCTACCGTTTCCCCCCGGTGTCAACGCTTGTCCTGAGTTTTAGGTGGTGTAACTCTACATGGCAGCTTGTTCAGCCTGTTCTACCGTCCCTTGTCAAAAAAAAAGCTGTTCTTTTCCGGGTTAGCAGATCTCTAAAGGAAAAATTATAAAAACAGTCCCTAAACTTTACTTAATCCACAATACGATTCTTGAACTTTTAATTTATTCCATGTAATCTTTAAATTTTGGGCACCTATTCAATTTAATCTCTAAATTAAATGAAAATATTCAATGTTGTTCTAAGTCTCTAATTAATGAAAGGACTCCATTGAATATTTTCATACAATTCATGAATTAGAGCATGTACCAAAAATCCAAGTCTACATTGACTGAACTAAAAGTTTAGGGACCACAATAAACATTAGGTTAAAGTTTAGAAACCATATTGCACATTGAGCCAAAGTTTAAGAATCATTTATGTCATTATTCAATTTCTAAAACAGCCGATAAGTGTCATAATACAAAATTGTCAATAGAAAAAGTCGTCAACGTCTACTTGACTTAGTTACCAAATTTATTTGATTTTTTTAGTTACCGACTACTTATATTGAACAAAAGGAAAACTTCTCTCGCGTTGACATTATGATTCACTCACACCCCATCTTGCTTAATCCTTCAAAGGAGGAAAGCATTTGAAGTCCACGGTTTTGTCCCTCCCCAACATTCATTTTACTTTATTTATTTTCCAAGTATTAAATTTGATCAATTATCACATAATTAAAATAAGGGAAAATTTCAACTAAGGGCTTGAAGGGGAACCATTTTCTCAAAAAAAAAAGGGCATAAAATGGACATTGTATTAAATAAGGACCCAAGGTGACCGATTTGGTCTCGAATAAGGGTTTCAACTTGAAAGCCATTCAAATCTTATTTGCAGCTAGGGGTATTTTTGTCTAAAGACTTTTTTTTTCCTTTTTGTTTTTATTTTCTTTCTTTTTTCATCTTGCTCACCTCATTCTTAACAAATGCATCAAACTCCTCACACATGAGCTTGCACAAGTGCAAAACAATTTGAACAATTTAGGAAAAGAAGAAAACGAAAAGATATTCGAGAAGTTATGCAGTTTTACAAAACTGCAAATTGCGTGCTTCAGTTTTGCAGCCTCCCCATCAACAAACTTCAAAGTGCATGATCTACATTATGCAATTTTGCATCCTCACCCAAGAACTCATCGATTTCAGAATAAGCCAATTTTTAAGTTATTTGCCACCACTCACTTTCTCCGATAACAATAATGAATTTGAGAATGAAGAAATATCCATTAGTGAGTTTTGTTATTATTCAATTTGCTTGTAAAAACTTATTATGGCAATTAAAGTAACAATTTCATGCTCTCCCCACCAATGAAATTGCCTATGCCACGATAACTTTCACCTGTAGCTTCTTGGGAATGTTTTATTGGGTCCGGGTTGGATTATTCATAACATTCATAGGCGCAACTTGCATTGAGGTGGAATATGTGGCTTCTTGAGATGGTCCAATTGTGTTGTGCATGCTAGTTATTTTCAAAGGCTACTAAATCATTCTAACCCGTGATTGAAGATACTCACCTTTGGTGGCGATTCAAATCAAACAGCACTCAATCTAAAAAACAAAAAACTCTAGTCTACACATGTTCAAACAAATTTACCTCTCTAACTCTGAAATATTATCTACACAGATTTGAGAGAGAATAACAAGATGAAAAAAGTGCAAAATTGCTCAGAAATTCACAAAACTGCGTATTTCACTGAACAAATTGATACACGAGTATCACAAAGATTCCTCAAAAACCTCTAATAAATTTGTCTTAGGCACTTCAATCTGGCTTCTCCTCACTAAGATCGATCATAGCCTGAGTGAGCACCGATTTGAATTCAAGTATCAACGACAACGAGGGTAGCAAGCTAATGGCTTACACCTCATCAAGCTTCGTGCTTGACCACGACCACAAGATATGGGGATCGAATCGAGCTGAGCATCACATCTTGGTCCACTCGTGCTCGATCTAGGGCTTGGATTAACCTCCATCTTTCAACAAAGGTACTGGATTACTGTTGACGGCAATGACAAATGAGGTTGAGGGCGTTGATGGCTAATTTGGCAAGGAAGATAGAGATGAACTTTGGAGAACATGATCTAAAGAGTGAAAAAGGTGAAGGCATGATGATGATGATGAAAAAAAGAAAGAGAAGGAGAAAATAAATTTAAAAAAAAAAAAAAAAAAGGAAGGAAAAAAGTCTTTAGACAAAAATACCCTTAGATTCAAATAAAATTTGGTTGACTTTTAAGTTGAGGCCCTTATTTGAAACTAAGTTGGTCACTTTAAGTTCTTGTTTGAGACAATGTCCATTTTTGGTCTTTTTTTGAGAAAACGGTTTCACTTTAAGCCCTTAATTGAAGTTTTCCCTTAAAAGAATAGTCTCTGGTTCGAGCTGATGCGGTACTCATTCATAGAAAAGTCATGAATCTCGTTTCGACATCCAAATTAATAGCTTCCTTGAGCTATAATGCTGATGCCAAGGTCGTTACTCAATGCGATATCTCAAAGTCAAAAGGGAAGAACAAATCCAGTTTGCTTTGATCGCCATTTTTAAATCTTTCTTAGCTGAAGAGTTTGCTCTTTGCATGCCATATAGTTATATCAAAATTTCAGGAATCATTTTCTTCCCCTTGAAGCAGCTCTAGATATCACAGAGCGGGATCCGAGCTTCCATATCTTGATCTCTCGGCGATCATCGAACCATGGAAACCATCAAAAAGTAGGATTTTTTCGCATGAACGAGCTCCATCAGAAGCTGATGTTGATCGCATAGCTTTCATCCTGAGTCTTGACTGTCTCCTACTTTTCCTTTTGGCAGGTCTGAAGATGTCGCTAACGTCGATGTATACACTGCCAAAGGCCTCCTAACCGTCGGCCACCGGTACTTAGATGTGAGGTCAGAAGCTCAACAGATTGTCATTTTTTCCTTCTTGTTTCGGCTGTGTAATTCAAATCGAGTTGGGGAGAGGGATCTGAAATCTCGATACAACTGGAGTGTTTGAGGGGCGATGTTCTTTTCATTGACACAGGACGGAGGAGTTCAAGAAGAGCCACGTTGAGAATGCAGTGAACGTGCCTTACATGTTCTCCACACCAGATGGAAGAGTTAAAAATCCTGACTTTCTCACTCAAGTGGCTGCAGTCTGCAACAAAGAAGATCACCTGGTCGTGGTAAATAGCTCACTGCCCCCGATCGATTGAACTCGGTTTTCAGTACTGTAACATCTAGAATTCAGACAGAAAAACAATGAGCCGGAACTCATTGGTTTATATTGCTGCATGTGCAGGGTTGCAACAGCGGGGCCAGATCGCTCCGTGCCTGCGTCGACCTTCTCAATGCGGTTAGTTCGACTCTCCCAATGGATTCCCGTTTGCTTTATCACAGCATTAGGGGCGCGAAAGAGGGGATAGGTAAAGTAACATCAGATTATAAAGCTTTCGTTAGTTAGGAGCATTTTCAGTCCGATTCCAGTGGAATGAGACATTTTTCACCACCAGCGTGCTCTGATTAAGTAAATTAGATTAGCAAGTATTAGCAAAATAAAGTCATTTACGGAATTTGGTGGATTCAGGGGTATAAGAATGTGAACAACATGGAAGGAGAATACTCTGCTTGGGTTGACAAAGGATTTGCAGGGGATAAACCAGCAGAGGAGCTCAAAACTGCTTGCAAATTCCGCCCTTAGAAAGGAACATCATCGTCTCAGGAAGCCCAGCAATTGGTTTTTGCGTGTCATAATCATGTTTGTAATCCGTGCTACTTGGAGTCAGTCTAAAAGCACATCGATCCTTGTTCTACTTGCTAAATAGTTGGGTTATAATACAAATGTGTTAATTCATGTCAAAACATGAAATCGGACATGTCGTGTCGTGTCGTATTTTCGTTTTTCTTTCTTGTAACTTGTTTTTTTTTACGCTCTCTATCTTGATGTGATGCGAATAAGCTTATCGTTAATACATTGTGCAAACATATTGAACTGCTCAGGTTCTTATGTGAGGAGGCCTTCCACGCTTACCCAATAGTGTAAGAGCTCCACGTGAATCTGCATGAGTAACGTTTGAGATTTATGGAGCCTGTGCAATTCAGGTTCGTGTAATAATATTTCCCTGTCGAGACCAAGTCAAAAAAGGTCGTCCCTACCGGATCAGAATGTGTGACATCATGAATTTTCAATCATGTTTTCAATTGAATAAATCGGGCATTTCATATACGCACCTATAATTCTATTCTCTAAACCGATCATTCATGAAATAACTAGACTATCTGGGGAAGTCATTAAGGGATTTTAATACAATAGACTTGAAAATTCAACTAGGAATCGACTGCTCGACCGTGCTAATCTGTAAAGGTCATTACGGCACAATTAAAAATCAATCAGAGACCGGAGATCGGTCGATTCGACTGAGATGTGTGATTATGTGTGAGTGATTCCACATGATTGCAAAATTCTCGTCAATCGGTACTAGATTGATTTTTTGTCATTTTGGGTAACCTGTGTCCGTAATTGAAATCTCGAGATTTTCACGACAACTGAGAGTGGCCAATGTGTCGAAAATGTACGTTGTGGCTCGAAAATAATTGACCACTAGTTAATTACACTAAAAATTCCTAAAAACTACCTAGTAGGTAAGGTCACGCTAAAATTGCATCGATTAAAATTAATCGCGAATTTGAACCCGATTTCAGAAATTGAAAATTCTGCCATGTCACGACTTATTTTAGGAATGTCTACTCATCCTTCGAAGAATTTTCAAAGATTTCGGAATTTTTACGGAAAATCAATTCGGACGATTCGGAAAAACGAACAGAAATTCAAATCGGCCGAATTGAAGAGATTTTCGACTTGCAAACCGAGCTACTTGGCAAAAGGGACTTACAGCAATTATGTGGGCTTTTTCTACATCAAATTTGGGGATTTGTTGAAGAAGTTGAAGACCAAAATGTGAAATTCGGAGCTATAGAATGGGACAGCAATTTTGGCTTCATAATTTGATAATTCATAGATATTACAAGCTAGAAAGTAATGGGAGACTTGTAGGATAAGATTGAGGGCTTTAAGGGACCAAGCATTTAATTTTTGCCTATGCTTCATTGACTTTGATTTTTCTTTTCCCTTATTCTTCCTCGGCACACCTCCTTCGGCTCTCTCTCTATTGCGTTCGACTGCCCCCCAACCGAACATCTCTCTCCTCTCTACTTCTCCATTTTCATTTTTTTTCCTTTGATCTCTCCATCCCCTCATCCCTTCCGTCGAAGCACCCCTCCTCTCCACTATCGTTTGTTTCCTTGGTCAACACTCACTTCACAGAGGCCATTTGTTGACCTCTCCTCCTCCACCGAGCGCCAGCTGCCCTTCGTCCATCAACCGTCCCTCGCACTCGAAGCCCAGCCCGTTTGCTCCACGTCTCCGCCCATCTTCTCGGCCTGTTCCACGACTCCTCCGCGCAGCAACTTCGATCCAGCGAAGGCCACGACTTTAAGCTCCAGTTCAGGCCGCGTCTTCAGCCGGTCCGACCAAGATCAGCCGAGTCCAGCAACCCCAAAATCCAGCCAGCTTCGTGGCCAATTTCAGGTCCAATCTGTGCCCCATTGGCATCGCCGTTTTGGGATTTGTTGATCCCCGTCGTGACCCCGTCGTTTTGATCCGAGCGGATCGCAAATCAAGTGAGTTATCTCACTAAACCTCAATTAGTAGGTTAATTATGTTTATGGGTAATTAGATTAAGTTAATTAAGGTTTAGGTGGTTAGTTAGATTAGTTTAGTTATTTAAATATCCTATTTTGCATGTTAGGTTGTTTAATTAAGTTAATTAAGGCCTAGATAGGTTGTATTGATTATCTAGATTGGTTTGAGAATTTTCCAAGCTCGTCTCGGTATTTAATTTTGCAATTTCGGCCTAGGTTAGCTATTTTGGGAATTTAATTGATTTATTTAATTAATTTTAGTAATTATTTAATTATTAAATATTTTCTAGAAATTAGACCGGGATAATGGGTGATCGAATTTTATGCGATTGCAATGGTGTGTTCGGTTTATGCAATTGGATGTTAATTTGTGCAAATTGAGTGCTTGATTGGATTTTTGGTAATTTATTCTAAAAATTGTAAATTTTAATATTTATTCAGAAAATCTCAAGTGTTGGGTTTTAACACCAAAAATAGTTTTATATACTATATAAAACAATGAGATTTTAAACTAGAGAATATCAATTTTCCTCAGGGTTCGATCGACCGTGTATTTACACACGACTATTTTCATAGGGTGTTTTTAATATGAAGAAAATAGGCCAAGATCACTATTTTAATAGAGACATTTGAGTGAAATGTATGGTGTCCTGGGCTGAGATTGTTTGAACATGTGTTGGTCAATGAGAACCAGTCTCAAGCTTTTATGCCGGATATTACCCTATATGGAATATCCATTCTTTGGATTGCGGATCACAGTAGATTCTAGACCTACGCGCCTTCGGGGAAGCCGTCTATTAAGATACAGACGTCGTCGTGCTCAATAGTGGTGAGATGGCGCCTAGCTACGCTAGAAGGACACCGAACTTATGAGTAGGTGACTCGGGTCATAGTAGATTCTGGACCTACACCCCTTTGGGGAAGCCGTCTATTAAGATATAGACGTGGCTGTGCTCAATGGCAGTGAGGCGATACCTGGCTGTGCTAGTAGACACTGAACCTATGAGTAGGTGGTACCCTTATGGGACAAATTTAACAATTGGAATGCATGAACGATTGATTGAGCTGATGAGACGTTTCAATTGTTGCGTGCATTAATTATATGTATTTGAGATATGAATTATGCTGACATATAGGAAGGAACTGAGACGAGATAAGTTCTCTGTTCTCATTGTGTGATTGCATGGCTAGAGCGCCTTGAAGCATATTTCATTCCTAATAAGGGTTTAAAGGGTGGACTTGTTGAGACATTATCTCACTAGTTATTGAATAACCATTTTTAGGTCCTTAGAGATGGTCGTGGAGGACCGAAGCCTTGGAGTTTGTGGAGGTGAAGTCTGGAGAATCAGCATCTGAGTCCTACTAGTAGGTTTTAGGATGGCTTCTTTTGAGAGTCAATCATTTTGTAGGCTTTTACCTAGACTCATGTTGTATATAAACCCAATTGTTTATAAAAGTGTGCTTTTGTAAAATGTTGCCCTACTTTCCTATCCCATGTTATTTGTTGTTAGGGGTTATTGTTCGCTTCCACATGTGTAATAAAAATGAAAGGATCGGCAATTAGTCCTGGGAAGTCGCATTTGTATTGACCATGGGATATGTGCGTTCTCGAGAGTCGGGGCACTGTGGGTGAGGAAACTTGTAAAATCCCAGATGCATGAAGAAGGGAGACGTATAAATGAATTATATTGGGTGCAAGGAATTAACATCTTTGCGCCTTCAATCATCTTTTTCAAAAACTTTAAGCTATCAAGGAACGAATTCGAGAATGTGTATTGAGAAATTTCTCTAGTATAATAAATAGTTTGGAAAATTCCAAATAAGGGTCTAAACTGCCCTTATTTTCTCAATTAAGGGCTCCAAGTGCACTTTGTTTTAAATGAAAGCCTGAAATAGCCAAATCGTTTCAAATAAAGACTTAAAGTGACCAAATCGTCTCAAATAAGGGTTTTTGGCCGGCCGATGACTATTCCAGTTAAGTAGAAAGGGTATTTTGGTCAAAAAATGTAACAATATTTTTTACTTCTTTTTCTTTCCTTTTCTTTTTTCTTTCTTCCTCTTCCCTCCCTTGGTCATCGCTATCAATGCCCCGCAGAGGTAGCTCGCCAGGGTTGGCGAGGGTCACCCTCACTGACATCGTGCGAGGGTAGCCTTTGCTCGATGTCAATATGGGTTGCAAGGCGAGAGTCACCCTCGCTTGGACTAGCGAGGAGCACCCTTGCCCGACGTCGGTGGGGGTTTGCCCTCGCTAGCCCAAGCAAGGGTGACCCTCACCCAACATTGGTGAGGTTGGCCCTCACATGAGTCTAGTGACCTCCACCATGGTCGGCAGAGGGAATGGGGAAAAAGAAAAATGAAACAAGAAAAAAAGCAAAGAAAAAAAATAAAGTAAAAATTCATCTTGAGTGTAAGTTTTTGGTGCCGTGTTTTTTTTTTTTTTTGGTACTTTTGACCTTTCCTCTTTATATTATTACCTTGTACCCAAAAAAAAAAGGTAAAAGAGGAAAAAGCCCTTTAGTTTGAAAGATTAGGCCCTTTTTTGAAACTAATGTGATCATTTCAAGTCCTTATTTAAGACGATTTGACAATTTCATGTCCTTATTTAAAATAAAGTCTACTTCGGACCTTTATTGAAGAAAATAATGATACTTAGAATTTTCCCTAAATAGTTCAAACCAATACATTTTCCATTATTTGGCATATGCATAGAATTTTCATATAGTAGGTTGGAGCCCACCATGCTCTTGCCGAGTTTCCAAATAGTTGTGGGACCTCAAAACTTGCTTATTAAACCATACTTTCATAGTACAGCGTACCGTACAACTTTATGATGTTTAATTGTATTAGAAGGCAAAATGTTCGAATAATGTGATTTTTGCTTTTAAGTCTATGGTGAGTTTTTATACCATAGAAATACTTCTATAGAATGAAAATGACCTCTATAGGAAATTGGTACTTATAGATTGTAAATAAAGGAAATATATTGCATTTATACAATTATGAATGTGGACAAACCCTTTGCCAAACTTCTCTTGCAAGCCACGGCACCCACGGCACGAACTTTCAAAGTTCTCCAAATGTCAAAGAGATAAAATCAACTGCACATTTGAACATAAAAATTCACACATGTACATGTAGATCTCCACACAAACATAGGTCATGTTTGGCTATAGATCATTAGAAAGTTTGTGCCTCGAATTCAAGTTCGTGAACGAAATCGAAGGAACCTTCTCTTTCATCGTCTTCACCACGCGGCCTGCCGTCGGCCTAGCCAGTGTCGACTCATCAAGACATGACCTCGCTAGTCCAATCACAGTCCTCGCCTCTTCCACATCGAAATCACCTATCAATCTCCGATCCACCATCTTCATCACCTCACCGATATCCATACAATCGACACCGTTAGTCATATGAGCTGCCACTGAGGCCAAGACGTGTCCCTTGTCCGGGTGAAACGCCTCCAAACCGGTCACGAGCTCAAGGACCAAGACGCCGAAGCTATAGATGTCATTCTTCTTTGAGGCTATTCCGTTCCTCAAGTATACCGGATCAGTGTAGCCCAGAGAACCCATGATAATATTCTTTCTCCTAACATAAGGGGATGATGAGGGCGACGACCATGGCGGCGGTATCATAGACGAGAAGCCCATTTTCGCAGATCCAAAGTCGCAGAGCCTGCAATTGGAGTCACCGTCCAGTAAAACATTGGAGGATTTGATGTCGCCATGGATGATGTGGAGGGTGCATCTTTCATGGAGATATTCGATCGCTTGCGCAAGTTGGAAGGCGATCTTCACGCGGCTCTTCCATGGGAGAGTCAAGCGCTTATTGCTGCCGCTGCCGTGGAGGCGTTCATGGAGTGTTCCGCCAGAGACGTATTCGAATATAAGCGCGCCTTGATCTTCATGAGACGGGATGAAACTTAAATTAGTTACTGACAAGAATTTAACTTAAATTAGTTACTGACAAAAATTTTCTTATGGTACTTTTAGATGATACGATATTTATGAATAGTACTGAAAAATCAATTTTTGCTAATGGGAATAGGATTACCATATGAGTATAGACAGTCAAAATTTACTTATAAAATGTTCAAATATAGCTGAAGTCGAAATGCACAATTGTCGACGTAATAAAGTTTGACAAATATTTTCATATTTTGGTATGCCAACCTGCATCATCGCAATAGCCGAGGAGCCTGACGATGTTCTCATGCTTGAGCCGATGCAGCACGTCCAGCTCCTGCTTGAAGGCCAGGCTGAGCCGCTCTCCGCCGCCGCAGTGGACTTTGACAGCTGCGGCAGCGGCGGAGCCTCCTCCGCAGACAGGCAAATGCCCCATGTACACGGTACTGAACCCGCCTTCTCCAACCACCACCGAGAAGCACCCCGTGATCCTCTCGATCTCTCCCCACTCCAACCTCTTCACAGCCACCCCCGCCGCCTCCGCCGCCGCGTCGCCGCACTGTCCCGAGCAACTCTCCCCGCCGTCGACATGGACGGCGGCTCGTCGCCTGTTCAGCAGCTTGGAGCGGAGGAACTTCACAACACCCATAGTTGCAGATCCGCGATTCAGATCAAGTCAACTGCCTTCTTGGGCTGCCGTTGCTTTTTAAAAGGGAAGAGTCGGTGAATTATGGAGTATACTTTATGGTCGCTAGCTACCGGTGGGGCTCGTGGCAGTGGTTTGGTGCGGCTCAAAGAGAAGAAGCGAAGGAGGAGAGAGAGAGACAGAGAGAGAGACAGAGAGAGAGAGAGAGAGAGAGAGCGTACTAGCTAAGGGACAAAGAAGATCGATGGATGGATACACTGTTTTTGAAATCCCTTGACGACAGCAGCACGCGCACGAACGCTTTGTTTTACCAGGATTTGTCTTTTCCTAAGGGTTTCTTGGGGGCTCGGTGGGTGTCAAGAATCAGACGGACCGGGTGAGAGTCGGAAGGTGGCATCCTTGAAGCTTCTTGATTCAGATCAGAGGGGCCTTCACGGGGTTGTTAGGGCACATTTTGAATCACATTTTTCTTTAAACTAAGTGTAATCGTGGATACTGATACATATACATGAAATGAAACTTTCATATCTATCTGCTCTATGATTTTTTTGGAAACATCTCATGTTTTTTTTGTCGTAGACCAAATTGAATTTTTAAGGTGTTGTGTTTGTTAGCACGAAACTCGCAGGCACATAGACACGTTGCTTTGTTGATGTTAGTAAGATCCGGAAGGTGGCCAAAGTGTCCGACGAATAGAAACAAATGGGAAGTAGTTAGGACTTTAAAAAAGACATTTAGTCGTTCATCTTTTCTCACTAATGAAATTGTCGGTCGGTCAAAGTGAGGTTGCTTACTTGCTACTTCGTTTCAAAGCTAATCTGTCAAAAACGGGAGCGGCATTATCAACTTGGAAAACGTGGGTTGTCTCTGCGGGACCGCCCACTCGGGCTAGGGAACCTCTCTCAATTGACAATCGATCACGTTTTTGGTGTTTTTCTAATTTTGAACGATCTTCCTTCGATTGGGATAATATTACAAGCGGTGCCTAAACTTTAGCATAATGTATAATGTAGTCCATAAACTTTAAATTTCACCGAAGTGGTCCCTAAACTTTAATCCAATATACAACATAGTCTTTGAACTTTTAATCTATTAAGTGTAGTCTCTAAACTTTTGATACATGTTAAATTGAGTCATTGAACTATATAAAAATGTCCAATGTTACTTTTCTGTTAATTCAAGTTCAAGGAAAACATTGAGTATTTTCATATAATTTTGGGACTAAATTAAACATGTACCAAAAGTTTATGAATCATATCAAATATATTAAAAGTTTAAAAATCATATTGAATAAATTCAAAATTTAGAGACCACGAAACATATTGTGCCAAAGTTTATGAATTATCTGTGTCATTTTCTCACTTTAGTTTGTTCTCATCGGTGTTTTAAACACGGACCAATCAATTAAATCAGGATAGATTGATCAATCGAGTCTTGACCTATCCTCCATTCCAATTCGAAATCCTTTCGGTGGTGGTCAAAACCAATTAAGAACTTGTAAAAACCAACCAACCGATTGTATCAATTAGGTTGAGTATGATTCAATCCAAACTGACAAACCTAACTGAAATTTAAAATTTGAATCGATTTGAAGAGGTAGTTTTAGAAAACCAATTCACAAAAATCGAATTGGATTGAAGTTAGACAATTCGGTTCGATTTTACTATTTTTTGCCAAACCAAACCAAGTCGCCAAGCCGAAATACTTGCTTTTATTTTATAATTGTAGTTTCTTTTTTTTTTCTTTTTTTATAGTAGGAGATAGATAGCGTAGGTGAATAATTTAAATGGAGGAGATTTTTTTTTTTCATTTAATATCACGAAAAACTCTAAACTAATACACTTAAGACAAATTTATTATAAATTTAATTTTTTACCACCAAAAAACCTAAATTGGTATACATGTAATAAATTAACCTCAAACTAATTTTTTGATCAAAAAAAATATAAAACTAGTATATTTATAACAAAATTACTTTATGTTAATTTCTGTTAAATATGAATAATGCCATGCAAAAACTAATCTGATACATTTGTGACAAATAGAGAGTAAAACCATAAACTAGTACAACTATCACCTATTACATGTCATTTACCTCGGTATTTTGATGGTAAATTTAATGAAAACTAACAAAAAGTAAATTTGTCACTAATGAACCAATTTTGGATTTTATAATTTTTGATAAATTTATTACAAATATATCAGTTTAATGTTTTTCATGAAAGTAACTTTTTTGCTTTTGTTAAGAAACGAAGGAGATTGAAAAATAAGTCAAGAAGGGGCAAAAAGGTGAGCGCGCAAGGAAAAAAAAAAAAGAGAGATAGGGGGAGGAATGACGTTGCTTTCTTCCGTATTTTCATGAATTATGGACGCTCGTGATTAATTCAATTCGATTTGACTTCAAACCATGCACATGTAGATCTTCAAATAAACATAGTTCAATGTTGGGTACAGATCATTAGAAAATTCACAAATGTACTTGTAGATCTCCACAAAAACATAGTTCATGTTTGGCTCATTCAAAAGTTTGTGCCTCAAGTTTGAGTTTTTGAACAAAATCGAAGAGAACTTCTCTTTCATGGTCTCCACTATGTGGCTCGCCGTCGGCTTAGCCGGGGTGGACTCGTGGAGACACAACCTCACTAGTCCAATCAAAGCCCTCGCCTCTTCCACATCGAAATCACCTCTCAATCTCGGATCCACCACGTTAGTCAGTTCACCGACATCCATACGATCGGCATCTTTAGTCATTTGAGCTACCATCGAGGCCAAGACCCGCCCCTTGTCTGCACGAAATGCGTCCAAACCCATCACGAGCTCGAGCACCACAACGCCGAAGCTATAGATGTCGTTCTTCTTGGAGGCTATCCCGGTTCTCAAGTATACCAGATCAGTGTAGCCCGGAAACCCATGATAATATTCTTTCTCCTAACATAAGGAGACAATGAAGGCGACGACGAGGGCAGCGGGATCATAGATGAGAAGCCCATTTCTTGGATCCGAAGTTGCAGAGCTTGCAATTGGAGTAACCGTCCAGTAAAACATATTTAGGGAATATTCGTTATTCTGTTAGCTTTTGTATTTTATCTCTTAGAGTCCTTTACATACATTGTATTTGCAACACAATTATGCATAGAAAAAAGGAATAAAATTTTATTTTCTAAAATCTAATTCTTCACTAAGTCTCACAGCCCCCTTATGTATCTACTGCAATTGCGGTAGCTTCCTTTGCATATATTGAAATTAAGTATTTTAAGTCCTGTAAATTGATTGATTGTATCGTTTAGGTCCAATATAATTCAATCCAGCCTAAAAAACTGAACTGAAATTTGAAATTTGGTTTGGTTAGAGGTAATTTTAGAAAACTAGTTCCCAAATCGAATTGGATTGAAATTAGGCAATTTGGTTCGATTTTTCTGTTTTTTGCCAAACCAAACCAAGTCACCAAGCCAAAGTGCTTTTTTTTTTTTTTTTAATTTTACAATAATAGTTTGTATTGTTATAGTAGGAGAGAGATAGGAGTAGGTGGAAAAATTAAAAATAGAAGAATTTTTTTTTTTGTTTAATATTTCGAAAAACCCCAAATTAATATATTTATAACAAATTTACTAAACTAATTCTTTTATTACAGAAAATCATAAACTAATATACTTGTGACAAATTTACCCCAAACAATTTTTTTTACTACCAAAAATATCAAATTGGTATTATTTGTGACAAAGGAATGATAAAATTCTAAACTAGTAGACCTATGGTGTCAACTGTCATCTAACTGAGTAGTTTAATGATAGAATTTAATGGAAACTAATGCAGAGTAAATTTGTCATTAAAGTACCAATTTGAGTTTTTTGTAGTAAAAAAAAGTAACTTTTAGTAAATTTGTTACAGGTATATGAATTTAAGGTTCTTCGTAATATTAACTTTCTTTTGTTAAGAAAAAAGGAGATTGAAAAATAATTCAAAAACGGGAAAAAAGGTGAGCGCACAAGGAAAGAAAAGAAGAGAGAGAGAGAGAAGAATCTCGCTGCTTTCTTCCTGATTTTCATGAATTCTTTACGCTTGTGATTAATTCAATTCGATTTGATTTCAAACCATGAAAATGTAGATCTTCACATAAACATAGCTCAGTGTTGGCTGCAGATCATTAGAAAATTCACACATTGTACATGTAGGTCTCCGCACAAACCTAGTCCATGTTTGGCTACAGATTATTAGAAAATTTATGCCTCGAATTTGAGTTCATGAACGAAATTGAAGAAACCTTCTCTTTCATCATCTTCACCATGTGGCTCGCCGTCGGCCTAACCAAGGTTGACTCGTCGAAACACGACCTTGCTAGTCCAATCAGAGCCCTCGCCTCTTCCACGTTGAAATCGCCTCTCAATCTTGGATCCACCGTATTCGTCACCTCGCTGACATCCATACGGTCGACATCCTTAGTCATATGAGCTGCCATCGAGGCCAAGACCAGTCCCCTGTCCGCGCGAAACGCCTCCAAACCTGTCACGAGCTCAAGGATCAAGACGCCGAAGCTACAGATGTCGTTCTTCTTCGAGGCTATCCCGGTCCTCAAGTATGCCGGATCGGTGTAGCCCGGAGAACCCATGATAATATTCTTTCTCCTAACATAAGGAGATGATGAAGGCGACGACGAGGGCGGCGGTATCATAGACGAGAAGCCCATATTCGAAGATCCAAAGTCGCAGAGCCTGCAATTGGAGTCACCGTCCAGTAAAACATTAGAGGATTTGATGTCGCCATGGATGATGTGAAGAGTGCATCTTTCATGGAGATATTCGATGGCTTGCGCAAGTTGGAAGGCGATCTTCACGCGGCTTTTCCATGGGAGAGTCGAGCACTTATTGCCGCCGCTGCCATGGAGACGTTCATGGAGTGTTCCGCCCGAGACGTATTCGAATATAAGTGAGCCTTGATCTTCATGAGGCGAGATGAAACGTAAATTAGTTACCAATAAAAATGTTCTTATGGTAATTTTCGATTACATGATATTTATTGAATATTACTGAAAAATCATTCTTGCTAATGGTGGTAGGATTACTATATGATTATATACGATCAACATTTATTTATAAAATGGCAAAATATAGCTGAAATTGAAATGCACAACTGTCAAAATCTCAACCTTGTTCGTGGAAATGATTTTCTTCCAATTCAAAGTAATGAAGTTTGACAAATATTTTCATATCTTGGTAATTAAATATAAACTAGGTGCATAAAGAAGCGACGTGCCAACCTGCATCATCGCAATAGCCGAGGAGTCTGACGATGTTCTCGTGCTCGAGCCGAAGAAGCACGTCCAGCTCCTGCTTGAAGGCCATGCTGAGCCGCTCTCCACCGCCGCAGTGGACCTTGATGGCTGCGGCGGCGGCGGTGGAGCCTCCTCCGGAGCCGGGGAAACGCCCCATGTACACGGTGCTGAACCCGCCTTCTCCAACCACCTCCGAGAAGCACCCCGTGATCCTCTCGATCTCTCCCCACTCCAACCTCTTCACTGCCGTCTCTGCCGCGTTGCCGCATTGTCCCGAGCAACTCTCCCCGCCGTCGGCGTGGACGGCGGCTCTGTCCGAGCCACGTCGCCTGTTCAGCAGCTTGGAGCGGAGAAACTTCACGATACCCATAATTGCAGATCTGCGATTCAGATCGAGTCAACTCCCTTCTAGGGCTGCTGTTGCCTTTTAAGAGGGGAAGAGTCGGTGAATTAAGGAGTGTACTTTAAGGTCCGCTAGCTACTGGTGGGGCTCGTCGCAGTGGTTTGGTGCGGGTCAAAGAGAAAAAGCGAAGAAGGCGAGAGAGAGAGAGAGAGGGATGGGGCCAAAGGACAAAAAGCGCGTACTAGCTATGAGACAAAGAAGATCGATGGATGGATACGCTGTTTTTGAAATCCCTTGACACGACGAGAGGAGGACCGCAGCACGCGCACGTCCGCTTTGTTTTACCGGCATCCTTGTCCTTTTCTTTAGGTTTTCATGGGTTCGGTGGGTGTCAAGAATCGGACAGGCGGGATAAGAGTCGGAAGGTGGTGTCCTTGAAGCTTCTTGATTCAGATCAGAAGGGTCTTCATGGGTTTGTTGGCAGGAACCTCATGGGAACATAGACTCGCTGCTTTGTTGATGCTAGACAAGTAATTCGAGTGTACGATCACGGAAGGTGGCTACAAATGTTGTCCGAAGAATACGAAAAAATGGGAAGTGGTTAGGACTCTAAAAACAGGATGTTAGCCGATAATCCGTTCTCGTGATGAAATTGTCGGTCGGTCAAAGCAAGGTTGCTTCCTTGCTACTTCGGTTCAAAGTTCATATGATAAAAACGGGAGCGGCATTATCAACTTTGAAAACGTGGGTGTAGTCTCTGTGGACCACTCACTCGGGTTGGGGAACTTCTCTCATTTGGCATCCGATTACGTTTCTGGTGCTTTTCTAATTTGAACGATCTAACTTTGATTGAGATAATAACACAAGTGATTCCTAAATTTAGCATAATATTAGTTCAAATGTAGTCTCTAAACTTTTAATCCATTTAGTGTGACCTCTAAACCTTTGGTACATGTAGTAATATGAAAATGTCCAATATTGTTCTTTCATTAATTCAAGTTTAAGGAAATATTGAGCTTTTTCATATAGTTTGGGGATTAAATTGAATATGTACAAAAAATTTATGAAACACATTGAAAATATTAAAAGTTTAGGGACCATATTGAACAAATTAAAAATTTAATAATTACATTATATATTGTACCAAAGTTTATAGATTATTTGCATCATTTTCTCAATTCAATTTGTTTTTTCTAGCGTTTTAAAATCATGACCAATCAGTTTAATTAGGATCAATCAGTCAATTGGGTACTGACCTATACTACATTTCGATTCAAAATCCTTGGTCGGTGTGGTCATAACCAATCAAGAACCTGTTGTTAAGGGAATAAAATATTTAGCTAATATTTAGGGAATATTTGTTATTTTGTCACCTTTTGTATCTTATCTTAAGAGTCCTTTATGTACATTGAATTTGCAACACAATCACGTACTGCAAAAGGAATAGAATTTTATTCCCTAGAACCTAATTCCTCACTAAGTCTCACAGTTCCCTCATACGATTGCAGTAGCTTCCTTTACATATATTGAAATTAAGTATTTTAAGTTGGTATCAAAGCATCTTTGGCGAAAGCCTCACCGATCCGTGTTTGAAGAAAACATTATCTTCTTCATTTGCATCAACATCACCATTAACGTTATCATCAACCGTCTCGAGTAAGCCCACTCTCAAGTCACCAACAATTATTGGGGACAAGCTAACTAGGACGAACTTTCTGATCTATAAAGCACAGATCTTGCCGTATTGACGCACTGCCTACTTGCTGTCCATTATAGATAGTACCGAACCTTAGCTGGAGGAGATTGTCAAGGAGATTGCACCAAGAGAGGCTATTATGCATATGATCAATCCAGTGTTTGAAAATTAGAAATTTCAAGAGTCCATTACCTTGACTTAGATCCTCCATTCGTCAACTGCTCCAATGGTTGCTCAATTGATGAGTCGCACATCCACGGCAAGTGTTTGGAAGTACCTTGCAAACTCGTAGGCTACTCAATCAATTGCTCGCACGTCTACTTTACGACTCTAGCTTAAATCACTCTCAAAAGGTTATTGATCCATCATAGAATTCTTACAAGAAGTCAACAGCCTCATAGACTAGTTAACTACTATTGGTGAGCCTTTATCTATTAATGAATATCATACTCAATTGTTACGTGGTTTGGGTGCTGAATTTCAAGGTCTCAACACTGCAATTTCCATTTTAACTCAAACCGGGTCCTTGACAAAGGACCAACTTCATGCCTTAATTCTTAATCACGAGGGAAGGCTAGAGCAAGTATCGATAACAAATAATCAGCCCCCATCAATGGCTTTTCACACCAACCAAGGACTGCCTCTTTCTCAACTGACTTGTCACAAGTCCAACAAGTTCCATGTAGATTTTAATCAATCTGGGAATTTTTTGGAATATCCAGTGGCCGTGGCTGACATTATGGAACTAGAAATCGCGGGAAATGCCGCAACAGAGGAGACCCATTATGTCAGCTTTGTAGCAAGTAAGGCCGTAGGACCAATACATGTTACCACTTTGTTGAATCAGTCTGGCCCACACAAGCCCACTTGACGAGTCCGAATTCACTGCCATAGTGCCATCAAGTCCGCCATCTGCTCTCACATATTTGGCATGGTTTGTTGATTCAAGTGCTATGCATCACATTATGGATAATACTGTGGGACTTACAAGTGTCACTCCATATTTAGGTCAAAAATCAATTTGTTGGTGGTGACAACATCTCCTTACCAATCACCCACACAGGTACACTTGTCTCCTCTTTTCTGTCCTTTATACTTTGTCAAATTCTAATCATACTTGGAATCACTAAAAACTTACTCTCCATGTCTCAGTTTGTGCTGGATAACTATTGTGTTTTCCAATTCGATTCAAACTCATTTATTGCCACATCTACTAAAAATGGTTAGGAAATCCTCCACTACGTGCATGACAATGGGCTTTACTACATCACCCTTCTGTCTAGCCACCTCCTGCATCAGTTGCTTCTCTCGCTTTGTGGCATAACCGCTTGGGTTTAGTCATTCTTTATCTTTAGTCCGTAAGACATGTGCTATGAATAAAAATTACCATCATAGTCATGATCCTACATTCTCCAGATCAAAACAACCTTTGTAATTGATTCACTTTGATATTTGGGATCCCTCTCCTATTATTTCATTCCACAGCAATAAATAATATATTTTGTTATTGACGATTTTACTTGGTTCCATTCATTCTCATCTCACAGTCAATTTCGTTCCATTTTTAAATCTTTTTACAAACTTGTTGAAAATCAACTTAACTGCAAAATTAAGTCTATGCGGTGCGACAAAGCATCTGAATTTGTCACATCCATCGAATTTGTCCAATATATTAGAGAGCATAACGGGTTTTTGTCCTTATGCACCCTATCAAAACGAGACTGTAGAATGGAAACATCAACATATAATGGAAACTAAATTGACTCTTCTACATCAAGGTTATGTTCCACCAGTGTTTTGGGAGTTTGCTTTTGAAACTGTGGTTTACTTGATTAACTACACGCCAACGCCAGTCATTGATAATATTTCACCTTGGGAGACTTTATTTCACACTAAACCCGATATTACGCATTTACGTGTTTTTGGTTGTGCAGTGCATCCATTTCTTTGCCCTTACTAGCCCCACAGGTTCGCACCAAGATCCAAGGTTTGCATCTTTATGGGCTGTCCTCCGAGATATAAAGGATATCGCTACTATTGCCCCGAGTATAAACGCTTTTATGTTGTTGCGGATGCCACTTTTGATGAGGCCACCTATCCTCCTGCTGCCACACTAGACTCCTCTCAAAATGCCTTAATACCAACATGTGTGAACTATTTTTGCCTACTAATTTGTCCCTATCATCCTCAACATTGGCTGAACCACCCAAGTCTCCATGGGATTCTCTACCAAATCGAGATGTTTCGCTTGTTGACACTACCGAAACTACAATAGAAGTTGTTAAGGTACCACAAGAAACTCCTACCATAGTAACAGCACCATTTTCACATCCTATGACAACCCGTCTTCGAGATAGGACCATAGATCATCGAACTTTTAGAAGAAATCACACCTTGGCTCTTGTGGTTCAATCCAGTATTCCTGAAGAACTCATTTGTTTTTCCGAGGTTACAAGGGATGAGAAATGATAGCTCGTAATGCAATTCGAATACAAAGCACTATTGGAGAATGGCACATGGGATCTTGTTCTGCTTCTCGCTCATGCTTGACCTATCAAATGCATATAGGTGAATAAGATTAAACTCAACTCCGACAGAACCATTGAATGATATGAAGCAAGATTGGTCGCCAAGGGTTTTCATCAACAAGAGGGTATCAATTACACCAAAATGTTTAGTCTGCTGGCCAAACCCATTACCATACACATGGTCTTGTCTTTGGCATATTCTCAACATTTGTCCATTTGACAATTGGATGTCTCTAATGCATTCCTATACATATTACTTGAGGAGGTTATTTATATGACTTCACCATGAGGTTTTGTTGATACAAGTAAGCCCAACTATGTTTGTCACCTTCGACGCTCGTTATATGATCTTAAACAAGCACCTCACGCTTGGTACACCCGCTTGTGCGACTTGGGATTTGTCATATCTAGGGCCAACACCACCTTGTTTGTTCAGCACACAGTTGATTTCACCTTTTACTTATTGGTGTACAATGATGACATTAATTTAATTGGTTCCCGCAAATGCTCCATTACATGGTCTCATTGCAATTCCTTCCGTCAGAATTTGCTATCAAGGATTGAAAGGACATTCATTATTTTTTGGGGGTTGAAGTGCTTCATACCAACGATGGGCTACATTTTCACTAGGGTCAATTTGTGAGAAAAATATCGAAAAATACTAATATACAATCTACCAAACCTGTTGCCACTCCTACCCATGGAACCAAACACGGTTGCTTCTCATGAGCCACTTGCACCCATTTTATTTTCGAAGCATTGTGGGAGCACTTCAATATCTCACTCTTAGGCGACCCGATATTGCATACACTGTGAATTCAACTTGTCAACATCTTCATGCCCCCACTATGGTCGATTGGCAGTCCATGAAACACAATTTGCATTACTTAGCTGATACATTCTAGGGGATAAGTACACTAAAAGTGTCGACAATTGTGTACAACACATACTTTAGTGCCAAAAGTCTTTTTTGGAACACTTAAGTGCCACTTTCTTTCTTTTTCCTTTTTTTAAATGATCACTTAAGTGTCAAATTCAATTTGAGTCGTTAGAAATTTAATATGGCTATATTTTATCAATTTCTCAACCACAGCAGATAACCCCTAAATGATGTCATCTAAATGTTGTAAAAAATGATCATTTAAGTGCCAAATTTTGTTTAAAGTGATCACTTTATTACCAATCATTGTTAAAAAGCGATCACTTTACTGCCAACCATATCACGTGGAAATGCCATGTGGACTAGAATTTTTAAAAAATTTGTCAAGTCATATTACAATTTTAATTATAAATTTCATGTAATCATTTTGGTTGGGATTTCTTGCCATTGATATTTAAGTGATTGTCTTTTCTTCAATTTAGCACTTAAATGAGCTGGCAAAAACTCTTAACACTAAAGTGAACGCCGTACATAACTTTTCGCACTTTTAGTGTACTTATCCCTACAGTCTAGAATGCTCTTCAAGTAGCAACCACTTAACTCCATGCATTTTTCTGACGCCAATTAGGGAAGCAACCGAAGAAACTATCGCTCCATTAGTGGATTCTATGTTTATCATCAACCAAATCACATCTCTTGGTCATCTCGCAAACAATGAACTATGACTTATTCCGGCTCCGAAGCAAAATTAAAGTGTCTTGCAGATACAATAGCGGAGTTAATGTGGCTTGAATATCTTCTTCGGGATCTTCATGTACAACCACCCAAGCCGCCACTCTTTGGTGCGATTACTTATTTGCCATCTACTTATCCGCAAATCCCATGTTTCATGCTCAAACCAAACATGTGGAAATTGATTACCATTTCATTTGGGAATGCATTACTCAGAAACAATTGGTAGTCTACTACATTTCTACCAAAGAACAAACTATTGATATCTTCACTAAAGACTTGCCTACTCGTCGGTTCCTTCAATTGCGGTCCGAGCTAGTGGTTCACCCTCACCATTAGCTTGCGAGGGGATGTTAAGGGAAGAAAATATTCAGAAAATATATAGGGAATATTTGTTATCCTGTTACCTTTTGTATTTTATCTCTTAGAGTCCTTTATATACATAGTATTTATAACACAATTATGTACAGAAAAAAGGAATAAAATCTTACTCCCTAAAATCTAATTCTTCACTAAGTCTTATGGCTCCCTCATTTATCTACTGCAATTGCAGTAGCTTCCTTTGCGTATATTGAAATTAAGTATGTTAAGTATTGTAAACCAATCAATTGTACCGTTTAGGTCAAATATAATTCAATCTAAACTAACAAACTAAACTAAAATTTAAAATATGGTTTGGTTTGAAGAGGTAATTTTAGAAAACCAGTTCACAAATCGAATTGGATTGAAATTAAGCAATTTGGTTCGATTTTACTATTGTTGGCCAAACCAACCCAAGCCGCCGAGCCAAAAGTACTTTTTTATTTTATAATAATAGTTTCTATATAGTAGGAGAAAGGTAGGAGTAGGTGAAAAAAAAATAAACAAAATACTTTAAATTGATACATTTGTGATAAATTTATTCTAAATTAATTTTTTAACTAAAAAAAATCTTAAATTGGTGTACCTAACAAATTTACCCAAAACTAATTTTTTTACCATTAAAAAAAATATCAAATCAGTACATCGTAACAAGTGAATGGTAAAATTCTAACCTAGTACACCTATCACCTATCATCTAACTCAATAATTTGATGGTAAAATTTAACAGAAACTAATGGACAATAAATTTATCACTAAAGTATCAATTTAAGTTTTTTGTGGTAAAAAAATTAATTTTTAGTAAATTTATTATGGGTGTCTTAGTTTAAGGTTTTTCGTAATATTAACTTTTTTTTAAAAAGAAACAAAGGAGATTGAAAAATAAGTCAAAAAGGGGGAAAAGAGGTGATCGCACAAGGAAAAAAGGAAGAAAAAAAAGGGGAAGAATTACGTTGAAATCTTCCTGATTTTGATGGATTCTTTACGCTCGTGATTAATTCAATTCGATTTTATTTCAAACCGTGTACATGTAGATCTTCTCATAAACATAGTTCAATGTTGGCCACAGATCATTAGAAAATTCACACATTGTACATGTAGATCTCCACACAAACATAGTCCATGTTTGGCTACAGATCATTAGAAAGTTTATGCCTCGAGTTTGAGGTCGTGGACGAAATGGAAGAAACCTTCTCTTTCATCATTTTCACCATGCAGCTCGCTGTCGGCCTAACCAGGGTCGACTCGTCGAAACACGACCTCGCTAGTCCAATCAGAGCCCTCACCTCTTCCACGTTGAAATCACCTCTCAATCTTGGATCCACCATGTTCGTCACCTCACTAACATCCATACGATCGACATCCTTAGCCATATGAGCTGCCATCGAGGCCAAGACCAGTCCCTTGTCAGCGCGAAACGCCTCCAAACCTGTCACGAGCTCGAGGACCAAGACGCCAAAGCTATAGATGTCGTTCTTCTTCGAGGCCATCCCGGTCCTCAAGTACGCCGGATCGGTGTAGCCCGGAGAAACCATGATAATATTCTTTCTCCTAACATAAGGAGATGATGAAGGCGATGACGAGGGTGGCGGTATCATAGAGGAGAAGCCCATTTTTGCGGATCCGAAGTCGCAGAGCCTGCAATTGGAGTCGCCATCCAATAAAACATTGGAGGATTTGATGTCGCCATGGATGATGTGGAGGGTGCATCTTTCATGGAGATATTCGATGGCTTGCGCGATCTGGAACGCGATCTTCACGCGGCTCTTCCATGGGAGAGTTGAGCGCTTATTCCCGCCGCTGCCATGGAGACATTCATGGAGTGTTCCGCCCGAGACGTATTCGAATATAAGCGCGCCTCGATCTTCATGAGACGAGACGAAACGTAAATTAGTAATTTTTGATGACATGATATTTATTGAATATTACTGAAAAATCATTCTTGCTAATGGTGGTAGGATTACTATATGATTATATACGATCAACATTTACTTATAAAATGTCAAAATATAGCTGAAATTGAAATTCACAACTGTCAAAATCTCAACCTTGTTCGGGGAAATGATTTTCTTCCGATTCAAAGTGATGAAAGTTTGACAAATATTTTTCATATCTTGGTAATTAAATATAAACTAGGTGCATAAAGGAGCGACGTGCCAACCTGCATCATCGCAATAGCCGAGGGGCCTGACGATGTTCTGGTGCTCGAGCCGAAGAAGCACGTCCAGCTCCTGCTTGAAGGCCATGCTGAGCCGCTCTCCCCCGCCGCAGTGGACCTTGACTGCTGCGGCGGCGGCGGTGGAGCCTCCTCCGCAGCCGGGGAAACGCCCCATGTACACGGTGCTGAACCCGCCTTCTCCAACCACCTCCGAGAAGCACCCCGTGATCCTCTCGATCTCTCCCCACTCCAACCTCTTCACTGCCGTCTCTGCCGCGTTGCCGCATTGTCCCGAGCAACTCTCCCCGCCGTCGGCGTGGACGGCGGCTCTGTCCGAGCCGCGTCGCCTGTTCAGCAGCTTGGAGCGGAGGAACTTCACGATACCCATAATTGCAGATCTGCGATTCAGATCGAGTCAACTCCCTTCTTGGGCTGCTGTTGCTTTTTAAGAGGGGAAGAGTCGGTGAATTAAGGAGTGTACTCTATGGTCGCTAGCTACCGGTGGGGCTCGTCGCAGTGGTTTGGTGCGGGTCAAAGAGAAAAAGCGAAGAAGGCGAGAGAGAGAGAGAGAGGGGGGGATGGGGCCAGAGGACAAAAAGCGCGTACTAGCTATGAGACAAAGAAGATCGATGGATGGATACACTGTTTTTGAAATCCCTTGACACGACGAGAGGCGGACCGCAGCACGCGCACGTCCGCTTTGTTTTACCGGCATCCTTGTCCTTTTCTTTAGGTTTTCATGGGTTCGGTGGGTGTCAAGAATCGGACAGGCGGGATAAGAGTCGGAAGGTGGTGTCCTTGAAGCTTCTTGATTCAGATCAGAAGGGTCTTCATGGGGTTGTTAGGGCACATTTTGACTCGCAATTTTCTTTAAACCAAAGTGTAATTGTCTGTGCATAATTGTAGAAGAATTGAAACTTTCGTATCTATTTGCTTTATGATTATTGGGACGCATCTTATGTCATCTTGTCATAGATTAAATTGAATTTTTAAAGTGATGGGTTTGTTGGCAGGAACCTCATGGGCACATAGACACACTGCTTTGTTGATGCTAGACGAGTAATTCGAGTGTACGATCACGGAAGGTGGCTACAAATGTTGTCCGAAGAAAAGAAAAAAAGGGGAAGTGGTTAGGACTTAAAAAAGGATTTTAGCCGAGAATCCGTTCACGTGATGAAATTGTCGGTCGGTCAAAGCAAGGTTGCTTCCTTGCTACTTCGGTTCAAAGCTCATATGATAAAAACGGGAGCGGCATTATCAACTTGGAAAACGTGGGTGTTGTCTCTGTGGACCACTCACTCGGGTTGGGGAACTTCTCGCAATTGGCATCCGATTACGTTTCTGGTGCTTCTCTAATTTTGAACGATCTTACTTCAATTGAGATAATAACACAAGTGATTCCTAAATTTAGCATATTATTAATTCAAATGTGGTCTCTAAACTTTTAATTCATTCAGTGTGACTTTATAAACTTTTGGTACATGTTCAGTTGAATTATTTAGTTATATGAAAATGTCCAATATTATTCTTTCATTAATTCAAGTTTAAGGAAAATATTGAGCTTTTTCATATAGTTTGGGGATTATATTGAATATGTACCAAAAATTTATGAACCACATTGAAAATATAAAAATTTTAGGGATCATATTGAACAAATTAAAAATTTAAAAATTACATTACATATTGTACCAAAGTTTATAGATTATTTGCATCATTTTCTCACTTCAATTTGTTTTTTCCAGCATTCAAAATCAGGACCGATCGGTTTAATTAGGATCAATCAGTCAATTTGGGTACTGACCTATACTCCATTCCGATTCAAAATCCTTGGTCGGTGTGGTCAAAACCAATCAAGAACCTGTTGTTAAGGGAAGAAAATATTTAGCTAATATTTAGGGAATATTTGTTATTCTGTCACCTTTTGTATCTTATCTTAGAGTCCTTTATATACATTGTATTTGCAACACAATTACGTACTGCAAAAAGGAATAGAATTTTATTCCCTAGAACGTAATTCCTCACTAAGTCTCACAGTTCCCTCATGTATCTACTACGATTGCAGTAGCTTCCTTTACATATATTGAAATCAAGTATTTTAAGTTGGTATCAAAGCATCTTTGGCGAAAGCCTCACCGATCCTTGTTTGAAGAAAACGTTATCTTTTTCATTTGCATCAACGCTACCATTAACGTTATCATCAACCGTCTTGAGTAAGCCCACTCTCATGTCACCAAAAAGTATTGGGGACAAGCTAACCAGGACGAACTTTCCGATCTAGAAAGCATAGATCTTGCCGTATTGACGCACTACCTGCTTGCTGTCCATTATAGACGGTACCGAACCTTAGCTAGAGGAGATTGTCAAGAAGATTGCACCAAGAGAGGCTATTATGCAGATGATCAATCCAGCGTTTGAAAATTAGAAATTTCAAGAGTCCATTACCTTGGCTTAGCTCCTCCATTCGTCGACTGCTCCAATAGTTGCTCAATTGATGAGTCGCACATCTGCAGCAAGTGTTTGGAAGTATCTTGCGAACTCATAGGCTACTCAATCAATTGCTCGCACGTCTACTTTACGACTCTAGCTTAAATCACTCTCAAAAGGTTATTGATCCATCATAGAATTCTTACAAGAAGTCAACAGCCTCATAGACTAGTTAACTACTATTGGTGAGCCTTTATCTATTAATGAATATCATACTCAATTGTTACGTGGTTTGGGTGCTGAATTTCAAGGTCTCAACACTGCAATTTCCATTTTAACTCAAACCGGGTCCTTGACAAAGGAACAACTTCATGCTTTAATTCTTAATCACGAGGGAAGGCTAGAGCAAGTATCGATAACAAATAATCAGCCCCCATCAATGGCTTTTCACACCAACCAAGGACTGCCTCTTTCTCAACTGACTTGTCACGAGTCCAACAAGTTCCATGTAGATTTTAATCAATATGGGAATTTTTCTGGAATATCTAATGGCCGTGGATGACATTATGGAACTAGAAATCGCGAGAAATGCCGCAACAAAGGAGGCCCATTATGTCAGCTTTGTAGCAAGCAAGGCCATAGGACCAATACATGTTACCACTTTGTTGAATCAGTCTGGCCCGCACAAGCCCACTTGACGAGTCCGAATTCACTGCCATAGTGCCATCAAGTCCGCCATTGCTCTCACATATTCGGCATGGTTTGTTGATTCAAGTGCTATGCATCACATTATGGACAATACTGTGGAACTTACAAGTGTCACTCCATATTCAGGTCAAAAATCAATTTGTTGTGGGTGACAACATCTCCTTACCAATCACCCACACAGGTACACTTGTCTCTTCTTTTCTGTCCTTTATACTTTGTCAAATTTTAATCATACTTGGAATCACTAAAAACTTACTGTCCATGTCTCAGTTTGCGCTTGATAACTATTGTGTTTTCCAATTCGATTCAAACTCATTTATTGCCACGTCTACTAAAAATGGTTAGGAAATCCTCCACTACGTCTACATCACCCTTCCGTCTGGCCACCTCCTGCGTCAGTTGCTTCTCTTGTTTTGTGGCATAACCGCTTGGGACATGCCACCACCAATTGGCTTGTGCATCTTCTCAATTCATCCAACATTAGTTTTGGTCATTCTTTATCTTTAGTCTGTAAGACGTGTGCTATGAATAAAAATTACCATCATAGTCATTATCCTACTTTGTCCAAGTCAAAACAACCTTTGGAATGCTGATGTTGTCTTGAATTCCACAAAATTCAATCGGGAAATCTAGGAAGACTTGAAGATTGCAGGCTATTTGTTTCCTAATATATTTCCTAGATTTGGGTTTTAAATTTGATAATATATTTATGGTGGAATTCCTTTCCTACTAGGTTTAGGAAAGTGGGGATCTTAAAGACCTATTTATTTCAGCATTGTACCTTGTACTCTTTATATATGCTCAAATATGAAATCGTCTCTCTCTCTCCTGTGGACGTAGGCGGATCTTTCGCCAAACCACGTAAATCTCCGTGTTCTTGATTATTCTTGTTTTCTTTCTCATCTAGTTAGGGTGTTCTTTCGCACAACAATTGGTATCAGAGCAATCCAGGTTCTCTGTTCCTGTATTGTGACTTCTAACTAGATGGTTGGAAAAAGTTCAACCGTTCGATTTGATATTGAACAATTCACTGGGAAGAATAGTTTTACACTATGGCGGAGACGGGTGAAGGATATGTTGATTCAACAAGGTTTATTAAAGGTTCTTCTAAGAAGATCAAACAAGCCGAACATCTTCACTGATGATGATTGGGCCGAGATGGAGGAGAGGGCGTGCAACGCAATCCGATTGAACCTATTGGATGAGGCCCTTCAATATGTAGCGAAAATTGAATCTACTCTGAAGGTATGGCTCAAACTCGAAAGCATTTATATGGCGAAATCTCTTACGAACAAGTTGTTCTTGAAGAAGAGATTGTATTCACTTCAAATGAGTAAAGGAGGAGATCTGTTGGAACACTTTAACTTGTTCAATAAGATGATTAGTGAACTTACAAGCTTGGAGATAAAGTTTGAGGATGAAGACATAGCACTTCTACTACTGGCATCATTGCCGGATTCATTTAACCACTTGGTGACTACGCTCCTTTATGGCAAGGAAACCCTGGAGGTCGGAGAGGTGACTGTTGCCCTAATTTCAAACGACACTCGAAAAAGGGCAAGTAGTTCAAAATCTTCGAGAGATGGACTCTTTGCAAAGGAGAAAAGCAATCAAGGAAGAGGAAGATCAACAGATCGAGGATCGAGCAGTAAGGATCGATCAAAATCCAAGGGAAGGTTCAAAGGAAGATGCTACGGGTGCAATCAGGAAGGGCATACCAAGAGATTCTGTCCAAATAAGAACGAGAAAAAGAAGAAGAGCTCGGATGAGGCAAGTGTAGCCAACAGCATTGAGACCAACGATGGGGACGTCTTGTCCATATCGTCGGGGAAGGACATCTTTAAAGATTCGTGGATCATGGACTTCAGATGCACTGTTCACATGTGTCCTCATCGAAGTGTGTCCTCATCGAGAAGCCTTCGATGAGTACAAGGCATATGATGGTGGTTCAGTTCTCATGGGGAATGATACTTCGTGCAAGACTGTGGGTGTTGGAACCGTGAAAATCAAGATGTTTGATGGCATGATTAGAACCTTGGCAGATGTGCGTCATGTTCCGGGTCTAAGGAAGAATTTGATCTCATTGGGAGCACTTGAATCCAATAGATGCAAGTACACGGCTCAAGGTGGAGTCTTGAAGGTGATTAAAGGAGCTCTAGTTGTTCTTAAGGGACAGAGGCACGGGAACCTATATCGACTTATAGGAACCACAGTGCAAGGTGGAGCATCTGTGTCCACGGATGCTAGCACAGAGATAGATAACACCTATCTATGGCATATGCGCCTCGGGCATATGGGAGAAAGAGGATTGATGGAGCTTCACAAGAGGAATGCACTCAAAGGTATAAAAAAACATGCATATTAGATTTCTGCAAATTTTGTGTGTTTGGAAAACAATGCAGAGTACGATTCAATGCTGCAACTCATACAAGCAAGGGCGTGCTCGAGTATGTACACACGGATGTATGGGGTCCTTCACCGGTAAAGTCAAAAGGAGGGAAGGAATACTTCGTGACATTCATTGATGATTTCTCTCGCAAAGTTTGGGTCTACATCATGCAACGCAAAAGTGAAGTCTTTGAAAAGTTCAAAGAATGGAAAGCTAAAGTTGAGACTTCAACCAGGAAAAAGGTTAAGTGCTTGAGATCGGACAATGGAGGAGAGTACAAATCGACACCATTTATGGAGCTTTGCAAGAATGAAGGGATTAAACGTCACTTCACAGTTTCGGATACACCCTAACAGAATGACGTAGCGGAAAGGATGAACCGGACCTTATTAGAGAGAGCTCGAAGCGTGAGGCTACATGCGGGACAGAGAATGAGTTTTGGGTAGAAGTTGTCTGCATGGCATGTTATCTTGTGAATCGGTCTCCATCAACTGCAATTAAATGCAAAATTCCTAAAGAGGTATGGATTAGTAAAATTGTCGATTATTCTAATTTAAGAATATTCGGTTGTCCTGCTTTTGTACATGTGTAGAGCTCGAAGCGCTAGAAGTTGGATCCAAAATCAAAACAAATGCATATTTCTCGGTTACGAGAAATTTCTGACGAGCAGGGATGTTATATTCGATGAATCTGCAATGTTGAAGTCAAGTTGCGTGCCACACGCGACTGCTAAAGAGGAGAGTGATAAATCTATCGTTAAGGTCGAGCTTGAAACCAGAAAATCTGCAGAGAATGGCGAGTCATCCGATGAGACTCCGGAAGTCAAAGAAACGGTAGAAGTTCCTCGTACCATTGCGACGAGTCGAGGAAGGCGCACTCCTAAAGCACCGGAGAGGTACGATTTTGAGGATATGGTTGCTTATGCTCTTACCATAGGCTCTGGTGATCCAAGCTCCTACCATGAAGCTTTGAAAAGTGATCACAAAGAAAAGTGGATGACCGCAATGATGGAGGAGATGGAGTTGTTACAAAAGAATGAGACATGGGGAACTTATGAAGAAGCCCAAGGATTGGAATGTCATTGGTTGCAAATGGGTTCTTCGAAGAAAGGAAGCAACAACGGAGAAAGAGCAAGAGAGATACAAGGCCCGACTTGTTGCTAAGGGCTATGCACAGAAAGAGAGGATTGATTACGACAAGATATTTTCCCATGTTGTAAAACACACATCAATTTGTGTTTTACTAGCTATCGTAGCCATGTATGACTTGGAGCTTGAGCAGCTAGATGTGAAGACAGCATTCCTTCATGGTGACTTGAAGGAGAAAATTTATATGGAGCAGCTCGAAGGCTTCAAGGTGGAAGGGAAAGAGGATCGTGTTTGTTTGCTCAAGAGATCACTTTACGGTTTGAAGCAATCTTCGAGGCAATGGAATAAAAGGTTTGATTCTTTTATGCTTCGTATTGGCTACATGAGGAGTGTGCATGATTCTTGTGTCTACTACAAAGTTTTGGATGATAAGTCGCTTATTCTGTTGATGCTCTATGTTGATGACATGTTGATTGCTGCAAGAAAAATGAGAGACATTATTTCCCTAAAGTCTCAGTTAAGTAGGGAGTTTGATATGAAGGATCTTGGTACTACAAAGAGGATCCTTGGCATGGAAATCTTTCGAGATAGACATGCAAGTAAGCTTTGGGTGAATCAAAAGAAGTATGTTGAGAAGGTCTTGGAGCGGTTCAACATGGGTAAAGCTAAACCGGTTAGTACGCCCTTAGCAAATCACTTCAAATTATCTAAGAAATAATGCCTTGTTTCACATGAGAAAGTTGTAAATATGTCTCGAGTACCCTATGCCAATGCAGTAGGGAGCCTCATGTATGCTATGGTTTGTAGGAGACCGGATTTGGCTCATGCGGTGAGTCTCGTTAGCCGATACATGAGCAATCCGGGTAAGGAGCATTGGGAAGCTATTAAGTGGATCTTTCGTTATTTGGCTAGAACTGCCAAAATGGGTTTAATGTTCAGTTCCAAGGGAGGATCGATCATTTTAGCAGGTTATGTTGATTCAGACTTCGCTAGTGATTTGGACAAGCAAAGGTCCATCACGGGATATGTCTTTACTCTTGGTGGTGGAGCTATTTCGTGGAAGGCAATGCTTCAACCTACTGTAGCATTGTCTACAACCGAAGCTGAGTATGTGGCAGTAACTGAGGTTGCAAAGGAGGAAATATGGTTGACTAGTTTGGTCATAGAGTTGGGTATAAAGCAAGAAAGTGCTACATTATATTGCGATAGCCAAAGCGCAATATGTCTCGTGAATAATCAAGTGTTCCATTCTAGAACGAAACACATTGAAGTTCCATACAACAAACTTCGAGAATTTGTGGAGAATGGTAGCATTGCTTTGAAGAAAATCCATACTAAAGATAATCTTACAGATATGCTCACGAAGACGGTTATTACAGAGAAGTTCAAGTCCTGCAGGGACTTGATTTCTCTCACTCATCATTGAAGTTGATGGAGGCCGCACCGATCCAGGTGCGGGCATACCTTTGCAAAGGTACGGTGGAGGGAGAGATATATTTGTTTTCTTGGTTTAAGTGGAGGCTTGTGGTTTATTCAAGCCAAAGGTGGAGATTTGCTGATGTTGTCTTGAATTCCACAAAATTCAATCGGGAAATCTAGGAAGGCTTGAAGATTGTAGGTTATTTGTTTCCTAATATATTTCCTAGATTCGGGTTTCAAATTTGATAATATCTTTATGGTGGAATTCATTTCCTACTAGGTTTAGGAAAGTGGGGATCTAAATATCTATTTATTTCAGCATTGTACCTTGTACTCTTTATATATGCTCAAATAAGAAATTGTCTCTCTCTCTCCTGTGGACGTAGGCGGATCTTTCGCCGAACCACGTAAATCTCCGTGTTCTTGATTATTCTTGTTTTCTTTCTCATCTAGTTAGGGTGTTCTTCGGCACAACATGGAATTGATTCACTTTGATATTTGGGATCCCTCTCCTATTATTTCATTCAACGACGATAAATAATATATTTGTTTTATTGACAATTTTACTTGGTTCCATTCATTCTCATCTCACAGTCAATTTTGTTCCATTTTTAAAGCTTTTCACAAACTTGTTGAAAATCAACTTAACTGCAAAATTAAGTCTATGCAGTGCGACAAAGCATCTGAATTTGTCACATCCATCGAATTTGTCCAATATATTAGAGAGCATAACAAGTTTCTTGTCCTTATGCACCCTATCAAAACGAGACTGTAGAACGGAAACATCAACATATAGTGGAAACTAGATTGACTCTTCTTCATCAAGGTTATGTTCCACCAGTGTTTCAGGAGTTTGCTTTTGGAACTGTGGTTTTACTTGATTAACTACGCGCCAACACCAGTCATTGATAATATTTCACCTAGGGAGACTCTTTTTTCTTTTTTTTTGGGTAAAAACACCTTGGGAGACTTTATTTCACACTAAACCAGATATTACACATTTACGTGTTTTTGGTTGAGCAGTGCATCCATTTCTTTGCCCTTACTAGCCCCACAGGTTCGCACCAAGATCCAAGGTTTGCATCTTTATGGGTTGTCCTCCGGAATATAAAGGATATCGCTACTATTGCCCCGAGTATAAACGCTTTTATGTTGTTATGGATGCCACTTTTGATGAGGCCACCTATCCTTCTACTGCCACGCCAGACTCCTCTCAAAATGCCTTAACACCAACACGTGTGGAACTATTTTTGCCTACTAATGTGTCCCTATCATCCTCAACACTGGCTAAACAACCTGAGTCTCCATGGGATTCTCTACCAAATCCAGATGTTCCGCTTGTTGACACCACCGAAACTACAAGTGAAGCTATTAAGGTACCACAAGAAACTCCTACCACAGTAACAACATCATTTTCACATCCTATGACAACCCGTCTTCGAGGTAGGACCATAGCTCATCGAACTTTTAAAAGAAATCACACCTTGGCTCTTGTGGTTCAATCCAGTATTCCTGAAGAACTCACTTGCTTTTCCAAGGCTACAAGGGATGAGAAATGATAGCTCACAATGCAATTCAAATACAAAGCACTATTGGAGAATGGCACATGGGATCTTGTTTCGCTTCTCGCTCATGCTCGACCTATCAGATGCAGATAGGTGTATAAGATTAAACTCAGCTTCGATGGAACTATTGAATGATATGAAGCAAGATTGGTCGCCAAGGGTTTTCATCAACAAGAGGGTATCAATTACACCAAGACATTTAGTCTGCTGGCCAAACCCATTACCATACACATGGTCTTGTCTTTGGCATATTCTCAACATTTGTCCATTCGATAATTGGATGTCTCTAATGCATCCCTATACATATTACTTGAGGAGGTTATTTATATGTATTCACTATGAGGTTTTGTTCATGCGAGTAAGCCTAACTATGTATGTCGCCTTCGACGCTCATTATATGGTCTTAAACAAGCGCCTCACGCTTGGTACACCCACTTGTGCGACTTGGGATTTGTCATATCCAGGGCCGACACCACCTTGTTTGTTTAGCACACGGCTGATTTCACCATTTACTTATTGGTGTACATTGACGACATTAAGTTAATCGGTTCCCCAAATGCTCCATTACATGATCTCATGCAAACCCTTCCGTAAGAATTTGCTATCAAGGATTTATGGGACATTCATTATTTTTTGGGGGTTGAAGTGCTTCATACCAATGATGGGTTACATTTTCACCAGGGTCAAATTGTGAGGAAAGTACCGAAAAATACTAATATACAATCTATCAAACCCGTTGCTACTCCTACTAATTCCGTGGAACCAGACACGGTTGCTTCTCATGAACCACTTGCACCCATTTCAATTTCGAAGCATTGTGGGAGCACTTCAATATCTCACTCTTAGGCGGCCCGATATTGCATACATGGTGAATTCGGCTTGTCGACATCTTCATGCCACCACTATGGTCGATTGGCAGGCCGTGAAACGCAATCTGCGTTACTTAGCTGATACGGTCTAGGAGATAAGTACACCAGAAGTGCCAAAAATTGTGTATAACACTTACTTTAATGCCAAAAGTCTTTTTTGAAACACTTAAGTATCACTTTCTTTAAATAAAAAAAAAATGATCACTTAAGTGTCAATTCTGATATGAATCGCTGGAAATTTAATATGGCTATATTTTATTAATTTCTTAGCCATAGCAAATAACCGTAAACAATGTCATCTAAATGTTGTAAATAGTAATCATTTAAGTACCAAATTTTGTTTAAATTGATCACTTTAGTAACAAGCATTGTTAAAAAGCAATCAATTTATTGCCAACCATACCACGTGGAAATGCCATGTGGACTAGAGTTTTTAAAAAAAATTGTCAAGTCATATTATAATTTTAAGTATAAATGCCACGTAATCATTTTTTGGTTGGGATTCCTCGTCATTGATACTTAAGTGATCGTTTTTTCTCAAATTTAATACTTAAATGAGCTGGCAAAAAACTCTTTGTACTAAAGTGAACACCATACATAACTTTTGGCACTTTTAATGTACTTATCCCTATGGTCTCGCATGGTCTTCTTTTTACTCAAGCAACAGCCACTCAGCTCCATGCATTTTTCTAACGCCGATTGGGGGAGCAACCGAACAAACCGTTGCTCCATTAGTTGGTTTTGTGTCTATCACCAACCAAATCTCATCTTTTGGTCATCTCGCAAGCAATGAACTATGACTTATTCCGCCACCAAAGCAAAATACAAGTGTCTTGCGGATATGATGGCAGAGTTAATGTGGCTTGAATATCTTCTTCGGGATCTTCATGTACAACCACCTGAGCCGCCACTCTTTGGTGCGATAACTTATCTGCCATCTACTTATCTGCAAATCTCGTGTTTCATGCTCAAACCAAACATGTGGAAATTGATTACCATTTCATTTGGGAACGCATTACTCGAAAACAATTAGTAGTCTACTACATTTCTACCAAAGAACAAACTATCAATATCTTCACTAGAGGCTTGCCTACTCGCCGTTCCTTCAATTGCGGTCCAAGCTAATGGTTCACCCTCACCATTAGCTTGCGAGGGGATGTTAAGGGAAGAAACTATTTGGGAAATATTTAAGGAATATTTATTATTCTGTTATCTTTTGTATTTTATCTCTTAGAGTCCTTTATATACATAATATTTGCAACACAATTATGTACAAAAAGAAAAGGAATAAAATCTTACTCCTAAAATCTAATTCTTCACTAAGTCTTATGGCTCCCTCATTTATCTACTGCAATTGCAGTAGCTTCCTTCGCATATTTTGAAATTAAGTATTTTAAGTCTTGTAAACCAATCAATTGTACCGTTTAGGTCAAATATAATTCAATCTAAACTAACAAACTGAACTGAAATTCAAAATTTGGTTTGGTTTGAAGAGGTCATTTTAGAAAACCAGTTCACAAATCGAATTGGATTGAAATTAAGCAATATGGTTCGATTTTATTGTTTTTTGCCAAACCAAACCAAGCTGCCCAGCCAAAGTACTTATTTTATTTTATTTTATAATAATAGTTTCTATATTTATTATAGGAGAAAGGTAGGAACAGGTGAAAAAAAAATGGAGGAGATTCTTTCTTTTTTTTTTTTTGGTTTAATACTACAAAATATTCCAGATTGATACATCTCTGATAAATTTATTTTAAACTAATTTTTTAACTACAAAAAATATTAAACTAGTATATCTATGGCAAATTTACCAAAAAATAATTTTTTTTACCACCAAAAATATCAAATCGGTACATCTGTAACAAGTGAATGGTAAAATTCTAACCTAGTACACCTATCACCTTTCATCTAACTCAGTAATTTAATGATAAAATTTAACTAAAACTAATAGACAGTAAATTTATCACTAAAGTATGAATTTGAGTTTTTTGTGGTCAAAAAAATTAATTTTTAGTAAATTTATTATAGGTGTCTTAGTTTAAGGTTTTTCATAATATTAACTTTTTTTTAAAAGAAACAAAAAATATTGAAAAATAACTCAAAAAGGGAAGAAAAAAAAAGGTGAGCGCACAAGGGAAAAAAGAAGAAAGAGAGGGGGAAGAATTACGTTCCTTTCTTCCTGATTTTGATGGGTTCTTTACGCTCGTGATTAATTCAATTCGATTTGATTTCAAAACATGCACATGTAGATCTTCACATAAACATAGTTCAATGTTGGCCACAGATCATTAGAAAATTCACACATTGTACATGTAGATCTCCACACAAACATAGTCCATGTTTGGCTACAGATCATTAGAAAGTTTATGCCTCAAGTTCGAGTTCGTGAACGAAACTGAAGAAACCTTCTCTTTCATCATCTTCACCATGCAGCTCGCTGTCGGCCTAACCAGGGTCGACTCGTCGAAACACGACCTCGCTAGTCCAATCAGAGCCCTCACCTCTTCCACGTTGAAATCGCCCCTCAATCTTGGATCCACCATGTTCGTCACCTCACTAACATCCATACGATCGACATCCTTAGCCATATGAGCTGCCATCGAGGCCAAGACCAGTCCCTTGTCCGCGCGAAACGCCTCCAAACCAGTCACGAGCTCGAGGACCAAGACGCCAAAGCTATAGATGTCGTTCTTCTTCGAGGCTATCCCTGTCCTCAAGTATGCCGGATCGGTGTAGCCCGGAGAACCCATGATAATATTCTTTCTCCTAACGTAAGGAGATGATGAAGGCGACGACGAGGGTGGCGGTATCATAGAGGAGAAGCCCATTTTCGCGGATCCGAAGTCGCAGAGCTTGCAATTGGAGTCGCCATCCAGTAAAACATTGGAGGATTTGATGTCGCCATGGATGATGTGGACGACGCATCTTTCATGGAGATATTCGATGGCTTGCGCGAGCTGGAAGGCAATCTTCACGCGGCTCTTCCACGGGAGAGTCGAGCGCTTATTGCCGCTGCGGCCATGGAGGCGATCATAGAGGGTTCCGCCAGAGACATATTCGAATATAAGCGCGCCTTGATCTTCATGAGACGAGATGAAACATAAATTAATTACGTATAAAAATGTTCTTATAATATTTTTAGATGATATGAATAGTACTGAAAATCATTTCCGCTAATGGTAGTAGGATTACTATATGGGTATATACGGTCAACATTCACTTATAAGATGGTAAAATATAGCTGAAAATGAATTGCAAATTGTCAAAATCTCGACCTTGCTCATGGAAATGATTTTCTTACGATTCAAATTTCACTAACTCAAAGTAATAAAGTTTGACAAATATTTTCGTATTTTGGTAACTAAATATAAACTAGGTGCGTAAACGAGCGACGTGCCAACCTGCACCATCGCAATAGCCGAGGATCCTGACGATGTTCTCGTGCTTGAGCCGAAGCAGCACGTCCAGCTCCTGCTTGAAGGCCAGGCTGAGCCGCTCTCCGCCGCCGCAGTGGACTTTGACGGCCGCGGCAGCGGCGGAGCCTCCCCCGCAGACGGGCAAACGCCCCATGTACACGGTGCTGAACCCGCCTTCTCCAACCACCACGGAGAAGCACCCCGTGATCCTCTCGATCTCTCCCCACTCCAACCTCTTCACAGCCGCCCCCGCCGCCTCCGCCGCCGCGTCTCCGCACCGTCCCGAGCAACTCTCCCCGCCCTCAACGTGGACGGCGGCTCGGCGCCTGCTCAGCAGCTTGGAGCGGAGGAACTTCACTATACCCATGGCTGCAGATCTGCGTTTCAGATCGAGTCAAGTCACTTCGTGGGTTGGTGTCGCTTTTTAAAAGGGTAGAGTCGGTGAATTATGGAGTATACTTTATGGTGGCTAGCTACCGGTGGGGCTCGCGGCAGTGGTTTGGTGCGGCTCAGAGAGAAGGAGCGAAGAAGGCTGGCGAGCGAGAGAGAGAGAGAGAGAGAAAGAGAGATGGGGACAAACGAGGACAAGGAGTGCGTGCTAGCCAAGAGACAAAGAAGATCGACGGACGGACGGACGCGCTGTTACTGAAATCCTCTGACGAAAGAAGCACGCGCACGGACGCTTTGTTTTTTCCAGGATTCTTGTCTTTTTCTTTAGGTTTTCTTGGGCCCCTCGTGGGGTGGGGGGCATGAACGGAGCGGAAACAGCGGAGGGCAGAATCGGACAGGCGGGATAAGAGTCGTCGGAAGGTGGTGTCCTTAAAGCTTCTTGATTAAGATTGGAGGGTGTCTTCATGAATCATGGGGTTGTTAGGGCACCATTTGACTCGGCTTTCTTTAAATTAAAGTGTGATTGTGTGTGCACTGATTCGTCCACATGAATGAAACTTTGTACCTATGCTATGATTAAGGAAAACGACACTAATGATAGTTGAACTTTAATCAAATAAACAACATTATTCGATTTTTAATTTGTTTAATATAATCTCCACACTTTTAGTAATTTTATATAGTATGAGAAACACATTAAATATTTAGTAATAGTTCATGAGCCAAATTGAATAAATTATAGTTCTAGGGACGATATCATGTATTTGGCCAATGTTTAAGGACTTCATTGCATAAATTAAAGTTTCGGGACGACATAACATATGAATCAAAATTTAAAATCTGTTATTCCCTCGTGATTAGGACCCTCTCTCATCCTCGATGCCCATAGCTCCCCGGGGGGCAATTAGCATAAATTCTAGGGACCTAATGCGATATAAAGCATTCGAAATTTGCTATTAGTGGATAGGCGGGCCATTTCCATCACCATCCTATATCGAGAGGATAAGTTAAATCGAATCTCCATATGAAAATTCGGAGGGTGTGGGGTTTGTCGGCAGGAACGTACACGCATGTAGACACACTGGTTGGTCGATGCTAGACGAGAAATCTCAGAGTCTACGAACATGGGGAGGAAGCCAAAAATACAAAAATTCGGGCGAATAGAAAACAAATAGGAAGTGGTTAGGACATTAAACAAACAAAGGATTTTAGTCGATCATAAATTCTCGCTAACGAAATTGTCGGTCGGTCTGTCAAAGCAAGGTTGCTCAGTTTTCTACTTCTGTTCAAAATTCAAAGCTATAATCTGACGAAAACGTGAGCGGCGTTATCAAACTTGGAAAACGTGGGTTTTCGCTTTTGCACCGCTCGCTCGGGTTGGGGAAACTTTCTCCGTTGGCAATCGATCGCGTTTCTAGGGCTTTCTAATTTGAACGATCTAGTTCAAACCTGGCGAGGCTGTCTTGGCCTAGGCAAGAGAGCCGTTGCCGGGGCTTGTCCTAGCTCGGTCGGACCTCGTCTATGGTGGCAACGGTGACACTCGCCTAAGCAAGGTCAGCCCGTCTAATGACCGGTCACTGACTAAAGGAAAAAAAATATATATATATATATATTAAAAATAAAAAAAAAAAGTACTAAAATATGCCCGACATATCACATAAGTTGTTTGATGTCCACATCATCAATATTCAGCAAAAAGTAATGTACTAACTGAATTGATATTAGATTAAAAGGTTTGGATTAAATTGGCAAAATGTAATAGATTAAATACTTTTCTAACACTTTTGTCCCGGTTTGAAACTCTTTGTCGATGGCGGTCGAAACCAAATTAGAACTTATAAGACCAACATAGACCAATCATACATAATTCGATCCAAGCCACCAAATCATATTGAAATCTAACATCCATTTTTATTTGAGGAGGTAATTTTAAAAAGTCGATTCATAAATCGAGTCAGATTGAATATTGGCGGATCGGAATGGTTCTACTTCTTTCCGAGCCAATTTAATTATTTGTGTTATAATTATAATTTCTATTTTTATAGTAGCAGAGAGATAGGAATGAGTCCGAAAAATAAAACAGGGAAGATTGAAAAAGAAGTCAAAAAAGGGGGAAAGAAGGCGAGCAGACAAGGAGAAAAAGGAAGAGATCGCGTTGCTTTCTTCCTGATTTTCTTGAATTCTTTTTATGCCCGCCCGATTAATTCGATTCAGTTCAAATTCACACCGTCTTTCTTTAGTTGGGTTCTGTTTTATATTTTTCCCCGACCATTTTACTACAATCCGTTTTACTTTTCCATCCAAATCGAACCGAAAGGAGTTTGCGTACAACCCTCATAGTGTTTCCGTTAAAACCAAATCTTTTTTGACCAAAAAAAAGGCCGAAGCTTTAACTTTGTAAAAAGTTAAAAAAGAGGACGAGCGAATGGGGAGTTTCGAATTTGTGCGTGGGGGACGGAAGTTGGCTTGGCAATCGTACTAGGGGTGAGCGGTTCCAGGTTCCGGTTCGGTTCCGTTTGAAACTCCAACCTACCGGTACAGGTTCCTCATTTTTGGAACTGAATTTGCCGTGGAACGGCATAAGAACCCTGGAACCTCTTGTCTCCAGGTTCGGGGTGGTTCCAATTCCAAGCGAGTTCTTTTTTTATTTTTTTATTTTTATTTTTTTTTTCAGATTTGATTTGAACTATAACGTATGCGCCTACTCTACGGTAACTTCCCACATCTTAGCAAACATATCCAAGAATGTGGACATACATAATCAAAACCAATAAAAAGTTTCCAAAGAGGAAAGGTAGCTGAAAGAGGCACAGCTTGAGTTCAAGGTCCATTAAAAGCAGAATGTAGATGCAGAAAAATCAATAGAGGCACAACTCACCATTGAAAGGATACTGATACAAAATAGCGCCCAAGCCATCAACTAAGGTTTTGAAGTTCAGTTCACTGACAGTTGCATTAAGCGCATCATCAAAAAAGTTCCGAAGAGCCGGCACAATTGGCGCTACATCCACATCAGGTGCGAGAAAATCTAGAGCATAGTAGTCACAAGCCATAGCTTCGTAATCCCGATTAACGAGATGAACCACATGACCGATTATAGCAAGCCTCTCGTCCTCCGGGTCTCACTCATCATCCCAAAATCAAGAAAAGCAAGTTTACCATCAGGTCTCGCCAAAGATTACCAGGATGAGGATCTGCATGAAAATATCCATACTCAAGCAGCTGTTTCAGACTGCACTGAATGCCTGCATTCACCAAATCCAGAACTTTTAAACCTTGTCTCTCAATTGCTTCCTGCTCATTTAGTTTGATTCCATCCACCCATTCCATTGTTAACACTTTGCCACTTGTATAATCCCAAAAAATATCAGGGACAAGGACATCTGCCTTGTCAGCGTACAACTTCTTAAACCTCCTTGCATTCTGCCCCTCCTGCAGACACCTGTCAAAATTAACAATCAAGCCTAACAAAATCTTATAGAAGGGCTTACCAAATCACACAATCGCAAAGAGATCTTTTGAACTAACTATACATCTTAAGAAGCAAGTACACCTTCGAGTTAAAGGCCAAATTTGAACGGTAGTGCGAGCATCTATCGATACCCTAGGTTCAAAAGGAAGCTAACCTGCATGTGGTTGAGCTCCTGAAAACTCTTCGAGCAAATTCATCAATAAGAGCAACAACATCACTTGTCGACAGCCCCTGCCCTATTTTAACGAAAGTCGGCCCCAATCTCGTAAAAATTCTTCTCAACTCAACACCTCGCTTCCTCTTATTCTGATCAATTTGTCCATTGCTTTGATCCAGCAACAGCTTAATCGCGAAAGAACCTAGCGAGACCAATATCTCCAGCGTTCTCCCCACCGCCTAGCGAAATTTAATTCCACTCAATCAACCAAATGAACCAGGATTCAATCTCCCCAGTGAAATTCAAAATCTACGCACGTAAGCTCACCAAATACGCTCATAAGGACATAACATCCAGCATAAATTACAGCTTAGTCATCGGTAGAGAGAGAGAGAGAGAGAGACCCTTGATAGGGCGAGCCGTATCGGCGAGAGGAGCTCGGAAGAGTAAACGGTGGCATTGGCGGTGCATGCCATGGCTCGAGCCTCGGCTTGGATGTCCTCGGCTCGATCAACGCTCGACTGGCACGACTGGCGTCGCCGCCCTGCCTCCTCCTCCTCCGCGGACGCCGGCGCCCACGCCGTCCCTCGGCCTCCAAAGGACTCCCGAGGCTCGCCTTCGACCAGGGCCGCCACGGGAGCCGCCACTCTCGCCGCCGCTCTGCCTCCATGGACGGACCTCGGGATCGGACACCACCACGGCGAGGACCACGGTGAAAACACGGCTGCGGCGAGGGCGACGGCGTCCCGGCGGCGAGACTCGAGAGCGGCGTCGGCGGCGCAACCGTGTGTGTGTGAGGTCGAATCAGTTTTGCAAACAATACGAATGGAGATCGTCTTCTTCTTTTTGGAGCCCTAACTGGTTCCGAAACGGTTCCGGTTCGGTTCCGATTTTGTTGGAACCGGAACCGGAACTCCCTGGTTCCCCGAAAAGGAACCGGAACCGGAACCGGTTCCCTTGGAACCGGGAACCGAACCGGACCCTCCTCCGTTCGGTTCGTTCCCCGGGTAACCCGGAACCGTGCTCACCCCTAAATCGTACCAAGGGACGATCACCTTTATGTGATTTTTCTTACTAATTTATTTATATAAGCTCAGTCAGTACACCATTTTGAAAATAAATTACAAAGTTTCAGGCCGCACGACTCGAACTCGTGCCTTGCCGATACACATTAAGATTCCGCACCTGATAAACGAGCCACCCACCTGCATCTTATGCACATTTTATATACGAAAATTAGCTCACCTCAATTTAAAACGGCGGTTGGACCGGTTCCATCTTGGTTGAACCACGCAAATGCAGTCGATTTTGCCTACGGTCCCGTTTGGTTTGACTTTCCCAAGGGGCTTCGGAAAATTTTTTGCATCTAGTAAATATTTTTGAAAGCTCATTTACCAAATATGAACATTCCCAATGCTGAATGCTAAGGAGGAGGTGCTTTGGGCTTTGGCATTTTGGAGATGCAACTTCCACTATTCATGTTCTTTTTCCCCACTCATCTTCTTTCCCGCCTAAAAGTCGCACTTCTTCGGTAGCCACCACTGTCACTTGGGGTCATGCGTCCCTAGTGACCACCACCTGAGGTGGTGCAACCCACGACCCAGGCGGCGTCGCGCGACCTCAAGTGGCGTGGCCTAGGTTGCATGGACCTCAGGCGATGCGGCTTGGAGTCACGCTGGCCTCGGCATCACCTAGTGCTCACAAACCGGGTGGCCGCGCGAGCGGCTAAATCTGGCCGCCGAGAGGGCCCGATTCTGGCTGCCAGAAGCCTTGCATGAGGTCGTGCAACCTCAAGCAACGCCGCTTAGGTCGCGGCGCCATCGCCACCAATTGCTCCCCCACGATTTTCCCCTCTCCAACTGCATTTCCTCCTCCCTTTTCTTTTCTTTATTTCTTTTTTTCACCTTAATGTTAATTTGCAAAATATACACAACCAAATAAACTTGCCTTCACAAAATGCCCATTCACTTAAAAATACCTGGGAAATTACTTTGCATTTCCCCAAAATTGAACTAAATGGGCCCTACGTCAGTACGGTTTGCAAAACATTAATTATCAGATGGAAATTGGATCCACACGGATAAGGCTTTTCATTCTGAAATATAAGGCCCATAAAGAATGGCCACGCAAATGAACTTGAAAGGTTGTCTGTATCCAAGAATCAAGGCCCAGTGAGATTAGCGGTAATGCGGTTCGGATTGGCCGCCGATCGCCGACCGAATTGCTACCAGATCCAAAAGATCCAGTTGGTACTCGTAGAGATTCGAGGGGTGCGGTTCGTTTTGTAATCGGGGCTATTCTACAACGGCTAACGATGAGGAAGTTAGGAGCTGTTTGAATGTCTGACTAATTCTACGTGATCACGAGATGGAGTACCTAAGAAGATAGATACTTCAAGGTATTTTCTAAACACCTCATGCCATAGAGGAGCCTAGTTATAAAATTGGAGCAAATAAGATGCCTTGCTAAGAAATTTGAAATTTAAGGGTGTGAATGATAATTGTTATGTTCTAAAAATAAATTTATTGTCGATAT